>OY293420.1:20478919-21094770 GCA_958502065.1 Chrysolina americana | reverse complement strand
AGACATGGGGAGTAGGCAGATTGAGACCCCGACGTCAAGGTACAAAAACCTAACGTAATTATACCTGAGGAGTAGGCAGATTGAGACCTCAGCGTAGAATTACGTTTCAACCATTTATTAATTTTCTTATTTTCTTTCTTTTTCAGTTCTTGAAAATGGCTCCAAAATCGGAGCCGAAACGTCGAATTTCAACAAATTCTAGACGCGGTTCAACCCGAACTTTTAGTTTTCAAATATCTGACCGCGGAAACCTATCTGAACACATATATATATATATATATATATATATATATATATATATATATATATATATATATATATATATATATATATAGATATATACATATATATACATGTGTATACATATATGTATTCATTCCCTTGATATTGGTAATTAGCAATATTCCTTTCTCATAATAGAGAACTTCAGCCATGTGATTGCTAAAATTTACAAATTTTATTTCCTTGATATTGGTAATTAGCAATATCCCTTTCTCATTACCTTTCTTGAGTGGATAACTTTTGTTTTGGAAAATTTGTTATACTTAATAATTGTCAATGATGTTACTTAAGCCATTATTCTTCAAAAGAAAAAAGATCCAAACATTTGTTTGAATTTTTTTTTGGGGAGTAACGGGGATGTGTAACGGAAAAACCGTTATTAGATTTTAATTCCAAAATCGTACTAGGAGTGACACCTAATAACTGAAAGCGTAAACAGGCCTTTCTAAAACCATATTGGTTGATGCGTTGGGTTTCTATATATGTCACTGAGCTGATGTCAGTAATTTAATTTGAGAATGGGAGAGGAAGGATCGCTCTCTTCTTAGTTTGGCAGTTAAGGTGTCAACAAGTATCTTAAAGGTGTGAACTAGGTGACGGAATAAATCTAAATCCATATGAATTGAAGTGATCATAAGTATTTTTGAATCAAGCTCAAGTGAATAATACTGGGAATTAGATTGTCAATCGACTCCAATCCAGAAGGAAGTGCCAATTCCAACGGAATTAATGATTTAATGATTAAATGACCTGTTGATCAACCATCGATGATGGCCTTCTAATTAATTGGATCCAGTGTTGCGATGATAGGAAGATTAATCACCTAGGGCAAATTCTGATGTGTGATCACGTCGAAAAGAATCTACCAAGGAGCGTGTAAGTGTCAAATGAAATATTTATTTGTCGATGCATGTTGCATACCAGAAAGCGACACCATTTTGTCAAGCTGACAATCCTATCTTTTCGTTCACCGTCAAGTTTCAAGTTGAAACATTTTCAAGTTTGACATACATATCGGAGTGCTAACCTTAAAACGTCAATTTTGATTTTCGGGACAACTAACGTCAAATCTTGTGGACTTTGAATATTGACATTTATTAATCTTTATTTCATATCTTTTTTCTATTTGTATTCACATATATATCGCATTTTCAGTAATGATTTCAAGTAAAGTTTTTCATGGTGCACCATTAATATTCTTCTGTTAAGATTATCCTAGTTATAAGTACTCATACATCTCGACTCCTGTGTTGAGGAGTACATCATTTCATTAACGTGTAATATTATGTCACATATTCAGTGAGGAGGGTATCGTATACTGTTGAGTTTTACATATGTGATAACCTAACATCTATCAACGTTTTTTTATGAACTCTACCCCTATTCACGAGGGAACACAACGAAACCAGAACAGAACTAGTAGAACCTGGAGGAATAGTTCATACCAGATGATTCCCTGAACCTGTTACGTGAGGTGTCATCTTGTTCATGCTCAGGTTAGCAGAACAACAACCAAGACGTTCCTGTCAGAATCTCACCACACTGTATGAACTAAGGTAACCTGTGTCGCTGAAGCAAATTCAGTAATAATATTGTTTGAATATCAACGTATTACTTTGATACTACATTTTGTTAAATTTATTATTATATATTTGATTTGAGATATTGTTTTATTGTTGTTCTGGTTACAGAAGGAAGTCAATTTATCTTATTTCAATTATATATCATTAGGTATTTTGTACTTTTTATTCCTGTTAAATTAAAAATTGCTGGCATCCAGCCAGTCAAATTCTTGAAGTTCAAAATTTAAAACACTTGCCTGCCACATAAAAAATCCGAAACTGGCAATATAGCCCAAAGAACCTACGCCATTCTCTGCTGAACAGTCAGGCAATCAAAGTAACCCCGGTTACGTTACAATATATATATATATATATATATATATATATATATATATATATATATATATATATATATATATATATATATATATATATATATATATATATATATATATATATATATATATATATATATATATACAGGCCGTTTCTTTTATCATGTGGTAACATTGCTATATTCTAAACCGTAATAGATACAAAGACGATTAAATGGGAAAAAATGTAACTATTGTGGTGAGCAGTACATTGGTTAGAGAAAATCTACGGTGACTCTCGCCCTTCCCGACTTATACAGAGAAAACTAAAAATGCTGTTGTCACTGATGATGCTACTTATTTTATATGAAACGTTATAAAAATGTCGAGTGTGATATACCACTGAATTGTGATTTTATCAATATTTGTGATGAAATAGACAGGTCCATATTTGAAAAAAATTGATGATAATGGCGGTGTTGACACGAAACATTTGATGAAAAATTTATCGTTACGTAGATCTAGTACATTTTGAATACAATAAAACTTTTCTTTATGTTTTTATATTTTCTGAAATAACAATTCTATTCGTAAAAAACCGAAAACAGCATTTTCAGTTTTCCGTGTATAAGTTGGGAAGGGCGAGAATCCCCGTAAATTTTCTATGACCAATTTACTGCTCACCACAATAGTTACCTTTTTTCCCATTTAATCGTCTTTGTATCTATTACGGTTTAGAATATAGCAATGTTACCACATGATAAAAGAAACGGCCTGTATATATTTTCGATCACTCTGCGTCCATACATTGCAGTTTTCGCATTACTTTCTGCGTCCTGTGACTTTCTGCGTCCGTATAAGGACGCAGAAATGTTTTTCTCGTCAGCGGATGCAGAATTTTCGGAAACGTATAGTGACAAATTTTCAGCAGGACGTTAATTTGTGACAATCATGAATATTTACGTATATCGTAGTTCAGCCAAACTCCGAGTTAGAGCGCCATTCGCGCGATCGTATACCTGAAGAGCGTATATTTTTTTCAGCATTTCGATTTTTCTGCGTCCACTGAATTTGGCAGTATTGTAGTCTGATATCTTCAGTGTTTTCATTTCAACGTTAGAGTGCATTGTGACTGGTGGACGTTCAAAGGTGAGTTTGCTATTCAATATATACATCACATATTTCTTATTTACAGCTCTGATTTCGCTTTTAAACGATTTTATTAGGTTAACTTGTAACTAACAAACTAAATAACAACTAACTAAACTAAAATTTGGAACTCAATTTTAAACCACTTCCAATCGTCTGAACAATTTCAAATTTGGCACTCATATCGAGGACCGACGACGAAACAAGAATTTCATAATGATAATGTAATAATAATAATGATTATATGATTTTGTAGATTCAATTTTCACCTACTTCTAATCGTCCTTAAAACATGAAATTTGGCAAACATATCAAGTACCGACGACAATACGAATATACGATAATACGAATGTAATAATGATAATAATGATGTGGATTTGTAAATTCAACTTTCGCCTACTTGGAATGGTCCGAATGATCTAAAATTCGGCACACATATCAAGGCCGACGACGACAATACAATAATTTCTTAATATCAGTGAATCAATAAGAATAATAATCAGAATGTTCAGTTTGAATTTTCACCCACATCCAATCATCCGATTAATCTAAAACTTGGCACAAATATGGAGGACCGACGTCAATATAGAATTACATAATAGTAATAATGATAATTAGAATGTTTTAATTTAATTTTCATCCACATCCAATCCTCCGAATAATCTAAAATTTGGCAAACATAAGGACTGACGTCAATATAAGAATTTTATAATATTACTGTAATAATAATAAAAATAATAACAATTTTTTAATTAAATTTTCACCCACTTCAATCTTCCGGATAATGTAAAATTTGACGCGCAAATCAAGGACTCAAAACAATACATAAATTCCATGATATTACTGTGATAATAATAATATGCCAACGTATGGGGTATTCTTCAACAACAATCGAAGACCTTGGCTCAGCTGAAGTCGGAGACTGAGGGATTCATAATGGCCTGCAAGGATGGGGGTCTTTAACACCCTAGTCTACCGTAGTCGCGTGGTGGGTATAGAGGTATCTGACACTAGATGCATCAGGGTGTGTCGTGGGGCACCTGAGACCATAATGCATTTGCTGTCAGCACGCCCAGCTTTTGCGGTCTCAGCCTATATCCACAAGGAATAATGCGGCGCAACGAGTGTTGTGCTACTATATTCGACACTCGTACAGTATAGACGAGACACCAGTGTTACCTTATGCTCCGGGGGATATTGAGTCCGTTGTGGAGAATAAGAAGTGCCGAATATATTCGAACTACTCATTCCCCACCCTCAGGCAAATACAAGCCAATGAGCCTACCGATGTCTTCCTCGACCACCAAACTATTTACCATTTTCAAATCTACTTTCATTCTGTATTTACAAGTTTTGTCTACAAGATTTTCTCTTAATGACATTAAAGTATATTTATTATTATTATTATTATCAGGGCGATTTTCGTCATGCAGTTTTCCGCTCCAGACGAAACGATTATTGTTTGAAAGAATAAATTGAGTCGACAAAATGGGTAGGGTGGAACGGGGTGAACTTTTAGGGGTTGAATGTGGTATTTCACGGATTTTCGCGATTTGCAACGGAAGTTGACCTCCTATCGAAAAAAGTTAAATGGCAAAGTTGTTGATAATAAGACGATCTACAACTATTGTTCCAATCAGTTCTCCACATAACCTCAAATTTTCCTGGAAAATCAAAAACAATTAAACGATTTTTCAGACTTAAATTTTTGTCTATCGCAGAAATTAGTTTTTTTCACGAAATGTTGTAGAAATATTTTTCAAGTAAGATGTAATTTTTTTGTCGCAAAATATATATTTTTCCTTTGTTTCTTTTTCGACAAATTCCTTGAAACATTTGTCTTTTTGAACTCGCCAGCCGCAATTATTTTTGTTGAAGCGTCAACTTTTAGAACAGATTTTCAAAATTTAATTTTTCAAATTTTTGTTCTGAATTCATATTTATTCATTGAAATTGAAACAGTTGAAACCATTCGAGAATGTTAAATTCATGTTACCTGAATAGGTACCAAGAATAAACAAGGACATAAATAAGGATTTGATTATGATAGAAGGGCGAAATGAGGTGAAATTTTGGGGTTTAAAATGGTTTTTCACAATTTGCAGCGAAATATAACCTCCTACAAAAAATTTTGTTGGCAATAAAAAATCTACAACTTTTGTATTCAACACTTTTTCCACATAACCTCAAATTTTCTACGAAAATAGGAAAAACCGTTTTAATCTATTTCGACTTTTTTTCTTGCGTAAAAATTTTATGTTTGTGGCAAAATTCAGTGGAAATATACCTTTTCATGCTCTAAATTAGACGTTTCTTTGCAGTGAAATATATATTTTTCTCGAACTTCTTTGAAGTACTCGAAGAGGAGGCGGCTCCTAGTAGCTTCCCTGAAATGAAATATTATGATAGAGGAGCAGCAGTCGACGCCGAAACGACCATTAGTATTTGAATAGCATCGGAGCAAACAGAACCCTTTTCGAGAGCAGAGTTGCTTGTTGAAGTGGAAAGTTAATAGTTTACTGATTCCCGTTAACGTATTTAATGGAAATAACAAGGTGAATATTTACTTTAATTTTACTGTTAATCAGCTTTCATATAAATATTCATTTTGTTTCACAAATCGTATAATATAAACTTGAATAAGTAATATTAACTTTCTACCTCATTTGTTAATGTATACAGGCATAAAATTTATTAAATTGAAGCTTTATTTATTTATTTCATCGTTTCATTTTGTCTCTACAATTTTTTTACGGTTCTTACTCTTTTTTTAATCATTCATCAAATATACATGCACGTGTACGCTGATTAACAGTAAAATTCAATTCACCTTGTTATTTCCATTAAACAAGTTTACGCAAAACAGTAAACTATGAACTTTCCACTTCAACAAGCAACTCAGCTCTCAAAAAGGAAGCTGCTTGCTCCGATGCTATTCAAATACTAACGGTCGTTTCGGTGTCGGCTGCTGCTCCGCTATTATAATATTTCATGTCAGGGAAGTAGCTACTAGGAGCCGACCCCTCTACCTTTTCTTTATTTTTTTTTAGGAGATTAGTTTTTGCTGCAAATCGTAAATACACATTTTTAGCCCCAAAAGTTCACTTCATTTCGCCCTTCTCTCATACTCAAATCCTTATTCTTTGTTCCTCGAAAGGTTTCAACTGTTTATTTCAATAATTTTAATGAATAAATAAGTTTAGAACAAAAATAAAAAAAATTGATTTTCGAAAATCTGTTTTCTGGAATTTTTTTCCAAAGTAGTGCGACTCTTTCATTACATAATCTAAAAGTAGACGCTTCAGTGGCAAAAATGACGGTTGGCGAGCTTGAAAACAAACTTTAATCGTTTTTAGGAATTTGCCAAAAAAAAAACAACAATCTGTATTTCGCTACCAATATATTACAGCTGACTGGAAACATAATAAGTCACATTTCCACCGAATTTCGTGACAAAAAAGTGCGCTAGACAAAAATTAAAAGCTGAAAAATGGATTTTTTCGATTTTCCCGGAAATGTTGAAAACAAAAGTTGTAGATCTTTTTATTATCAACTACTTTGCTGAAAAATTTTTTTCATCAAGAGGTCAACTCTCGTTGAAAATCGTGAAAACCCGTGAAATACCACTATCAACCCCAAAAAGATCACCCCTTACAACCCCTTCTCCATTTTGTAGTCTACAATTTACTTTTTCCGTAACAATATTTTGTTTCTCTTCCAGTAGGTCTCATGCTGTTGATAATTTTTTTATCTCAAAAATGCATCAGTACTGTTCTACGGTGTGTTTTAATCTTGTACATTTCGTACGCTTTTTAGTGCCTTTAACAAGAATTATGATGCAGGTATAACAAAAATATTTTCTCTGCGGCTTTGGTGGAATTTAATTATCCCAAAATCAATTTTGTTATGAGGAAGTTGACATTTGTGGAAGAAATATTTCAAAACACTTGCCATCTCATGCTTTTTGCATGTATTTCGTTCCAACACATGTCATGGAATAAATGTAGAGAATAATCGGTTAGCCTTGACTGTCAGTGAATTACGAGCAAACATCACGCATACAATAGATAGTCGTGGATTCTTATTGTAATGGTTTTATTTCATATCTTGAGTGGCTCCTTGGGAAAGTACAGTCTATCACAACTTGGCAAATATAGCTGCAACTCAGATGCGCGAACGATAAACATAGAGCGTAAATATCCTGTACCAATCTCAATCGGGAAGGACAAGAAACGACTCCGGCTGTGCGCTCCCAATATTTAGAGTCGTAGCTATACGTATCAAGTGTACACGCTCACTTTCAGAATGCGTTCGGAAGTTTCCACTCACATCGAGTTTTCATTCCAACCTCGTTACAGATTATTCTATTATAGATTATTCGCGAAAACTTTTGTTTGTGACTTCGATTTTCATCGGATATCGGACAAATTTTAAAGAGTTTTATAATGAAACTCACTATACATATATACAGTGTGACCCATTTAAGATGGAAGCCCCCTTATAAAACTTACATTTTTCAACCGATTGGAATGATTTTTTTTTTGTTAGGTAGATATTCAAAAAGTCTATTAGGACACCAAATATCATGAATAAATCTGAATTTCCAAGGCCAACTAATCTTATTTTTCAAGGTCAAAAATCTAAAAAAATTACTAGCGATTTTTTTAGAAAAAATCTGACTACACCACTGGATTCGCGACATTTCAAAATGATTTACATGTAAATTACGTTGGAATGCGTCAATCAATAAAAAATGTAAAAAGGAATGAAATTTGAAAAATATGCCGTTTAATCAATCCACCAATTCGAATTCATGAATTTTATGAAAATTCTGAATACACCACTGGATTCAGGATGTCTTGAAATATCACTGGTCACAGTTTCATCGAAATAGTAATAGTAATAAAAAAGTTATAAGGGAATGAAATTTGAAAAATATGTTGTAAAATGAAATTTTAACAACGTTCTTACTACACCACTGTTGACTATTGAAAAAATTATTGGGGTGATTATTGCAATGTCGTACACTTATAACATCTGAAAATCATGATGGTAAAAATAGTCTATAGGTATTTCTCGAAGTGGAGTGGATACATAAACAAGTACAATCAGGAGAGAACTCCTGGTTAATCTTCATGAAAACAATTTCAACAATATAAGACAAGTCTAATGTACTCCCAATAGAAATGATAACGAAAAAAATATGCAATGGATGATAATTATTATCATTCCAGTAGGTAACATCAGCTGTGATTTTTTCCTTTTGTTGAATAGCAAAAAATGAGAGTTGCAATTTTAACTGCCTGTTATTCAGAATGCATTAATGAAATAAACAAGTTAGCTGTGACTTACAGTTTCTCATCTATTTATTTGCGCATGAATTGTCATTTTGTTACGCATCATTAGTGAACTGAATAATTTGTGTTCCAAAATAAAAACAGATAATGGCTCAATTGTCAATTCAAGAAAAAATCGAAATTATACGTCTTTCCGGTGATGATTACCGGAGTGAAAGAGAAGTAACTAGAATATTCAATGAAAGACACCCAAATTGTCCAGCCATAAATAACAGCACGGTACATAAAATAAACCAAGTTTTCAATCGGACTGGAGCAGTAACCACATATATTTTAAAGAACAATATACGAAGAAGGAACGAAAATAACCAGACTATATTAGATTACTTCAGAAATAATCCAAATAGTAGTTTGAGGGTTGCCAGCTTAGATTTAAACTTACCTAGGGAGAATATTAGGCGATGTCTGAAGAAAAATAAATTGAGGCCATTTAAACCAAAGTTTTTACATACTCTGGAACTAGGTGATCAAGAAGAAGAAAAACGATTGGAATTCTGCTTATGGGCCCAGGGCGAGTATCTTAATGACAGGCAATTTTTAAAGAAAATTTTATTTAGTGATGAAGCTAGTTTCACAACAAATGGAGTGGTTTCATCACAAAATATTCGCTATTGGGCCACTGAAAATCCTAACTGGGTGATAAACTCTAAAAGGCAGTATTCAGAAAAAGTGAACGTTTGGTGTGAAATACTGAATGAAAGGATAATTGGACCATTCTTTTTCGACGGCAACATGAATGGCGCAATTTTCCTACAATTTTTAAGGAATGAATTTTCGGACGCAATAGATGAACTTCCCCTTGCAGAAACAAGAAATTTATATTTTCAGTTAGATGGTTGTTCCATACATAATGCGGGAATTGTGAAGAATTGGCTGAATCAAAATTACCCTAATCGTTGGATAGGAAGGGGGAGTACATTAATTGGATGGCCACCAAGATCGCCTGACCTTACTTCACTCGATTTTTTCCTTTGGGGTTATGTTACACAAAAGGTTTACAAATCACGACCAAGGAATCGAGTGGAACTGTGCACCAGAATTCAGCAAGCTTGCGATGCAATTACTCCACAACAATTGAGGAATACTTTAAAATGTATTCGTAAGCGATATGATAAATGCATTGAATTGGATGGAAGTTTGGTGGAGGCCACCAGAATATGAATTGCACTCATTTATTTTTCAATTCGGTATCTTCTTGGTTTCTATTTCTACATTGATTGTGAATAAAAGATTGTTTTCCGCTAGTTTGTAGCAATTAGAAAAATGTACTTACAGTTATTTTTTTGTAGATTCATTTGAAATTATTGACACTAAAGTTTGTTGTGATAAACTGATTGATTGATATGGTTCGACATACATATGAAAGGAAATTGATTCTCCCATAAACGTATCATGAATTTTATTTGAATAATATTTTGTTGAATATTGCCCCTAATCCAGTGGTGTAGTAAGAACGTTGCTAAAATTCCATTGAACAACATATTTTTCAAATTTTATTCCTTTATAACTTTTTTATTACCGAACAGATTTCGATGAAACTGTGATCAGTATTATTTCAAGACATCCTGAATCCAGTGGAGTATACAGAATTTTCATAAAATTCCTGAACATGAATTGGTGGGTTGATTAAACGGCATATTTTTAAAATTTCATTCCTTTATAACTTTTTTATTGATTGACGCATTCCAACGTAATTTACATGTAAATCATTTGAAAATGTCGCGAATCCAGTGGTGTAGTCAGATTTTTTCTAAAAAAAATCGCTAGTAATTTTTTTAGATTTTTGACCTCGAAAAATAAGATTAGTTGGCCCTGGAAATTGAGATTTATTCATGATATTTGGTGTCCTAATAGACTTTTTGAATATCTACCTAACAAAAAAAAAATCATTCCAATCGGTTGAAAAATGTTAGTTTTATAAGGGTGCTTCCATCTTAAATGGGTCACACTGTATAAAGTTCGTAAAAACGCCGCAGTTGGGTGACAAAGAAAAATACTATTTTGTTAGTCAAAATAAGACAAATTCTCATATACACGTCCAATTATAATCTTATTAATGATAGTACATGGGGCGATTAGGAATCGATTTCCGTTTTTTTTCTAAATCTATTCTAGAACCAACAAGAGTTGTGTTTTGGTAAGACATCATAGTTTCATCTATTCTAGGTTACACAAACGTGTTTTGTTTTTTGAGGAATTTCACTGTTTGAAATATGAGTATTTAAAATTTTGGATTATACCCTTTATACTGATAAGAATTGATGGATCATTTTTGACTACGGAAAAGTAGTTCATAGCTACTGTTGATTGAACATAAGATTTTTGATGAATATTACCTTTCATTCAGATACTGGGTGCGTTACCTTTCATTTAGATACAGGGTGCGTTACCTTTCATTTTAGGTCATTTGCAATGATTTTATTGAATATCTCAAAAAATGTTCCAATAATTTAGAACTAATTTCACTCACACTATTTTGAAAATTCTGATTATTATATATGAAAGTTTTGACAACTTTGTGTGTAGCGTTCCGAATAGATGCATTTTTAAAGTTTACGGTATTACGATATTATTTGTTCTTGAGTTTTCGTGTATTGTTGATTTCAATCTTCTTGTTGAGTGAAGTTTGTGTTGTTTATGGTTTCAAAAATTAGTTTCGAAAAGTTGTGTAACAGAATTTAATTTATCAAAAGGTTTCCACAATTATGGTTTTGTTGTAACAACCCCATGTATCGTAATACTGTAAAGTTTAAAAATGCATATCTTATAGAAATGCAACATACAAAGTTGACAAAACTGTCACATGTAATAATCAACAATTTCATAATGGTGTGAATGAAATTGGGTCCAAATGAACGTAATAATTTTTAAGATTTTGAAAACAGTGTAAATTACCTTAAAAGTAAATGTAACGCAAACTGTATCTAAATCAAAGGTAATATTGAACAACTGAATTCGTCAAAGGTTACCTCATTTTTTGTCCAATCAACAATACCAATACATTCATAAAATATCACGCCACAAAACAAACACCAGTAATACCCACTCATTCATATTATTCACGAAATCGAAGTTAACATCTAACTCCCACATGATGAAGACAATAACACAACGTTCTTTCAATTATTTTGCACCAAAATTTTATAATAAATTACCTGAACTATTGAAAACATTCAATTCAAAAACGAACTGAAGAAATTTATTTTTTAGAATCCAAGACAACTAGTACATAAGCAACTTGATGCTCACGTTAGCTAAACAAATCCTGATTAATTGATTGCAATGTACTTCCTAGATTAGGACGAATTTTAATTTTGATTATTGTTATTTTACATACTAATCGATAGTTTTGTATTGTCCATTAAATTCATATACTTTTTCACAACTACATTGTCAGGTACTGATATATGTCCGCACCAGTATATCTTTATGAAAAAAATTTTATCGAATATAATTTTTATCATAATTCTGCGAAACAAGTGCAATAGCACTTATCGCTCGCTAACCTTATTCATTTTATTGATTAGTGATTTTTTAAGTATTTGAGTATTGTATTTTATCGATGAATAAAGGTTTTTATTGTTATTATTATTGTTTTTTATATTCAAAATCGATCTGTCTATTATTTTCAGTGTAGGGGTATAATCCAAAATTTTCGTAAATAAACAAAAATCGTTTTTGTCCTCTAAATTAGATGAAACTGTGACGTCTTATCAGAACATAACTTATTGGATTTGGAATAGGTACCGCTACAAAAATTAGTCCTGAAAAAGATTTTATTGACCAATATGACCCGTTATACATTCTTATGTAATATCATTAATGAGATTATAATTAAACGTGTTAACGAGTTCTGATAAATACATTTTTATCCTGAATTTGTCTTGTTTCGACTGACAAAACGGTTTTTTTTCTTGTCAATCCTACTGAACTACGTTTTTACGATCTTTGGCCGCATATCTCAGAAACGACATATATACAAAATCATTTAGAATTTCTGCCCGCCAAAAGTGCACTGCAAAAAATAGGGATTCACATAAGCGGTAGGATCAGTGGGTCTGTTAGCGTCGGTGGATAATATTATAATATTATACCTATAATGATTCATGGGTTTGGAAAGTCGGTTCAGCAGCCTTGGCTTGTCAACGGATATTGAATATATGGCAGTTTTTATATATTATATATTTTTACCCCCCATTGGTTGCTCTGTTTATTTATGCTAATTTTGCAATATTTGTACATTTTACACAGGTTGCGTTACATATACTTTTAAGGTAATTTACACTGTTTTCAAAATCTTAAAAATTATATCGTTCATTTGGACCCAATTTCATTCACACCACTATAAGGTTTGAGCCGGTACTCTGCTCCTCCGTCCACCTTCCCGCACCCCCCTGGCCAACAAGTGGCTTGCGGGTACTTACGGGTACTTGCAAGGGGGGTATGTGCGAGCATATGTAAATTTCTATTTAACCCTATCTATTAACATTATCTATTGGTACTTTAAAGTTTCCATATGAGAATAAAGTAGGAAAATGGCCACTATTACCACAATCTTCCACTAGCTCCCATACACAGTTTCTGGCTATTGCACTAGACACTAATGTTATGTCTATTGGACTGGAATTCTCTTCGGGATTAAATATACTCATATATGAACCGTCATTCATTACTATCAAGTCTTCATCTTCGATAACAGTTATAAGAATCCTACCATTCTGATTACTAGTATAAGGTTTGAGCCGGTACTCTTCGTTCACCTTCCCGCACCCCCTGGCCTACAAGTGGCTTGCGGGTAATTGCGGGTACTTGCAAGGGGGTGTATGTGCGAGCATATGGTGCAATTACATTGGGCAGACATTGAGGTTTTGTCATTATTCGAATTTGGAAAAAATGGCGAATGATCGTTTGACTTGTAGCTGTAATGACACATTACAATTGGATTCATGATTGTCTGTGCTATGTATAAAGTTAATGAGAGAGTACCTACTCCTCAACAAACTTATTGTAATGGATTATTTATATGCGGTAATGACACATTGCAATTGGATTCATGATTGTCTGTGCCATGTACAAAGTTAATGAGAGAGTACCTACTCCTCAACAAACTTATTGTTATGGATTATTTGTAAAGAGTACATCCAAACATTTCAGAGATCCATCGAGTTATGAGAACACGCATCTCCGTACAATGCATGTATAATATATAGTGGGAGGGGGACTTCCTCCACTCTCCAATCAACATATAAATGACTATCGAGAATCTCACCCCTTCAGTTTCTCATCTATAACGAACCACAACCTACAAGTTTTATTTAATTCACACACAAAGAAGTTCGAAAAAGTGATATTGGTGATTTTCGAAATAAGTCAATGAGTGTTTTTTTTTTGTTTTCTAATCAATATTTTCTCAAGTGTCTTACTATGTCTCAAGTAGATTTGGAAAAAATCAACGCCGTGATCAATAAACCAATTGAAGTGTTTGAGCAGAGGGTCATATCAACACTCCCAATTGCCGAACCTTTTCCAATAAGTAATATGTTGGTTCGCACAACTCGATTTGGCAGATCTATATTGCTAACATTATATAATGAAAGTGAAAATGAGTTTTTCAAACCATGGATACCAAAATACTTTGCCGATCAATTTAGTGACAATGATGTTAACTCTATTAATCATTCGAGTGGTAAATACACTCTTACCTATATAGGACAGGGTGGACCAGTTTCAGCGGGTACAAGAACGCGAACTCTTGTAAAATACGACTTTAAAGAATAAAATTCAATTGAAATGTTCAGTAATGTTTATTCACAATAGTTTATAGACATTTTAAAGTAATCTTAATGTAAAATATTAGATTTGAGAACAAAAAATTCACTCAAAATTTAAGACATCACCGAATTGAAATCTCGTGTTTATGTATGTATCCTCCAGGTAATACACATGGAATAGGTATGTTAATATTTTTTATCTTTTATTTCAGATTGATAATGTGGATGTAGTATTCGGCTGAAAATTGGACCAAAGCCACAAACCTCAAGACAGCAGTCGAAAGACTTCAGTCATATTTGAGTGCTTTGAGTTGGGACATCCGTCATGCAATGAACTATGATCTCAGTATTTGCTATGACGAAAATGAACTCGAAAGGTGTATACAAGAGCAGAAGAGGTACAACGCTGGTGATGAACTCTGTGAAAAATTCATGGAAGGGGCCTTGGAGATATCCGATTTCTGTGAAGAGATGTTGAAATGTGATTTGACGAGATTTCTATGCAACCTAACCCCATTCCTACCAAATGACATCATTGAGAAATACCAAATCTATGATGATGAGAGTGAAGAGGAAAATATTGTTGATACCCGAAATTGAATAATAGAAATAAAATAAAATTAAGAATATATTTTATATATTAATTGGACTATGTAATTACTACATAAGCAGATAGCTGAAGCCATAGTATTACTTGACACAAAAATGTATACGGATTGAATTTATTGAAAATATATTCATTAATTATAAAGTTTTTTCTTTCACGATCCCATAATAATACATATGTAGGTTGGGTAGATGATACCCCGAAACCAACAGAAATACAACAACAATTTTCCACACCTCCAATTATTTATAAAGTAAACACACTCCAAAAATATGAATTATTTGATTAATATTATTATAGTAAATTCTTTTCGAAATAGAAAAGTAATTGGAAACAATAATTGATAAATTTATATTTGATTCTCTAATAATAATATAACATGCAACTCGGCTATTTTTTAATTAGTTCATGTTTGGTAGTCGTATTGTAATGATGAGCAGCGTACTGGATAAATTTGGGCGGCGTAAGCGAAAGGGTGGGAATGGTTCAATTCTACAACCCCGACTAGTATATGTTAGTTTCAAGAAATCCAAAGATGACCAATACGATATTGAACAAAGACAATTGAAAAATGTCGGACAGCCAGTTGATTCAGCTGATTGTGTTACAAAAGACTTTCTTGAAGATACAAATAATGAAACTGAAAAATTAGTCCTATCAGCTGTTCATGCTTCAGTGCAATTAGCGATGGAAGAATTATCTCGTGAAGTGGAAAGGAGAAACGTACCTATGAACGCTCGCATAGATTCGATAGTTGGCGATGTGTCTCGTCAAGCTAGAACAGCATTCAATGAGAAGATATCTGAAGCTAGGGTATTACTTCATAGAAAATATGAAAAATTGAATCATAGACTTATGGATTTAGAACAAGAGAAAATTCGTTCATCTGAATAAGCCTTATTATTATAATACTAAACGAAAATGTACACTTGCTGAATTTATTGAAAATATATTAATTATTTATAAAAGTTTTTATTATTTTCACGAAACTACTATAATAATACCCAAAACCCAATGCATAAACGAATTCCTAATCTCCTCTCACCACCAAGAAAAACAAGAAAAATTATATTATAAAAGTTTATTTTGAAAATAATAAATACAATAAAATTGAACTATGGTGCTGGAGATTCAGTGATTGTTGTATTTGTCGTTGGTTTTCGCCCCGGATACATGTCACATCTCCGCTTTTGTTCTTCATGGGAAAGGAACCAACATTCCCTGAAATGGATTTCTTCATTAGGCCATAAATATCCTACTCGATCACACAATATGACATCGCTGCGACATCTTGCACACCAGTAGTTCCAGCAGGTCTCGGAGAATCTATCACATCTAATGCAGCGAGGAATCATCACCGAAGTTGTTTGTTTTCTTGCACACACGAAACATAGACTGGTACCTGCCATCATATGATTTCTGTCCCAACCACCTTGGCAATTATAACATATCAATTCTGTATTCTGTATGGATACACAATGTCCATATACACGACTCTATGGGAGTGAACTCTTGAGTAGGAACTGATTTCACTGTTGAATTTTCAGCAAATATATAGTTTTTCAAGTCTTGTGGTAGAGGGGTGTTAATCCCACTTTTGGAAAACATGTAAAGTTCTAGTCTTGGAGTAGGAAATGACATCCCTCCTCCCGAAAAAAACATTTAAAAAGACATCATTGACTCAATGGAATTCAGTATTCATCTTTATTTCAACTGAAATAGTAGTTGTGTGTAATAGAGTACAGTAGTTGTGTAATAGAATAATGGAAGCCAAAATGGAGATAATCGACCAACTCATTGTAGTTGATGTCAATCAATTTGATGATGAGGAGGAAGCAGATAGCAGATCTGACAGCGGTATTGAAGAAGAATTCGAAGCTTCAGATGAGATCGAGCAAATCAGCAGAAGATTCGCCGATATGACGATAAACAAAACAATAAGTGAGGATTGTGTTTATTGTCACCTTACATTATTTACGGCCATACAGACAGTTGATGGTGAATTGGCGAAGTTGTGTGGGCCTTGCTATAGGCTACATAGTATTAGATATGGTAACCGGGTCGCCCTATATAGGCATATAGACACACATGTGTCTAGCTTATATGGCCAAATAGGGAGGCATTATTGTACAGTGTGTACAGACTCCCTAATGCTGATAACATGTCAGAGGGCATGTAGGGAGTGTAATGTTTAGTTGTAGTTTATATAATTTAGTGTAAATTTAGTGTTATATATAGATTAAGTTGTTTGCATATTGTACATATTTATATAATTCAATAAAACATGTTATAAAACAATATTTGTTTCGGAGTCGAAAAAATTATTTCGAATTTGTATCCACAACAAATCCCTCTCCTAAAAAGTCCCCAGACATCTTCATTCATTAACAAAATGTATATAAATTGAATGGATCAGTATATTGCTATCATTCCATTCGAAATGTCTCAAGCTGACTCTACAAGTGAATTAGGCTGTTGTAGTCCATCAGAAACATCTTCTTCTAACTTACCAATTCAAGTAAATGAAATATCGTCTAGTACAGATAGAAGTTTCGATGATGAATTTTACGAATCGTTTATTGATTTCGTTCAAAATCCGGAACAATTGTGGGAATATGAGCCTAGCGATAACGATAATTCGGATAATGAAGAATTAATTGAGTCTGAAAATGAAGAAGAAGAAGCAATTGAAATATCAGATGACGAGAGTGACAGTGAGTCAATGATATTTGAAATTCTGTGATTGGTAGTAGTAACAGATCTTTTGGGAATGCACAGTATATGAAAATGGAGATCCATACAGGAGGGGGCGTGTGTTGGGGCCCCCTCTGTTCTGTTATTAACATAAGATTTTGAAAATTTTAAATTAAGATTTGTAATTGTTCTTAGATGAAACTCTCTTAGGAAAAATCAAGAATAGATTTTCAGACTCAAAAGAAATAACATAAAAAAACAAAATAAAACGAATAATAAAAAATACCTTTTCTGCATACATTTATAATAGTTCTGAGAACAAAAAAAATCTTTGTGACTAAAATACAGAGTCCCAAATTTTATTTCTTTTGGAAGGGTCACTTCTCACAATAAAATCAAATAATCACGCTGGGCTAGATTTCGATATTCCGACTTCTTTCCGTCAAAATGTATTTGTTAAATCATACTCTATAAAAAAGGGTCTCCTATCGCAATAAAAACGTATACCTGCAGAGGTACATTTCGATATTCCGAAGGTTTGGAGAACACACACATTTCATTTGTAAACCAGAGCTCCTCGAGTTTGGTTGTGTTCAAATTAAATTTTTTCATAATTCATTTTATGATTTAATGGATATATCAAGAAGAGAAGTAACATCAACGGAATTAGAACGTGCTATAAAATACATTTCGATGGAGAAAAATACCAGGGAATTAGGAACAATCGCCGAATTACTGAGCGTTATGGAGAACAATACCGGGGAATTAGGAACAATCGCCGAATTACCAAGCGTTATACAAACCACGCCATACAACAAAAAAAGAACTAGGCCGCAGAGACTACCCTCTTCCAGGTGCAGAAAACAACAAGAAAGTCCCAAAGCGTTACGGAAACAGAAGAAGAGAAAAAATCGCAACTATGCAAAACTAATGATGGCGGCGAAAAAATACAACCCGATGGCCACCGCTCCCTGGCCTAAAAGCAAGAAGAATTCTACGAATACTAATGAACTCACCAAAACAATTGAAAAAAATATTTCGTCCGCCGCCCCCACGTCTGAGCAGAATAATGTGGAACCGGTTTCAGAAGAAGCACATGGAAAAAACACAATAATTGACAGGCTGAATTCTACAGGTATGGAGGAAGTAGAAGAAATTCCACATCATCCTCGTCAATTTCTACAATTATGGATGAAGATATCCCACAGCCTAACAACATCGTTTCGCCCATCAGGTATCCTCCGGTTCGAAGAGCCCCCTCAAGTGTGAGTTCTGAAGATTCATGGGCTATGAGAACAGATATAGGATTCGACAATAGATTTCTCGCAATGATTACGAACTTGAATACACTTGAGGGGAAACTAAGTCAAGAAATGAATGAAATCCAGAAAGAACATATGGCGTTGGAAAAAAAATATTCGGGAAAAATGGAAGAGTTCGAGAAAATAAAAAAATACAAGAGACAACTTTTTATGGGGGTGGAAAAGTTTCTGAAGATTTGGACACTAGAACATCGACCAACCTAATGGAAATTCATAGCATTTTTATGTTTTTCAGCCTCTAGAGGAAATTTATGTTTTTCAGTTTTTTCATTTCAGCTCACCCAACTAAAAAATCTACGAAAGTTCTCCATGGAGTATATGATATTATTTCGGAGATATACACAGGTATAGGCGGGGTTTTGGGGCCTATATCGGACTTTTGTAGGTTTTTTAATTGAAAAAAAAATTCCCCAAAAGTTCAACTCTATTTGAGTCTAATTAAAATTATCTTTATCATATGAATACAAATTCCAGTGAATCAGCTATCATAATATCTATTCTTTCTTTATTTTCTCAAGAAATCATTTTCATACAGATGAAAATCAAAAAAAAAATTATATTTTCCATACATTTCACATAAAGAATAATGTTAGTTGATAAAATTCAATTATTCATTCAAGCAATATTATATAACAGTTCAACTCAGCAATTATCAGTAATGATTTTCTCGGGGCATATGCAGTGCCTGACTTATGAATTTTTAAACACGGGCTCCAAAATTCAGTAGCGTACTCAGATTATTTTTTTTTGTTGGTTCTGAAAAGAACCTTTTGGTTTTGTTGCGCGGATTTAATCGGCTCATGAATACTTTATAGATTCAAATCTACAGTAGCGTCAGAATCAAAATCTATTTCCTCCGGCGCATGTTCTTGAGTAACTGGATTCCATTCTGTGATTGTTGGATTCCATATAAAATGCGAGTGAATTACTATATTACTTGTTGATGTAATTATGTCAACTTGTAAAGGTAAGTTTACATCGATCGGTGTTTCAGACAGATTTGTGTCCGAAGGATCATTAGAGGTTGAATCAGCATTATATCTAGATGTTGTTGCCATTGTATGAGATATGAAGAATTCTATAAGGTTTTTCAGCTTTAAATGATTTGTCACAATGGTGGGAGATACATTTCCCACTCCATGTTGCATATGTGGTGGGGTTGTGGTAGTTCGTCTATAAATATGATATTTCAAAATGGGAGAAGCTATAACAGTTTTTGACTTGAAATAATTCTCGTAAGACTCGTAAGAATAATTATAATGAGTTTATTACCGAACAGTGAAAATGTGGAAAATTTATTGAGCAGTGGAAATCCCGCTGATTTAATTGATGCATCAATTATCGAAGAACTATCGAATTTCGATGCTGATGATTTGTTGAAGATGGGCGTTCAATCCCAATTTATTATAGTGCAGGAGAAGACGGAAGAACCGACGGTGCTACATATTTCTGATAACGAGCTATCACAGTGCAACACTATCCCGGATCAAGCTCAGGTGCAAGAACCTCAGACACAGGCTCTGCATATGCCTGATATTTCATATAAGCAGCCAAGTAAACGCGCTCCGAAACGTTGTGTCACAATCGAAGTTCCCAAAACTGCTGCATCAACCTCAACAGGGCCAAGGTCTTCAAAGAACAAGAAAGGACGTAGTGTTTCGAAGAAAGGTATGTGTTCCTCATCTTCAGTGAAAAAAACACCAAATAAAATTGAATGCATTCCACTAGCATCTCTGTTGCCATTACAGATGTATACGGAAATGGTAAACGAGACTAGGCGAGCGAGCACAAACGCTAAAAGCACATTCCTAAAATGCGATGAGGTTGATCGACAATTAGATGAAAAAATGACAAAAGATCATGAAATTGAAGAACAAATTGCAGTGAAGGAAGCCGAAATTGTAAAATTGCGAAAGCAAAGAGAGGGGGTGATGACAGAAGTTAGTAGGGAGAGGCTCAATAACCAAGATCTTCGGAAACAGGCAGAAATAGATTCGCAAAAATCCAAACAGTTACATGAAACGGTCTCTGCTGTTTACGAAAGATGGCGTCAGGAGCTAGATGCGGCTTTTCAAATAAATATTGATTGATTAGTAGTATATGTTTTTGAATATATGTTTTTTTTTATATATGTAAAAGAATCAAACAATAAAGTTGTAATGAAAAAGTATATTTTTGATTTTTTTAAAATTTTTTCAATGAGATATATCAAACTATTGCATTTTTGTCAATCCAGGAATTATGCTTATTGGAGAATCCTAACCATTCCAGAAGAACTTTGCTACCACTCTTTTTCAATATCTTCCCGACAAGGTATACGTCTGGGTTTTTAGTTTTCTGTATCTCTGCTTCATAAAAACATCCTTTAATTGGATGTTTATCCATATCTTCAAGCATATAAGTTGGGGGGTAAGTACTATTGATTTTTGTAATCCTAAATAATTCTGTTGTAAAATTTGCTGTATATCCCTTCTCAAAAACGTGCTTGTATTTAGATATTCGAACGATGTCATTAATGCGATACTTGGGTACGATTTTTTTTAATCTTTTTCTTCTCTCTTTTTGGAATGTTCAATTTTGTAGTAGACTTCACATCTTTCGGTTTCATTCCAATAGTTTGGTGCACTCTATGATTATATCTCTTTGTTATAATTGGGAGAATGTCTAACCATTTATAATTCCCATTTATCGAAAACTCTTTGTATAACCATGATTTGATGGTACGTATAACTCGTTCACACATAGCGGCCTTCATAACACTAAAAGTAGAGTAATGTTTTATTCCATACTGCTCCATCAACGAAAAAAAGTGTGAGTTATGGAATTCTTTCCCGAAATCGGATTGTATATGTGTTGGGGAGTAATTGGCCTGTTGTAGAATTGTTCTCATAGCTCCAGCTATGACTAATCCAGTCTTGTTCCGAACAGCCTTTGTCCATAGAAATTTTGAATAACAGTCAATGACTACCAGAATGTATCGATAATTTTCGTTGAATCTGGAATACGCCTGAAAATCAGCAAGATCAATTTGCCATAGATCGCCGACGCCTTTCAGAACTGTAGATCTCCTCTGGAAGTTGCGTCTAGCCGGCTTATGTAATTCATCAACCACCTGTCTCTTGATATCACTAGCCATAGCGGTATTTGCAATGTGTGCTATTCAGGTTCTGAACTGTAATATCTGATTGTATCTAATATATTTTTCCTTCTTCGCGTAGTTCCTCTAACAAAGATACAATTTCGTTTTGATGCATAGTGTTCCCGCTTAATTTAGAACCAATTAACAATCGTAAGCGACTCACCAATTCTTTGGGCTTATTCCAATATATATAGTTCTTCGACTTCTGTGAACACTTTCTTTAATTTTCTTATATTGAGTCCTTTGCCAGTCAGATTCAAAGTTCTAGTAGGGTTTTTAAGTGTTTTCATTAGAGGCCTGATGATGTTCTGATATTTATGGGACTTTTTGAACTTTATACCATTTTTTACTTGATTTTTTTATATATGACCCTTGTCAAAGTCAATTTCTCAATATAAGTACGATATGAAATGTTATATTTCCATTGTTGAAACGTACTTGCAAATTTCCCATTTTCAACAAATATGTTGAAGGATCTATGCGAATACCATATTTTAAATCATATGCGCTGTCGCCATTCTTGAGATTTTCTAAATGTTTTTTCAATTCCATTTCTATATTTTGCTTGGTGACATTGCTCGTTTCCAACTCTGAAGTATTCGATAGTGATGAAGGTGTTTCAAATAGAGTGGACGGCCCCATTTCATCATTATCCATATCTGTTATTGTTTCATTTGCAAATATTAGAAAATGAAGAATCACTCGAATTGAAGGAATTGTTTTTCTTTATAGGCGTACTTGTTGATATAACTCTCGTCATGGTGGGAGTTGTAGACGGCATCGCATTAGTTCCAGAAGAAAGGGCATTTGGTGGTTTTGTAATAGGATCATATAGTTTCTCGAGCATAATTTTTTCTTCCACATTCCCACTCTTTATATTGTTGAATTTTTTTCGTACAGCTTCTGTCGCTTCAACTAGTTGTCGTTTCATATCGATTTCGGCTCTTGCACATTCATTTCTCATTGTATTCATCATTATATGAAGTAATGATGTATATGTGATCTCGCTAAAGTTCACCGAACGAATAGTTATTTTTTGAGTTGTCATGGATATATGAAAGTATCGAATCCCATGCGATATCGTCCATCGTGTACCATTCTATCTTTGTCTATAACAAGTAAACCAAATTGTTCATTCCAACATTTCAGATACATAATCTGAAACTCTTTGAATGTAACATCAGGTGATACATGATCTGAGAATATATGATGTAGGTTCGTTTCGTCCTGCTTGAACATTATTATGAAGTTGGCGTTATCACGTATCAATTGTTTGGGTACTCGAGAATACGTCTGTGCAAGATAAAAACTGTCCACTGAAGAGTGTCTCCCTCTGGAAAAGTAAGATAGAACGATTTTCACAAATATATCATCGAATATAAATGCAGAATTTGGTTTGGCATGGGCGGGTTCTACTATACTTTCATTATCACTGAAAGTGTAAAAACCCAAGCCTTCAATTGGTTTCAGCACATTGCGTAAATATTCATATTTCGGTTGATTCAGTGACTTTGAATATAGATACATATTTTCGAAACGTAATCCTTGCGCATGCGTTAGTAGGGCAATCATTGCATTTGATTTTCCACAATTTGATGGTCCAATTAATAATGCTCTAAGGGATGAAGGCAATAGTGGACCATGTCGATTCGACTTATTTCCGTCCAATCCACTTCCCGCGATTCTTTCGTCTAAATTATCAACTCTGAATTTTACCTGCTGTTGAACAACACGCATCGTGAACGACCAAACTCGTAATAAAGATAAATATATGGAATATATCCCATTCAAATGTCTACCGTCGTACGGAACAGACGTAAGAACTACGTTTCGATTAGAAAAGGTCGAGGAATTGTGAATTCGTTAATAAATAAATTATCGTTTGAAGTTCATATACCTGGTTATCAATTTTGCGGACCTGGCACTAAATTGGAAAAACGATTAGCTGCCAATCAGAGAGGAATCAATCCATTGGATTCTGCGTGTCTTTCACACGATTTGCAATATTCAAAAAATCCAGACAATCTCGCAGCAAGGCATATAGCCGATAAACAACTCGAATACGCAGCTTGAAAAATATTCAAATCGAATAAATCATCAGTAGCTGAGAAGGCTGCAGCTCTTCTAATTACCAATATTATGAAAACCAAGAGACGTTTCGGAATGGGATGCGATGCGAACATTACCTCAAAAAAAAAGAAAAAGCGAACAATAAAAAGAAAACAGAAGTCGAATAATAACGGAAAGATTGCATTTGGGGCGGGTGTTGTTAGAAAAGTGCGAGATGTACTGCGAAAGGCTGGCGGTGACCGATTTATAGCAAAAGACGTTAAGAAAGCTAATGTGCTAGCATTGCATGCAGCACGTAAGTATTTGAAAGCAGCAGGTGGAAAAAACAGATACGTACACCACGTATCATACCCATACCGAAAGTAGGGGGAATATTGCCATTGATACCAATTTTCGCTGGATTGTCTGCATTGGGTAGTTTGATCGGAGCAGCTGCAGGTATCGCAAGAGCAATCAATGAGGGAGGGAAAGTAGGGAGGGTCTTAAAGAAGTTCAACATCATAATAGAAAGATGGAAGCTATAGCTTTGGGAAAAAGAGGTAGTGGAATATATCTGAAACCATATCGCAAAGGACTCGGTATCTATCTGAAACCGCAAAGTTCAAAAACCTAATTGATGCCCTACCTCTTAAGCCTCTCACCGATGTTGAACTTAATTATTATGCCACACAGATGAAGATTCCATTCTTTCGGGGAGTATTCATGCGAGATAACTTACCTACATCAGGACCGCATGTCCATGAAACAGCAATCATGAATTTGAATAGAAGTATCGGTCGGGGAACACATTGGGTGGCATACAAGAAAAATGGACGATATGTTACATATTTTGATACTTTTGGAGATTTAGCGCCGTCCCGGAGCTATTTCATTACTTGCGAAAAAAATCGAGAACACCCATCAAAATTGTATATAACTATGAACGCCAACAAAAATACAATACAGTTGTGTGTGGGCATTTATGCCTGAAGTTTCTCTCACAACCATCTACGGATATTTAAAATGGAATATACTCCGGAAAAAGATCGAGAGGCAATTAAGAGAATGGGCCATTCTTTGATAGCGTATTCAAGGCTGCGTAGTTTGTTGAAAATGAGTAAAGGGCAACTTGCTGATATGCCCAAGGAGGTGATGATTTCTTGTGCGGCTCATGAAATAGCCCATGTTTGGGAAAAGCTCCCAAAACATCTTCAATACGATGTTGATATTTCAAAATATCAGTTTTGTTATTAACATAATTCTGACGGTGCTAGCACATCAAACGACGTCAATGATGGACCCACACCGAGGAAAATATATTTTTGTTATTGCAGCATTGAAGATTGTAATATAGGAGCCGATAACAATGTCGTGGACGTCTGCAATATTTCGACTCCAAAGAAACGCAAATTATATCATTTATGTTGTATACCACAATAAATTGGTGTGATGTCGGAGATAATGCATCAGTCATGTCACGCAAGTTTGAGTTACAAGTTGTGGGAAAAAGTTTCCTTAGCTCGGATTTTTACCCGCCCATTGAATTGGATAGGAATGCTCGTTATGGTTTGGGGCTATTAGGATTCTATGGATGCAATACTATTCACAATATCACTGACAAAAACAATACAGTCGGTTTTGAGATCCCCGCAGATGACTCATATGATGTTCGAAGATATTTTACTATGAAAATACCATCTGGAGCATATGAGATTGAGAAAATAAATGATTATCTACAAAAGAAACTTGCATCTCGCTTATTTCCGAATGAAATACTCGAAAGCATGTCAATGGATGAAATGATCAGTCTTCAAGCGAACAATAATATATTCAAATGTATATTGCAATCAAAATATAATGTGGATTTCCGATACGAGAACTCAATAGGTCCAATGCTGGGATTCAAGAAACAGATGCTCAACAGTAATAAACCACATCAATCTACATTTCCTGTTAATATTGTACTTGTGAGACTCATTCGTTTGGAATGTAATATAATTTCCGGATCATATATGAATAATGAAGAGAATCATATTCTATTTTCATTTGATTTAGACGTCGAACGCGGTTATAATCTCACAAAGTAACCCCGGAATATCATTTATATGCCCATTAGTCCAGAAGGACGTTAGTTCATTGACAACATCACTGTGTGCATATTGGATCAAAAAAATAATCTAATCGATTTTGGAAGTGAGGAATCCATAGTTGTTATTCTGGAACTGAAAAAGTTATAAGAGCAAGTGTTATGGGTTTTTGCTACAACAATGAACGTGTGCGCGAGAGCAGTGGAAGAAGTGCACCAGCATCAGATAATAAAAAGAAAGTAACGTCTATGGAAAAGATCATTACTAAAGTGAGTGCGAAACAGCAAAGACGTAAATTGTCCACGGGAGATCTGAATTTTCTGAAATCAGTTGGGCTCAGAATACGAGAATAAAAATGTTGTTGGAAGCTAACAATGAGAAGTTGGATATTTTCAACGAGCCAGTTGTTGATCACAGCCTTAAAAGCTTTCATGAGCATACATACAAACCCTATGGATCACCATTGTTCAAGAACTCTGATGAAATCCGAATCATGATCAATTACCAAGATGCAATTCTTGACATTGCCGATTGTTTCATTTACATGGAAGGAAAATTCACACCAAAAGAAGTGAATAAAGTCTGTTATATGTCCAATAATGCTTTGGCATTTCTCTTCGATGAAATTCGTTATGAAATGGGTGGTGAACATGTTGCGGTAGTTCGAAAGCCAGGTATAACTTCCACAATGAAGAATATGATTTCATTTGGTCAGACACATTCTCACTCCCTTCTCACCAGTGGATGGGGTCTTTCCGATACGAAACAATGTATTCTCGATGAAACTAGTCATGTATTCAGCGGAAAACTCCCACTTAAATATCTGATGGGTTTTGCTGAGGATTATAAAAAATGCATTTTTAATGCTAAACAAGAACTCATTTTGATAATAGCCCGCTCATTGAAGAATTCATACATTGGGGAGATAGAAGCTACATTGGAAATCTCAAAGATTGAGTGGAAGATAAGACACGTTGTGGCTGAGGACAAACAAAATCTCAAATTATTCAATAGAATTATTAAGAGTGGGCTGAATGCAAAAGTAAAATTAGCTTATCGTATGTGGGATCATCCAGGCATTGCTTCAATTACGGAATATAATAAAGAATTATAGTTTGAATGATATTCATGTTTATCTATATTTCAGCGTTTAGTAATGTAATAAGATGATTCAATCTATCCTCTTCATTCATATTATATTCTTGGGTTGAAGATTCAACCAACCTATTACATATACGAACATTTTCCATAGGATCATTTTGATAGAATTCAATGTCACTATGCCCCCAAGGGAGCGTTTGAGTTGTATTAGGAATAATGAAACATTTATCATCGTTGAAAGATAGCGCTACCTTATTTCTTAATTCGGTGAACATATCATGTGAAATGCTCCTAAACGAATTCATTTTACGTAATATGAATCCCCCATTCTTAATAATTTTTTTATAATCATCGGATGTCAGCTGAGTTTTTATTACAGATTTTTTCACTCCCTTGGCTCTTTTTATTTCAGTTTCCAACGATTGTACATAATAAGCTTTTGCACCCGTTCCATAAAAACTAATTATTGGATCGTTGGAGAATTCATCTTTGAAATTACCCAAGACTGAAGGTGTAACTGGTAAATTGAATTTATTTTGTTCTATGTAATTTGATGTATCAAATTTGTCTATATTATTTCTGATGTAATCATAGAAATTTTCTGTCTGCTTTTTCAGGATAAGAGAGTCTGTATCGGTATATAGAAGTGATGCATTGTGCCCAAATTCTCTCTTTATACATCGATAGTAAAAATCATACATGACAACCTTGGATAATTCCAAAACGCAGAATCTCAAGTATAGCGGCTTATCATAATGTATCTTTACCTTAGCCATCTGAATTGCAACGAAGTTCTCAGTGAAAATTGTACAATTTTTGAAATTCGGACGAGCAATTAAGATTCCGGCTCCCAATTTTCGCTGAATATTCTGCCAATGTGTTATCAGTTTCACATCCACTCTATTATCCACGTTTTCCATTGTCTTTCCATAGCAACTGTTGTTCATTAGCTTGTAGAAATCTTTCTCAGACTTATTATGCGATCTATCACGCATTCGAGTATTGAGATCGATATATGGCTTCATCCAACAAGATTGCCTGAATCTCAATATTCTATGGGTATGCATTACGATTAGTCCATTATTCATGGCCTGTTTCAGGTTTTTGGCGTGTACTATATACCTACGTTTATCATTCAAATTTGGTATCAATTTAGGGACTTTAGATTTTCAATTTGGGGGGATAATTTTTTCCACCAGAAAAGGCAGATCGCTGTGAACGTCGTGCAATTCTTGAGGATAGTGTATATCGACTTCAAGAACATATCCGAATGAATCATTATCTGTCACACTCATTATATCAAAATTTGTAAGTTCCTCACGGGTTAACCATTTGAAATCACCAGTAGGCAATGCTTGCGACATACTATGACCATATAAATTTGGTGCATCTAAATATGAGATGAAAGACGTGGGTTCATTGGGATTGTAATCGGGAAGAAATTTATTATTTGCCACGTATTTTCTCTCACTGCATTGACTTATCCCTCCACGAATTCCTTTTTTGAAAAAATTTATCATATTGATATCGGTAAGAAGCTCTAACTCGATATCTGTGTATTTCAACATTGCATCCCAACTGAGAGCGGGTGCAGTATAATAGTGTAAGGGGTCCAACTTATACGCATTCAAACATATTCGTCTGAAATTTTCGAATACATCGCATAGCAGTAATACATCAGATTTCAGATATAAATCCGAATATTCCCCCAAACTTTTACATTCAAATAGATTTCAAACAAGTTTAGCTCTCTGATAATCCTCGTCGGATATGTGCATCTCATTTAAGTTATCATAAAACTGATTTTTTGTTGGTATAGTAGGAACATTCAACTTATTGATGTCATCCACAAAGCTATATGGAAAAACACCCTTCTGCCTCATTAAATTGAATTTATTCGAATCAGAAAAATGTTTCAACATCTGTACACACTGCTCGTCACACAAATTGGCAGCTAATTTCTCCAGAGAACTGGACATGAATTTGAAACTATATATGAATCTCATTTTGAGATAATTTTTCTTTGTTTTACCCTTTTTATCGAGATAGCTATGTGTATAGAGGTGTTTCGTAAAAGAAATGTATTTTTTCTTTGTTTGAGGGATAACATCAACCCTGTCTTTTTCTGCATATAGTTCTTTAATGAACTTATGACAATCATACCCACTCATGTTATGACATACAATCGGAATGAACTTTGGAATTTTAAAGTTGAGATTGCAGACAGAATGAGTTGCTGGAAATCTTTTTTTTCCAGTGGCATGACAATGGTCCCTGGCCTTAACATGACCATCCGTGAATGGTTTTTCACATATACCACATGTGGTTGCATTATTAAAGTCTTGTTCCTCTTTCACAGTTTGCTTATCCATTGGCTTTATATATTTCAAATGTGTATTGTATATATTTTTCAAATCTTCCTCTATTCGCATTACAAATACTTTAGAAGCGTCAACGCCTCTGTATGTAACGAATTTTGATAACTTATCATCAAAACAACATTTGATCATGTATGCGAAAGAGTATGCCTCATGCTTGAATGTTCTATTCATGTATGAGAATTCTGGCTTTGGTTCATTACCTTGAATCGGTTTCAATACAGATTCAAAATCTACATAGACTACAAATGGCAACTCCAACTGCCTTTCAAAATTTTCAAACTTTAATTTATTTCCAGCCACCATCTCCCCATATTTATTTACTTTCAAATCATTACGAGGTACTGTAGTACAAATATGATTACAATCATGCGTCTGATGACGTAATAGTTGTCGCTCATTTGAAAAATACGATAAACACCCATCACAAAAAACTTTTTATGTTCGTGGGCTGAAATTTGACTCGATACCAATCTTGAAAGATCCCGAATCCAACAGTAATGAGTATTTCCCGCATTATCTGCAAGAAGCAGTAAATTGATATGTCTTGTGAGTTTTTTCTGAGAATATCGCAATGGCCCTACAACATCATATTTCATTTTTTTGTTTTCTATTTTCGATTCTAAACCATAAACATTGACTGAAATATCATTCAAAGGCTCAAACAATTTTATATCCCGTAATTTCATTGGAAAATTCATACCTGTCACATTCAAAAAATCTGCATAGTGGGGGTATGATGACGGCATTGATACATTATTATTCGTTGAAAATAATGCTGATGTAATAGCCCACGCGAAACAGTGTTGATCTTCATTCTTCACGTTGACTATTGCCGTCTTGCGCTCGATGAATGCTGGAAGTGCGATGTAAGAAGACCCTCCGAACGGACTATATTTGTTTAAATTCACTTCGAGGAATAGGACTTTCTCACAACTACAACCTGAAAAACAAAATACATACCTATATATATTACTTGATTATCAACATTTGAAAATTGCTTCTTACTACTAACCTGAATCACGCTCCTCAAATTCAGTTGTCTGGGCAATGATGTTGTCTCGGAATGTGTTGAATAATGCATTCAAATCAGTGGATCGATCGGCAATTCGATTTTTTAAATTAAATGATTTTATGTCTGTCAATTCCTGTGTTTGAATAATATAACTTCCAAATACTTCCATATTGACTTTGGTGGAATTGTGTAGTTCTATAGCTTTTTCCAGTAGTTCAACTGCTTGATCTCATTGAAGAATGGTGCATATTCAGAATAATTATTCGTGCTACTCACTCTGTAGCTAGCTATCCGACACTTGAATGCAGATTTCATCGTCTGTACACCGGATCCATAATGAACACATGATTTTGTTTTATGTGCAAGCGTTCTAATATGCGAATTGTACTGGGATTGAGGAATTGTTACTTCACAACATTCACACGTATACATTGGCACAGGGAGTGCATCATTACCAACACCATTATCCAATTTCATCCGTTTAGTTGGGGAAGGACCTCCCATCTGACAACTCTCACGTTGATGACGCTGTAAATTGGCACGTCAAGTGAACAATTTTCCACATTCACATAAATTCATCTTTTCAGAATTTTTATAGCTAACTCAAAAGACAAACTGAGGAGAATAGGTTCTCGCTATTTCTTTTATATTTTGATTTTCGGAGAGTGGAGGAAGTCCCCATCCCACTATATATTATACATGCATTGTACGGAGATGCGTGTTCTCATAACTCGATGGATCTCTGAAATGTTTGGATGTACTCTTTACAAATAATCCATTACAATAAGTTTGTTGAGGAGTAGGTACTCTCTCATTAACTTTATACATAGCACAGACAATCATGAATCCAATTGCAATGTGTCATTACCGCGTATGTAAGTCTCGTTACAGCCACAAGTCAAACGATCATTCGCCATTTTTTCCAAATTCGAATAATGACAAAACCTCAATGTCTGTCCAATGTAATTGCACCATATGCTCGCACATACACCCCCTTGCAAGTACCCGCAATTACCCGCAAGCCACTTGTAGGCCAGGGGGTGCGGGAAGGTGAACGAAGGAGCAGAGTACCGGCTCAAACCTTATACTAGTAATCAGAATGGTAGGATTCTTATATCTGTTATCGAAGATGAAGACTTGATAGTAATGAATGACGGTTCATATATGAGTATATTTAATCCCGAAGAGAATTCCAGTCCAATAGGCAACATTAGTGTCTAGTACAATAGCCAGAAACTGTGTATGGGAGCTAGTGAACAGAAAACAGTTAAACATTCTAACTCTGTGGTTGAAAATTCTGATTCTAAGGAAGTGATGCCCTACTGGCATAGGCAATAACATGCTCGCTGTCTTCCAGATTTTGCGATACAACCGTGTAACTAATATTTTCACACGGATGAAACTACGACCCACAATCAAGTGGCAGAGCTATTCGCATGGAAAATCAAGAACTATACCCCTCAAAAAGCACAGAATCCAGGAGAAGTTAACTGTATTAATTCTAAAAAAGTTCGAAAATATGTGCTGGACATTATCACGTGTGGAGAGAAAGGGTACTTCGACTTTGTCAATTTTATTCGTTTCATTATCGTGATAATCTCCAGCGCATATTTTCGAACTTTGTTCGAATTAATACAAGATCGAACCTCAGATTCAGTAGTCGGTTCGATAGATGATGTGAATGACTATGTAATTATGAGAGAGAATTCCAGTCCAATAGGCAACATTAGTGTCTAGTACAATAGCCAGAAACTGTGTATGGGAGCTAGTGGAAGATTGTGGTAATAGTGGCCATTTTCCTACTTTATTCTCATATGGAAACTTTAAAGTACCAATAGATAATGTTAATAGATAGGGTTAAATAGAAATTATTATAAAGCCAATTGGCAAGAGTATTATAATTGTTTAGTGGAAAGATCTGAATGTGATGAAAAATATTCCTATGAAGAATTAACTGTGTTGATGAATGATTCAGCAGAGATGCATATTCCAAAAAATAAACTTGAAAGTGGTAAATCCAAGAACCCATGGTGGTACCCGGAATGCGAACAAAAGAAAGCAGGAAGGAAAAGGATGATACTAAACTGGAACCCAGAGATGGCGCTAAATTCATACCTCAGTGTTTGTCTCAGGGATTTCCAATTAGGATGAAAGGATTTTTCGATTCAATTGGGTCGAACTAGCCTTCGCTGATGATTGGCAATGACCATGAAACCGGTACGGAGGTGTTCCCCCAATTAAATTGATAAATAATTTCAGCTTTGATATTTGAAATGCATTGCAAAGTGGTTCTTGTAGAAAACTTTGCCAAGTATTAAACAATTATAATTCAATGGTCGTAGGGGGCAGTAGTTGTTTTTTGTTGAATACTTGCCGACGACTTTACCTATTGTATAGGTTTTATTGCGGAAGATTGGATTTCGTAATCCACCATATTTCATTATTAGTTTTATGGTCTTCCGTCAAGTGGTGTCGCCCCTCTTTCATGATGTTTCTGGCTTCATGTTGAAGTCGACACGTAGTCGGAGTGCATTTTAAACTGGAACCCAGAGATGGTGCTAAATTAATACCTCAGTGTTTGTCTCAGGGATTTCCAATTAGGATGAAAGGATTTTTCGATTCAATTGGGTCGAACTAGCCTTCGCTGATGATTGGCAATGACCATGAAACCGGTACGGAGGTGTTCCCCCAATTAAATCGAAAAATAATTTCAGCTTTGATATTTGGAATGCATTGTAAAGTGGTTCTTGTAGAAAACTTTGCTAAGCATTAAACAATTATAATTCAATGGTCGTAGGGGGCAGTAGTTGTTTTTTGTTGAATACTTGCCGACGACTTTACCTATTGTATAGGTTTTATTGCGGAAGATTGGAATACGTAATCCACCATATTTCATTATTAGTTACATTGAAACTAAGAAAAGTATTGCGACAACAAAAAGATTTCGAAAAAAAAAAGAGGCTAGGATTCAAAATGTTCTGTTCAACTTTAAATAGAGAATCGAAAACGCCCTATGTCTGGAGTATTGTTAAAAAATTCTATAATAAAAGACAGGGTCATAACAATAAACTTTCGGGTAGTTTTATTGCAGAGGGTTTATTGAATAAAGTTTCTATTTGTGACATTTCACCACAATTTTCGATGAATTTAGGAGAAAAATCTGAACATTTCACTTCAATTGAACTAAATAGAGCGCTACAAGTAAAGAAATTCACTAAAGCAGGACGGGATGATTTACCATATCAGATGTTTATATGCATGCCAGAAATCCTAAAACTGAGGCTTCTGGAAATATACAACAGAATATTAGAGAATGGTACACTTCCAGAAACTTGGAATGACTATATGATCAGGAATTCTTAAAGACAATAAAATCAGTAATGATTTGAATAACCTCCGTCCGATTGCATTGGCATCATGTGAAAATTAATAAAATTCAGGTTAGAATGAACATAGAACATAATAAACTTTTATGAGAGTATCAAGAAGGATTTAGAAAGGAAAAGTGTATAATGGATAGTACTGCTCTCCTAACATTGTATGTACAAATGGCTTTCGGACTGAACCAAAGTGTGGTGGCAGTATTTTTGGATATTAAAGGGGCATATGATAACGTTAATATTTTTATACTGTTAAATTACCTTCAATCAATATGGGGTCTCGGGAGATTTCTGCAACCTAATTTTTAGAATATTAAATAATAGAAGAAACTTTGTACAGGATAGCAATAGGGATATACATGGGCCAGGCATAGCTACAAGGGGGTTGGCTCAAGGGCCATTAAGCCCCTTTCTATTTAATATAAGATTCCAGCACATAGTAGGGATGTAGCATATGCGGATGACATTGTGGTTTTGGTTAAAGGTCAGGAGATAGTGGAAATCGAAAATGATGTTAATCAAATTGAAATTATGAATCAGTGGTGAAAGGGCATGAACTCGATCTGGCTACAAGTAAATGTGAAGCAATATGGTTTACATCAGGCAGGAAAAAATGGTAACACGACAAATAATCATCGGAAATGATCAAATCTAGGTGAAGAATCAGGTGAAATATTTGGGTGTAACTTTTATGCACAATCTCAAATGGAACAAGCATATCGAGCAAATCACAAATAAAGCAATTCAAGAGTTGAACACTTTATAATATTTTTTGTGGGGATCGGACTCCAAAACTATGATCATGGCGTATAATGGTCTAGTCAAATCACATTTGGATTATGGAAGTATATTGTTTGAACCATGCACAAAAAAATGTTCAAATTTATCAAATAAGGTGCATAACCAGGCTATGAGAACGATTACCGAAATAATGAGATCCACTCCTATTAATGCTTTGTTGGCAGAAACGGGGGGAATGAAAGGCGAATATGTTTAGCAACAAAATTTATAAATAAGTGAATGGATCATAATTCTCCATTGTTTCAATTTGTAAACATTTTTAAGATAATATGTGAAGAGAAAACAGGAAAAGGGAGAGAAGCCCTTAGTTTGATTCAAGCATATGTACGACAAAATTATTCCATTTGAAAAATTTATATACACAAATGAAATTCTATCGTGCTTTAGCGTTGATCTCAGTACATACACATACCAACCAGAGAGGGTAGAGTTGGGGCTAAGAAAACACGATTTAAGTTGCAGAAATATATTTTATTAATTTATTGAAGATAATAATGGTCAATACAAATGTGTATTCACAGATGGGGCAAGGAAAGGTAACAGGGTTGGAATTGGGATAGATGCCTAGAGGGATTTTGGAGTTTATAAAGCCACAACAACAATAAATGATCTGTTATGACTATGAATTTAACCCTTTCTATGTAACCTCGAAACTTTTGGATACCCCAGAAAACAGTTAAACATTCTAACTCTGTGGTTGAAAATTCTGATTCTAAGGAAGTGATGCCCTACTGGCATAGGCAATAACATGCTCGCTGTCTTCCAGATTTTGCGATACAACCGTGTAACTAATATTTTCACACGGATGAAACTACGACCCACAATCAAGTGGCAGAGCTATTCGCATGGAAAATCAAGAACTATACCCCTCAAAAAGCACAGAATCCAGGAGAAGTTAACTGTATTAATTCTAAAAAAGTTCGAAAATATGTGCTGGACATTATCACGTGTGGAGAGAAAGGGTACTTCGACTTTGTCAATTTTATTCGTTTCATTATCGTGATAATCTCCAGCGCATATTTTCGAACTTTGTTCGAATTAATACAAGATCGAACCTCAGATTCAGTAGTCGGTTCGATAGATGATGTGAATGACTATGTAATTATGAGATCGGCAGCGTGGTGGTTAGGGGCCAGCCTTTGAAACTTCCGCTTGCAATTGTCCAGGTTCGAATCTTGGGAAAATTTCTTCTAATTTCCTTGGAGTTGACATGGCGATGTGAATTGTCTAGATGTCAATCCCGAGGTCTGGTGCTTGCTTGGAGTGCGTACCTACCATCTGGTGTGGTGCTGTAGGTTTTCCGGGTGTTCCTACAGCTGAAAAGTGGATACACCACAAAAAATTAGTAATTCGCCCTGAAGCGCCACTGCAGATAATAAGAATAGCCGCCCTCTACACGTACAGGCTATGCTTTCAGGTACAATCTATAAGTGTTTATGAGGGAATATTATAAGATAAGAGATTGTTAATCAATTTAAAGATTCATGCTGCTAGAAAAAATATGATTGATTATTTGCCAGGGACCAAGTTGAATTTCCAAAAGTATAACTTGGTTTTACTCTGCGATAGAATCACTTATACAAATTGGAACGATATCTTGAATAAAACGAATGTTAACCGTGCTTAATATATTTTTCACATCATATGGAATGAAAATTTGAAGAATGCATTCCCAATGCAGTAAAATTGCATTATGGAGAATATAAGTTCAATTTAGGGTATATTATCATCCTCCTTATTGGTCATTATAGTTCACATCATCTCGGGCCTTATCTGGGAACTCTCGGGTTGCCGTGTAGCATAATCTTGATATGTACTACCATGTAACTAGCCCAATGTACCTGGATTCAGGATGATGTCACACACATAACCATGCATTGTTATCCAAACTGAACGTGTATACAAAATTTCAGCTCAATCGGTTGAAGATGTCTGCTTCAAAATTGAGTTGCAAGATTCCACCCGAGCAAACATAGTTACAAACATACATTCATACATTGCAAGTTAAATTAAAGCTTATAATGTGAGAAATAGTATACTCTTCAACAAGACATGAAAATGATGTTTTTGTCGTGAAGTGAGAGTATGTCCACGAGCGAAGCGGAGCGGAGCGAGTGTGGCAATCTCAAGAAAAATTTATTTTATCTAGAGTATGAAATGCAATTTTTTTAGAGGTTGTTTATAATATACTGGAATTTTGCTGCCACAGTCCATATCAATTATTGTTTTAGAAAGAAGTTCCAATATAATCGTGAATTTTTTTATAAAAAAGAGATTAACAGAACTGTTATAAGTATCAAAAATCCATCAAATTGTTTTAAGTATAGTTAGTAGGTATCGCACATTGGTCTTAACCTCCACAGCTTTGCCCTTGACCCTCAACTTCTGCAAGACTTTCGAGAACTTAAATTTCTTGGAGAAGTTGAGGCCTCGGACTTAGCCGGGTTTACCACGATCTTGTTTCTCTCCAGATACGGAATGATCTCCCTGCCCAGACGGGTCTGGACCTGCATAGCAGCTGCGACGCTGGAGAACGATTGGGCATATATCGCGGTGTCATCCGCGTATATAGCCGTCTTCGTTCTTTCGCACATAGGGAAATCATGCGTATGTAGAGAGTACAGATGTGGGGATAGGCTAGACCCCTGCGGGACACCCGCTTTGATTGGGTACTCTGCGGATCTTGTGCTGTTGACCCTCACCACAAAAGTACGATTCGTGAGATAAGAATTCACAATTCTTACCAAGTATGAAGGCATGCGTGCCTCCAGCATTTTGCAAATCAGACCCTCAATCCACACGGAGTCGAAGGCTTTTTGCATGCCCACTAGGACCATGACTGTGTTCATCCCTCGGTGAGCTGCCTTTTTCACCTCGTGAACAACCCGGACAATCTGCGAGGTTATAAAGTTACCTGCACGAAAGCCGAATTGATCAGCGGGGATCATTTTGAGTTTCTCCTCGAGGGAGATTAACCGTTTCAAGAGAATCTTCTCTACTACCTTGGCGACAACGCTCAGTAGTGATATGGGACGATAGCTATCGAGTTGGTGGCCATCCTTGCCTGGCTTCAAGATAGGTATTACCAGTTTCTTCTTCAGGCAATCCGGGTAACACAGCCACTTGATTATTGCATTTATCAGATGGATGAATTGGACCAGGGTCTTTCGCGGCAGGTTCTTGAGCAGAACTGCATCCAGCCCATCCGGCCCAGGCGTCTTGTTCGTCGGAAGCCGTTTTATGACTTCCGTCAGCTCCTCATAGTTTGTCATGATTTTGACAAACCTATGAGGGCCGATAGGGGTGGGCATCGACTGTCTAAAGTCGTCTGTTGTTCTAGACTTTTGTCTCCAAACAGTTTCGCCTTCTGAGGATCAGTCACTGCACGCACGTCACCCCTGGGACGGGTTCTAAGCGCTTAGAAATGCGCTTCGTCATCCGCCACAGAGAGTTGTCCCGTACGTCCAGCTTCTCCAGTTTGTTTTTCCACACCGTATCGTTGTGGTCGTTAATCAGTTCCGAAATATCTCTTCCTAGCCGGAGCATATCGTTTTTGTGTTCCGGAAGTTTTGTGGCTTACCATTTCTTTCGGAGAGAGTTTTTCAGAGTGATTAACGCCCAAACTTCGGGTGGAATCACATTCCGGTTACTCCTGATCATAATTTTCCTGACAGCCCGATCGCGAGCGATCTGAATATCACGAATTAGAGCTAGTGTTACATCCTCAATTTCGTCGCGAGGAATGTCGGACCTAATAACGGTCCGGACATTCATAATCCTCCGAAACTCGGCCCAGTCCGCATTTCTGTGATCATATCGGAGAACAGGTGGTATATCCTCTCCCCAATATTTCATACTGAACAGGACCGGGTCGTGATCAGAGGTCATCTCGTGGACGGCCTTGAGTTCGCTCAAATTCGTTACATTCTTGTTGACTATCAAGTCAATTATAGTCGCTGTGGATCCGTTCCAGGGGTAGTGAGTAGGCTCGTCTGGGTGTACCACTACCACGTCGCTGCTGAGTGAGTATTCCCACAGTGTTTTGCCGTTGGCGTTGGGCTGGGAGCCGCCGCTCCACTCAGGACGCCTGGCGTTCAAATTCCCGATCAGCAATACTTTGTCTCCAGTGTTACACAGGTTGTCCAAGTCGGACTGTGTAAACCTATCTCTCGTCTGATTGTACACCGCGAACACGCAAGTCCGTCAGCGAGTTGTATGCCCACATGCTCAATCGAGCTCTGCTGTGGCGGGAGCCGCGTGAACGCGATGCCATCCTTGACAAGGATGGCCACGCCCCCCCCTCACTGCCTGAGGGCGGTCCGCCCTGACAGTAGAGAAGCCCTTCAGTTTAAATCTATGGTCCTGTCGAAGCCATGTCTCCGAGATATCCATCAGGTCTAACTTGTGCCTGCCAATAAAGTCAATACTAAGCGGAAGCTTATTATTGACTGAACTGGCGTTAAACATGCATGCCTTCATCCTTTGCTCAAAAACGATATCTTTGACTGTCCCCCAGGATTTATAGGGCAGCCATCGCCTTCTCCAGCGGGGACTTCGCCTGTGCGAGCCTGACGATTAAATCGTCTATGGCTCGGCACAGTTCTGCGATGTTTAGCAACGATCCAACCTGCCGTATCTTACCTACCAAACCTGCTATCAGGTTGTAATTACTCTGCTGTTGGACATCCTCTGGCCGGGCGTGCCTATGTATCGGCGATTGCTCAGGAGTGGTGTAGGGGATTTCCGGGTTTCCCGAGGCTTGCTGAATTCTTCTCCCGACCTCTTCAGTATTCGTCGGGGGAGCGCTCTGCTCCTGGCCCCTCTTCAGCCAAGCATTGGTCTTCGGCGGTGGAGCTCACAGGTTCCGGCTTCTTGGATTTTTCCCCCCTCTCCTCGAGAAAGCAAATAAGCTCCTTATAGACAGGGCACTCCACACTGCTGGCGGTATGGGGGCCTTGGCAATTCACACATACTGCCTGCACCTCTCGATTTAGCTTGCAAGTGTGCGTGAGATAGTCTTGCGCACACTTGAGGCACCTCGATTGGCGGTGGCAGTTCGAAGTTGCAGATTTTTGCAACTGGGAGAGAATCACATTTATCGGGGCCGTGATGAGATAAAGCGGTCTGTGCCGCGTGTTCATCTTCATCATTTTTTTGACACTGATGCCGTATTTATCACGCATTTCGTCAATCAGATCTTGCTGATTGACATCAGAGTCGAGGCCCCTAAGAACGAATGCGTGTGTCCTGTCTTTAGGGAGCATGTAGGTATGGAATTCCGTACCTGTCGACTTGAGAATATCGATCATCTTAGACCGATCGTCCTCAATTTCAGTGAAGACTTGAGTTTCTTTACCCGTATGCTTTAAGTTCAGCCTTCCCTGAATCACTATGGGAGGTAGCATCTCGCCTTATTTTGGCTTAGGTGCCTCTTTCAGGGGAAGCCGCTTTGAGCGACGTTTTTTCTGTCTCAAAGCTCTCTCCGAGTCTGCAGAGAGGGTTTCGTCCTCATTTAAAGACTCGTAAGAGTTCTTCGTAGGTACGGGTTCCTTGCTTGGAGTGGTTTGCGGTTTTGCCGTTGTTTTCGGCTTGACGAAACCATCCAAACCCGTGTTCGCTTTTACGGGGAGAAAGGGGAAGTTATCTCTTACCCGGTGTCTGTTCGGGGACCTAATCAGCCTCCTCGTCTGACGGAGTTTCTGTATTTCACTGTAGTGTTGCTCTTCATACTTTTTCATGTAGAAATTTTTGATCTGCTGGACCATAGCTGTTCTGATAATATTGTCCGGCATGTCTCTGATTTCCTCTGGCATCTCTATTAATGTGTTTGTGAAGGAGTCGACTTTGTCTTACACCTTATTTTCGATTAGGTTTTCGAGGTCCTGGATGCGTTTCTCGATACTTTCGATGGTGTTGAGGGGGGTATCTTCCCGGGACCTCCTCCTTCTGACGGTCTTTGGTTTTGCCTCCGAATCGGTCTGTCTGTCTGAGTCCGAGGTCGAAAGTGCGACCTTTCTCAGTGATTCCTTGGGTCTCGCTCCAAGAAGTCGGGCTTTTTCCGCTACCAGCTTTTCGGCCTCAATTTTCTTGGCTTCCTCCTCCTGTTTTTTGCGCAGGAGTAGTGCTTCGCGCTCAGCCTTTAGTCTAGCGGCTTCTTCCTCCTTTTTGGACTTCATTCGCAGCACTGATCGTTGTAAGCCGACTAGTTGTGGCGGGGGTGGTTTAGACGCGTCCCCTGCATTCTTCTGATTATTTGAGGCCGATTCGATTTTGTTGGCGTTCGCCTCACTTTCCATTTGTCTTATACTTTTGGATTTCGCCACACTTTCCATTTCTGGATTCACCACAGTTTCCATTCTACTTTGCTGTCGATCGGGTTTCGCCACACTTTCCAGTTTTTGGTTCACCAAACTTTCCGTTCTAGTTGGACTTTTGGCGTTCACCTTACTTTCCAATTTATGGTTCGCCTCACTTTCCATTATACTTGTCCTATTGGAGTTCGCTACACTTTCCGATCGACTTTGGCTTTTGGCGTTCGCATCACTTTCCATTTTCTGCTGGTTCACCACAGTTGCCATTTTACTTGCCCTATTGAAGTTTGCCACACTTTCCAATCATCTGAGAATTTATTTCCTCGAGGGGTGGAGCCACGGAGACCTGGTTTTGGTGGTGGGCGTTTCCGAACATTTTGTCTTCCATGAGTTCGTTCCATGTAGCGTTCGGAAACGGGTCCGTTTTAGTTCCCCTATTATAGATATATGGATACCCTCGACTCAATAAAAATTTTTCTCCCTCATGTACAAGAGCTCGCACTTTATATTTACCGGCGTCTCTGGAGGATGGAATCGGCGACGGACTCCTGTCGCCGATTCCTACTGCGCCTTCCAAGTGATCTGGAGCAAGGGAGTCGTCACCGAACAAACTGAAAGTGTTTCGAGGCCTGCTCGATCCGACCTCTACGCACTCTCCGCTCCCGGGAACTCGTCCATCGCGTTATCGGTGTTGAAAATAGTTTGCCTGTCGAATTTATCGTATGCAGACTGCCATTCGCTCAAAGTCGATTGGGAAGTGTTGGGAATGGGTTTTCCTTGTGCTGGCACGATATTCTGGCGGAAAGTCTCCAGTATTTTGGAAAGTGCTGTGAATTTGCTTGGATGCTTCTTTCTCAACACTTTCCATTTGCCCTGCCACTTCTTGGTTCACAACAGTTTCCGTAATACTTGGTATCGTGGTATATTGGGAAGTGTTGCGAACCATTTCAGTCTCCCCAAATCTGTAAGTATTATCGAAAGTGTGTTGCACCGGACTTGGTACAACATCAACTTTCTCGGAGTCTTTCGAACATATTTGGGAAGTGTTGTGAACGGCATTATCGTCTTCCTTGGTGCTGCGGACTTCGGTTTCAGCCTCGCCTAAGTCGCTAAGGGCTGCGTTCACTTGGTGGGGGTAGGGTTGTGGCTCATTTTCGTGGTGGGAGAGGGGTGACTGACTCTCTTGGCTTTCCGGGTGGGGGGACAGTGGATTTCCTCCGGCTCGGTATTCATTTCTTCGGCTTCCTGGGGGGCTTTGGGGTTGCTCGAAGACTCGGTGTCGGTGGATGTTGGTGCTGGAGGCGGTGTAGCGGTGGATACGGTGTCCTGTGGTTTTTTGTCAGGAAGATCGGCTATGATGAGTCTAGTGCTTTTCCATCGATTTCCACCGTATTATTGTTGGTAGTGCTACTCGTGGCCGTGGGTTTCTTCGGGGATTTGGTGACATCACTGTCAATCTGGGGTGGGTCTTCCGGAGTAGTTCCCCAGAGGTCGAAGTCCTGGGGAGTGCTGTTACAGGCGACTATGCGGGACGAGCGCCTTCTCCCGACGGCAATGTCACTGTTCGCCACACTTTCCATTTTTGCGATACCATCGCCGAGGAGTTGGCTGTCTGCGGCGACTTGGACAGACACATCCCCATCACATACCGCTGACTCACCCTGAATGCCTTCTTCCTCCTGAGTGGGGACCTCGGCTTTTGTTTTCTTGTCTGGCGGACTGCCAGACGAAGAAGTCGTTGTTTCTGGTGACGTTTCACTAGGTATCGTTTCTGCACTACTAACACTAAGGACCACTATAGCGTCTCTGTCACGTGAAGGGCAAGTGTCTTTTTCACTGGGTGGATTTTGGATTATTGTGTTGCTGTGCAGAACGATCTTGGTCTTGGTTTTTGGGAGATTTTCTTGTTTCCTCTTCATAGGGGTCCGGCGGTCGGACTCGCTACTCGAGGTTGCAGAAGTGGCTGAGGCTGCATTAGATCCAGGTCTTCTTATGAATTTTGTCAGCGAGGGTGCCCTGGATCGGCCAAAGGGGTTATTCCTGGATTTTCCTCCCTCCGAGCCGCTGCTCATGAGGGAGTATGCCCCAAGACGTGGGGTAGTGTCCTATGCGGGCTTTGGATGGCACTCACTATAAGGTCTATAATCGTGTAAAATTATCACTGGCAGCAATCGGCTTCTGCGCTCTAGCGATAATACGAAAGTACGTCCGATCACGACGGCGGTTCTGACGGTAGCGAGTGACGCTAGCCTTGTCTCCACGGAGGCTTCGTACAAGTTGATAAACAAATATGGGGTACATGTTTCTACAGCTACCAGAGCACTCTGTTTGAATATTAAAAAAAAATGATTGAGTCTGATAATAATAATGATGATTGGAATAAATGTGAAAAAATGGCGGTTCAACGGTAGTCTAGCGTTTCAACAAGCTATGTGTATAGGGTGCCTCAAAACGTACCATTTAAGAGAAAAAAAATGGAGGCTGCTCGTTAGATTTAGTATACCAGGTGTACCAACATACCATTTAAGAAAAAAAACATGGTGGGTGCTTGTCTTATTTAGTATACACCGGGTCTCAAAACGTATCATTTAAGAGAAAAAAAATGGCGACTGTTCGTTAGATTTAGTATACAGGGTGTCTCAAAACGCAAAGTTTCAAAAAAATCATATCATTTGAGAGAAAAAAAAAATGGTTGCTTGGGGCAAAGAAAAAGGTATCATTGGGGACATGGGGAATTAAAATACGAATCATCGAAAAATAAGCACTTCTGGTTTAAAAAAAATTGAGGTAGAAGAAAAGTAATAGTAAATTCGGATTGTCCACATCGAGGAGAGTTCAAATATGCAATAAAATGGCCACTTCCGGTTTTCACTTCCGGTTGTCCGAATTCGATGATTTTGGCATCAATGGATTCGTTTCGATGCCAAGAAATAGTTTTAAGCATTTTCCAATGCCAAAAGGGCATAGGAGGCTATCTTCGTTATTAGTAAAGATACAGAAACGTGCGGGTACTCAAATAAGACAACTTTTATGGGAGATCAAGAAAATAATGGAATTCCTTTCCGTCAACTGCCATAAGTGCCATAAACCTCACATTTTAATGCGTTATGTACTCATCGCTCAAATGTTAGAAGTCGGTTCGTTAATGTTTGACATTTTTCGATTAGAGCGTCGCTCAATATATCGGTGATGGAGACAGACAGATCGACAGACAGACAGAGTGACAGATAGTCAGTTTGATCGAAGCATAACGAACTAACCTTATAAAATGTCTCTTTTAGTCGCACTTTTTCATGTTTTAGCGTTTCAAATTTTAGCTGTTTTTTTTTAACGCGAAAAACGGTTATTGTGGTCGCATTTTTACGACGTCTTTGAGCGTATTCAAATTTCAGTTGTTTTTGCTAACGCGAAAACGTGTATTTTCAGCAATTTTTAAATGTCAAATCTCTATAAGAAATACATGTAATCATACAGTGTTTTTCGGTTTAATTTCAGGTTGTTTTTAAGAACGCGAAAAACGTTTCTTGTGGTTGCATTTTTGCGTGTTCAAGCGTTTCAATTTTCTGTTGTTTTTTGGAACGCGAAAAACGTCTATTTTGATCATATTTTTGCAGGGAATCGCCGCCGCAGTACGTTTCGTTTCGTATCAGTTTGACTTTGTTTCTTTTTTGGTATTCATTATCAGGTGGGTGGGGGGGGTTAGGTAACTTTATTTTTGGAAAGTATGTTATTGCCATTGAACAGTTGAAATAATCAGTAATAAAATGGCATCTGAAGAATACAGACAGAAGGTTGAAGATTTTTCTAGACGTGTCCAAGACTTAAAGGAAGATATTCCATTTTATGAAGAAAAGAAGAATGTGGTGAAGTAGTTGACTGATTTGGGTATTCAAGACAAAGTGTTCAATCGAAAATTACCGCAAACGAGATATGCGTCAAGAAGAATCCAGCCTCAAGCATTTTAAAATATGTCTCCTCAACTGAAACCAAATTTTATTCTTCTGACTGCAATATTGAATAATGTTTTATGCGTCAATGTGCCGAAAAGACTGAAATTCATGGCAAATATCCGTGAAGGCAGATGATTTCGATCCTTGTTGTAATAGAATACAATGGAAAACAATGCGTTTAATTCGGGTCAATCAGGGGCAGTTAGCAGTATTTGTTAGTGATGTTCCAAAGAATACAGCATTCAAATATGAGTTGAAGCTGATATTTGAAGATCTTCGTGAAATAGACAGAAAAACCACAGAATTTATTCCAGCAGGGCAGGGGAAAAAGAAGTCACAAATGGAATATAACGTTTATAGAATTCTAATCATAGTATCTATAATATTAGCATGTATTTTAATTAGAACTGTACAAGAAATAATTTTGGAATTTCAAATAATTTGGTTTGAATAAAAATATTCGAAAATTGAATTTTGATTCATTATTTTTTCACCCATAAATAAATGAGAGAATTACAATTTGTTATCAGTTAACGTTGAAACGCGCCATTCGGCGTTATCAATTATGGAAAAACCGCGCAAACAGGAAACTTGGCTATCATGCTGGAAGTAATAATCATTTGGAATTGAAATGTGTTTATCGATCTAATGGTTATCGAGAAACCCAGGCCAGCAGTTTCGTTATCAAAACCAAAGAGTAAAGATTATTGCGTTATTTGCTTTGCTTGTTCTGAAATTTTATATCAAGTATTCTCGATTGTTTTTATGAAATTTGTTTTACATTAGGGTCATAAAAGTGGCAGGGGAAGAGCGATAAATATTTTCGATTACCCAAGCAGTAATAGTAATATATAATATAGTAATAGCAGTAAGTACAATATTTTTCTTTGAAAAAGTGCATAATCATGTATTTCATTTTCGAAATTTTGTGAACTGAATTTAATAAAATAAAAAGTTGGATCGTAATACTGGGAGACAAGTAGTCGTGTTTTTTATAATAATATCAAAAGGTTTTAAAAATTATTCCCAAAAATTACAAAATTAGGTAATTTTTTTTTTGAAAATTTGATTGAGCTTACAATGGAGGATAGTGTTGAACAAAAAAAGGTAAGTTGAAAATGTTTTTATGTTTGAGTGTCTGCAAATTAATAAAAATTTAAACTTGATGAAATTAAACAAACATAATTTCTTTTTCTTATTTATTTCATAAATCATACACAAATTTTTGTTTATGATAAAATAAATATTCACGTAAAGCATTAGCCAACATACTATCTAAACATGAGGCTTGACAAAAACCTTCTAAAATTTCTTCCAAACTTAGATTAGTTTTATTATCACGTAACCATGATTGAATAATATCAAAGACACCTCGATAATAGTCACAAAATTTCATAGCATCCAGCATAGCGATACGGTCAGACAGCACCCCCAAGTGTGTATTCAGAATGTCGGTTACATCTTGTTGGGACAACTCCATGTTCGTGATATCCTTGGAAATGTAAATTTGTTTGGTATTACTTTCGATGTACTGTGTGATGTAAATGTTATCCCCGCAACGTGTTGTGATTGGATCATACTCATCTACATACTCATCGATTTGTGATTCAATGAAATTTTCCTTAATTTCTTGCAGGATGTCAATGAGGGTTGCCAATTCAAAAGAAGCAACATTGATGGATCGAATGAAGAACTGCTGCTTCAAAATGATGCATGAGCTAAAATCCCTGCAGGGACTTATGCCACATCGAATTTCGTAGGATGGCATAGGGAAGACCATCAACATCAACTGATGTTCGTTTCGAGCAGTTATTTCATATTATTTTCCCAATGCTCTGTCTATGGCATTTAGAGTTTCGTTGTAATCTTCCTCATTACTACCACACATTACTTCAACTTCGCTGACGTAACCACTATCTTGAAACATTTTCGATTTCAAACTGAATATTCGTCTGTGCTCGCATACACTTTTATAGCCTCAGATCACGTGGCCAATTTTAAAATTGTTGCATGTACTGTGAAAAAATATTTGAAGGACCCCTCGGAATTATATGATTTGTGTTTGTTTCCCATAACATTCTATACGAAATCTACGTTTTCGATCCAACTGTTATGTTTTTCATTCAAACCGAGCCATTCAACGTAAATTTTTCTGCCTTTTTTCCTCAGATCTTTTTCCACGAGATATATATCTGGATTTGCAGTTTTTTGTAATTCTTCGGCATAAAAAGCACCCTTGATAGGAGCACTCTGCATATTTTCCAGCATGAAGGTGACGGGGTTGGTAATATTGACTTTGATGATTTTGAATAATTCCGTAGTCCAATTGGGCGTGTTACCGTTTTCGGAAACGTGCTTTGCCTTACTAATTCGCACAACATCGCCGACTTAGAATTTTCTCGTTCCAGCTATTTTTAAGTGGCTATATGTTGATTTGAGAGTTCCTTTTTCGTTGGTATTATCAATTTCCGTAGGTTTCATACCCGTCTTTGAATGACGTGTATCATTGCAAGATTTTGTGATTTCAGGTAATATATTCAGCCATTTGTAGGTGCCATTCAAACAAAAATACTTGTACAATCTTTCCTTCAAAGTCCTTATAATCCGTTCGGCCATAGAGGCTTTGAGGATTCTGTACGTATTGTAGTGATGTATCTCATGTTTTTTCATCAAACTCTGGAATTTACTGTTGTAAAATTCCGTTCCCTGATCGGTTTGTAGATTTTTTGGGCATCGTTTCGTGTGTGCCAAAATATCTGCAAACGTTTTAGTATTTTCCTCACCCGTTTACGTTTTCAGCGGTCCAGTCCACACGAATTTCGAGAAACAATCTATAACTACTAGAATGAGTTTGAAATTACGATTTTGATTAGCGTATGGTCTCATCTCAGCCATGACCATTTGCCATAAATCATCTAAGCCTTTAATGATGGTGCGACGTCGAGGAAAATTACTTCTAATAGATGTTGTCTTTGGAAGCCATCACACATATGTGATGGCGAAACTGTGGAACCTACTATTTTATTATGGTGATGCATACACTACATTTTGTCTTTTAGTAATCTCCTCAACAGCAGATTTTACACTCGCTATATCTGAATTTATTTTGGTGATTTGCTGTAAAATATCAATTCGAAACTGGTTTAACTCATTCTTGGTTAGCATAGCAGCATTTCCTTGTGCTTAATATCCCATTTTAAATTGTGTGCATGAATTGAATCGGTTATTTCAGAAATTTTTTTCAACAAATCTCCACGAATATTTTCAATATCAGTTTTGTATTTTTGTTTGAATTTTTCGAAAAATTACCTTGTTTCATTATAGCGTACCTCACTTAGTTGCGTTATTTCAATAAAATTACTTGCAAGTGTTTGAGTTTTCTTTTCCAGATAATTTTTTGTTGCAATCAATTAATTTTCAATTTCATGTTGCATCTTTCCGAATGGTGTTGTTCACCTTGATGTATAGTTGCAGCAATTTTTCTATCGATTTCATCCACATATTTTTTATTGTCAGCATCAGTATTATTGGTAGGGCTCTTTACATTACTCAATTTCAAATTATCAAAATCAATGTTACCATCTGGAGTGAGCAGCAAACCGCCTCCAGAGGGCGTAGGTAATTTTCGCTTTTTATCACCGGTGTTGCTGTCGCTACGTCCAAACTTATCGATAACCATTTTAAAAATGTGAATGTATGCATGGATGCATATCATCTAATAGAATTATATTTGCCTCTTTGAGTTCACTCAAAATGGCAATAATATCATTGTCATGCGAAGTATTTCCGGCATCCTGAGAGGCTATCAATAATTTGAGGCGTTCGCATAGTTCGTTCGGGTCATCCCTATAAACAAACTTCATAGGTTTGGTATTGAATGTCATTGCAATTGGTATGTTTTTAGGCAAACCGCTACCTTTTGCTGCAGGGTCGGGTGTTTTAGGTAATCTAGTACGTGTTGATATTTTACGTTGATTTCGTATAGGAAACATCGGTTTAATTGTGTCGGTATACTTGTATCTTTTACTACCTTTCGGATAGCCTAGGGAGTTTTTGTGAATGTTCGACATAACGACTATTGATTTATATGCCTGCAAATCTTCATTACTATAGTTTTCAGGTGTGTTTAAAAATATGAGTTCATATATACCGGGTGTTCCTTTCCACTGATATTCACCCATTTTAATGTATCCGCTGCGTTTGTCCAAATCTATTTCTTTATTACTAAGGAACCATTTCGAAGATACACCATCATATACAGGGCCGTATACTTTATCGATTCGTTCGTCATTGCTCCAATGTTTTATAATGTACGGTTGAGCCATTATAGGATATTGATCGATATATTCCCGTAAAACTTGTTCATCCATGTCTGATGCAAAGCTTTTATCTTGATCCTCTTGTATGCCTACGCTAAAGGTATCATCATCATTATCATCTGTACCTGCAACATGATCGAGGGATTGGAACGGAGTCGTTTCGAGGGATTCGAATGGAGACGTTTCACGCTCTTTCACTTTTTCTTGTTTGAGTTGAGATTTCACATTACTTTTCATTGGCGGCATTGCTGCTATTTTTCTCAATGGGGTATATAGAGGTTTAAAGAATTTTTGCAACGACTCCTGTTCAGATCTACCCAATTTCAAAGCCAAATATTTTTTTCGAATAGCTTTTGCAATTTTATTGATTTTAGTCTTTCGAATAACATCAACTTCTTTGCTCAACGGTTTCATGATGATAACTGTGAGATACATCAATCCCTCTGTATACTTATATATTTATCGAATCCTTGACGATAACGTCCAGCATTAATTTCAAAATCTTTCATAATCACAACGGTTCCATACCGATGCTGTCGCCAGCATTCTGCACACATTGCCTTGAATTCATCGAACGATATGTCTGGGGAAACGTGTTCATCGAATACATGTTTCAAATTCATTTCATCCCGCTTGAAAAGCACAATCATATTACAATTGTCTCGTATCAATTGTTTGGAAATTTTCGAATATGTCTGACAAAGGTATGTAGCATCAATATTTCGGTGTCTGCAAAAGGAGTAATATTCTCGAATTTTCTGTTGACCATCGCATGCAAAATCATCGAAAATGAATATGGAATTTGATTTGGCCTCGTAAGGGCTTATGATTTCCTCATTTTTCCTAAACGGATAATATCCAAATCCCTTGACTTTTCCCAAAATTTCTTGAACCACCTGATATTTGGGTTGATACAAAAATTTTGAATATACGTAGATGTTTTCGAATTTTGCTCTGTTCGGGTGGAATAACAGTGTTAAAATAGCATTTGTCTTTCCACAACCACTTGGCCCACAAATAATTGCACGAAACGAATTCGATAATAATTCACCATGCTTCCCAACTATACTGTTATTGAGGCCTCCATTCAAAAAATCTGAATTTTCAATAGGCAGTGTCTTGTCTTGTTGAACGACTTCCATGATGTGATGAATAAACATGAGCGCGTCACGGTTATAAATAAACGCATTGAAGGTATCTTTCATCGTTATCAATGTTGACTTACTCTGGTGCAGGTGTTGTCAATTCAATCATCAATAAGCTCCCGTTCGAATTGCATCTACAAGGTTATTCGTTTTGCGGACCTGGCACCATATTGAGACAGAGATTACAACGCGGAAAAACTGGCGTGAATCCTTTGGACAAAAGCGGCAAATACTCTCTAAAAAATATACCTGGATGTTGGAAAATAGAGCTTGGGAACGAGTTAAATCTAAAGACGCTAAATTTGGGGAACGGGCTGCAGCTTGGCTTGTTACTTCCACCATGAAAGTCAAACGTAAGCTGGGTATGGGCGTGTCCTTTCGACGTAACTTGCTTCAAAAAATTACTAAAAATTGGAAACACAATCCTACTAATTTTATGAAATCTAGGGCTTAGGCATTGCGAGCAGCTAAAATGGCATTAAGTCAAGCTGGAGGACGTGAGAAAATACGAGTGCCTAGAATAATTAATTCTATTCGATGCAAAATCTGGAGGAATCCTACCCCTATTTGCTGCACTTTCAGCTTTGGGTGCGTTGGCAGGTGGAGCAAGCTCCATAGCAAAAACCGTAATAGACGCAAAAAATGCTAAAAAGAAACTTGAGAGAGAGAAGACGTCACAATAAATCCATGGAGCATTTGGGTTCGGGTTTGTACCTGCGGAAAACCCCACAAGATTTTGGACTGTTCCTGAAAAAACAACATCAACGCAAAGGACGAGGTCTTTACCTGAAAAGGCAAAAAAAACTGCTAGATAAGCTACCCCATAGAGCATTATACGATTCGGAAATTCAGGAGTGTGCTCGTTAGATGAAAATACCACATTTTCGTGGAGTCTTTATGCGTGATACGTTGCCAACTTGTGTTCCTTGGCTGCGAGAATTCGCTGTATTGAACTTGGATTCCCACTTGAATGCTGGCACTCATTGGGTAGCTTACAATAAAAACGGCAATGTCGCACAATATTTCGATAGTTTCGGCAATCTCAAACCTCCAATGGAATTGGCAAGATATTTTGGGAGGGGTGTAAGAATTACATATAATAATAGTCAATATCAAAATCACAATCATAGTAACTGCGGACATCTCTGCCTAAAGTTTCTACTTCATAATGTCTACCGCTGAGATGCATAAATCGTTGGCTGAAATGCATAAATATAAATCATTGCGAGATTTCACTGATACTCAACTGCGAGCTTTGTCAATCGAATATTTGATTGGGAACGCAGGACCTTGGGAGTTGCTGAATGTATGGCATAGGTTACCAAAGGACTACAAAAATCAATTCGCTTTGCAGATTCGTCTACCATGTTTCATTCATTATTAAAATGAGTTTGGACTGTCAACGACATCACTAAAAGAAGCAGAGTATCATGAACCAGTTAGCGCACAATTTCAATGTTATTATTATAATAATAAATAAATTTTCATCCAGGTTGTTGTTCATTTTTTAAGGTGGGTCGCTTCCACCTCATTTATCTACCCATTGCTTATAGAGACGAAATAAACAATATTACGCTGCGAGTGCTGGGCCAGCATTCTCAACTCGTTGATTTTCGAAACGAAGAATTAACTATTCATAAGAATAACTCACCACCATACCCCACCTCAGTCTTCACCAAGACCTTCAACTTGCGTCAACTACTGTCACCGGAGAATAAACTTTTTTTGGAATCTCTTGGTTATCATGTTGTCCAATCAAGTGTTCAACATTTTCCGAAAACCACACAACGATGAATCCATACAAAGGTGGAATGGCGGACTTACTACCCATATGTCAAGTCCTTTCGCAACAATGATCTCTTTGAAATCAATATCAATCAATCTGATGCTTACGATGCTTTGTACGATAGCCTGCTATTCATCAGTGAAAAAGTTGTGAAAACCAAAGGAGATGGTCGTGTAACATTCGTAAACAATGCTTACGCTTTCATGTTTCAATCTGCTAGTTATGAACAAAGCGGTAAGGAATGGGAGACGGTTCGTGAAGTTGGAATTGTTAGTACTGTCAGAGGCTTTCTCACCTACACCGACAAAGATATCAAGCACTTGGCCAATTCAAGTTGGACTTTTCCCAGCAACGCTGGGGTTATCAACACCACTGATCTATCATTCAACATGCTCATACCCATCAAACAGTTTTTTGAATATTTTCAACGATTATCAATGTGTTTCCTATGGCAAACATACCATCAGATTAGTACGAGCTGCAGATGATAGCAACTGCTTCAAAATAGAGGAGACCGCTGGAGCACTAACGCCAAAGACGGAAGTTACGTTGGACATTGCAAATATCGAACTCTGAGTTAAACGAATTTATCCGCATGATAAAATTAAATTGCAACTTTTGAAGGCCATCCAAGCTGATACTCCTATTCTCATGCCGTTTAGAAAATGGGAACTCCATATGTTGCCTGCTCTCACACAATGTGCAAAAAATTAAATATGGGCCATCAAGACTTCATCATTTCTCGAAAGTCCTCGCTACATGATTGTATGTTTCCAAGATTACACCAAATTCAACAATGATCTAAATATATTTGCTCATTCGAATATTACCAATATAACACTCACTGTGAACGGTGAGAATCATCCCAAAGAGAATATGCATCTGAATTTTACAAAGGGAAATTTTTTGCAAGCCTATTTCAACTATGCACAATTCGGTCTCAGCTACAAAATTACTAATCAACATAATCCTCTGCTGAGCTCCACCGAATTTGTTGGCAAGACTCTCTTTGTCATGGATTGTTCCAGAAGAGATGAGAGCATAAAAAGTTCCACTGTTGATGTGAAACTCGTAATCGAGACATCTGAAGGATTTCCCCAAAATACTAGAGCCTATTGCATCATTGTGCACGACAGTTATTGACCACCTCCCACTCAGCGAAATAATTAACAAATTGAACTGAACATATGCTTTTCGCTTCAGTATCAATCACAGAGTCAACATGAGAATAGCTGTTGTAGATATTCAAGGCTTTACCATCGAGCAACAATTCCATCCTATGGAGATTGCCATTAGGATTGGAATTCAATGTAGTAATTTTCTGCTACTGCCAACTTTACCATTTTCCTCTTTGAGTAGAGCAGATAAACGTACTGCCTGTTTCTTGGAGCGAAACGTTCATGGATTGTGGTATTTCTCTGGCTTTGTGGAATATCATCAATTAGATTCCATTCCTCAAGAAAAATTTACAGAATGTTGATATCATTTATGTACGAGGACTTCAAAAACGTGACTATCTTACTGAGAAATTTCATCAATTGGACCTACCTATACGTGTTGTGAATTTGGAGGACTATGATAATACGTCATGGATGGTTCCAGCATTGGGAAACAACGATGGTATCTTACCTTGTATGCATCACATTGATAATCAACCCCACTATAATTGCAGTCTCCGAAACGTAGATATTCTATACAAATAGCTTTGTGATATGTTACCAAAATAAAACTGTAAAATAAATTTTTCTATTTAAAATATTTTTTTTATCCAACCTCACCTGATGATGAAAATGTAGCGTTTTGAAAAAACGAAACGGTGTGCTATTTTGAAAACGAAGCGTTTTGAAAAAACGAAACGGTGTAGTTTTGAAAGTCTGATGTAATTCCTTCTCTCTGCATAGGCAAGTAGTTGCTGCATTTTCAGACGACCTGTTGTTTTTTTTTGTCATAAATAATTTGTGAGACGTCCTGTATATACTATTGCTGAATACTTCGCTATCCATAATGACCCATTTTCCATTTGACATTTGACACATACATGCAGCACCCATGTTTTTTTATGTTCCTGTACAACCATGTTTATTTATTTGATATTTTTGTATTTTCTCTTCAACGATATTACCAAAATTGAAACACTTAAACACGCAAAAATGCAACCACAAGAAACGTTTTTTGCGTTCTTGAAAACAACCTGAAATTAAACCAAAAAAAAACTGTAAAATTGAATATCTTCCTTTAACTCTTGGACACGTCTAGAAAAATCTTCAACCTTGTGTCTGTATTCTTCAGATGCCATTTTATTACCGATTATTTCAACTGTTCAATGGCAATAACATACTTTCCAAAAATAAAGTTACCTAACCCTCTCCCCCCACCCACCTGATAATGAATACCAAAAAAAAAAAACAGAGTCAAACTGACACGAAACGAAACCTACTGCGGCGGCGATTCCCTGCAAAAATACGATCAAAATAGACGTTTTTCGCATTCCAAAAAACAACAGAAAATTGAAACGCTTGAACACGCAAAAATGCAACCACAAGAAACGTTTTTCTCGTTCTTAAAAACAACTTGAAATTAAACCGAAAAAAACTGTATGATTACATGTATTTCTTATAGAGATTTGATATTTCAAAATTGCTGAAAATACACGTTTTCGCGTTAGAAAAAACAACTGAAATTTGAATACGCTCAAACACGTAAAAATGCGACCACAATAACCGTTTTTCGCGTTCAAAAAATTAGCTAAAATTTGAAACGCTAAAACATGCAAAAATGAGACTTAAAGGGATCAAACGACTATCTATCACTCTGCCTGTCTGTAGATCTGTCTGTCTCCATCACCGATATATTGAGCGACGTTCTAAACGAAAAATGTCAAATATTAACGAATCGACTTCTAACGTTCGAGCGATGAGTACGTAACGCATTAAAATTTGAGGTTTATAGCACTTATGGCAGTTGACGGGGAAAAATTCTATTATTTTCTTGATCCCCCGTAAAAGTTGTCTTATTAGAGTACTCGCACATTTCTGTATCTTTACTGATAACGAAGATAGCCTCCTATGCCCTTTTGGCATTGGAAAATGCTTAAAAATGTTTCTTGACATCGAAACGAATCCACTGATGCCAAAATCATCGAAATCGGACAACCGGAAGTGAAAACCGGAAGTGGCAATTTTATTGCATATTTGAACTCTTCTCGATGTGGACAATCCGAATTTACTATTACTTTTCTTCTACCTTAATTTTTTCAAACTGGAAGTGCTTATTTTTTGATGATTCGTATTTTAAATCCCCCATGTCCCCAATGATACCTTTTTCTTTGCCCCAAGCAGCCATGTTTTTTTTTATCTCAAATGATATGATTTATCTGAAACTTTGCGTTTTGAGACACCCTGTATACTGAATCTAACGAGCAGCCGCCATTTTTTTCTCTTAAATGATACGTTTTGAGTCCCCCTGTATACTAAATAAGACAAGCACCCACCATGTTTTTTTTTCTTAAATGGTATGTTGGTACACCTGGTATACTAAATCTAACGAGCAGCTGCCATGTTTTTTTTCTCTTAAATGATATGGTCCGAGACACCTTGTATACTAAATCTAACGAGCAGCCGCCATGTTTTTTTTTCTCTTAAATGGTACGATTTGAGACACCCTATACACATAGCTTGTTGAAACGCTAGACTACCGTTGAACCGCCATTTTTTCACATTTATTCCAATCATCATTATTATTATCAGACTCACAATCATTATTTTTTTTAAATATTCAAACAGCGTGCTCTGGTAGCTGGAGAAATCTATACCTCACATTTGTACATCAACTTGTACGAAGTCTCCGTGGAGACAAGTTTTTTTCATAAATACTAAACGATAATGTATTGTTCATCAGCAAACAAAATACATTTAAACTAAATTTTTCTTGAAATCCACTTTCTTTTATAAAATGAGGATTTTCTGTAGCCCAAAAGTGATTGTTTTTGCTATTAAATATTCCTTCTCTTAATAATATTAATAATAATAATAATAATAATAATACTCCCTCATGAACACTCGTTGAGTGTACCCAAAGGCATAGCCTGTGCGGGTAGAGGACGGCTATTATTATTATTTGCCGTGGTGAAAGTTAAGATTCATCTGTCCATATAATTTTCTGAAGGAAATTTGGGTCTTCATAAGTCCATGTTAAAATCCATTCACAGAAATCAACACTTTTGGAGTATCACCTCTATGTAGGGCATGAGCTTTTATGAATTTATAATCATGCTATTTATGTTTCTTCAAAATTCTCCATATCGAAGTGCGAATCATACCTAAATCCACAGTAGCTCTTCTTAATGATACATGAGGATGGGCATGGAAATACCCCAAGACATTAATTTGATTTAATTCATTTCCAGTTATCGGCTTGATTTGATTTCTTGGCGCTTCAACATTCCCGTTGAATATGCATTATAATCCATTTTTTATACTTCTTTCTGACAGAAACACAATTAAATTCACTGTTTATCAAACCAACAGATTGTTTTGCTCTTTTCTGGTCACGGCACACTACAGTTTATTTCAAATGGGAAATATCACCTATTTCGAATCGTTATACTGTTAATTGAAAATTATACCAGTGTGCCGTGAATAAAATTTACGTTAGTGAACGCGCAAACGTTTTATTATTAATGTACTAATTTTCGAATTATCGTAATGACATATTCCATGACATTTAATATTTATCCAATACAAAATATGGCAAAATAATCCAATTTTTATAGAAAACTTGCTTTTATTTCGGAAACCTGACTATCTGTGTATAGGAACATGATACATCATTTGAAAGAAAATTCAATTGTCTTTCATAATATACATGGTGTTCCATTTGAAAAAATTCACTTTTAACCACCTAAGTATGAAGATCGCTCTCTTCTTAGTTCGGCTCTCGAGGTGTAAACAACTCGCTTGATGGTGTGAATCAGGTCACGATAGTGAATTTAAATCCACATGTATTGATGCCATCAGAAGTATTTATTAATAAAGCCCAGGTTAAAAATACTTGGAATTAGATTGTCGACCAACTACAATCCAGAAGATGGTGCTAAATCAAATAAAAATTTAAGGTCTTGTAACCTGTTGAGGAACCATCAATTTATGGGTGTCTGATTGATTGCATCCAGTAATCAGTTGTGCAATGATAAAGCAGTTATAAATCACCTAGGGCGAATTCTGAGGTGTAATCGAGTGAGGAAGAGAATTTACCGGAAACTCTGTGAGTCTCAAGTTGAATATATTTCTCCATGCTGTATGAGGGAAAGCGACACCATTTTGTCAAGCTGACATCTTCATCATTTAGTTTACCTTTACCATCAAGTCAAACATTTTATCAAGTTTAACATACATAATATGCTAACATCAAAACGTCAATTTTTATTTTCAGGACAACTAACCTCCAAACTAGTGAACTTTAAAAATCATTGACATTTATTGATGTCTATTTCTATTTCTATTTTTATTTATATATATCACAATTTCAGTAATGATTTCAAGTATAATTTTTTATGGTGCACCATTCATTTACTGCTGTTAAGATTATTGTAGATCTAAGTACTCATACATCTCAACTCCTGTGTTGAGGAGTAAATCATTTCATTAAATTTTAATTAAGTTTGACATAATATTATATCACATATTCGGTGAGGTATCATATACTGTTGATTTTCATATCTATGGTAAAACTAACATCCATCAAACGTTTTTCATGAACTCGACCCCTATCCACGAGGGAACACAAGGAAATTAGTAGAACTTGGAGGCGTAGTCTATACCAGAGGATTGCCTGAAATTGTTGCCTGAAGTGTCATCTAGTTCGTACTCGGGTTAGCAGAACAACAATCACAACGTTCCAGTTATCACTAGCCTGTGAATCTCCACACTGTATGAACTAAGGTAACCTGTGTCCCCGAAGCAAATTCAGTAATTTTTCACAGATTTGTTATAAATAATACGTTTACCTCAAAATATTGTTTGAATGTCAAGGTTTTACTCTGAAACTACAAGTTTATACAATTTGTTAATATATATTTGTTTTGAAATATTGTTTTCTTGTTGATCTGGTTACAGAAGGAAGCTAGTTTTATCTTTTCTAGATATCTCATTATTGATTAGGTATTTTGTACCTTTTATTCCCGTTAAACTAAAAATTGCTGGCGTCCAAGAAAGTCAAATTCTCGAAGTTCAAAATTTAAACAACTTGCCTGCCATATAAAAAATACGAAACTGGCAATATAGTCCAAAGAACCTACGCCGTTCTCTGCTGAGCAGTCCGAGCAATCAGAGTAGCCCTGACTACGTTACAATTGGTACAAGTAATGAATCGCTTTTCTGAAGACCATGAACTGAGTTATCGATGTTACAGAATACAAGATCCAAGATTCTATTGTTCTTATTTTTCCACATGATTGTGTTGCATCAACTCTGCAGTAGATAATAAACCAATCAAATTCGAATTTTAATCAACTGAATTAGTTGTATTGAAGTAGATACAGATATGCTGAGAAACCCAGTCTATATTTGGCATATTGAAATCACCATAAATTATTACAAAATCATTCAATTTGTGCGAAATCAACTGGAATTTGCTAGTGAAAAGATCTCTGGCATATCATGTTTGGGAGAAAATAGACACAACAGAAATGAATTCTTCTTGATCTTCGAAGGTCAGGGTGATCCAGAGATCTTCGGCATCAATATGCCACTTTTTATGAAGAACGGCTTCGAAAGTACTTCGTACTGCGATTAGTATTCCACCACCATCCGATTTATAGCTCGAACTCAATTTTCTGTCTTGCCTATAAATGTTGTATCCTTCGGAATTGAAGAGTTCGTTACTGAACACATTATCATTGAGATTCGTTTCTGTGATAAAATACACATCAGCATCGATGCCAGAAGAGTTTATTAAGCACTCATTAGTTTTTGACCGAAGTCCGCGCACGTTTTGACTGCATATTAGTAAATCCATACATTATGTGATTGAATAAAAATTTTATTATCAGATTTTAGGGAAGTGATGGAATATGCTGCATTTCTTGAATAGAGACCACGCCGGATCTATCATCTTTCCGCATGAATATCTTTACATTTTTAACCCATACAAAATTGTAACTTTTTGTTTTTCCTGCTTAGGTTACATACAGTGTGTCCCGCTTTTCATGAATACACCCTAATATCTCAGTTATTAATAATGCGATTTTCTTGAAATTTTGGTGGAGATCATATGTTAGGTAAATGAAGTATTTTGGCATAGTGAACATCTTCAGCGGCCATTGGCGTGCGGTGTGGGGGGTAAAAAAAAGCTGTTTTTTGGGAAAAGGATATTAGGGCTCATTTTAGATAACTTTTTTTATCAGAATTAGAATCAGCATCCCCAAAAACCCCCCAATCCATATTTTCGAAATCTCAAGAGCTGAGGAGAAAAAAAAAATAAATTCACTTTTTTCGTCAATGCACCCGATTATATGATTATTAGCGATTTTCTTGAGATTTTGGTGGTGATTTTATGTTAGAAAAATGAAGCATTTGGCATGGTGATCATATTCATTCACCATTGGCGTGCGAAGTTGGGGAGAGAAAAAAGGCATTTTTTGAGAAATGAATATTAATGCTTATTTAAGACAACTTTTCTTATCAGATTCGGAATCAGCATCCCCAAAAACCCTTTAATTCATATTTTCAACATCTCAAGAGCTGATTTGAACAAAAAAAAAGTTTAAGTTTTTTTTTAATAAGTTATTTATTTGTAACAGTGGTAACAAAATTACGAATTACTTTATTTTAGATTCTTGTGTTTTCAAAATAACTACCTTCTGAAATAATACACTTTTCAACAATTCTTCTCAAACGTACATTCACTTTTCTTAAAGTTTGGGGAGTTATTTCCTGACACGCTTGCCTAATTGCAAAGCAAAGTTCCTCTCTATTACGCGGCCGAGTAGCATACACTTCATTCTTCAAATGCCCCCACAGAAAAAAGTCACAAGGGGTAATATCTGGCGATCTAGGGGGCCGTGGTTCCAAAGGAGAATTTCTACCTATCCACTTCATAGGGAAAATTGCATTTAAAAAATTCCGAACTATCCCAGAATTGTGTGCGGGAGCCCCATCTAATTGAAAGATTAAGTTTTGTCTTTGTGCTAATGGCAATTCCATGAGAAATTCATAGAGACCATTTTGTAAAAAATTTAGAAAATTTTGTCCGGTCAGGTTATCCAGGAAATAAGGGCCAACAATCCGTTCGTTGAATATGCCACACCACACGTTAACTTTTTCACTGTATTGGTTTTCACAATGAATTACCCAATTCGGATTTTCAGCTGCCCAAAACCTACAATTTTGACTAGACACCACACTGTTTGTTGTAAACGTTGCCTCGTCAGTAAACATCATGTTCTTCAGAAAAAGTCTGTCGTTAAGATAGTTACCCTGCAACCATGAGCAAAATTCAAACCGTCGTTCAAAATCACCATTTAATAGACTATGTAGAAATTTTGGATTAAATGCCCTAATCCTGTTGCGTTTCAAACATCTCCATACTTTGTTTTTCGTTAAATTCATTGTCCTCGCAACTGCCCTTACAGTACCATTTGGGTTGTTTCGAAATTCTGCTATTCTGTCTTTGATTTAAATTGTACCTCCCTGGTCTTATTTTGAAAACCGCTCCAGTCCTTGCGAACAATCTGTTGATTTTGGCAACGGTATCGTGAGAAATTGGTTCTCGATCATGATGCCTTCCATTGAATATTCCAGCAACTTGACGTGTAGATCTTTCAATATTACCAAATAAGCGGATAATCTCTACTTTTTCTCCAATTGTAAGAACTACTCTTCGGTTGTGTGCCATCTCATTAACAGTTAAGTAACACTGCTTGACTTATTGACATTTCGTACTGATTACCGAAGTCAAACAAAAACTTTTGTTTCAAAGCACTCTTTCATTAATTTGCATGAAAACTCAAATCGGCAAGCCAACGGTAACAAAGTGTGCGTATCTTCGGAAATACCTAAATTGTAGTATAAGGGCAGTTGCAAACGATACAGAATATAAGGAAATAAAGGTGTTTGAAATTTAATATAGGATTAGGGCATTTGAAATAAAAAGTTAGAAATGAACAATCTATTGAAAAAAAGTGAATTTAATTTTGTTTACTAATCAAATCAGCTCTCGAGATTTCGAAAATATGAATTGAGGGGTTTTTGCGGTCGCTGATTCCGAATCTGATAAAAAAAATTGTCTATAATGAGCCTTATATCCTTGGAGAAGAAGTGGAGATTATCCGATTATTTGGTAATAATGAAAGATCTACGCGTCAGGTTGCTGAAATATTCAATGGAAGGCATCATGATCGAGAACCAATTTCTCACGCCAAAATCAACAGATTGTTCGCAAAGACTAGAGCGGTTTTCATGACAAGACCAGGGAGGTACAATTTAAATCAAAGACACTATCCGGACGACGAACATTTCGAATTTCGAAACAACCCAATTGGTACTGTAAGGGCAGTTGCGAGGACAATGAATTCAACGAAAAACAAAGTATAGAGATGTTTTAAACTCAACAGTATTAGGGCATTTAAACCAAAATTTGCACATACCGTGTTAAATGGTTATTTTGAAAGACGGTTTGAATTTTGCTTAAAAGGACTTATTGAAAAAAGAGTTGAATAATTTTTTATTCAAATCAGCTCTTGAGATGTTGAAAATATGAATTAAAGGGTTATTGGGGATGCTGATTCCGAGACGAAAAAAGTGAATTAATTTTTTTTTTCTCCTCAAATCAGCTCTTGAGATTTCGAAAATATGAATTGGGGGGTTTTTGGGGATGCTGATTCTAATTATGATAAAAAAAGTTATCTAAAATGAGACCTAATATCCTTTTCCCAAAAAACAGCTTTTTTTTACCCTCCCTCACACCGCACGCCTATGGTCGATGAAAATGTTCACTATGTCAAAATACTTCATTTACCTAACATATAATCACCACCAAAATTTCAAGAAAATCGCATTATTAATAACTGAGATATTAGGGTGTATTCATGAAAAGCGGGACACTGTATAATTTTAAAAGTGCTAATTACAACGAAGTAAATGCATATCTGAATAGAATGAACTGAAATGAATTGTTTGCTCATCATTGTGTTGACAGTGCCCTAGGAGTTCTTTATGAAATTTCGAAAACAGTAATCAATCAATATGTTTCTAAGAAAGTAATTTCAAATAAAATATATCATATATATTTCTCCAGATCTACTATAAATTGTTTGGAACAAAGAACTGAATCTCAAAAAAAATGGAAATTATATCATGACTTAGCATATTACAACAAATTTAAATATCTGAGGCGTGAAAGTAAACTGTTGATAAAGCAGGATTATCAAACCTATATTATCAATGTAGAAAATAGTAGTTATACAGGAGGATGTTGAAAAATTCCGGAAACTTGCATCAAATTCCAAAAATGGTACAGGTATATCTTTGGCAGTGAACTAACTATAATGGTGAGCAAGCAACGAATGGTAAAGACATCTGTGGATTCTTCGCAGATTTTTTCAGGAGTGTTTATGAACCGCATCAACAACTACAAAGGAAAGTGAATACAAACCCAAACCAACAGAAATTTTGTCCCTTCTGCAAACGTCAAGACCATAATTTGAATGAATGTCGAACAAGACAATTTCAGACATTACCGCATACACAGCAAAATTTCGAAAGACAAAACTTTCCCCAAAATAACGCAAACTTTCAGAAAAATTCCAGATTGAATCAGAATCCAAGACCCAATCAACCAACTCAACCGACGAATCAATCTCAACCCCAATTTAGACCACAAATAATTAGACCGAATCCAAATTTCAACCAACAAAGGCCCTCAGCCAACCAACAAAGGCCCTTAGCCATTCATCAAAACCCAAATTTTAACAGATTCAACACTCAAAGAACTCATCATCTGAATTCACAAAATCCAAACTCTGATGATTATACTGCTAATCATCAAGAACCACAATACCCCAATAATGATAGTCATACAGATGATTATCAAGACTACCAAGACCTCAATTCTGATGGATATACTGCTAACTATCAAGAATACCAAGAGTATACGAATTTTTACGATCATACCGCTGTTCCGTATAATTTCAGAGCTTCAAGCACAGGTACAAACTCTGAATATATCGGACAATCTCAGCCCGAACTTGAACTTCCCAGGACAAATGTTCCTTCAACCCAATCACTTTCCAAAAATTTATATTACATCATGGACGCAACCAATACCTATATAATTCTCATAGATACAGGTGCTGGTCTATTCATCTTCAAACCAAAAACAGTTTAAAATTATTTCAACAGATCACATGAAAACATGTTAATACACGGTATCACTGACCAAAAAATTGTAATTTCAGAATCAGTAATGATCCCCTTTTGCACAAATAATCCCCACAAAGTGTTCATTTATAATTTAGACATAGATTTTGACGGTCTCTTAGGATCCGATTTTTTGGAACATTATCACTGTATTATTTCGATTGAACCTCGTACTTAACAGATTTTTTCACTTAAATGCAACCTTCGTAATACTGAAGCTAAACTGTTAGCCCAGGTGAAAGAAAGTGTGAGACTTCCTAACGCATTGGTGAAAATTAATCACAAAGACGAATTTCTCACCTCAGTAATTAATGCTAACGCAATACTAAAAACTATAAATTTTTCCAAGTTAAAACTTGAACCAGTTCGAAATTACTCCAATAATAATTTCAAAGAAACCGAAAATTCGAACATACAGACAAACAGAAAATTTGAAATTCAAAATCAACTGCGGTTAGACCATCTTAATGAAGAAGAGGCTGAACTTATTACGGATGTTTGCCTTGAATATTCGGATATATTTTATTTAGAGGGTGACCAACTAAAGTTCACCAACGAAATAAAACACTCTATTGACACGAAAGATGCGAAACCAGTTTTCACAAAGTCATATCGTTATCCACAAATCCAAAAGGAAGAGGTGAAGAAACAGATGAGCAAAATGCTAGAAGACGGCATTATACGTCCTTCTATTTCCCCGTGGTCGTCTCCTGTGTGGGTCGTCCCGAAAAAAATCTACGCTTCTGGTAAACAGAAATAGCGAGTCGTCGTCGACTACAGATAGCTGAATGAACTCACTGTGGACGATAAATACCCGCTACCGATGATCTCTGACCCTTTGGATCAACTTGACAAGTGTCAATATTTCACCACCCTAGATCTAGCTTCTGGCTTCCACCAGATAGAGATCGATACTAAAGACATTTCGGAAACTGCCTTCACAGTTGAAAATAGTCATTACGAATTCATTAGAATGCCATTTGGACTGAAGAATGCACCAGCGACAATCCAGAGAGTGATGGATAATATACTACTCGGAATTCAGAATGAGCGATGTCTCGTTTACATGGACGACATCATCAGTTACTCTCCCACGATACACGAACACATATCCTGACTGAAAGAAGTTTTCAAGAGACTCAGGCATGCAAATTTAAAAATACAGCCAGACAAGGACAAGGACAAGGAAGTAGCATATCTTGGTCATCTCATTACCAAAGATGGTGTGAAACCAAATCCAAGCAAAGTCGACTGTATAATAAATTTTCCGGAACCCAAAAACCAGAAAGAAATTAAATCCTTTCTCGGGTTAACTGGATATTACAGACGTTTTATTCAAAATTTCGCCAAGATCTCGAAACCACTTACTAAACTACTTCAAAAGGATACCCTGTTCATTTTTGGCAATGAATGTCAAACTTCTTTCGAAGAACTGAAACAAACACTCATTTCGACTCCTATACTCATATACTCTAATTTCGAAGAGACATTTCTATTGAAGACAGATGCAAGTGCATTTGCCATTGGTGCTGTAATCTCCCAAGGCCCAGTTGGTAAAGATTTGCCGATCGCATATGCCTCAAGGATACTCTGTTCTGCAGAATCCAAATTCTACACTATAGAACGAGAACTTTTGGTCATAGTATGGGCTGTCAAACATTACAGACCTTACATATTTGGTAGAAAGTTCAAATTCATAACTGACCACCGCCCACTTACGCGGATACTTTCTATCAAGGACCCTGGAAGCAAACTTGCCAGGTGGCGCCTTGAATTAGAAGAATATGATTATGAAATCATCTACAAACCAGGGAAGATCAATAAAAACGCTGATCCAGAATCAAAATTGATCTACCCAAAGGATGTTTCATCATAAATTCAAAAATCTTTTCCTCCGGTACATTGATTTTACACTCGAACGAAGACCCTGATATACAGATAATTTGAGACAGTAACGAAGAACGAAATGAACCAAACCTCGAAGTCAAAGAAAAACCACCTGATTCAGAAAATACTTCTGAAGCAGAAGAAACTCCGGAAATCCAAGAACAATTTTCTATTGAACAAACGGCACAAGAATTCCGAAATTTTATAAACCTATATAAATCAAGATCTCTCATTGATTATTCAAAAGTTAAATATTTAAACTGTCAATTACTCGACAAAGAAAATGAACACATTTTGATTTTTCCCTAACAAAATAATATCAAAGACGTTCACTACACAATATTCGACGATTTATTTGAACAAGAATATGATTTTCGCAGTCTCAAAATTAACATCTTATCAAGTAAAACAGACAAAAGCTGAAAGTACCATATTGTCCTTCTAACATTCGATGTAGAATCTGTGGTAGAACATTTGTTTCTATCTTTGTATAGAAATCAAAATGAACATGACGCGTGTTGTCTCGCCGACTTGATCTTAGCTTTCATCTTGTGAATGCGTTGCTTATGCCTCCCAATCAAATTGGTGGTATCCTTCCTCTCCGCTTGGGACAAGGTCTGAGCGGCGTCATACATAGAAGAGTTGATCTGCCAGATGTTAGCCTCTTCTGAAAAGACATCTTGAATCTCCGCATCCAACCGTGCCAGTTGTTGTGTCTTCGAGAGATTGGTATTATAAAGCGCCCTGCGGGTTCTGATGCCTTCCATTGGTGGTACGATGCGGGCCTCCTCTACAACCAGGTCAACACGTGGCGTATCTGCTACTTCTGCCACTGCATTAACAGGCTGAGGAGGGGCTCTCACGTAGCCTCGAACCCGAAGGTGGGATACATAATTCCTCAGATTTTGTGAGGAAAAGGCAGCATGCTCTGGGTGTGTTGCACACCACAGAGCATGCATTCTCGCCATGTATCCTCTTCGGGCGGGCTCACTGCTCTCATAGCAATGCAGAAGACTGCCCCTTAGTTCATTCGTCCACTCAAAGCGTCATTGCAGTTCTCATTGTTTGGCAGATCATCGCTTTGGGCCCCACCCACCACCTTGCATATGACCCCTTATTCGAAGGGGTCGGTTGTGGGGGCCTCTTCCTCGTCCGTCTTGAACCGAGTATTTGAGTATACCAGGGGGTTAGCCTAGTATACCCACCGCCGACATCAGAAGGAATGAGCATTCCTTCCAGTGTGCGCCATGGCTGCCGGTCTGCTTTTGCACCGGTTACTCAGGAAAATGGTGTCGCAACTCACCAATGCCTCGGATGGTGGTTGGACCTCTCTGCTTATTTATTAGTATTTTTTTCCCAATGGAATGTACCAGTCAGGCCCTGTCTCCGGAGCTCCGATACTACCGAAGGGCGCGCTGGTGTATAATTAACACCAGCAAACACTCCCCACGTTCGTGGGGTGAGTGATTACTGGGACCGAGAATCAGGTGCCCTGAGTCCACGGAGTGAACCAAGAATAACGGCCTTCTGCATTCTTCCGGCTAGGTTTTCCGCCGCATCACGGCATGCCGGTATGATTTTTAGATTCGACATTAGCGTGTCCATCATTTCACCAAGGACCCCTATTATCAGAACCACCATGACAGAATGGTTTGGATAAAGCCTGCGGAGTTCAAAGAGTAGATCTCGATATTTAATCCGTTTTTCCTCCTATTTTCGGACGATATTCGTTTCGCCAGGAGCTGAAAACTCATTGACGAAAATCGTCCTACTTTGGTCGAGGAGGACTACATCAGGCTTATTGGCTTGTATTTGCCTGAGAGTGGAGAATGAGTAGTTCCAATAGATTTGGCACTTCTCATTCTCCACAACGGACTCAATATCCCCCGTAGCATAAGGTAATACCGGTGTATCGTCTACACCGTAATTATTATTATTTTTTTTTCCATTAGGAATTTCCTAGATAGGCCCTGTCTCCGGATCCTCGATTCTTCCGGTGGGTGCACTGGATCATTTATCCCAATAACCACTCCCCACGCCGTGGGGTAAGTGACTATTGGGTCCGAGAATCATGTGCCCTGAGCAGGCGGAGTGAACCAAGAATTGCGGCTCTCTGCATTCGTCCGGCTAAGATTTCTGCCATATCACGGCAAGCTGGTATGATTTTTAAGTTTGAGAGCAGTGTGTCCATCATTCCACCAAGGACCTCTATTATCAGAACCATCATTTTGACAGAATGGTTTGGAAAAAGCCGGCGATGTTCAAAGAGTAGATCTCGATATTAGGTCCGTTTTTCCTCCTCTTTTCGGACGATGTTCGTTTCGCCAAGAGCTGGAAACTCAATGACGAAAATCGTCCTACTTTGATGGTCAAGGGGGACTACATCAGGCTTAGTGGCTTGTATTTGCCTGAGGGTGGGAAATGAGTAGTTCCAATAGATTCGGCACTTCTCATTCTCCACAACAGACTCAATATCCCCCGGAGCATAAGGCAACGCCGGTGTCTAGTCTTCACCGTACGAGTGTCGTAGATAGTAGTACAACACTCGTAGGGCCCCGTTATGCCTGTGGATATAGGCTGAGATCGCATAAGCTGGACAAGCTGACAGCAAATGCATTATGGTCTCATCTACCCCACGACACGCTCTGCATATTCTAGTGTCAGGGACCTCTATACCCATCACGTGACTACGGTAGACGAGGGTGTTCAAGACACTATCCTATCCACTATCCTATCCTAGGCCATTATGAATCCCTCGGTTTCCGACTTCAGCCCACTTGCCCTGAGAAAAGCAAATGTCAGGTTTCTGGATAAGCCAAGGTCTTCAATGTTCTTGAAGAAGACCCCATGCATTGGCTTATCTTTATGTAGCTGTATGAGCATGTCACAATCCGCAGCTTTCACGTGGGCTTTTTGCTGAACGGGTTTCAACTTGGTGACAGAGTTTGGGTTCGCCCGTTCAGTGTCGAATACGAGACCGAGTTCATCGGCTGCAAGGGTTGTTGCCTTGAAAAAAATGCTCCAATTCCTGCTTTTTCATGATCACATACCAAGCAGAGAAAGGGATCTGAACTCCTGATGACTTTACAGGCTCCATCCAGTACCATTCTGTTGTGTAGACACTCCAATATCAAAAGTCCACGGCCTCCCCGCTGTCTGGGGAAGTATAACCGTGGAACAGACGATTTAGGATGCAAGCTCCTATGAAGATGCATCATTTTGCTAGTTTTTTTGTCAAGTTGTCGCAGCTCTTCCTGTGTCCATTTCATTACTCCAAATGAGTAAAGTAAAATCGGAACGGCAAGCATATTAGTTGCAGCAACTTTGTTCTTCCTCGACAGTTCTGATGACCAGATCTGTCGGAATTTGTGCTGATACTTGCCGCGGAGAGAGATTCTGACAGTAGCTACCTCTTGGGTGTGGCGTTGTTCCACCCCTACGTAGGTATTCGTCTCTTCGGCATCCAGATGATGTAGGATGCTTCCGTCTACGAGCTGAACGTCCTCTCCGTAATCCTCGCATCGTCCTCTTTTGAAATGAACCGTGGCACATTTGTCGATCCCAAACTCCATTCCGATAGCATGCGTGTACTCTTGCACCACCCTTAAGGACTGATGAAGGTCCTTCTCTCCGGAGGCATAAAGTTTAAGATCATCCATGTAAAATAGATGGTTGACCTTATGCCTCCGGTTGCTGGGGGTGCCGCAGTTGTATCCGCGGGTTTTCCGAAGTTCAACGGACAATGGCAGTAGTGAGATGCAGAAGAGAAGAGGACTGAGAGAGTCTCCCTGAAACACGCCCCTTCTAAAGATAACCTGCTCTGTTTGAACTCTGACTTGACCAGATGTTATGGTAAAGTCAGAGTCCTCCAGAGCGGCATCAGCTGTTCGATGCATCTTACTATTTTATCGGGTACCGCAAGGCATCTGAGCAAATGCATGATGAGCTCATGCGATGTTATATCAAATGCCTTGCGATTATCGATCCAGGCCATTGAAAGGTTACGCTTATACTGCACGGAGTCCTGCATGATGCATCTGTCGATCAGCAGGTTCTCCTTGCAGCCAGCGACCCCCTCCTTTGACCCTCTTTGCTCATATATTCGTTCGTACACGGGCTCAACTGCGGAGAGTATTCGCATGTATAAGATGCATGTAATCATCTTATAACATGCGTTCAAGCATGTTATCTGGCTGTAGTTCTTCGGATCGGACAAATCTTGGTTTTTGAGGATTAGCACGGTTCGCCCCTTGACAAACCAGTCCGGAATCTGCTGCTCCCCATCTAGCCATGAGTTGTGAACTCTTTCTAGATGGTGGTGGGTACATGGAATTTTTTCCATCTACAGTTATTTAGGCCATCGGGGCCTGGAGCAGCAAAGTTCTCAGAGCCGTTTAGGGCCCGTCGAACTTCTTCCGAAGTTATCGGATTGCGCACTTTATTGAGCTCAGGCTGGCGAAGCCTCCTGCAGAAGGCTTCAAACTGCGCTAGGGCTGGAGTATCTACGTTGAGTGGTTGCGGAAATTCGTAAATACCCTTCCAGAAGGTTTCTACCCGATCACACACGTGGAGGCTCTTGGAATAGGCGAGAAGGTTTATTGCGGAACTTCATGTTTTCCGCGATGCTACTCGCCCGCCTCACCAGTGACTCTTTTGCAGCCACCAGCATTCGTATCCTATGAAGACAGTGCTGTTAATGGTAAACAGCACGCCTTGATTTAGTGTGTGGTGAGCTCGTCTTAAATTTGCAGCAATTTGCCGCCCTGCGGGCGTGAAGGGTCTATTGGCCACCACGTAGTCCGCCACACACTGGATACGAGACGCGTGATAAAATGTAGTGAATTACAAATAAAAAATTCAATTGTGTTCTCGATGATGGTGGCAGATGCGTAAAAATTTAAAGAAAAGTTTTAAAACAAAACAATTATGTTCAAATACAGAACGCACCAGCAGCACACTACGAAAAAGTTATAGGGGCGAAAAAGGGCTTGACCCTTGAAAAACTATCTTCCTGTAGATACTCACAGTTACTCAACCTGATGGATAATATTATCCCCAAACGTAACCAGTGTTCCAAGGTTGATCTGAATATTTCGAAAAGTATAGAACTATTGGAGAAAAAATATCTTGAAACTTCAGCGCTGTACAGGCCGTTTCTTTAATTATGTGGTAACATTGCTATATTCTAAAGCGTAATAGATACAAAGACGATTGAATTGGGAAAAAGGTAACTATTGTGGAGAGCAGTAAATTGGTCATAGAAAATTTACGGGGATTCTCGCCCTTCCCAACTTATACAGGGAAAACTGAAAATGCTGTTATCGGTTTTTTACGAATAGAATTGTTATTTCAGAAAATATAAAAAAATTAAAAAGAAAGTTTTATTGTATTCAAAATGTACTAGAACTACGTAACTATAAATTTTTAATCAAATGTTTCGTGTCAACACCGGCATCATCAACTATAAAATCACATTTCAGTGGTATATCACACTCGACATTTTTATAACGTTTCATACAGTGTCATTCCCAAAGTATGCACCATATGGAAAACTTATTTATTAAGGGTTTTTCGACGAAAAGTTATTCTTGATAAAAGTTTGTGCATTCCCCAAAACTAAACATGCACCAACAAAATACAGTAAAACACACGTAATGTACGAGGAGCCTTCAAATATTTGATTTTGAGACAAGAGTAAACTACTCTTATTTTGAAAAATTTCGGGAAATGTTATTCAGAAAAGTTGTTCAGCACTAAAAAATACATCTAGTTTTGGAGTCATGACCATCTAAGTGAAGTTTTATTTTTTTACCCATTTTCTTTAAATGGGGACTACGAAAAAAATAATTTGCTAAAACGATAAATAGACAGCATCCTGTATACGACGGTTCATTTTAAAAGCCTGCAATATTACAAATTACACAACTATGGTGTTAACCATGGTCAATTTTTCTGAGGAGTAAAATAATTTTAAAATTTTTTGGTGCAAAGTTATTTTTATTTTCTGTTGACACCAAAAATTACTCAAAATTATACAGTTTTGTAACAAGAACTTGATATTCAATAATATTAAATCACAAAACATCAAAATAAAATAGGTATATCGGAACAAACTCATTGATTTTCAGGAGATTTTCTTGTCCAAAATAATTCTTATATTCGCTTTAAAAATGAAAGCATGTTTCCCAAAGAAGTATTTTACATCTTAGTATGATGTCCATCCCGCAACATGCACAGTTCGGTTCTTCTTACACAATCCTTGACTGCATTCGTAATGTGCTCCGGTTGAATGGCACTGACACAATTAGTAATTACATTTTTTAAATGTTCTCTATCCCTAAATGGACGATGTTTGTGAACTTCGTTCTCCAATGAACCCCATAAGAAGAAATTCATTGGGGTTAAATCTGGTGAGCGCGCTGGCATTCGATATACTGAGTAACGTCCTATCCATTTTCCATTGAATGTTTCATTTAAAAATTGTCTTATTGCAACACTACAACGAACACTAGCTCCATCTAACTGATACCAAATTTTTTCTCTTTGTCTACGCGGCATTTGATTCAAAATTGGTAATAAATCTTGTTGTAAAAATTGCAAATATCGGTTGTCATTAAGGCTTCCATCAATGAAGAAGGGACCAATCACATTATTGTTCAACAGTCCACATAAGACATTTACCTTAAATGAGTATTGGCCCTTGCACTCTATAGTGAAATGAGGGTTTTCTAAAGCCCACCATCTACAGTTCTGTGAACTTACGGTTCCATTAGTTGTAAATTTTGCTTCATCAGTCCATAAAATATTTATTGGGAACCGTGCGTTTTCTTCGTATTCTCCCTGATACCATGCGGAAAACTCAAATCGTGGGATTAAATCCTTTTCTTTTAGGGTATTTATAAATTTTGGTTTGAAAGCTTTGAATTTATTTCTCCTAAAAATTTTTTGTACGGTAGAGATAGGTACATCAAGAGATGTTGATATTTGTTTAATCGATGTCTTACCATTTTCGATTATACTTAAACACACTTCCTCTTCCACTTCTCTAGATACCTTTGCAGCTGAGTGAGGTTTATTGAAATTGTTATTAATACTGCCCGTTTCTTTAAATTTATTTAAAGTACGGGTAACTGTAGTGTGATTTACCTTGCGATTAGGATGCCTGGCATTAAAAACGTCTGTTACTTGTCTGCTTGGAGTATTTTCCCCACACAAAAATATGATCTCAACTTTTTCATCTTTTGTAAGCATCTTGATATTATTTAAATAGTACTTATTATCAAACGATAACAAAATAAGCAATAACAATAACTACGTAATGAATATTCAGCGAATATGTCACGTACTTAATGTCAAACATACGTTTGGTTTCAAAGCCAACTTAAAACACTTATTTTGGACAAGAAAATCTCCAGAAAATTCATGAGTTTGTTCCGAAATACCTATTTTATTTTGATGTCTTGTGATTTGATATTATCGAATATTAAGTTCTTGTTACAAAACTGTATAATTTTGGGTAATTTTTGGTGTCAGCAAAAAATAAAAATAACTTTGCACCAAAAAATTTTAAAATTATTTTACTCCTCAGAAAAATTGACCATGGTTAACACCATAGTTGTGTAATTTGTAATATTACAGGCTTTTAAAATGAACCGTCGTCTACAGGATGCTGTCTATTTATCGTTTTAGCAAATTATTTTTTTCGTAGTCCCCATTTAAAGAAAATGGGTAAAAAAATAAAACTTTACTTAGATGGTCATGACTCCAAAACTAGATGTATTTTTTAGTGCTGAACAACTTTTCTGAATAACATTTCTCGAGATTTTTCAAAATAAGAGTACTTTACTCTTGTCTCAAAATCAAATATTTGAAGGCTCCTCGTACATTACGTGTGTTTTACTGTATTTTATTGGTGCATGTTTAGTTTTGGGGGATGCACAAACTTTTATCAAGTATAACTTTTCGTCGAAAAACCCTTAATAAATAAATTTTCCATATGGTGCATACTTTGGGAATGACACTGTATAAAATAACTAGCATCATCAGTAACAACAGCATTTTTAGTTTTCCCTGTATAAGTCGGGATGGGTGAGAGTCCCCGTAGATTTTTCTCTGACCAATGTACTGCTCACCACAATAGTTACATTTTTTCCCATTAATCGTCTTTGTATCTATTACGGTTTAGAATATAGCAATATTACCACATGATAAAAGAAACGGCCTGTATATGGATCGATAAAGAACCGTCTGAAAACATATGTTTATGATAGAAAAAAGTCTTATTTTGACCTGAATGAACGCCCCAGAAATTTTGAAACTGAATTTTGACACACCCTGTATTGCATATTAATATATTCCCAACTTTATATTAGTATATTATTAAATAAAAAAAGCATTACTATCACCCAGTATTGATATTGCTTTGGATATTCATTCAACATATACCCTGATTCTTAATTTTTTTTTTAATTTAATGTCAATAGCCATGTAGAATCGAAATATATTATCACGATGAATTGTTTGGATTACTTTATCAACAATAAAGGGACATGTTTCGAAACGGTTCTTTAATTTCATGGTTCAAACAAATCGCAGAATATTCCACCAGCATTCAATTTCAACCTCGCGCTCTTGAATATCGATTCAAGTTTCCCAGAGACATACAGCATGAATAAGTTATTTTGCCGGACTTTATCACTGGAATGTGGAATTTCACTGCAATTTTCCCTCGATCACCGTGGGGAAGTGCTTTTACAACTGCTCCACCGCCGTAAAGTACACTTTGGTATCGATAACGCATGTATACTGCCAATTTCCTGAAAGGTATCTACTTCACGGATAGTCAGAGGGTTTCAAAACTCACTACCAATGTGAATTCGCCTCTCAAAGAATGATACAATGTGGAATTTTTTCTAAAAAATTAAATTAGATCTCCTAATCTTTTCATTAGTGTTTTTTTTTGAAGAACTTGGTGCAGATTCATATTAGTATTGCACACAAGATATTGGTGATGAAGTAATTTTCTACTCACGAGCATTATATGAGTCAGTGAATAGAACTCACGATTGATGAAGAAGTGAAAAGATTCTTGCATGAATGAAATGGCGGAAAGTGTTGGAATCTTGGGTACTCTGTCAATAAGATCACGGATAAATATTGCAAAAAGGCAAACCTGTTGAACACTTCAACCGAAGAATGGTTTGTATTGATGCGCAATCTATGTGTTCCTGAGCTTCCAGTAAGTGAATCGTGTGACGATTTGGTTTTGTTACTGAGTGAACATTTGAATACCTGTAAAATATCACTATATAAGCTAGACGTAATGTTAGTGAATGTGTCGCTGAATGGAAAACCCGGGTGAACTGATTAGTTCCAAAGTGTGAACTTGGTGAGGACATCGTCATGAGAGACATTTTTGTAATTGGCCTTATTGAAGGAAAAATAATGGATCGCCTGTTTGAAGAGATGCATCAGATTCAACGGTAAATTTTGCACAAATAACTGAAGATATTCTTTCGAAATAATCTACCATCAACGAATTAACAACACGTGAGAATCCGGGAATTGTAATCAACAGAGCATTTTCAACGCCAGCGGCTAGAAGACATCAGACCTTCAGGAAGCTGACGTTGTTGGTAATGAAGGAAGTCGAAGTTATTCGGTAAGCCAAAATAGCAACTTTTGTAAACATACAGAGTGCTCGATGTGTTATCGAAATAATCATTCAGCACGCAACTGTGCATACAAAAATCACAATTGACACAAATGTAGCAACATCCGGCACCTAGATGTAAGAAAATGTCTCACAAATTTTAAGAACAGTAATAAAGCTATGAGCTATGAGTAAATTTTCAATCTATCTGGAATGAATAATAATGGGGTTTTGCAAAGAAAAAGCTTTTAAAAACGGCTAGAATAAGTATTCCGGCGATTATATGGATGTGGATTGAAATTGAAGGGGAAAAATTATTCTTCTTCCAGATATTTGTGAAATATTTTTGATATAAATCTCGATAGGTTACTCCAAGTTCCTTTCCGATGCCTCACTTCATATCTTTGATAACATCTTCATATTGAGATGTTTACTTTAGGCACCAAAGTAGATATACAAAGCCAGTATCACGTCATCTGCCTTTTTGACACGCTCGATCCATGACAAGACTATTCCTGGTATCGCCCCAGTAGTTGGTGGAGGTGCATGTTACGTTGAGCCGTTACTGGATGTTCACATTCCTGTCAACCGTTGTTGAAGTTGTAATCTCCATGATGTAAACAAACGCTTCCGATGTGAGCGATCAGTGCATTTGATATTTCTAAGAATTGCTATTTATTTATAGGTTTATTCATGTAATTCAACCTATCTGATGTTAACTCAAGAAAAAGTCAGTTCTCAGTAAGAATGTTGTGACTTGGGCCATAGGAATCGGCCGTTTGAGCTAATTCTTGAGAATAATAAGCACCCCTAACATGACAAGGTTGTTACTGAGTGAAAATGCTCAAAATAATTTAGCCGTCGAGAAAATTCAAGGAAGTAACAGTGTGATCTCGGCTTGCGCGAATGATAAAGCAGGAAATAGGGGGTTTTATGATTATTCTTGCCTGAGCTGTCGAAGTGAACAGAATTGCCTTCGAAATTGCCATAGTGAATTTGTTTGTACCGTACCGACGCCTAAGTGACGTTTTATCATTTGGAATTTGTATCGAATTCTGTAGTGTACGTGATTGAATAAATAAATTTCATATTCATACAGCGTGTAGAGAAAAATATTTGTGATATTTTCATTCCATACAATCAGCGTGGAGCAAAAATATTTTTGTTGCTCATTCAATTCCATGAAAATTTCAAACAAATATTTTTATTTTTTTGCCGATGAATTATTTGATTGAAATCAACCCGATTCTCAACACGTACTTACTGTTTTACCAGGGAGAAAAAAATTCTAGAATTAACGAGGCGCGTCCATAGAAACTGTTCGAAATCACCAAGGCTCAGCTCTCACCCCGGCATTTCATACTTCCACACTCCAAAGAGGTTTTCGATTATTGACCATTTCATTACGCGATATTTTCATGTGTTTTTTTGTATAATTTACTTAATAAAAACCATGAAATCCGATTTTATTGTCAGTTTACCTGCTGATATGATACAAACTCTGCCAAAGGTGAAAAAAATTCTGAAATTCTGTTAGAATGTTCCGCTGACAAAGGGAAAAAAAACTTGGTTGGTTTGAAGGGATAGCCACCAACCTCATAAACGTCATCGATGAAATACAAAATAACCTTGTCAAAATTTTGTTTTGAAGAATGTTTGGAGCCTTCAAAAATTGTAAATTTGTAGATTGATTGCAACAAATCTGGTGTTGGCAATGGTTTCTCTTCCATCCAAATTCTATTGATAACGATGATGATGTATGCTTCTCTTGTGCCGTAGTTTTTATCTCTGTATCCGGTACGTTTCCATAATCATCCTGACCAAACATCAAGGTATCGTCACCATTCAAAGGTCCTTGAATGGACAGGTATCGACTTTCCAAAGGAATTTAAGCAAATTGACAAATTTCAGCAGTTGAACAATAATTGTGTGAATGTGTACACTTTGGAATTAATCCAGTTTAATCTTCCAGGAGTCTGTGCTGCCTAGGATTGTTTGGCGCTGCCATCAACTTAGTTGTGGGTAGTGGGGAAATATTGGTTAAACGGTTGATTATTATTCATTTGGTAGGGACGGGAAAATTATAATTTTGTCTGACCTATCCTGTCACTGATGAGAGGCAATAAACTTCGAAACATACATGTCTACAGGTGGTCATTCCCAGCCAAATGAAGGATAATATTCTGTTCAATTACAAGACAAGCACTTGCAATTGGGTCTTCTTGGGAGAACGTTGCCCAAATATCTGTCAGATTTAGTTCAATGTCCGTCACGGTATCAGCCAGGGAAGTAGTTGTTTTCTGACTGATATTTGCCTTTATTTTTCCACTTGGTGGAAAAGCTTGTATTCATTTCACTTTGTTGATACCTTTCTATTACAGCCCAACCCAGACAAAGGAGCATTTTTCGTCGAATTCTGAAACAAAAATCTCTCGATTATGATTGCGAAGCGGTGCCAGAGATAATCAATGATAGTGATATACGTTACCATTTTTGTTCGATCAAAGATTTGTCCTGGCTGCTCAAAACACAACTCAAAAAAAACTTGCAGTAAGAATTCATTTGAGACCGGAACCAAATGGTCAGAATACAGAAAATGTCATCGGAGAAATCGAAGATCCACGGGGGTGTACCGCAAGGATCAGTGCTTGGTCCTATATTATTCCTATTGTATTTGAATGATTCAGCGAATATCGATATATCAGGAAAGTTCACAATGTTTGCTGATGACACAACCTTAATATGGCATGAACATGATATAGATGCACTGAAAAACAAAATAACGAGCAATTCAGAAAAGGTGAAAAATTGGTTTGATGTCAATTTTCTGTTTCAATGCACCTCTATTTCATTTTCACAAAATTTTAACTTTATGCAGCATTTTCTTGATAAAAAAAAACCTCAAAGTCTGGTGATCTTAAGGGTAAAAACATAGTGGAGCATCGCATCAAGCATCGCATCAAGCACCACACCAAGCCTCGACTCGAGCATCGACTCATACCAGGATTCAGAGGGCACATAGTGAGGCATCTATAAAAGCAGTTGTAGATGTATGAAACCACAGTCGTAGTGAGGTGTTGGATATAGGAAGTACCTAGTTGTTTATAAATAAAACATGTCTTCTGCTAGTGATTGTGATATATATGCAAGTGCAGCAGTAAAATGGTGGATAACTGATAACAGTAATAGACGAGCATTTAATGTCCACCCGGTGAACCAATTGCGGAGGCAATTTGGTGAATATCATCGACTTTTTATTGAACTACAAATTTCGAGAATACATGAGAATGTCTTTAAAAACATTTACATATATTTTAGAGTTAATTCAAGTACGGCATGTAAAGACATACTGCAATTTACACCAACAACCCATTGAGATAGAGGAACGGCTTGTGATTACAATACGGTAAGAATACTGATCACTAGCATGATTAACGCTTTAAATGATACTATTTTTTCTAACAACTACCTTTTGGGTGCCTCATATATTTTTGTTCAGGTATAAATAATATAACGAGACGGATGATAGATGGGAACTATAATTATTTATTTACTTATATTAATTACATTTGTCGGTAAACCTAAGGAAATTGATATAAAGTGTATTCACTCCCTGGTACATTGCCATAGTTCTGTCCTGTGATTTGAGCATTACCGTTGTGTACTATATTTTCGTTAAATCTTGAGTTTGAGGATTGAAAAATATTTGACTCATCACCGAAGCACGCATCAAAAAGCAGTTTCTGCACGTTCATGCGAAATAACATTGTTTTTCTGGGATCAAGGGTCTTTACTTGCGGTAAAAGGGAATTAAAAAAGCTGATATCCTCGTCAATTGTAGCCTGCGATGTAGCTGTAGTTGTCGCTTTTGACTGAATCACTTCCAGCTTCTTTTTTTCAATTTCTACTAATTCCCTTCCAATTAGCTCATTAGGACGAGGGCGTTTGCGAACAGTGCTTGCTGATATTTGAGAATGCTGTTGATTTTCATGTCTTCTTTTACTAGTTGTGGAAGTGGAAGAACGTGATGTAGAAGGAAGGGATGATACAGATTCTGCTTCCTCCTCTTGGTTATCTTCCCTACTATCATCAGCCTCATCTTCCGTGTGTCCACCACCTGAGCTTGGTGATGTAACAGACATGCCTTGTGTTTCTAAATTAGTATCAGATTTCCGCGGAGTGAATTGATCCGAGAGAAATGAAAGGCTTTCAAAATAAGGCCACTCTGATTCCAAATCATCAGGCGCTGGACTACCACTCCTACACTCCCGAACTTTGTCAAAATGCTTTTTAAAATCTTGTCGTAATACTTTCCACTTGTTTTTCACCCCGGTAACTGAAACAAATTGAAACGAAAATCGGTTTTTGCAGTAAGGTTCATTGTATTTAATGTTTTAGGTATCTTGCTACAGGAAATTCCTTCAAGAGCCTAGGATTCTCTTTTCGTATTGGAGCATCAACAGTGTCTGCAATTGTGAGAGAAATAACCGGTTAAGTTTACAACCGCTGCACATGCCACCACCAACAACTAATGTATTTAGGAAGACTGCCAAAGATTTTCAGGAAAAATGGAATTTTCCTAACTGTGTTGGTAGTTTGGACGGCAAACATATTAGAGTAAAATGCCCAGCACATAGTGGATCTATGTTTTATAATCATAAGCACTATTTTTCTATCATTCTTCAAGCACTTACAGACGCAAACTACAAGTTTCTTATTATTGATGTCGGAGGCTATGGCAAGCAAAGTGCCGGAGGGACTTTTCGTGCTTCAGAAATGTATCGTTTAATGCAGACCAATAACCTAAATATTCCACCTGATGACTCCCTTCCAGGTTCAACTTTCAAAGTGCCTTTTGTTTGTATAGCTGATGAAGCTTATCTCTTGATGACACACCTTCTGAAACCTTATGCACGTCAAAACCTTGATGCAGAGAAGGAAGCGTTTAACAAACGTCTGTCCAGAGCGAGAAAAACGGTTGAATGTTGCTTTGGAATTATTTTCGCGAAGTGGCGAATTCTAGGAAAATGTATAGAAACCAATCCAGATACTGCTAATAGTATTATAAAAGCTGTTTGTATTTTACATAATACACTAATTGACCAAGAAGGTGAATTAGCAGGTATGCCAATGTCGCCTAATGCAAATGTCTCGGCAACATCTATACGGCGAGGGAGAGAACATAATGCGACATCAAAGACGTCGATTCAAATACGAGATACTTTCAAAACTTATTTTTCGTTGCACCCAATTAATATATAATAATTTGTAATCTGTCCAAAATATAAATCAGTTTGCTATAATACAATTTTTCTGCTTACCTGACATATTTGTAATATTGCTTATTTCCGCCCAAGCTTTATCCAACACATATCTGTTGTGATGTCTCCAATCTCTTTTATCCCATATTGCCGGGCGAACAAATAATTCAGTTATCAATTTTTCTTTGTCCATTTTGAACCTCTTCTCACTTCTAACTCAACTACGATACTGGCAGAAAACAACGGCTAGTGTTGACACGACCTTGAGCGCACTAATCGTATATCACTTTTCAGGCATCAGTCCTGTGAAGATTCTTGAAAATCAAATTGATTTGATTCCTCGGGAACGGCGATGCTCGATGCGATGCTTAAGTCGATGCTCGATGCTCTACTATGCATGGTTTATATTTAGTACGTGTATTTGTTTTTGATGCCTGAGGCGATGCTTGATGCGATACTCCACTATGTTTTAACCCTTTTAGTCTTGGTTGAATTTACCACGATCTTACTCTCTACTAGATACGGTGGTAATATATACAAACCAGCATACCGCTGCGCTATCAGGCATATGTATTATAAAGTGAAGTCCGTTAGAATGACGTGATGGTTAACAATATATGAAAATATACGTGAGTGTCTACCTAATATATTGTAATTTTGAAATTATCAAATATATTGTAGGTAAGTTTATAATTATTAATCATTATTTTTCAACATTTGTTTCAAAAGTAAATGTATTAAGAATTGTAGCACACGCAATTGATTTTTTCCTAATTTTTTGTGTAACCACGTTGAGACAATTTGATTTGATGCAATTTCGGTTGAATGCATTGTTTTGGTGAAGACTAAGACTGACTAAGTCTTGGTCTTGATAGTCTTGGTCTTGATCTTGATAGTCTCGGTCTTGGATCAAAATTTGTCTTGAAATTTTGATTATTCAATTCAATTGTCCAACAGTTTATATGCATATAGTCGGATTCTCATTGAGAAGTCATCAATGTAATATAGGATAACACTATTGCCGGAGTTCATACATCATAAAGAGGCACTAATGACATATACATAGCAGGGCCGTACGCAGGTACGCTAGACGGTAGTAGCGTCACTAATTGTGAACATATTTTAAACTAACAGTTAACGTTAAACAACTTGAGGAAGTAATATGCACGTAAATCATGCAAAGTATAAATTAAACAGGGTATTCTTAAATAAACACTAACATGTGCCTTGAAGCTTAATGAGCGGACGTTATGGCTCAATATCTACAGATTCTCTTGTTGCTCATACAAGGAAAGTGACTTGAAAAAAACGCTCATTTGAAAGTATCTATATTCGACAAATGTAAAAATGTTGATTATATTTATCGAAAAATGGAATATTCGAAAGTTACGAAAACAAAGTTGCAATTGGTTGTTCTATAAAAAGGTGCATTTGGATGTTTCGAGAAAAAAATGCACTCGTATGATCAGAGATAATGTTTCATACAGCTGTTGAAAGTTGAATTAAAAAATCATGAAAAACAGTTTTGTTTTATTTACTCAAATTTTAGTAACATTTATACTAAAATACAACAGAAATTAGTTTTTTCTTTGAAGAAATGAAACTCATATCGTATAGTTTCCTTGCTGAAACTTATGAGATGTTCCACTTCATTCATCCCTCTCCAGGATATTGTTGAGAGTTGGAGGTAAGTTTCTAAAAAAAGGCATGTACAATTTTCCGTATTTGTGAACATGTACTCCCATCATATATTTCCACATGGCTACTGGAATGACAAGATATTTTTTTTTCCTTGTGGGGTTACGAATGGGACCATATCGATACACAGACCGCTCACAAACTCCAGTCAAATCAGAAACTTCATAGACTATTTCTGATATAGACATACCATCATTGTTACTTTTCAGGTAATTGAATACATTCATAAAATTTTTTTGCAGTTTTAATCCAATATCTTGCCCTGTTCAAAACGAATCAAGTTATTCGCTGCCTGGTTATCCACTACGGATTCTTCCATTTTCAGTATCACGAATGATATTGAACTTTATTCCAGCCACCGCGTGAACGTCAAAGTGTCACTTGTCGAAATTTCAGCGCCTTTACGATATTTTCAAGGTGAATAATAAGTAATACAATATATTGTTCATCGTTTTCTCAGAAACTTTAATTTTCTGGAATTGTCTACCACTAAAATATTTTTATTAATTTTCGGTAATAAATTGAAATCAAATAAGTTCCCTTCAATTTCTTGATGATAATCTTCACTACATTTTTTTTAGAATGTTTTATCAGTACCTTCAATGAACCTATTTTCGTTTCCTGCGCGAATGGAAACGAATAAAAATTTTCTACGTATCCATTGATTTATTTTTTTTCTAAAGATATGAGTAAATATTCCGAGTTCTGTTGATTATACTTTTGAATAAGCTATCTTTTCAATTCCCTTTCTTCATATAGATAAAAATGAAATCTCAACATTACTCAACAAGAGAATATTGTGTGTATCCTTTTCGAAAAGTATGCACCTTCTAGTTGTGGCAAAATTATTCCATAAAACCCTGTTTAATGTATACTATGCATGTTTCACGTGCATATATCCTGTTCTGACAACTTTGTTGTTTAGTTTATGGAGGAATTGAAATTTTCCCTAGTATATGCCCTAACAGAAAGTAGCACAACTACTTCAATAGACCATCCGTTCGAGAAACTATGATATAACAGCGTTTTATTAGTTTCTTTGGATTGAAAATCATTATTCATCATTAACATTTGCATCAAAATCATTTTGCAGTGAAATTATAATGTATGGAATATCACTTTGCTAATTGATCAATGCCCGAATATTATCTTCAAGAAAAAGTATTGTATATTCGTTATGTTTTATTCCATGACTGTTGTTTTTATCATCGTGTATGGCTTTTTTACCTCGTCTGATCCGAATTTGTGTTATGAGAAACCACACGTTTCTCTTCATTCCACTTCAGTTAAATGGGGGTTCACAATGGTAGAAATACCCTCATTTATTGTTTAAACAATTAATGATACCAATCATATACATACTTTGTACATTTTGAACATTCCTAAAAAACAAAAGTAATTTTTCAAAACGTTTCAACAAATCAACTTGCTGAACCAAAATCTTAAAAATATCCCATTTGAAATGCATTAACGTACATCACGTTAACTGACTTCTCAATGTGGATCAGACTATAGTTATTTCGTATTTCTCAGTCTTTAACAATCGTCAATTTGTACGGGTAAAATAAGCGAAATTAAAATTTCTCATTTCACAATCATAATATAATTTCAAAGAAATCTTGAATAAATGTTGAATTAGACCCACACAGCACACAGGTCAACGCCCGACAGACCAGAAAAAAGCGTTAAAATGGTTGGAATGTTAATGAGGTTTTTATTGACTATTTTGGATGGATAATTGTGTGATGAGCAGGAAGATGGTCTTGGTCTTGGTCTTGGTCTCGGTCTCGGTCTCGGTCTCGGTCTCGGTCTCGGTCTCGGTCTCGGTCTCGGTCTCGGTCTCGGTCTCGGTCTCGGTCTCGGTCTCGGTCTCGGTCTCGGTCTCGGTCTCGGTCTCGGTCTCGGTCTCGGTCTCGGTCTCGGTCTCGGTCTCGGTCTCGGTCTCGGTCTCGGTCTCGGTCTCGGTCTCGGTCTCGGTCTCGGTCTCGGTCTCGGTCTCGGTCTCGGTCTCGGTCTCGGTCTCGGTCTCGGTCTCGGTCTCGGTCTCGGTCTCGGTCTCGGTCTCGGTCTCGGTCTCGGTCTCGGTCTCGGTCTCGGTCTCGGTCTCGGTCTCGGTCTCGGTCTCGGTCTCGGTCTCGGTCTCGGTCTCGGTCTCGGTCTCGGTCTCGGTCTCGGTCTCGGTCTCGGTCTCGGTCTCGGTCTCGGTCTCGGTCTCGGTCTCGGTCTCGGTCTCGGTCTCGGTCTCGGTCTCGGTCTCGGTCTCGGTCTCGGTCTCGGTCTCGGTCTCGGTCTCGGTCTCGGTCTCGGTCTCGGTCTCGGTCTCGGTCTCGGTCTCGGTCTCGGTCTCGGTCTCGGTCTCGGTCTCGGTCTCGGTCTCGGTCTCGGTCTCGGTCTCGGTCTCGGTCTCGGTCTCGGTCTCGGTCTCGGTCTCGGTCTCGGTCTCGGTCTCGGTCTCGGTCTCGGTCTCGGTCTCGGTTTCGGTCTCGGTCTCGGTCTCGGTCTCGGTCTCGGTCTCGGTCTCGGTCTCGGTCTCGGTCTCGGTCTCGGTCTCGGTCTCGGTCTCGGTCTCGGTCTCGGTCTCGGTCTCGGTCTCGGTCTCGGTCTCGGTCTCGGTCTCGGTCTCGGTCTCGGTCTCGGTCTCGGTCTCGGTCTCGGTCTTCTTGGTCTTGGTCTTATATCAAGACCAATACAAGACCAAGACTAATCCCAAGACAAATCTCTTGGTCTCGCGAAGCTATAGTAGCAGCGTAGCCTGTAGTGCTGGCGATGCTATCTTGTTACTTTCGGTCCGGTGAAATGTCTCTGTTTCATTATATTTAACAATCTCATCACCCACTACCTACTTCCTCACTAACGCTCTGGTGTTATTACGACAGCTCTCAGAAGTCGAAACTTGTGCGAGTTGAGGAATAACGAGGTCTTACCTTTTAACTGGTGAGTCCTAGCACGTTAAAGCATGAAGTAGTACATACAAACTACACTCACTTCTTCATCAAACAAAGCTTTACTAACTGTCTCATTGGCGACCGAGTTAGCGCAGTGGCCAAGCGCTCGATTCACGACCTGTGGGTCGTGGGTTCGATTCTCCAATAAAGCAGATCTTTTTTCTTTAGAAACTATATCTGGTTCATTGAAGAATAACTCTCCCACGTTTCATGTTTGACGGGACTACGAATAAACATGCTGCTCCTAAGGTGGCGTATGGAGTTAGTAACAAAGCCTAACCAGAACACGAGCCACAATAGGCCATTGGCCGCAGTGGAGGGCCTGATATGGGCCCACTCACGTTCAATCAACTGTCTCATTTGAAAATGGATTTTGTGTGGGCCTGTGGAAGAGGGCATATACTTAGTTAGACTTTTCGAGAGTATCCAAATTCCCTAGTTACGTCACTGTATACATCTGCTGACATTCAGATATGTAAAAGTAGATCAAAATCACAGTGAAAATCATAGCAATATATACAGGGTGTTCCAAATTAAGTCGGCATCATTGCCAACTCCATTATTGTTGATGATACGAATTCGCTTAAATTGACAGTCGCGTTTTCAGACTATTTCATAAAATGATATGTCTTTCCACATTTCTACATTTCGATTCAAAATAACATTCTCAACAACAAAGCTCATATCATCTTTCTTCCTAAAGTGGAAAATGAGCGACTTATGTGGAAGTATTTGTTTCTTTCACTAGTACAAAAAATGTCTTTGCTTTGGCGAATAAAACTTAATAATTGTTCAAACATCCAATTTTGGTACTCATACGAATGACAATATTTTGTTACTTATAGCAAAATATGACAATAAAAAGAAAAAATTGCGCTGGGATTTGAACTCGTGAAACCCGTGATCATCATGTTGCACCACTCAATTGACACCTTTGAGCTATTTGGTATTAGGGCGGATTTATCGGATTCATAATGCACAATTTAATGCATATGCATAATTTTAAAGTACAATTCATAACATTTCAATACTCATATTCATATGAAATCATTAAGGAAATATAAATAATGAAACGGGTAAATGGTTTCATATGAATCAGAGTATTGAAATGTTATAAATTGTAATTAAAAATTAGGCATATGCATTGAATTGTGCATTATGAATCCGATAAATCCGCCTTCAATGTACAAAACAATAATATCCATCTTCAAGCCATTCCGCTAGCCGCATTTATTTTGTGAATCAAAAAATGTCTGCTGTAATGATAACTTTGAAGTCGTTTTTGTACGCAACAGAAAATACTGGAGGGTCATATGAATGTGGTTGAAAAAAATGTGTTTGATTCGATATAACATAATTATTATGAGCAATCAAGTTGCCTTGAAACTTTGTTGAAATACTATTTATCAAATATTCTCAAGTATATCATGAAAATATCATAAATTATTGCTGTCAACTACTGTTCGAATATTTTCCGAACTGCCGTTTTACCATCAAGAAAATTGTGAAGGAAATAATTCGAAAATTTTTAACTAACAACTTGGAGTCAACTGTGCTTGGTACAGAATTGGAATAAGTTCTAACTCAGAACATCTTCGTCCAATTGTCATCGAGTCTGTCTATTTTATAATAAAGCAAAATATTTTGAAAAACGCTATAAAATTTAAAAATACTGGAATCTCAGTCAGTTTTGATTTTGCCTCAACCGACTACAAAAATCGTTAATTCTTATATTCCCAATTAAAAATTGATCGGGAGATAGATTCTGAAGCAAAAATAAAAGATTATCAGCTTTAGATCCAGAACGAGATATTTTCACTGGATTATTTGAAGAAGTCGCCTCTCTAGCAGTGTACGAAAATCCCAGCTACGCCCACAGATAACTCCAAACGCTCAGCCTCTTCTCCACCCAAATAACGTCACCAACAGAAATTACGCCCCTGCAGAAAATAAAGTTTTTCCCTATATTTCCAATTTTCTTCTTATTATTTTCTTTTGCTATTTAATAAATAATGCACAAAAATTTCATTCTTTTTCATATGAATGTACGTTCTATATTGGGTGGTTTTGATGTTTCGAAAAATTACATTATTAGCCATAGGCCTAGCGTATTCGCAGTCTCAGAAACATGGCTAACGGATAATACCGATTCTGATGCACCCAAAATACCTGGTTATTCATTCGTGAGAGTGGATAGGTGTGGACGTGGTGGGGGCCTGGGATTTTTCATTTGCGATAATTCGACTTATAAAATAGTCTTTCATGAAATGAACCATTGTTTAGAGCAATTATGGATTTCAACCAAATTGAAAAACAAAAATATAATTCTTGGTGTTCTTTACCGTCAACCTTCCTCTAATATAATGAGATATCTTGAAAAACTTGAAATAATTCTGAGTGAATTGGTTGTATCTTGTGATACTCTTATGATAGCAGCCGATTTCAATATTGATCTCTCACGGAATGGGAATCCTACGACAATTTTCAACGAATTTCAGTAAAGATAAGGTCTTACGCAAATAATAACTGTGGCAACCAGAGTTACTCCAACATCACAAACATTAATTTATGTCATTATCACAAATTCGCCAGATCTGATCTTGGATAGCATTGTATTCGATCTACCAGGCATTTCTGATCATTTTGTAACGTCTTGCGATTTGAAGTTTCTAGATAATCCATGAAAAAACAAGTACGTAACTTTTCGTATTTCCAAAACATTCAATATGACTTATTTTCAAAATGATTTTCACCGTATCAACTGGAACCTCATATTCAAACTTGAAGATATTAACAAACAAGTTAATTTTTTAAATAGAACTCCACGCTCCCCTTCATCAATTCAAGGTCAACAAACTCTACTCTCCATGGTACACATACAATATTAAACAGATGTGCAAAGTTCACTATAAGGCTTTCAGAAAATATAAATCAACGAAAATAGTGCAGGACTGGATTTATTATAAGGAGTTGAGGAATTATGTATCCAGTGCTATTAAAAGAGAAAAACGTGCTCACCTAGAGAATGTAATGGACAAAAAAATAGCAAATTGCTATGGACTACACTAAGAAAAATGGATGTCATCAAGAGTGTTCAGTTTGTTGATGTACCCCATAGTCTAAGTGATGTAGATGCTATCAATAGTCAGATTCATAGTAAGATTTGTACGGAACCTACTGAAGAGCAGAAAGTCTTACTTTTCAAATATAATAATTTAAACCATCCCAAGTCTAAATTTTCTTTTCACACGGTCAGTCTAAATGATGTCAGGAATGCCATTGAGCAGATAAAGAGCAACTGCATTGGCTCTGATAAAATTTCAATAAAAATGTTGAATATCTCAATTGAGTGTCTTCTCGAATATATCACATTCATAATCATCACTTCCATAATTAGCAAAATTTTTCCTACTGAGTGGTAACATGCGAATATAATACCTCTATCAAAAAACTCTTCTCCCACAGAATATAGTCATCTTAGACCGATTAGCATCCTTTCGACTCTCTCCAAGGTAATGGAAATTATAATGAAAAATCATATGACTGAATATATTTTCCTGAATAAAATCGTAATCGTACCAGATACCCAGTCAGGATTTCGTAAACAATTAAGCTCTACTACCGCACTTGCAAATATCACAAATAGCATTTGGCACTCCTTGGATAGAAGATACATGAGCTGTCTCACTCTTCTTGATTTTAGCAAAGCATTCGACACTATAAGTCACGAACTTCTCTGCAAAAAACTACATTTCTTTGGATTTAATAGACATGCAGTTGAATTAATTGCAAATTACTTATCCGACAGAACGCAATGTGTTATTTTGAATGAAAAAGTGTCGAATGTCTTGCCTGTTCATTATGGAGTTACTCAAGGTTGAAGCTGAATCCTGATAAATCGTCAATAATGTTCTTCGGTAACTTCAATAAAGGGCATTTAGTTGAACAAACAATGAACGAATAAACAATACATCAGCACCCATCGTATATGAATGTAAAAATCTCGGACTTTGGTTTGACTCTGAATTGAGGTTTGGCAAACACATACAAACCCTCTGCAAATCATCTTATGGCACAATGAGACAGCTGTACCCAAAAAGACATACTATACCACAGCACATCAAAATCAAACTGTGTGAAATTTTGATTTTCTCCAAAATCTCCTATTGCGATTCCGTTTACGGCATTGCCCTGCCCCAACAAAGTAAACACAAATTACAAATTATACAAAACTCATATGCTCGACTATGTAGAGGCCTGCGTAAATATGACAGAATATCTGATAAAATTTCTGAAATAAATTGGCTGGATATAAACGCTTCGATCACCTTACATGCACTTACTTTAGCACATAAAATTATCAAGTCAAGTCAGCCCCCCTACCTCTTCAATAACTTCAAATTCTTGAAAGAAAATAATATTAACACAAGAAAAAAAGATCTATTGAAAATCGCCAGGCACACCTCATCTAGATACCAACGGAGTTTCATTTATTTTACAGCTGAGTACTACAATATGTTGCCCCCTGAATTAAGGGATTACACAATTCTAAACTTCAAATCTAGGTTGAAACATATTTCGCCTTCCATCCTTTGATTAACCATGTTTCTGATCTGCGCTTCATTATGTAAGGAGTTGTCATAAGTATCATAAGTATCACCTTAAAAGTATCCAGTTTGTTTTGAGATTGCTTTCATCGATTAATGTTTTTAATTTTTTTTTATGTTTTTATTTTTTTCAACGGTTGAGTTGAAAAACAGCATTGAGCTGAAACTTCACCATTTCATTGAAATTCTTGTAATAAATAAAGAAGATTTTTATTTTTTTTTTCGTTAGGAATTACCCAGACAGGCCCTGTCTCCGGAGCCCCGACACTTCCGGAGGGGGCGCTGGTGTGTAATTAACCCCAGTAAACACTCCCCATGTCCGTGGGGTGAGTGATTACTGGGTCCGAGAGTCATGTGCCCTGAGAAGACGGAGTGAACCAAGAATTACGGCTTAAGGATAAAGCCTGCGGAGTTCAAAGAGGAGATCTCGATATTTAGTCCGTTTTTCCTCATCCTTTTGGACGATGTTCGTTTCGCCAGGAGCTGAGAACTCAATGACGAAAATCGTCCTACTTTGATGGTCGAGGATGACTACATCAGGCTTATTGGCTTGTATTTGCCTGAGGGTGGGGAATGAGTAGGTCCAATAGATTCAGCACTTCTCATTCTCCACAACGGACTCAATATCCCCCGGAGCATCAGGCAACACCGGTGTCTCGTCTACACCGTACGAGTGTCGTAGATAGTAGTATAACATTCGTAGGGCCGCGTTATGCCTGTGGATAAAGGCTGAGGCCGCATGATACAGGGTCATTTAATTTGGTAAGATCTGACAGAAATCTTGACATCACGGGAAAAACTAAAGGAGGTGGAGTTCTAATTGCCATTAGAAAAAAATTCAAAATTATAAACATTATAAAATGTAGTACCCTTTTTGAGAGTATTGTGATAGAATTCAAGGTGAATAATGGTGAATATGCGGTATGCGGTATTTACATCCCAGCGGGAAGCTCAAAAAATGTATATGATTCAGCATTTGAATTTTTACAACAACAGATAGATCAAAATAGAATTGATGTAGACAAATTATACATTTTTGGAGACTTCAATATACCTGAAATAACAGGCGATATGTATAACACTAACATCTCAAATGCTATTATTGATATCTTTCATGACTTCATTGATTATAATGAACTCAAACTATTCAATGCCATACAGAATTTCATGGGAAGAACCTTAGATTTGGTTATTGGATCGGAGAGCAATTGGAATAACTGTATAGTAAGACTGTCTCCCATTTGCTAGGGAAGATGTATACCACCCCTCTCGAAGCATTAGATTGGATGTTGCGTTTGAACAAAAAGATAATAAGGAAATGAATTCTAATGAGTTGAGGTATAATTATAGGAAAGCAAATTTTCTTAAATTGAGTGAAAGTATTAGAGAAGCAAATTGGGAAAAAGTATTGGTGGAGAAATCCAATGTAAACCTAGCTTTAGATGAGTTCTACACGATATGGAACAAAATAGTAAATGATTGTATACCTAAGTTTCTTATTCAAGAATATAATAATGGCTTCCCGGTATGATTTATAAGTGACATTAAAAACTTATTGAAAGAAAAGAATGGACTCAGAAAGTTGAGATCATTATCCGATTTTCATGACGTTTGGTATAGGGATTTAAGGAAGAGAACAAAAAATTTGATTAAGTCTGAAGAACGGAAATATATGAACAAAATATAACAGGAGCTCACTGTTAATACGAGTCATTTTTGGAATTATGTGAATAATAGAAGAAACAATAGTTCAAATATCAGTAGTCTCTTCTATAAAGGGGGACAGATCTCAGAAAAAGACACAGCGGATACATTTGCGAGATTTTTTTCGTCTGTCTATTCTTCAGTGAAAGCATCATACGATTTGAACTTTGAACTAATTGATGATGTTGGTAGTGATGTATTTGGAATTGACTGTATAACTGAAACAGATTTCAATAGCGCCGTGAAAAAACTGAAACCAAAAAAAGCAGCTGGATCAGATGGAATTCCGCCATATATACCTAAAGCTTGTGCTGATTGGCTAAGGAAACCTCTGATTCATATTTTTGATTTTATTATCTCCCAAAATACTTTTCCAACGGACTGGAAAACAGCTATAGTCACCCCAATATTTAAATCGGGAAATAAAAAAGATGTGGAAAACTATAGACCTATTTCAATAATGTGTGCCCTGGCCAAGCTTTTTGAGCAAATCATATACTCTAAACTATATAAATTTGTGGAAAAATATCTGGCATCCCAGCAACATGGTTTTGTAGCGAACACATCTATCACCTCAAACTTATTCATTTACACTAACTCTGCTTATGATTCGTTGGAACGTAAGTGTCAGTTAGATACTATTTATACAGATTTCCGTAAGGCTTTCGATACAGTTAACCATGACGTAATATTGCGTAAACTGAGTAGATTTGGGCTGACAAGCAATTTCATCACGTTAATTAAAAACTATTTATAAAACAGATTTTTTTAAATAAAGCATAATGGAAATACTTCAGGAAAATTCAAGGCAAACTCTGGCGTACCACAAGGCTCAAATCTAGGACCTTTATTATTCGTACTCTTCATTAATGATTTACCTTCAGTACTGAAATACTTAAAATGTCTTTTATATGCAGATGATCTGAAAATATTTAAATCGGTATAAACAGTTAGGGATTGTGTTTTTCTTCAGAAAGATATGAATAATGTTTTTGAATGGAGTATAAAGAATGAATTATATTTTAATGTTGAAAAATGTTTTACATTAACTGTAACAAGTTCTAGGCAACCTGTTATTTTTGAGTACATGATGGATGAAGATGCTCTACAGCGCCGTCGTGAAGTAAAAGATCTTGATATCACTTACGACTTCACGTTATCATATGCTAATCATATCAAAAATATAGCAAAGTCAGCAAATAAATTAATGGGATTTGTAATAAGACAATCTGAACAATTTAACAATGTAGACACTATCAAAACTGTACTATATCCTGGTGAGGCCTAAATTAGAATATAATTAGAATAGAATGATGTTTTACTCCCAGTGCTGTCCATATTTCATGATTATTTTTAACATATACGCCATGTAACCTCGAAACAGTGTAAGTTATTCCACGTTTTTCGTTGGCTTAATTCTCATAGTTGTCTTTACATATTTGTAGTTTCCCTGAAGATGATAATAAAAAGTTATTGAAAGCTTGGAACAAGTGTATAAGAGTACCCTTATTGGCCTGCTGCATATCCCAAATATTAAAAAACTCATTTCCTAACTAGTCAGCAAACAAGACTACCCTTTTCTATATATATATATATATATATATATATATATATATATATATATATATATATATATATATATATATATATATATATATATATATATATATATATATATTGCAGATTGAGACCCCGACGTCAAGTCACAAAAACCTGACGTAATTATACCTGAGGAGTAGGCAGATTGAGACCTCAGCGTAGAATTACGTTTCAACCATTTATTAATTTTCTTTCTTCTTCTTTTTCAGTTCTTGAAAATGGCTCCAAAATCGGAGCCCAAACGTCGAATTTCAACAAATTCTAGACGCGGTTCAACCCGAACTTTTAGTTTTCATATATATATATATATATATATATATATATATATATATATATATATATATATATATATGAAGAGGAATATATATATAATATAATTAAATCGAAAACACTCTATTTCTCTTTAGATTCTATTTGCGTTAATGCACTAGAAACTTGATTGAGCTTTGGGTTGGGTATATATATATATATACAGTGGCGACGTCGTTTCTTGCCTTGTAAACACGAGGTGTTCCGACTGAAGCCACAAATGTGCGGTTGGCTTCCTGTTTGTTGACTCCGTTCGTTTGTTGTTTCACCTGCAATCAAGTGTTGCACATCCTTACACTTACTTTCACCGTACTGATGAGATCCTTAAGATCGAAACACGTGTCTACGGTTGCATTCTCACTAGAGGGCTTAGTCCAATAAAATGTTCCTTCTTGTTATTCACAACTTCCCTCGAGATCATATCCCTGTTTCATTTATATTCCTGGACTCGGATGTCACGCAGGTAGCTATAGCTGCCTCCGTGGCGACGTCGTTTCTTGCCTTGTAAACACGAGGTGTTCCGACTGAAGCCACAAATGTGCGGTTGGCTTCCTGTTTGTTGACTCCGTTCGTTTGTTGTTTCACCTGCAATCAAGTGTTGCACATCCTTACACTTACTTTCACCGTACTGATGAGATCCTTAAGATCGAAACACGTGTCTACGGTTGCATTCTCACTAGAGGGCTTAGTCCAATAAAATGTTCCTTCTTGTTATTCACAACTTCTCTCGAGATCATATCCCTGTTTCATTTATATTCCTGGACTCGGATGTCACGCAGGTAGCTATAGCTGCCTCCGTGGCGACGTCGTTTCTTGCCTTGTAAACACGAGGTGTTCCGACTGAAGCCACAAATGTGCGGTTGGCTTCCTGTTTGTTGACTCCGTTCGTTTGTTGTTTCACCTGCAATCAAGTGTTGCACATCCTTACACTTACTTTCACCGTACTGATGAGATCCTTAAGATCGAAACACGTGTCTACGGTTGCATTCTCACTAGAGGGCTTAGTCCAATAAAATGTTCCTTCTTGTTATTCACAACTTCCCTCGAGATCATATCCCTGTTTCATTTATATTCCTGGACTCGGATGTCACGCAGGTAGCTATAGCTGCCTCCGTGGCGACGTCGTTTCTTGCCTTGTAAACACGAGGTGTTCCGACTGAAGCCACAAATGTGCGGTTGGCTTCCTGTTTGTTGACTCCGTTCGTTTGTTGTTTCACCTGCAATCAAGTGTTGCACATCCTTACACTTACTTTCACCGTACTGATGAGATCCTTAAGATCGAAACACGTGTCTACGGTTGCATTCTCACTAGAGGGCTTAGTCCAATAAAATGTTCCTTCTTGTTATTCACAACTTCCCTCGAGATCATATCCCTGTTTCATTTATATTCCTGGACTCGGATGTCACGCAGGTAGCTATAGCTGCCTCCGTGGCGACGTCGTTTCTTGCCTTGTAAACACGAGGTGTTCCGACTGAAGCCACAAATGTGCGGTTGGCTTCCTGTTTGTTGACTCCGTTCGTTTGTTGTTTCACCTGCAATCAAGTGTTGCACATCCTTACACTTACTTTCACCGTACTGATGAGATCCTTAAGATCGAAACACGTGTCTACGGTTGCATTCTCACTAGAGGGCTTAGTCCAATAAAATGTTCCTTCTTGTTATTCACAACTTCCCTCGAGATCATATCCCTGTTTCATTTATATTCCTGGACTCGGATGTCACGCAGGTAGCTGTAGCTGCCTCCGTGGCGACGTCGTTTCTTGCCTTGTAAACACGAGGTGTTCCGACTGAAGCCACAAATGTGCGGTTGGCTTCCTGTTTGTTGACTCCGTTCGTTTGTTGTTTCACCTGCAATCAAGTGTTGCACATCCTTACACTTACTTTCACCGTACTGATGAGATCCTTAAGATCGAAACACGTGTCTACGGTTGCATTCTCACTAGAGGGCTTAGTCCAATAAAATGTTCCTTCTTGTTATTCACAACTTCCCTCGAGATCATATCCCTGTTTCATATATATATATATATATATATATATATATATATATATATATATATATATATATATATATATATATATATATATATATATATATATATATATATATATATATATATATATATATACCATATATATACCGGGTGGCTACGGAAGTATTGCCTACGGAATATCTCAGTTATTGTATGATGTAGGTTTGTGAAATTTGGAGCGTCGATATAATGACATAAGAGCTAGAATTTGAGCATATTGACATGTCGAAGTTAACTTCCGGTCTGACCGGAAGTAACATCAACTTTCATGTTTTAAATGGAAACCCTATTTTATTTTTATTTTCGTTTTATTCAGCATTCAATTCCCTTTCTAATGACATATCACAAGTTGGTATCTAACCAGAAACTAGATCAGAAAAAAATTATTATTGAAATTCACCGAGTAGGCCGTGGAAGCAAATGAAAGCCAAAAATTGAAAAGTTGGCTATGGAAACCATACGTCACTTGATAACAGTTGCTACTACTGTGATATTTTATTTTCATTCGTCGGCGTTATAAAAAGCCGCCAAAAAAAATATTGGAAAAATTGGGAAAAAAACAATACTCTGTAGGTCCATAACTTAAATAGGAACATACAACTTTTTCTTGCCTGTACTATTCAGCATAACCATTCCTTTCTAATGATATAATAGAAAGTAATTTTTTGAAATGAAATACCAAAAAATCCAATTATTATTATTCAAATAACAAAAAAACAGATTTATCGAAAAAAAAAATTCAAATTGTTAGGATTAAAGATAAAATAAATTCAAAACAAATGTTCGAAATGCATTCCCTCAGCGTCAATACATTTATTGACTCTGGTGATATTTTCATGTAAAACGTTTCTCAACATTTGGGGCGTGATATCTTGGAAAGCTCTACGAATTTTTACTTCTAGCTCATGTAGAGTTGTAGGCTGTGTGGAATACACCCTATTTTTAAGATGCCCCCATAGAAAAAAGTCGCACGGAGTAAGATCAGGTGACCTTGGTGGCCACCTGACTGGACCATGGGTTGTTAAAAGTCTCTCTTGAAAGCGATTTTGAAGATAATTTCTCGCTATTCTTGAATTATGTGGAGGGGCGCCATCTTGCTGGAAGTACATTCTCTCAGTTATTTCCGCTGGTAGGTTGTTAATGAATTCCGAAATTTCATTCGTTAAAAAATTAAAGTATCTCTCTCCGGTTAGTTGGTCTGGAAAAAGAATGGGGCCAACAATATGAGTTACAACTATTCCTGCCCAAACATTCACACCAAATCTCTCCTGGAAGCCACCTTGTCGAAACCGGTGCTCGTTTTCTATCGCCCAGTACCTGAAACAAAAGACCGTTCACACTTTTAGCACTTTACACTTCGACTATCGACAATAATCCAAATAAAGTACCTACCTTGTATTATTCCTTGTATTATTCCTGTTGAATAATCCATTGTTGGTAAATCTTGACTCGTCCGTAAACAAGATATAATAGTTAAATAGGTGATTCTCAGCATTTTGTCGAAGAAACCAATTACAATATTCCAGGCGCCTTTCACCGTCATTTTCATACAAATGTTGATGCAACTGATACTTGAAGGATTTAAATCGATGTTTTTTCAAAATTTTCCTAGCAGAGTCCTTACTTATAGCTAATTCGCTAATACATTAATTTCAGTTTCCTCATTAATAACAAATGCTTCTTGGTCTTCGTGAACATCAGGCTCAGTTCTTAATTTTTCTTCAAGCCACTGGAAATACCTTCTTGACGGTTGCTGCCTCCCTGGATATCGCTCTAAATACAATCGTTCAGCGGCATAAGAATTTTTTAAACATTCACCATAAATGAGAAGCATGTCAATTTGTTCGGTTCGTGAATAACGGGGCATTTTTTGAATATTCCACTAACTGATTTCGATTTCCAAACCCTTTTGAAAAGGCAGAATCAAAAACACTACTTCGAACGTCAAAATAATATGGATAGCAGCGTTCGTGAGAGCTCTCGTTTCTTTTTTGTTTCATTCCAAATTACATCTTAATCAGCCTACTTGTTAATATTTTGGTTCGAATGATTATTGCAATGGAATGATTATTCTGAATAGCACAAACATCGTCCATAGGTAGATATTAGAATATATATGAACGATGGCACAGACCAAGTACGTTTATGTTCCTATTTAACCTAGAACCTACAGGATATAATTCATCATTCCACATTATTTTTAATGTTATTTTTGCGTATGGCGATAATCTGTTTTGATATTTGAAGAATAATAATTGGATTTTTTGGTATTTCATTTCAAAAAATTACTTTCTATTATATCATTAGAAAGGAATGGTTATGCTGAATAGTACAGGCAAGAAAAAGTTGTATGTTCCTATTTAAGTTATGGACCTACAGAGTATTGTTTTTTTCCCAATTTTTCCAATATTTTTTTTGGCGGCTTTTTATAACGCCGACGAATGAAAATAAAATATCACAGTAGTAGCAACGTATGGTTTTCATAGCCAACTTTTCAATTTTTGGCTTTCATTTTGCTTCCACGGCCTACTCGGTGAATTTCAATAATAATTTTTTTCTGATCTAGTTTCTGGTTAGATACCGACTTGTGATATGTCATTAGAAAGGGAATTGAATGTTGAATAAAGCGAAAAGAATAAAAAATAGGGTTTCCATTTAAAATAAGAAAGTTGATGTTACTTCCGGTCAGACCGGAAGTTAACTTCGACATGTCAATATGCTCAAATTCTAGCTCTTATGTCATTATATCGACGCTCCAAATTTCACAAACCTACTTCATACAATAACTAAGATATTCCGTAGGCAATACTTCCGTAGCCACCCGGTATATATATATATATATATATATATATATATATATATATATATATTAGCACAATTAGTATATTGCATTCCTTGCTCAAATTGTGATAAAACATATATAGGTCAAACCTCTAGAACTCTTAAAGACAGGATTACCTCACATAAAAGTGACTGCAGATGTCATCCTGAAAGATGTGCATTAAGTGAACATGTTAATAGTACAGGACACATCATGAATTATATAAACACAAAAATTTTGACAAAGGAGTGTAACTCTACTAAGAGACTTTTTATGGAAATGGCTTTCATTTCTCAAACTAATAATTGCTTAAATAAAAAACAGATCTCAATCATTTAAGTGAAATTTATTCATACCTATTACTTCTTGATAAAAAACCCACAGAACAAATTTAATTACTGTTCAAATAAAATTAAAAACATTTCTAAAGGAATGTGATCGCTCTTTTGAATGGATAAAATTGGCTGTCTAACTCTATGAGCACAGGCCAAATCGTGTGCTTTACTGTCATATGTCAAATAATATTTTCTTCTTTAAATTTCACTTGTCATTTGTCTGGTTTACTAACCAAATTGTAGGTTCATGGTGTGCACATGGTCCACACTATTAAAAAAAAATTTCATATAATTTTAAAATGTTTTTAAATCTTTGACTGAAATTTTAATTGTTTTCAACTTGTTACTTCATCACTAACGTCATGTTGTACACTCGATATTGTTTATATCTCATTTATTACATCATTAGCATTCAACCTCAATAACACAGTAAGTATAGCTTTTATTGGGCTTCACTCCATTTAGTTTACAATCCTGCTTATTAATTGTAGCTTCCCTGAAGATGACAGTAATCACTGTCGAAATATCGGAATTATAGTGTTAAAAGAGTACACGTTTTGCTTGCTGCTTTTACCCAAAAAATCTCCCCCCTTTGCATCCTAACTAGTCAGCAAAGACTACCTCTCTACTATATACATACATTGCACACGGCCATTATAGCCACGTCCACTATAAATACAGTTCCTCAACCCACAATTCCTCAGTTCTCTCGAAGGAGTAGGCAGATTGAGACCTTAGAGAGAACCATTGACGAGACATGGGGAGTAGGCAGATTGAGACCCCGACGTCAAGTCACAAAAACCTAACGTTATTAAACCTGAGGAGTAGGCAGATTGAGACCACAGCGTAGAATTACGTTTTAACCTTTCATTAATTTTCTTTCTATTTCAGTTCTTGAAAATGGCTCCAAAATCGGAGCCGAAACGTCGAATTTCAACATTATATATATAAAATCAGCTGGGGACTTCTCGGGTTTGCAGTCTGTTTACCAATAAAACTCATTCGTTCTATATCTCTATATCTCGTTCGGTCGAGAATACATCCCATATATATCCATATATATATATATATATATATATATATATATATATATATATATATATATATATATATATATATATATATATATATATATATATATATATATATATATATATATATATATATATATATATATATATATATATATATATATATATATATATATATATATATATACGATTATTCGTGCATATAGTAGTTACTATAAGATTAATATTTTTTTCTTTGGTTTGTTAAACTTCCAAATGCCCTAGTCGAAAATTAACGAAAAAGGAGAATTTTTAGTAACCGTTGTAAATGTAAATGCAATTGAAAAATCTATTGATTTTAATGACTTATAATTTGAAGAATATTATGGAAATGAAGTTGACATTGAAACAGAAAACATACAAACAAGTCGTCCAGAGAAAATAAAGAATTCACTTCGTCTAAAACATCTTAATGAAGAAGAAAAAGAACTAATTGAGACCTTATGTTTAGAATTCACAGACATATTTTATTTAGAAGGTGATCCTTTGACTTTCACAAGTGAAATTAAACATACAGTGAAACTGAAAGATGGTGCACAACCCGTTTCAACAAAATTTTATAGATATCCACACGTACATAAAGAAGAAGTGAAGTCACAAATTTCAAAATTATTAGAACAAAATATAATTAGACCCTCAATTTCACCATGGTCAGCCCCAGTTTGGGTCGTACCGAAAAAACTTGACGCATCAGGAAAACAAAAATGGCGTGTAGTAATTGACTATCGGAAATTAAATGAACTAACTATTGATGATAAATATCCTTTGCCCAATATATCAGATTTATTAGACCAACTCGGAAAATGTCAATATTTTACCACCCTTGATCTAGCCTCAGGTTTTCATCAAATTGAAATGCATCCTAACGACATAGAAAAAACCGCTTTTTCTGTTGAAAATGGTTTATACGAATTTCTCAGAATGCCTTTCGGAATGAAAAACTCTCCTAGTACTCTCCAAAGAATTTTAGATCATATCCTATCCGGACTTAGAAACGAGAGATGTTTGGTATATATGGATGATATAATTATTCATTCCCCGACTATAGACGAACACATATCTGACTCAAAACTAGTTGTCAAACGATTAAGAAATGCAAATTTAAAAATACAACCGGACAAATATGAATTTTTGAGACAAGAAGTCGCCTATCTAGGACACGTTATTACTAAAGATGGAGTAAAACCAAACCCCGCGAAAGTCGATTGTATAATTAATTTTCCAGAACCAGTTAACCCAAGAGAAATTAAACAATTTCTAGGACTAGCAGGTTATTATAGAAAATTTATTCCAAATTTTTCAAAAATTTCCAAACCCATTACAAGATTATTACAGAAAGATGTATCTTTCCATTTTGATGAAGAATGCAAAAAATCCTTCCAAGAATTGAAAAAAGCCTTGACTTCAACCCCTATTTTGATTTATCCAAATTTTGATGAACCTTTTATCTTGACAACCGATGCAAGCTCATTTGCAATTGGATCCGTATTATCCCAAGGACCAATAGGAAAAGACTTACCTATTGCCTATGCATCTAGAACATTATGTCCCGCTGAAACAAAATATTCAACTATTGAACGAGAACTTTTATCCATGGTCTGGTCAGTTAAACATTTTAGACCCACCCTATCTTTATGGTAGAAAATTTAAATTTATAGTAGACCATCGACCACTAACATGGTTATTTTCAATAAAAGACCCTGGCAGTAGATTAGCCAGATGGCGTTTGAAATTAGAGGAATACCAATTCGAAGTTATTTATCGACCCGGAAAAATTCATAAGAACGCAGACGCTTTATCTAGAATCAGAATGAATCATTTTGATGATTGTAGCAAAGTCTTATCAAATATTTTAATGGCAAATGACAATCTTGAAGAACATGATATTTCAGATACAGAGACTGAAGTAGCTCAAGAAACTGTATTAGAAGAATTAACAAACTTTTCTAGACTTTTTAAAATCAAATCATTAATTGATTACTCAAAATTTAAATTCATCAAGGATCAATTACTAGACAAAAGTCATAAAGACATTGTTATTTTTCCACAACACAGAAAATTAACACCATTACATGATAAAATACTTGACGATATATTTGAAGAAGATATAGATTTTTATCCAAATAAAATAAATATTGTTTCCAGTAGAACTGTAAAAGATCAGAAATATTATTTGATATTAGTACATTTTGAACCTGAAGATGCAATTGAATACATGTTCAGTTCCTTATATCGATGCCAAGACACATTTCAACCCTCAAAAACGTATTATGTCGAAAATAATGTCGATCTACCTATTCAAGAAATGCTTTTATATATCTTAGCAGATAAAGAGAATATTAAATTCGAAATATGTCAAGACGTAGTTCGAACCCCCAACGAAAATGAAATACCAATAATATTAGATCAATACCACAATGGTAAAAAGAATTTGCATCGTGGAATAAATGAAACTTTGAGAACAATAAGAGAAAAATATAATTGGACAGGCATCACAAAAGATGTTGAAAATTTCATAAAAGCTTGTGAAATTTGTCAAAAAGCATAAATGTGTCGACAAAATCTACAGAATCCTCTTGTTATAACAGAAACTCCCAAAACAGCTTTTGAAAGAGTAAATGTTGATATTTTAGAAATTCCAGTACAAAATTACATTCTCACACTGAGATGCGAACTAAATTCACCCAAGCATATCCAATACCTGACAAAACCGCAAAATCAGTCGCTAGTAATTTACTTGTATTTTTCCAACATTATGGAACTCCACTTAGAATCCACGTAGATGGATGGATGGATGGATGGATGGATGGATGGATGGATGGATGGATGGATGGATGGATGGATGGATGGATGGATGGATGGATGGATGGATGGATGGATGGATGGATGGATGGATGGATGGATGGATGGATGGATGGATGGATGGATGGATGGATGGATGGATGGATGGATGGATGGATGGATGGATGGATGGATGGATGGATGGATGGATGGATGGATGGATGGATGGATGGATGGATGGATGGATGGATGGATGGATGGATGGATGGATGGATGGATGGATGGATGGATGGATGGATGGATGGATGGATGGATGGATGGATGGATGGATGGATGGATGGATGGATGGATGGATGGATGGATGGATGGATGGATGGATGGATGGATGGATGGATGGATGGATGGATGGATGGATGGATGGATGGATGGATGGATGGATGGATGGATGGATGGATGGATGGATGGATGGATGGATGGATGGATGGATGGATGGATGGATGGATGGATGGATGGATGGATGGATGGATGGATGGATGGATGGATGGATGGATGGATGGATGGATGGATGGATGGATGGATGGATGGATGGATGGATGGATGGATGGATGGATGGATGGATGGATGGATGGATGGATGGATGGATGGATGGATGGATGGATGGATGGATGGATGGATGGATGGATGGATGGATGGATGGATGGATGGATGGATGGATGGATGGATGGATGGATGGATGGATGGATGGATGGATGGATGGATGGATGGATGGATGGATGGATGGATGGATGGATGGATGGATGGATGGATGGATGGATGGATGGATGGATGGATGGATGGATGGATGGATGGATGGATGGATGGATGGATGGATGGATGGATGGATGGATGGATGGATGGATGGATGGATGGATGGATGGATGGATGGATGGATGGATGGATGGATGGATGGATGGATGGATGGATGGATGGATGGATGGATGGATGGATGGATGGATGGATGGATGGATGGATGGATGGATGGATGGATGGATGGATGGATGGATGGATGGATGGATGGATGGATGGATGGATGGATGGATGGATGGATGGATGGATGGATGGATGGATGGATGGATGGATGGATGGATGGATGGATGGATGGATGGATGGATGGATGGATGGATGGATGGATGGATGGATGGATGGATGGATGGATGGATGGATGGATGGATGGATGGATGGATGGATGGATGGATGGATGGATGGATGGATGGATGGATGGATGGATGGATGGATGGATGGATGGATGGATGGATGGATGGATGGATGGATGGATGGATGGATGGATGGATGGATGGATGGATGGATGGATGGATGGATGGATGGATGGATGGATGGATGGATGGATGGATGGATGGATGGATGGATGGATGGATGGATGGATGGATGGATGGATGGATGGATGGATGGATGGATGGATGGATGGATGGATGGATGGATGGATGGATGGATGGATGGATGGATGGATGGATGGATGGATGGATGGATGGATGGATGGATGGATGGATGGATGGATGGATGGATGGATGGATGGATGGATGGATGGATGGATGGATGGATGGATGGATGGATGGATGGATGGATGGATGGATGGATGGATGGATGGATGGATGGATGGATGGATGGATGGATGGATGGATGGATGGATGGATGGATGGATGGATGGATGGATGGATGGATGGATGGATGGATGGATGGATGGATGGATGGATGGATGGATGGATGGATGGATGGATGGATGGATGGATGGATGGATGGATGGATGGATGGATGGATGGATGGATGGATGGATGGATGGATGGATGGATGGATGGATGGATGGATGGATGGATGGATGGATGGATGGATGGATGGATGGATGGATGGATGGATGGATGGATGGATGGATGGATGGATGGATGGATGGATGGATGGATGGATGGATGGATGGATGGATGGATGGATGGATGGATGGATGGATGGATGGATGGATGGATGGATGGATGGATGGATGGATGGATGGATGGATGGATGGATGGATGGATGGATGGATGGATGGATGGATGGATGGATGGATGGATGGATGGATGGATGGATGGATGGATGGATGGATGGATGGATGGATGGATGGACCTGCTCTGTTTGGACTCTCACTTGACCAGATGTTATGGTGAATCGAGTCTTCCAGAGCAGCATCAGCTGTTCAATGCATCTCACTATTTGATCGGGTACCGCAAGGCATCTGAGCAAATGCATGAGTTCATGCGATGTTGTATCAAATGCCTTGCGATAATCGATCCAGGCCATTGAAAGGTTACGCTTATACTGCACGGAGTTCTACGTGATGCATCTGTCGATCAGCAGGTTCTCCTTGCAGCTAGCGACCCTCTTTGCTTATATATCCGTTCGTACACCTGCTCAACTGCGGAGAGTATGCGCATGTACAAGATGCGTGTAAACATCTTATAACATGCGTTCAAGCATGTTATCGGTCTGTAGTTCTTCGGATCGGAAAAATCTCCGTTTTTGGGGATTAGCACGATTCGCCCCTCGACAATCCAATCCGGAATCTGCTGCTCCCCATCTAGCCATGAGTTGAAAAATCTTGCTAGATGGTGGTGGGTACATGGAAATTTTTTCCACCAATAATTATTTAGGCCATCAGAGCCTGAAGCAGCAAAGTTCTTCGAGCCTTCGAGTGCCCGTCGAACTTCTTCCGGGGTTATCGGATTGCGCAGTTCATTGAGAAAGCTTCGAACTGCGCTATTGAGTGGTTGCGGAAACTCGTAAATGCCCTTCTAGAAGGTTTCTACCTGATCAGCCACCGGCGAGTTATCCACAGGATGTGGAGGCTTTTGGAATAGGCGGGAAGGTTTATCGCGGAACTTCATGTTTTCCGCGATGCTTCTCGCCTGCCTTACTAGTGACTTTCTTGCAGCTACCAGCATTCGTATCCTATCAAGACAGTGTTGTTTGATGGTAAACAGCACACCTTGATTAAGTGTGTGGTCATTATTATCATTATTATCATATGTTAGAATCCTACTTAGTTTGACAGAAAAATAGCGTTAGAGCACTCCAACACTACAGCAATTCATTCCCCGATCGTGAATTACCTAATCGGCGTTTTTTGCTGTGCTTCATCGTCGATTCAGTAACAACGAAAAAGTTTTCGCGAAGAGGAGAACTAAAAAATGTTTCGTAATATTTGAAGATACAGAAATTGACGTTTTATCCTACTTTGAGGTATATCCAAATAATTCCATCAGAGATTTATCTAGAGAAATTGCTGTTCCACAGTCTGGTATCAAACGAATTCTGAAGAAACATAAGATTTCTCCATTTAAGTTGAGACCAGTGCAAATACTAGAACCTGGTGATCCTGAGAGACGATTGGGGTTTTATCGGAGATTTATGAATAAATGCAGACAAGACCCAAACTTCTATAGAAATGTTATATGGAGCGATGAGGCTAATTTTACAAATCGTGGGATGTATAATAGAAAGAATTTTCATTAATGGAGTAGACATAATCCATTTTTAGTCCATCCCCACAATCCCCAAAGACGATTTAGGTTTGGTGTGGTCTATTAAGAGGCAGAATTTTCGGTCCATTTTTCTACCATGGTTCTTTGAACGGATCCCGTTACATTAATTTATTAACAAGTGTGTTGAATGAGTTCTTCGATGATCTTGATCTGGAAGCTCGCCAGATGATCTATTTTCAGCAGGATGGAGCACCAGCACATAATGTTAGTGGCGTAAAAAGCATGCTGCGAGGCTGTTTTAGAAACAGGTGGACTGCTACAAATGGTCCTGTCAAGTGCCCCCTTTTTCACCAGACATGACACCTCTAGATTTTTATTATTGAGGATTTCTGCAAAATGAGGTGTACAAAATGAAACATAATAATGTAGATGAATAAAAAAATTATATTGAAACTAGTAGCATTTTTAATGGCCTTCTCGAAGCCGAAAACAAAAAAAATTTGACAGTCGCGTCTTCAGAATATTTCATAAAATTATATTCCATTCAATGGAACACCGTATATTTTTTCATGCATTTCGATTTGGAATAACATTCTCAACAACAAATCTCATTTGACTTTTTTTCGCAAAGGTGAAAATAAGACAGTTTTATCAGTAGGAAACATTTATAACAAACGGATTTGATAAAGCGCTATAAAATATCGGGTAAATATTCAAAAACACCGCCTTCTTGTTGAATACATATTTGGGCCCTTCTATTGACACTACGTGTGGGATTCAACACAGTTCGGCCATCAATTCAATTACATAAGAATATTTACCCGATATTTTATAGCGCTTTATCAAATCCGTTTGTTATAAAAGTTTCCTATTAATAAAACTGATCTATTTTCACCTTTACGAAAAAAAGTCAAATGAGATTTGTTGTTGAGAATGTTATTCCAAATCGAAATGCATGAAAAAATATAGGGTGTGTGACCCCCTTTTGGGGTGGTCTGCTCCGGCAGCTCTTTAGGTATGGAGGCTATGGGGTGGGATTCTGATCGTTACTGAGTGTTTTTATTGAATGGGCGCCATCCAGTTTTGCTAAGTTAAAATGTTATGAAAAAACCACTTAATGAAATGAAGACCACTGCGACAAGCAAAATATATATTTAAGAAATCAGGTGAACAACAAAATCGATCCCGTAAATTGAAATTTATTATTTACCATTATCAGGGGTACCTCAAATAACGTTATTCTCGGTTCACAGCGAAAACATATTTATGTTCACGAAGCCTGAAGTTTATATTTATGTAAATTGATTGTTTGCAAACATTTTTGATACGAAGTTTGGAATACCAAGGAGGGTTTTTCAATTTTCCGTAGAAACACTGTCTGTTGGTATCAGCCGGATATTCAAATAAAATGAAAAGTCCTGACCTTAATTTCCGTTTAGATGATGGTGGTTCTTTCCACTTAGAGGGTGAGTAAATACAAATAGTTTTCAGCTTTCCAGAATTATTACGTAATCGGTCCTCATTCAACTGGGTACCTAGTGGTATTTGTTGTTATTGCTATGTATATCTCTCGTAATAGATTATCATCAAACGATCCTCAGACTCAGGCAGTCTGAAAGCTTGGAATAAAAGGCCTACAAATCTGTAAAAAGAAAATGCCGGTTTCTAATAAGGAACTAGACTTGGTTATGGAAAAATTTTCACAAAACCCAAAGTGTTTTCTTGATTCTGATGAAATTAACATTACCTCACTGAGATGGCCCACGAAATTCACATAAAACATATAACAATAATTAGGAAATATACATTAGATGACCTACGAACATTTCAAATCAAGTCTCTTGTGTTTCTGTCTCTGTCAATTGCCTTTGCATGGAATCTCGACACCTATTTGCTTTTTTGTCGCGTTTTCTTCCCATCGACCTGAATACAGGGTGATTTGCACACTATAAGCGCACCAACGTAAACTCGCTTCTTCAGTTAATTTTAATAATATTTTTAAGGTTTCGGAAAATCTAGGACTTGTATCAAAACACAGTAGTGAATCAAGGTCACTGTTACAGGTGTTCCATTGAAAGAAATATAATTTTATGAAATATTCTGAAAACGCGACTGTCAATTTTTTTGTTTTTTGCTACTAGTTTGCTACTAGTTTGCTCATTTAACCGAATTCGTAGCATCAATGAAAACGGAGTTGGCAATGGTGCCGACTTAATTTGGAACACCCTGTAAATGGAACGGATAAATATGGTTATTAGTATTATATAATCATCATTAACATATTGGATAATATCATCCAGTACTGAGCTATGAATATAGTTGGTTTAAAATCGATTGCGAAATTTGTATCGAACAGAGATTATTATAATTATTATTATCATTATTAATATATTGACAATTGTATCTCATTATCATCCATTTCTGAGCTTTGCGTCAGTTTAGAATGGATTACAATATTTGTATGGAAAAGACAAATATTATTATGATATATGTTGTTATGCTACTTATTGAGAACAAAAAGTATTTAACCCCTTCACCACACAAGTAATTTATTTCCATAGGATTTACTTATTTAGTAATTCCTACTGATGAAGATAACTTTGTTATCGAAATGCGCATCTAGGAAATAAATTACTTGTGTGGTGACGGGGTTAAATACTTTTTGTTCTCATTGAGTAACACCACATCCACTTCTGCGCATTGTTCGAAGTTTCAAGGATTTAGCATCTAGCTCACCGAAAGTTGGTTTCTTGTTACGTATTACATTGTTATTATTCCATCAATAATGATCTGGCAAAATGCATTACATTGCAGTGTAAATGAGTTACTGAATACCTACACTATTTTGGAGAACATTCATTGAATCCCATAATGACTTAAAAGATTTGGCAACCTCCCAAATTCCCTTCTCCCAACAATAATATCTTGGAACTACTATGCTTTCAATACGCATTCATGAATTTGCCTGTAGTGAAATCTCCCTCTAGTTGTTGGTAGCTGAACTTAGTCACCCATGAAATTGGCGAAAACGCAGTGAACTGAGTATCTACACACACGATGAGAACTATAGAAAAAACTTGAAAACAAGACAATTTTTCTTGACTTTGTTTTGATGCGTTTTCATCAAGTTATATGATGACATTTTGACATTTCATAATGCGAAAATTAATTTTATAATATTATAATACAGAGTATGAAGAAACCTCAAATTTGTTTGTTTTTGAGATTTTATTTTAGCGTTCTTATTCAGATTTCAGAGTTGTCATTAGTCAAAATGCCTAGATTGATGCTTCATTCACCCCTATTGCAAATATCAATCTCATGACTTCAAAGATTCATTAGTTGAACTTGTAAGCCGGTTGTATATGACCCCTTGAAACTCCCACCTTGAAGTTACATTCAGTTCAATGAAAAAAATGTTCCTTAAGATACATGAGATCATCGATTCAGGAAGGCTCAATTCGATCAATGAGAAACGACTCTCACATCGATTTCATTCCCAGATATTGTCAATCAACATTTGAAGAAGCTCAAATGTATCACCTGATCAGATTCAGAAAACTTGACGCCCCTCTTCCTGATGAAGTGGTCGTCTGTGATATATCTACTCCTATTTATTTTCATTTTCTATGATAATGGAGAGTCATCTTTCGTAAGTCATATCCTGCCCTCTGCTCGAAAATTTGCTTCTGTTACAGCTATCTCCAAAAAACTTGGCCAAAATAATTACCGTCCAATCAGCCTAGTACCGATTCCCTATTAACCATGCTATCGATAATTGTCGGTATACGATGACAAATCTATTGGACTCTGTGAACGACGGAACGAAAGCTCTCGACAAATGAAATCTATCCCGAATCTGCCAAGGCCTTCAAATAAACGGTTGATTCACAAACTGCATCACGTAGGAGTGAGAGGCCTGATACTTCTTTGCATACAAGCATTTTTTTCAAAAAGGTAATTCAGAGTTAAACTTGGTGAAGTGTTGTCATCTGAAAAGCAGAAAAAAGTAGTGTTTCGCAGGGCTCAGTTACTATTTTCATTGTACATCTCCAACTTTCATACCAGCTCCAAATATTCAATACACAGTGTACAATATGTACACTATGCAAGACTAGTTGATTTGACTGAAACCTACGGTAGACTCATATATCTACAAAAAATACTATAGCTAATTCAAAATATTTTCATACCTATCTATTCACTCCACTTATGATGAACAAAAAATGTTGACCATAGAATAGTAACAATAATATCAAAATCTAGCAAAACTTCAAATGAGAATAGCCAAATTTAATTATATATTGCTTTCTTAATTTCTGAAGGAATAAGAAATATTTCATCAACTCATTGTATTTACTAGTTTCACTCCGAATAAGAATAAAATTTATTGCACTAACTCCACAACCAACTGTAATGAATGTTTTCATTACCCAACTGGAAGCTGAGGAGACTACATCTTTTGTATTAGCAATCGTCTTCAGGTGAATTCTGACAAGTTCAGATGATAGATCTTCATAGATCTGTTGATGTGGTGTAATTCACACCTCAATCATGGTGGTGTTGTGGCGAGTGTAGTACCGCGCTTTTTTCTTTTCTCCAAAGCGGTCTATGAGCGATTTTCATACGTTTTTGATTCCGCGCTCGGCTGACTGAAAGCGCCAAAGGCTTCGATATACGCGGTTTCGATGAATTTCAGTTTGAACCAATGTTCCTCTCTATGAAGAATACCAGCCTCATTTCAAAGAGTTCGATGATGCTCAGTCCAGGCATGGTCAGCAACTCCCGATTTGAATATCTCTCTCCGTTGAGTCCGTTTTTGGTGCTTGGTTATTCTAATGGATAATGGTCTCTCGTCATCCCGATGTAAGAATCTCTACATTCACATGGGACTCCGTAAATGCAGTTTTTGCTGAATTTTGCTATATTTTCAGGTTTCGTCTTGGTGAGGAAGCTAAGTTAGGTACGGATTGAAAGCAGATCTTGATGTACTTATTTCCGATCCATCTGAGTTTCTCGGAGATACCTCTGAGGTATCTTGATCTTGGTCCTTTCAAGTTGCTTCTGTACTTCTAGGATTTTCCCAGAAGATTCATTTTTCGTAGGTCCTTTCTGATATAGTTCATCTCCGCATCCCAGTGACTCCTGGTTATTACAAATTTGCATCGCTCTTTCAATCAATATTCAGAAGAACTGTTTCGTGAATCATAAAGCCAGAATTAATACAGTGTGAGTCTTTATAAAGTGCACATATTGAAATGAGGGAAACTATGCTAAATTTTATCGACGGAAAACGTATTGAAAAAATCGAAAAAGAAAATTGTATTTTTTAGGGAATTTAAAAAATGTTGTGCTACCGTGACTCCTATGTGAACAAAACGTTATATCTTTTGAACTAATTGACTTATCACGATAAAACGAACTCCTTAATGATTGGAAGTAATTGGGCGTCGTCGCAAAATAAAAACTGTGAAAAAAACTACCCCCAATTGAAAATAAACAATTCTTTACAAAAATCTGTTTGTTTTCCATAAATTTTTACAATGCTCGTAAATTTTTTCAATAAAAGGCCCACATTACCTACAATTTTCATTGCTTTAAGTTATTCTTCATCGTATTATCTACCGAATGATAGAAATTTTATTTTAATAACTCAATCATAACATTGTCTACCAACTGTTCAAGAACGGCCTAGCGCACGCCTACGGATTATTGTTTACCAGGTATATACCCTTAGAAAATGTTACAATTGAGCTATAAACATACAATTTTTACCTTCAGGTAGATAATACTATGAAGTTTAACTTAAAGCAATAAAAAATGTATGTAATGTGGGCATTTTATTGAAAAAAATTACGATTTTTGTGAAAATTGATGAAAAACAAACAAATTTTTGGTAAAAAAATATGTTTATTTTCAATTAGAGGTATTTTTTTCCACAATTTTTATTTTTCGAGGACGCCCAATTACTTTCAATCATTATGGAGTTTGTTTCATCGTGATATATCAATTAGTTCAAAAGATATAGCGTTTTGTTCACACAGGGGTCACGGTAGCGAATAACATTTTTTTTAATTCCACATAAAATACAATTTTTATTTTTTTTCGATTTTTTCAATACGTTTTCCGTCGATAAAATCAAGCATAGTTTCCCTCATTTCAATATGTGCAATTCATGAAGACTCATACTGTATAACTGAAATAGGGATGAGCACAATAGTATTCAAAAGAAGGTTCAAAATGATTTGCATTTTCTTCAATATCATTCACATTCCATCGGAGTTTACATAAACTCACCACAAACTAGTCCCATTCATCAAAATATCTATTTTCAATAGAAAACAAATATTACAGTATTTTTCTCCTTCACCACACAGGTATTTTCACTCATAGAAAAAAAAATTGATCAGTAGGAGTAAAAATACTTGCGTGGTGTAGGGAAAAAATTCTCAAAATGAAAATTGATGAGTGTCGGCAAACATAAGAAAACATTACCAGGCGTTGGGCAGGAGTGATTCGACAGTCCCCTTGGGACGTTGAATTATTTTTCTGTTCGACGTTTGACGACACCCTACTGTATAGGGAATAAGCGAAAGGCTCGATTATTCTAAATTAATTTCAATTTTGTGAATTTATTGCCTTTCGTTAAGTACACACAGTTTCACATGAAAAATATTTAAATATTGTTCATGATGATATGATGTTTCTTTGGCTGCATATGAAGTCGGAATGCTTTGTGTGATTCCTATAGATCCTATAGATTCCTCTGGTACTTACTTTCTCAGCGAGCACTTGGATTGTCGTAGGGCCAGTTGACAAAACCAAGTGGAAATCATTTGAATGTTCTGTCCGGGTCTGCATTGCTGAACAGGTAAACCATATAACTAGTATGTGGATAGACACACCTGTTATTTATTATCATTTACTAGTTGCTACAGCAAGTATTTTCATGTAGAAATACTTTGCAAGGCGTTGGACTGGAGTGATTTTGCAGTCGTATTGGGCTGTTAAATTATTTTCTGTTCGACGTTTGCCTACACTCTGTAGTATAGGGAATAAGCGAAAGTCTCGATTATTTTTGATCAATTTCCATTTTTGAAATGTATTGCCTTTCCTCAATGTCGCGGCTGGTGCTGTGGTTAGAGTATCTGACTCATGGATCAAGGGATCGATTTCTGGCTGGGGCAAAAATTTTTCATTTAATCACAATAGTAGAATAAATCTAAGATTCTGTATAATGATCAGGAATAGTCGTCCACCATTCACTGTTGGGTTCAAATTAAAAGTGTTGCTCCTAAGGTAGCGTATGAAGTAAGTAACAAAGCCTACAAAAACACTTGGCTGGAGGATCTACGTCGATGACCATGTCGAAAAATACACTTACGAATACTACTGCATTACGCCAAGTACACAGCAACACATGAAAAATATTTGAAAAGTTCTCATGATAATTTTATGGAAAAAATCCTGTTTCGAAATCCACTTTTACTTAGGTAGGTCCCGGATCTCCCTTGCTCGCACAAGCTCTGCTTTTGAGGAGTTTCCTCCAAAAATCTGGTTTATTCGTTAACAAACAACTTTTTCAAATAGGAAAATCGATCAAGATCATGAATCATGAGTCAAGATCATGATCACTCTTATTTTCTACGGAAAATGAAAAAAACTGTATATAATTCAATTTGGCCTATTTTCATTTGAAGTTTTGCTAGATTTTGATATTATTGTAACTACTTTATGGTTGACTTATTTTTTTTTCATCATGAGTGGAGTAAATAGATGGGTATAAAAATTATTATGAATTGACTCCTGATCAATGGCAACTCTGAAATCTGAATGAGAACGTCAAAATAAAATCTCAAAAACAAACAAATTTGCGGTTTCTTCATATTGTATATAGTATACTAGTATATTATAACATTAATTTTCGCATTTTCAAAGTGGTAATATCACTACGTAACTCAATGAGAACCCATCAGAACAAAGTCATGAAAAATTTTATTGTTTGCCAATTTTATATGTGACTCAGTTGAGCTACCGACAGCTAGAGAGAGGAAGAGAGATTTGGGTTTTAAATAGAAAGTTAGGTAGCGAAAATTGACATGGCTGACTTCCTTATGAAATTACCTCTTCAATGATGTATCACCCTTACCACTTTCCCTATTCAAATTGTTTGGGTGGTGGTGACCAAGGGGTGGGGGGAGAGGTATGACAGTTGAGGTTATGATAGGAAGATGTCCCCCTTGTATTAAAAATCGACGTGTTTTTGCATTTTCTTCACAACACATTTGTTTTGAAGATATTCGATCTGTTTCGTTTTCGGTGCCTCACCCTGTATATGCTATATTTCTCTTCAGTGGCGTCATACATATATTGCTCCACACGGTGAATTTCTCGATGGACGCGTCTATCGAGTTCTTGCCGTTGGTGAAGGGTTGGGTCTGAAGAAGATGACGTGTTCGCCGAAGAGTTCCGGAGGTGAGGGGGTTCAAAACGTTTCACCCTAAGTGGCGCGCGTCTTTTCTGCAAAAAAAACATGGCGGCAATGGAGAGGAAGGCAAAAAAACATGGCGGCGATGGCGGAAGATATGAAAAAACCTTCCCTCACGTGATTCGCTGAGAGCAATTGGCTGGGAAAGAAAAAACGTCACGTGATTCGTTGAGAGCAATTGGCTGGAAGAGAAAAAAAATGGCCGCCTCCTTAATTGACAAAACGAAAAAATTAAATATGAAAAATGTCTACTGTCTTAGAACACACACATCAGAAAAATTATGATGGATTTATTATTAATTCACTCGCTCTCGAATGAAATTACAAAAGAAAAAAAATACTCTTTGCCGCCGTGAAATAGCGTTAAGGCACGTTCCGTGCTTGCATGTTTACTGTCTGCTCCAGTTGAACGAAATTCTCAGAAAACACGAATATCCATTTTTGACCATGAATTTGTTTTTCAGAGTTAATCGCAGAGTTTTATCTCACACACATCCGGTGTTTTGTTTACGCTGCTCGAGCTAAATTGACCTTGGAGTTGTTATTTGTTATTGCGCAATTTGGGTTTTCCCCAGATCGACCGTTGCATACATTTGCAGCATGGGTTACGTGAACTCAGCGTGGAGGTGGACGGCGTGGGTCACGTGACACAGAGAGTTAATACGTACGTTCACAGCGAGCCTGCGTCATTTCATTGTCTGCGTTCGAAGCAACAACAAGTGCCTCTCTGTCGCTCATCTGTCTCTCGCTTTTTTTCTATACAAGTGCATTGTTTTTATTGTGAGTGCCATTTAATTCGTGATTTGCAAAGATTAGTAGTAGTAGTTATTAATTTTTAATTTTTCGCGAGTGTTTCAAGTGTGCCTATTTCTTTCGATTCACTTTTTGTCGAGTATTCAAAAAAAAAATCAGAAAAGTTCATTTGTCATATTTGTTTTTTGTCTCATACAAAACGTCATATTTTTTTTGTTTTTCATACAGTGTGTATGTGTGTGTGGATTGCATTTTTTATCATAATTCCTTCTCATACAGGGTGTCTCTCACAAAGTTCCATTTGCTATATACAGTGTGAGTTGAATATTTTATTTTCATCATATTTATTTCTCATACACGGGGTGAATCATAAACAACATTTTTTTTTTCATTTTGAGTGAGTGAGTGAGAGTTATACAGCGTGTATGATTTTTTTTTTCATTTTCGCAGATGTCTCATCTGCTCGAAGAAATTAACAAGATTTCGTTGGCTTGCAGGAAGAACCTGCGGAAGTTGTCTGAGCTACCGAAGGACGAACCCCATCTGATTCTCGGCGCTCAAGCGAAAACAACCGAATTTGGAGAGTCCATCCTAGTGGAGTTGGAGGAGTGTAAAGTATTCCTGCCAAATCGAGTGACTGGTGCATTCAAACCCATCCTCTACAAATTAACCGAGTCCCAGCATATGCTCATCTACAGGGGCGAGCAGAAAATTGCCAATCAAAATCATCCGCAGCAGCTGTTTGAGATCGCTAAGGCCTGAAGACGCCGACGCCGCCGCCGTCGTCGTTGGAAACAAAGAGAGAGTTTTTTGTATTTCAATTTGATATTTTCTTGAAATTTTGTGTGTCTGTTGAATAATCATCATCATCAACATCATGACATCTGACGCTATTGTTGCACACAAAATGGAGATGGTAAGAAAGTTGCGTAAGGTCAAAAAAATCCTCAAAAAGGGTTGTACTGATGAAGAACGCAAACATTGGTTCAAAACGTTTCACCCTAAGTGGCGTGCGTCTTTTCTGTAAAAAAAAAACATGGCGGCAATGGAGAGGAAGGCAAAAAAACATGGCGGAAGTTATCAAAAATCCTTCCCTCACGTGATTCGCTGAGAGCAATTGGCTGGGAGAGAAAAAACGTCACGTGATTCGTTGAGAGCAATTGGCTGGAAGAGAAAAAAAAATGGCCGCCTCCTTAATTGACAAAACGAAAAAATTAAATATGAAAAATGTCTACTGTCTTAGAACACACACAAAAGAAAAATTATGATGGATTTATTATTAATTCACTCGCTCTCGATTGAAATTACAAAAGAAAAAAAATACGTCTTTGTCACCGTGAAATAGCGATAAGGCACGTTCCGTGCTTGCATGTTTACTGTCTGCTCCAGTTGAACTAAATTCTCAGAAAACACGATGATCCATTTTTGTTTTTCAGAGTTAATCGCAGAGTTTTATCTCATACACATCCGGTGTTTTGTTTACGCTGCTCGAGCTAAATTAACCTTGGAGTTGTTTTTTGTTAATGCTTAATTTGGATTTTCCGCAGACCGACCGTTGCATACATTTGCAGCGTGGGTTACGTGAACTCGGCGTGGAGATAGACGGCGTGGGTCACGTGACACAGAGAGTTAATACGTACGTTCACAGCGAGCCTGCGTTATTTCATTGTCTGCGTTCGAAGCAACAACAAGTGCCTCTCTGTCGCTCATCTGTCTCTCGCTTTTTTTCTATACAAGTGCATTGTTTTTATTGTGAGTGCCATTTAATTCGTGATTTGCAAAGGTTAGTAGTAGTAGTTATTAATTTTTTATTTTTCGCGAGTGTTTCAAGTGTGCCTATTTCTTTCGATTCACTTTTTGTCGAGTATTCAAAAAAAAATCAGAAAAGTTCATTTGTTATATTTGTTTTTTGTCTCATACAAAACGTCATATTTTTTTTGTTTTTCATAAAGTGTGTGTGTGTGTGTGGATTGCATTTTTTATCATAATTCCTTCTCATACAGGGTGTCTCTCACAAAGTTCCATTTGCTATATACAGTGTGATTTGAATATTTTATTTTCATCATATTTATTTCTCATACACGGGGTGAATCATAAACAACATTTTTTTTTCATTTTGAGTGAGTGAGTGAGAGTTATACAGCGTGTATGATTTTTTTTCCATTTTCGCAGATGTCTCATCTTCTCGAAGAAATTAACAAGATTTCGTTGGCTTGCAGGAAGAAACCCATCCTCTACAAATAAACCGAGTCCCAGCATATGCTCATCTACAGGGGCGAGCAGAAAATTGCTAATCAAAATCATCCGCAGCAGCTGTTTGAGATCGCTAAGGCCTGAAGACGCCGACGCCGCCGCCGTCGTCGTTGGAAACAAAGAGAGAGTTTCTTGTATTTCAATTTGACATTTTCTTGAAATTTTGTGTGTCTGTTGAATAATCATCATCATCAACATCATGACATCTGACGCTATTGTTGCACACAGTATGCAGATGGTAAGAAAGTTGCGTAAGGTCAAAAAAATCCTCAAAAAGGGTTGTACTGATGAAGAACGCAAACATTGGCTTGCCCATAGCTAGTACACCGCCCGCCTGATCAATAGTGCGATCGCGGCAGTGGATTGCATAGGTTCTCTGAGAAAATTACAAATTTTATGCGGACACTTGAAATTTATCCGAAATTCAATCAAAAAGTCAGGTCAACAACAGCTAGGCGTCGACGTGGTGGAGGGAGCGGGAGTCGAATCAAAATTAACATCTCGAGTAAAGTGGGAGGACTTGAAATCGGCATTTTCTCTGCGTTTACGCACCGCTATAATTATAAATTTGAAACATAAATATATTGGGCAATTTTTTGGTGATGCATTCATTCTATTCAAAAGCAGAATTCAACATTATCTGAAAAAACATCCAACCATCAAAGTCAATGGGACATTTTGTGGTGAATTTGTGAAAAATTCCTTGGATCAAGAACAAAAAATCGACTTCAAATATTTCAGCAGCAAAAACGTTGTTATCGATAGTGGTATAACTTTGAAAGAGTGGTTCCTAGAAAATGTCATCAATCAAATTCAAAACAAACTGTCGGAATTCGCGGACAAAGAAAGTGACTGGAATCTTCAGACAATTGTTAGTTTGGAAATCAATACGAATAAATCAGGTGTGGGAAACGGATCGTCTTTCATCGAGCTGCCAAAATCTATTGCCAAAAAGCGAGCTTGAATTAATTTGAAAAATAAAGATGATACGAGTTTCGCTTGGGCCGTCGTTTCGACTTTGTATCCGATACATTTCCATAATCATCTAGACAGAATTTCATCTTACCTTCACTCTTCAAATGTACTGAACTTGGATGGAATCGACTTCCCCATGAAATTCAAACAAATTACCAAATTTGAGCGATTGAACAAAATATCGATCAATGTGTACACCTTGGAATTGATTCAGCCGCAGGCGAACAAGGAGGCATTTTTCGTTACTGTTCCGAGCTGACTCACGAAACAAAAATTAGACAAACATGTCAATCTTCTCCTCATTCAAAATGAATATCACCCGAAATTAAATGATAACGAGGCACCATCACTGGAAATCGCCGACGATGATGATGCCGTCGTCGATGACATAAAATTCCATTATGTTTGGATAAAGGATTTATCTCGCCTACTCAATCGCCAACTCAGTAAAGCCACATCTAAAAAATTCATTTGCGATCGCTGTTTAAATTATTTCATGAGTGAGGAGAAACTCGACAGTCATACTGTTGATTGTCAAAAATTAAACGAGAGCAAAATTTCATTTCCTTCGTATGATCTTGTAGAATTTCGGGATTCTGTACATTAAAAAATAGTGCCCTTTGGAACTTACGCAGATTTTGAGTCGATTTTGGAACAGTTTAATGACGAAGAATGTACCTCACATACGGCAAAGTACCAAAAACACATTCTTGTTAGCGCTGGATTTTATTTCAAGTGTGCATATGACGATACTTTGTCATTTTATGATGGTCATCGGGACCTCGACTCGATGGATTGGTTTGCGGAGAGAATGGGGGCCATGGCCAAATTTGTGGGAGTCAGAACTTTGGATATTGTCCCCATGATCGTCTCACCTCCAGATAGAGCGACAGCGCCATGTTGCCACATCTGCGAAAAAACTTGGAAAACTGACGACAAAAATGTAATAGATCATAATCACTACACGGGAGCGTTCCGTGGATATGCGCATGCACATTGCAACTTGAACTACAAAAAGTCGTTCGTTGTGCCAATCATTTTCCACAATTTATCCGGATACGACAGCCATTTTATTATTCGAGATATAGCAAAAAGGGGACGAGTCAGCCTGTTGTCTATCAACAAAGAAAAATACATATCTTTCACCCAGTACGACGGCAACACTCATATTAAATTTCGATTCATTGACTCTTTTCGCTTCATGGGCATGAGCTTGGAGTATTTGGTGCAAACACTGACCATCCATGACTTAAAGATTTCAAGGCGCGAATTTGTCCATTGCGATGCCGACCGGTACGAGTTACTCACTCGAAAAGGGGTATTCCCATACGACTTCATCGAGTCGATGGAGAAATTAGAATGCCCAAGTTTGCCGGCGCGCGATCAGTTCTACAACAAGTTGAACGATTGTGGCATCACCGATGCCGAATACGAGCATGCGCAGAACGTGTGGCGGTCGTTCAACTTGACAACACTGGGCGAGTACTCTGACCAATACATGAAAACCGACATTTTGCTCTTGGCAGATATTTTCGAAAATTTTCGATATATCAGCCACGAGACGTATGGCTTGGATCCTGCGTGGTATCACACCTTCCCGGGATATACGTGGTCCTGTATGTTGAAGTACACCCAGTGTAAATTGCAGATACTGAAAGACGTCGACATGCTTCTCTTTGTCGAGCGAGGAATTCGTGGCGGCATCAGTCAGTGCTGCAACAGATTCTCTTTGGCCAATAACAAGCACATGGGCGAAAGGTATGACGCCTCCAAACCGTCGACCTATTTGCTATATCTCGACGTGAATAATCTGTACGGTTGGGCCATGATGGAATATCTTCCGTACGATGGCTTTAAATGGCTCGAAAATGCAGCCGATTTCGATGTGTCAGAAGTGTCGGACACCTCGCCCATCGGCCACATTCTCGAAGTCGATTGGGAGTACCCCGAACATCTGCATGACAAACACAAAGATTTGCCCTTGTTTGCCGAGTACCGTACACCGCCAGGCTCGAAATTACCAAAATTGGTGACCACACTGTACAACACGGCCTTGTACTCAGGAAAATCCACAAAGTGTTGCAATTCAATCAGTCGGCGTGGCTGCGTCCCTACACTGAATTAAATACGAAATTACGCTCATAAGCAAAAACTACTTTTGGCAAAAATAACTACAAACTAGCCAGTTTGGAAAAGCCATGGAAAATATACGGAAGCACCGTGTGGTGGAAATGGTCTCCAAGTGGGAGACGCAAAAAATCTGATTGCCAGTCCAAATTTCGGGAGTTGCACAATTTTCGACTAGAGCCTCGTCGCTATTGAGATGGCAAAGACGGATTTGTTATTCAATAATCCCTTGTACATGTCGATTCTCGATATTTCCAAGGTGTGCGTGTACGATTTCCGGTACGACTTTATGATGGAAAAGTACACGCACGATCAGTGCAAATTGATGTATATGGATACTGATTCGCTCATTTATGAAATTAAGTGCGATGATATTTATCGGGATTTGATTAGCAATCACATTGAACAATTCGATACGAGCGACTACTCAAGCGACAACCCATTGGACATTCCCCTCGAAAATAAAAAAGTACCCGGCTTGATGAAGGACGAAGCCAACGGTCGTATCATGACAGATTTCGTGGGGCTTTGATCAAAGTTGTACACCTATAGGATACTAGGTGGAGAAACGGTAAATAAAAACCAAAGGGGTCAAATACAGCGTTGTCGAAATTCACATCACTTTTGAAGATTATGTGGAATGTCTGAAAAACAATGTGGAAAAAATAACTTCGCAACGCTGTATTCGATCCTTTTCTCACATTGTTTTTAGTGTAGATCAAACAAAGATCGCATATAGTGTTCGGTGTAAAGCACATGGACAATATTTATCAATGTTGCAAATTTTGGTGTCACAACAGATTTGATGAAGTACTGTTCACTTTGAAAATGAGCAGCCAATGCTACTGTGACCTACATCTGCGTGGTGGTGGTGAGCCCTACGTATTAGATCTCACATATAAAAGCTTCATAGGCTCAGGAGATGAGGATTCAGAATTCGATGAATGAGATTGCCAAACACACACAAAATTTCAAGAAAATGTCAAATGAAAATGCAAGAAATTGTGCTCTTGTTTGTTCCTTTCCACACACACACTACATATATTTAATCAAATAATAGTAGACTATGTTTTAAATTTATGATTTAATAAAATCTTCATATTGGCTGGAATATCAACAATATCCAGTGCCAATTTATCCAAACGTTTCTTGGCATTTTCGTAATTTTTCATCGGAAGTGACATGAATTTCATCACTCGAATAACCAAGGCTGTTGGATTGTTTTTGGTAGTGTCCAGCTCGTCTTTGAGTTTGTGTATGACGTCATCTTTGAGCTTCTGTATGACGTCATCAACGTATTTTTTGTTGGCAACATCATTGAGTGCACTTGGCGTTTCCACATTACATATTTTTACATGGTCAGCATCAATGTCCCCATTTGTCGTATAGTTGAGTAAAACGCCAGGAAAATGGTAGGGCTGCTGCTGCCGTGCACGGCGAGCTGACGAAGTTTGACCGAACTTGTTGATGCTCATGATGCGACTGTGGCATGCAAAAAAAACGTCTACGCTTTTATTTGTCGAATATAGCCTGCTCATTGATGATGGCCACGATCTCGTTGTCGGTAGAGGTGCTGCCGGCATTTTTGTCGGCTACCAGAAGCCTATACCTGTCAACGAGCTCGTTCACTTCGTCCCAGTACACGTATTCTATTGGTTTCGTGTTGTATGTCAACTGATCTGGGATACAACTGCCGTTGGTGAAACGACCTTGAACTCCACCACCACCACCTATTTTTGATTGAGGGTCTTTGAACATTGGTCGAATCAACTTTTCGTATTTGGCAGTCTGAGATGGATTCAACCTACCTCGCGCATCTACATGAGCACCTGTATCTGTCAAAATTTGCTTGTATGCCACCAAATTGGCTTTAGCGTATTTGGTATTTTTGTAGAAAATCAAATTATATAGTCCCGGAGTGCCCTCGTATGTTACACCATCAATGCGAATATCCCCCGTATCTTTGTCGAAATCCATCAGCTTTCTACCGAGCAACCATTGCGCTCTTGGTTTGTCGTTAATGGGGTCGTAATTCTCATCTATTTTGCTGGATTTGGCGCGATGTTCATCCACGAATTCAGTTGCTACTTCGGGATAAACTTCCAAGTAGTCATCCTCATCATCATCACAATCACCATCAACATCATCTGTGTGGTAGCTTTCTTCGGCTTCTTCCTTTTTCATAAAGTCTGGAGTCGATGGTGATTCCTGTTTCTCCTCTTTTTTCACTGTCAGTCGTGATCGCTTGGTGAGTGGCGGCACTGCCGCACTCAATATTTTCAGCGGTACCGTAATGGGTTTGAATAATTTACTCAGTGCTTCATCATGCTCGGATTTTTCGAGTTTCAGACTCAGATACTTTTTTCGCACAATTTTCGACAACTGATTGACTTGACGTTTGCGTTCAGCTTTAGCAATCTCCGTCTCGATGCGGGGTGATGTGGTCGGCGCCATGGCTTCAGTACGAATGCCGTGCCACCTCGCATCACATTTGTATATATTTGTCAAAGCCCAGGCGGTAGCGCCCTTTGTTCATATCAGTCTTTGACAATGGCCAAAGATCCGAATTTTTCATTCCAACTGGTGGCGCACATGCGGCGAAATTTCTCAAAGGTGCAATCCGGAAAGGCGTGCTCGTCAAAGGCGTGCTTCAAATTCATATCGTCTGGCCGAAAATGCACTATAATGTTGCAATTGTCCCTGATCATTTGTTTGAGTATTTTCGAGTAGGTTTGACACAAGTAGTTCGGGTTATCTAACCGAAATATGAAACTGGCAGAGTTCCCAATAAGGAAGTTCAGGTTTATTGCTGGAGCTGAAGCTTGCACTGGAAGCTTGGAAGAATTACTCCAAAAATGTGGTTTGTTTTTTCATGACATTGTAATTGTCTAACCAAAATATGAAACTGGCAGAGTTCCTAATAACGAAGGTGTGATTTATTGTTGGTCTGAAGCCCGCCCTGGACGCCCGGAAATATAAATCTGAATATGTGGTTTGTTTTATCATACCATTGTGATTGTCCAACCAAACTTTGAAACTGGCAGACATCCTATTAAGTAAGTTGTGAATTAATGCTTGAGTGAAGCTGGCTCTGGTTGCCTGGAAAAATTACACTGAACATGTGTTTCGTTTTTTCATGCCATTGTGATTGTCCAAGCAAAATATGAAACGGGCAGTGTTCCTAATAAGGAAGTTGTGATTTATTGTTGGACTGAAGCCAGCCCTGGACGCCCGGAAAAATTATTCTGAAAATTTGGTCTGTTTTCTTATGCCATTGTGATTGTCTAACCGAAATATGAGACTGGCAGAGTTCCTAATAAGGATGTTGTGATTCATTGTTGGACTGAAGCCGGCCCTGGACGCCCGAAAAAATTATTCTGAACAAGTAGGTTATTTTCTCATGCCATTGTAATTGTCTTTTCGAAATATAAAACTTGCAGAATTTCTAAAAAGGAAGTTGTGATTGTTATTGCTGGACTGAAGCCGGCCCTGGACGCCTGGAAAAATTATTCTGAACATGTGATTTGTTTTATCATACCATTGTTAATGTCTATCCGAACTTTGAAACTTGCAGACTTCCTAATGAGGAAGTTGTGATTTATTGCTGGAGTGAAGCCAGCTCTGGACGCCCGAAAAAATTATACCGAACATGTGTTTCGTTTATTTATGCCATTGTGATTTTCTAACCGAAATATGATACTGGCAGAGTTCCTTATAAGGAAGTTGTGAGTTATTGCTGAAGTGAAGCCGGCCCTGGACGCCCGGAAAAATCATTCTAAACATGTGTTTTTTTTCTTATGCCATTGTGATTGTATAACCAAAATGTGAAACTGGCAGAGTTCCTAATAAGGAAGTTGTGGTTTGTTGCTGGAGTGAAGCTGGCCCCGGACGCCCGGAAAAATTATTCTGAATATGTGATTTGTTTTATCATACCGTTGTGATTGTCTATCCAAACTTTGAAACAGGCAGACTTCCTAATAAGGAAGTTGTGATTTATTGCTGGAGTGAAGCCAGCTCTGGACTCCCGAAAAAATCATACCGAACATGTGTTTCTTTTTTTTATGCCATTGTGATTGTCTAACCAACATATGATACTGGCAGAGTTCCTTATAAGAAAGTTGTGAGTTATTGCTGGAGTGAAGCCGGCCCTGGATGCCCGGAAAAATTATTCTGAACATGTGATTTGTTTTATCATACCATTGTGATTGTCTATCCGAACTTTGAAACTGGCAGACTTCCTTATAAGGAAGTTGTGATTTATTGCTGGAGTGGAGCCAGCTCTGGACGCCCGAAAAAATCATGCCGAACATGTGTTTCGTTTCTTTATGCCATTGTGATTGTCTAATCGAAATATGATACTGACAGAGTTCCTTATAAGGAAGTTGTGAGTTATTGCTGAAGTGGACGTCCGGAAAAACTATTCTGAACATATGGATTGTTTTCTTATGCCATTGTGATTGTCTAACCGAAATATGAAATGGGCAGAGTTCCTAATAAGGATGTTGTGATGTATTGTTGGACTGAATCTGGCCCTGGACGCCCGGAAAAATTATTCTGAACATGTGGTTTGTTTTCTTATGCCATTGTGATTGTCTAACCGAACTCTGAAACTGGCAGACTTCCTAATAAGGGAGTTGTTATCTATTGCTGGAGTAAAGCCGGCTTTGGACGCCCGAAAAAATAATACTGAATATGTGTTTCGTTCACTCATGCCATTGTGATTGTCTAACCGAAATATGAAACTGGCAGAGTTTCTTATAAGGAAGTTGTGATTTATTGCTGGAGTGAAGCCGGCTCTGGACGCCCGGAAAAATCATACTGAACATGTGTTTCGTTTTTTCATGCCATTGTGATTGTCTAACCGAAATATGAAACTGGCAGAGTTCCTTATAAGGAAGTTGTGAATTATTATTGGAGTGAAGCCGGCCCTGGACGTCCGGTGAAATAATTCTGAACATGTGGTTTGTTTCATCGTACAACGTTGTTTACTCAACATCTGAAACTGGCAGAGTTCCTAATGTGGAAGTTATGACTTATTTCTTAAGCTATTCTATAAAAATCACAATTTTGGCTTTATATTGTCCCCCACTGTTTTTCTGACAAAAAATGATTGCCAAACTTTATTGCCAAAGTAACTGGGCTACACTAGGTGTATATGTGGTTTGAGGATGCACAGATTATAAGTCGCAAAAAGGTCTTCAATTTACAGTAACATTGGTAATATCTTTTGCTGTAAGGGGAAAAATAAAAAGCATTGTTAATTTTCCTGGAAAATGCATGTTTAAGAAAAACTGCTCTCCCGACAATAAGTCCCATAATCGCGTAATAAGACCCATGGGCTCGGTTAGAATGTATGAAAAATGTGATATTTGGTTCCACAAAACTTGCATGAGATTGACGGCTTAAGATTTTGAGGATTTCTCACTGCGGTGATTGATCAAGAAATTTTCATTTATCAGTTCTTTAAACAAATATTTTATAGATTTTTCAAAATTGCATGAAATTACGGATCGTGTACTAGGTTGCAAACTTGTGAATGCATCAGAATAGATATATTCAAAATTAACAACACAGTTTCAAAACTTTTGCAATTATTTTGAGACCACCCTGATCAAAAAAATTACCACGAATTAAGGAAATATATATTCCGGTCAACGTATAAGGTTGCAAATCTACAGAACTGTTCAGAATATTTTTCCGATGTATCTGTCAAGTTTGCAGATCTTTTGGAATTTCGTCTTATGCTATAACAAAGAAAATCGTTATAGGTCGATAAAAACAAATTTCCGTTCACTTGAATTGGTTGCAAACACGATTGGTGATACGAAATAATATATTCGATACTTCTTCAAGTTTGCGGAACTTTTGGAATTTTCTCAACGAGTATACAGCAAAATTCAAGTTAATTGCCATTTGGACAATATTGCGTACTTCGGAAGAGATTGCAAACTGAGATTTATTGCTTTCTCGATGTACCATTCACTTGACCAAAGTTTGAAAACTTTTGGAATTATTATGAAATCTTCGATTTTTCATGTCTATATCTACTGGTCTACACTGGAAAACGATTGTTGATACAACACTATCGGAGTGGTTTATTTTTATTTAGGCAACGGAAGTCCAAATAATTTCACTCAAACACCGTCTGCCAATCTCATACAATACAGTTGGAATGGACCCGTAGGTAACAATCAAAAATAACTTCTAAGAATTCAGGTAAGATTCACCTATTGACCTTTAAGTGAATAATAAGCATCATAAATACTCGTATTTTGAAGATTTGTTGTTACTTCCATTTCGGAACAGGAAAAGAGTAGATGTCAAATGTGATTCAGATGAAAAGGAATGAAGTTGTTTTCTGACTGACATTCGTCTTGGGGGGCTCACTTGAAAATGATTGTAGATACAAAACATTCGAAACGTCACCGTCGTAACATGGAATCATAGAGAAGTGCTTTCTTTTTATTTAGGCAACGGGAATCCAAACAATTTCACTCATTAAAAAATTATAGTTTGAAAAACTGAAGAACAACGTTCATTACCAACATGGACTGAAAAGTAAATAATAATTGTCAATGTTATTACTCGAATGTAAAAAAAGCATGGGTACTCTTGGCATATATTCTTATATTTTAGTTTTACAAAACTGAGCGTTCAAGAGAACTTCTGTCAAACACAACACGCTTTTATACATTTGAGTAGTTATATTGAAAATAATTTTTTACCTTTTAGTACATGTTGGAGGTAAAACGAGTTTTTAATTTTTTTAAGCTATAATCTTAATTTTCGACTAAAAGTCGGAATCTCCGACATCGAAAACCCCCATATACCAATTTTGAATCGAATCTGATACTAATAACAAACTCATCCACCATCTTGGGCCGACATCTTGAATTCATGAGTTTTCACCAGAAACTCATAACTCTGATCCCGAAAACCCTCATACACTAATTTTGAATCCAATTGGACCATAATAACCAATCTACGACCCAAAAAAACATCACATACCAATTTTGAATCGAATCTGATCATAATCACAAATCACGTCCGCCATCTTGGAGGCGTCATTTTTTTATTTGAAAAAAATGTCATATTGCATTATCACCGGAATTATGAACACATGCCAAATATCAAATAATTCAACGTCATACATATATAACAGTGAATCTAATATAAGCTTCTTAAAAACCATTGATTGTTCCTCTCTCTGAATATACGAGTAATGAAACTCAATAATCCAGTTGGTATTCCACTAATATGCACAAAGCTGCAGAATACTTACACAGCTACAGCTAGAGATATTGATAAATTACTGAAAATAGTCTATATAGAGGGCGCTCAAAGCAGTGACTTTCGGTATTCCACAAATATTGGTGTGTATAGCAACATGCGTGGAAGGTTTTTATGGCATCTTACACACTGAAACTGTAAAGTAGGCTTAGATTGACTCGCCATCAGCTGAACTATGCGAAAAACTCAGAATAAATTGTGGTATGAGCGTGCAAGTAAACCACATTTGTGAAGTCTGCCACAAATACTGGTTTTTATATACACAGTGTTCCACTAATATATGTAAACCTACACACCAGTAATTACCCAACTATTTAGATAAAGATGTAGATATAGATATAGATATAAGAATTTTTTAACTTCAGGAAGTTATTGCAACAAATGGATATTTGATTTTTATATGAGTTGAAGGTGATTCCATCAGCCAACAACATTTTTCTCAGTGTTCGCCTAAATTTAGTAACTGATTAATTATGCATGTCTTCAGAAATTGTGTTATATAATTTAGCAATCATATATGAAAAAGACGACTGGAATGATACTGTTCTGTGTTTAGGCATGTGCAGTTTGAATTCGAAGCGAACGTTGAGATTATGCACGTCTGTGCAAAATTTTATTTCATTATACAGATTTTTTTGTTTTTGTTATATCCGTCAACCGGTTGCACCCCTACGTGCAAACCTCAAAAGTCAGATACTTGTGCGAGCTAGGGGAAGACGTAGCCCTTACCTTTTAATACGTGTGATGCCATGCACGAGACCAGTAGCAATGCTGAGATTCGAACTCGCGCTCTCTGGCTTATGAGGCGAGGACTCAACCCGCACACCACCGCGGCCCAGATATGCGGGTGTCTAACGAATCAATACTTTATGATACAGAGTACACAAGTGTAAAATCATTTTCGTATGATCAACCAGCCAATTTCTTTTATAGAACTATGAGGCACACACAAGAATTCTGTATCAGTTGTAGATGACGTAGATTGGATTTTAGATGCGAGAGCACCAAGGCCTCGCAGAACATTCTTCTGCAGTTGGAATTGAGAAAGTGTCTGTTTGCATAGATTAGTTCCAAGTTAGAAAATGCTTTTTTTATTATCACATTCACGCGTTTGGTATATCTCAATGAAGTGTCCATAAGAACCCCCAAATCCTTTGAAATGTCTGATATAGGAAGGAGTTTTTCATTTACTACTACTTTCATTTCATTCAGACTTTCATCTCGTGCACTTTAACATGACATTTGTCTTGGCAGGGTTGATTGACAGGCAGTATTCGTTATACACTGTTAACAAGGAACGTAGGTCTGTATACACCTGGGTATCATCAGCGTAAAAATGACATTTAGAATAATTGAGTTTTTTATAAAACTCAGATGTATATATATTGAAAATTGGTCCCATATGGAACCTTGAGGTACACCATTCAAAACAAAATCCTTTTGAATCTGGAGATATTGTTATTCGATAGCACTGCTTGGAAGCGATTCTGCAAAAAGTTTCTTAAAGGGAGGCAGCATTTTCCAAAAAACCATTGTAATAGTAGTGTGTATTTGATTCTGTCAAAAACCTCAGTAAAATCTAATGATACTAATGCAACTAGCTTGTTATCATCTAAAGCCGAGTGGATGTCATCTGTCACATTCAACATTCAACAGCTGTGTTGAGCTCTAAAGCCAGACTGTATATGGGGTAAGAGATTATTCGTTTCGATATGATCTTTGATTTCATAATTCAATATTTTCTCGAAGGTTTTGGCAAGAACACAAAGTATGCTTATTGGACGGAGTGATTTCAAGTCTAGCGGATTAGGGACCTTAGGTAACATATGGATGGAAAAACATTGACATTGATACAAAAATTGAATATATGACAGATATAAGGCAGAATCGTCGGACATGCATGTAATATCATATCAATTCCTATTTTGTATGGACCAACCGCCTTTTACCTTATCGATGGCAGGGTTTTGCATATAGTCAGTTCGGAAGTTTCAGAAAAATTCAAAACGTTTAATCCACGTTTAAAACTATTTTTAAGTAGTTCAAAGTTTCTTGGTCAGGTTCATCATCGCTCCAAGAGGATTGATGGAGTAGTTATTTATTTGTTCAATGTTACTCAGATTTTCGGGTAACGAATCGGATTTTTGTTTAGCACTGATTCCAAAATTTTCGGTAATTTTTTTTCACGAATGAGTGCATATTTCACCTGATGTCTCAACTCTCTGTAAAACGTAAAATCACCTTCAGCTTTTGTAGACCTATACTTATTGCGTGCTCGATCTCGTATCTTCATCATTTGCCTTATATTGTACGTTATCCATGGTGACTTAGGTTTAGTAATCCCATTTTTTTTTATTGGTGCATGCACGTGGTGAATATTTAATAGTGTATTAATGTAGGAATATACCTTTTCATCAACATAATCAAAATAATGATCCCTTTCAAATCCAGCGGTGTTTAAGTCGGCTGCAAAAATACCTTCATAGAAATGTGAAAAGTCTCTATAAGTGTAATGAAATGGCTGCATAGAATGCTTTGGAGTTTCTATATTACACGATATGAGGCAGTGATCAGATATTACAATTTCTTCCACTGCTATACTGTTAATAAGCATTTCTTCTGAACAAAATATTATTTCAAGTACCTTGGCACTAGTAGGCCCATACCTAGTTGATTCTTCAATCATTTGTTTTAGTGAATATCCACTTAGACTATTATTGAGTTTTATGGTTGCACATGCAGAGAGATCACATATATCGACATTCAAATCCCCAGTCCCAATGACATTGTTATACTCTAGTGTGATGTTACTCAAATTGTTGTCTACATCTTATAAAAAGTTATCAACTGAAAAATTTGGTGGTCTGTAAAGAAAACCAAGTGCTACTTTATTGTTATTAATGCTAATAGAGAGCCATATCTGTTCAATCTGTTTGCGGTACATTGTTGATTGTAATAACTCTGAATTTATCTTTAATAAAAGCAGCCAAGCCACCTCCTCTTCCTGAAATCCGGTCACGTCTGAACAAAGTATATCCTTTGAATGAAATCATACTGTCATCGATAGAATTATTTCACCAAGTTTCTGAGAGTGTTATAATATCATATTTCTGGAAAGTGGCCTCTTTGAGATCAGAGAAATGTGGAATTATCACTTCTATCTCGTGCGATTTTACGACCAAAGAACATGACATTTCACTTGGCAGGGTTGATTGACAGGCAGTATTTGTTAGACACTTTTAACAACTTTAGAACTTTTGTGAAAGTTTGCATTATTTTGCTACTTTTTCCCTACTGTTGCTAAAGTGATTCGCCTACGTCAGGAAATGAAACAGATGCATGTAATTATGGAAGATTAAGCTAATAATAAATTTTTGGAAACTGAAGCGATTGTATGGGTTATTTTTGAGGTTTTATGAACCCATAATCGATGAAAAATATTTTGAGATTCGAGTTATATTATGAATGTTGACATGGATATCCATCGCTACTTATTTTCAATGTAGTGACATTGCGCTAGATTTCCGAAATAGGCAACACTAGTCTCTGAAATCTGCATTCGTAATTATTCTCCCAAATTTTTGTTTTATCAAAACTGAAAGCACCATTATAAATGTTCATGGTCATGTAACATCGCATGGTTTAAAAAATTTGCATAGTTTCTACACCGTGACTACTCGATCAAATAGGTTCAACAGGAGATGAACCGATGCCGCTAGGCCTGCCCTGTTCTTTTGCTAGTTTTACTGGGCTACCTACATGCAGTTCAAAAACAACCACTCACCTTGGCAAACGATTGTAGCAATGTGAAGCAATCCAATAGCTATTAAACGGATATGTTGTTTTCTTTTCATCATTATAAACACACAAACATACAGAATAGAAGAATGACAGTGGAATAGATCATGCAGATGTAGAGTTATAGCATAAGTCCATATTTTGCGACAAAATGCGTGAGTTTCAACGCGAACTACTCATATATCACCGAACCCGTTCTAAGGAAGGCCCAAAATGCAACTGTTCGCTAAACTCTAAAATGAAACTGAAGAAGAGTGTTTGAAGTTTGCCCTTGCGCTGCAGCATGCTTTTCATGTCTCGTGTTTTGAATACAAGGGTACAAATTCACAGCTTCAATCGTTAGTGATTGATCGCAATTCGGTAGGTTTTGGGTGTTGAACTATCAAAGAGGTAATTATTATACATTCTGTCTACCTCAAAATATTCCCTTTTTCTTTCAATTTCGTTCGTTGTAGTACGTTACATGTATTGACTGAAATAATTAAATATTGAGATACTGGGATGATAACTCACATATCGGACTTCCAATGTGGCTGAAGTTGGCTGTACATTTGAATCTACGATCCCGTCAATTCGTAGTGTATAGTTTTGAGCATAATAAATGGTATAATCAATCAATTCATTTGCCACACAAACATTGTCACATAAACTGTAATATTTCGATACAAGTTCGAGAATATTGTGCCAGAGAGGTGTCAACAAAGTGAAATGAAAACATCTGTCAGAAAAAAACTACTGGCTAATACCACAACGAACAATAAACTACATCTGACAGATATATGTGCAACGTTATTTCAAAAAGACCCAATAGCAAGTGCTTGTCTTGTAGATAAACAAAAGAATATCCTTCATTTGGCTGGGAATGACCACCTGCAGACATGCATGTTTCGAGGTTCATTGCCTCTCATCAGTGCCAGGGTAGGTCGAACAACATTATAGCTGTCCTGTCCCTGTCAAATGAATAATAGTCAACCGTTTAACTTATATTTCCCCATGGTTGAAGCCACGATCCACAACTAAGTTGATCGGAGCACCAATAATAAATGCTTTGATTTGCTTTTCGTCATAGAGTTTTCGGCTCCTGCTGAGACAAACATCGTCCTAAAAGAGGAAGAAATATCGAGATTTACTCTTCGAACTCCGCAGGCTTTACCTGATCATAGGGGTACTAGGTGGAATAATGGGCACGCTTGTCACATAAAAGTAATTCAGAACAATGAACTGTTCAATATGATGGTAAAAAAATAACCGAACACACAAAAAAGTTTTTTTTTGAGTATGGGCGCGGAGTGATTTGAGTAATGGAGTAAGTTTGGTATATTAGATAAAATTATGGTTATTATGGATAATGAGGTATAAATATAAATGGAATACTCACCCAATTATAGATAAAATGTTATCAATAAATTGAAAGAAAAAAAAACTTTTTTGAAAGCAAGCTTTTATTTAAATGAGCTGAGAAGAATAGAATCAGTTATCGCTGGACAGGTTTCTCAGTCTGTTGATCTAACTCAACACATCATTGTTGCAATGTTGTTTGCCGGATAATTTCGAACAGTTTATAGTGAATTCATATTTCAAATAATACGCTCGATGTAAACAGTGATCAATGCATGCCACCTCGTGATCGCCAATTCTCGCAACGCTATTGGTCGATAGAACATCAACATGACACATCACCAAACGAAATGTTTTTGCAGAGATGTATTCAGCTGGGCTTCGTTACAATTATTGAAACTGCTATATGTTCAAAGTTGCAGCGTTGATTTATTTTTGCGTTTTTAATTACATTATTGATTATTTATTTCGAATATTTGTTTTAGTGTAAGTTCTGGGTTGGTTTTGGATGATGTTACATTTTTAAACTAATTTCATTGGGTAAACAAGCTTAATGCTTCTCTGTTCTAGTTTGGTGTTCACGTGCTTTTGTTGACATCGTCCGTATTTGAAATATGAATGCAGTATAGCTGTTCAATAAGGATACTATCTAATGATTTCACCCAACTTAAGGCTAGGTATGCTTGACCAGCAGCGGAGAGCTTCAAGACGAAGTATACAACGGCATGGTCGACAGAGTACTACTCTGCATTTTGTGTGCTGTGCAAATTCTAAGTTCTGCAGTACCGTGACGATATTTTTCTGGAAATTGTACAGTCTTGTGTTGAATGATATGAATACCGTTTTTACCGAAGTCTATACGGACGGATGGTATGTTAGTATCATACGTTTGTACTTCTCGGAAGCAGGGCCATATGATTTCTGTTACATGTCTAATAGCACCATTCACCAGACCTCTAGAAACATCTTCATCGCAACGCAACATCACCTTGGTCCTAGCGAATATTTCTTATTCCTATCGTAGCACAAACCATAGTACACTAAAATTTCAGATGGACTGGAGCAACGGAGTTGATGATGACCTTTTTAAATTTTTTCAACCCGCATTCGTATTCTCAGCCTTTCATTTAATACCCATATTGCAGAAAAGCATAAAAAAACTCAGTCCGCCATCTTCATAAGTTCGCCATATTGGATTTAGAGTGACAACTTCATTTATCGAGTTTTTCTCAGCCCTCTCATTTTATTTCCGTAATATAGGAGTGTATTGAAATAAAAATTGTCTGCCATCTCAGGTGTTCTGCCATGTTGGATTTAGAGTGACGTCACTTATTTTTAGAGTTATTCTCCGCAAGCCCTTCCATATGATACCCATTTTGTAGGAGAGCACTGAAAATAACAAGTGCGCCATCTTTGGTGTATACAAAATTTCAGCAGAATCAGTCGAAGATATCTGCTTCAAAGTTGAGTTGCAAGATTCCACCTGAACAAACATAGTTACATGGCAAGTTGAATAAAATATTGTAAAAAATAAATCCATTTTCAATACATAAGTCGAAATTTGTCATGTATCAATCAGTTAATTGAAAGTATGATATAATCTTGTGTCGATATCAATTGGGTAATGTATTTCAATTCTGGATAAGGTGTATATCCACAATTTAATTTTTTTTTATAATCTCATAGTGACTGTTTAATGGTTTTTAATATACCGGTCGACCACGAGGTGAGGTACGCCCCCCAATTTTTCTATAATTTTGAAGATGCAGGTTTCAAATTTTGTACGTCGTCGATATATTACTCAAATACGCATATTTTGGCTCCGTTGCCGAAAATTCACCACTTCCGGTTTATTTATGAATTATCCAGATAATCGTATTGAAAGTTTCGGAGAATTCTGAAAGGAATTATAGATACGGGATGTTTCATTATGAGTGTTCTCAAATTTGAATATTCTTAAACAGATGCAGTTTGAACTGAGCAAATAATCAATCTTCTTATTCGAGTAATCTAATAATTTATCATTTTTCAATACGACAATGTGAAAAGAGTATGTTGCCATTTGAGAAATGGCAGTTGTGAGTATTTCGTATTTCCTTTTGATAAATCTTGGAAAATATGGTTGCTGCAATTACATGAGAAGCTCATTTTTCAGCTGTATCTTACCTCGTACCTTCCTTAGTTTGAAGGTGGTTGACAATGTGTTACTTTGTGTAGAATTGTTCAGGGCTTCCATTGTCTAAGGAAAAACAAATAAAATAAATTATCTCTATGTATTCTATGATTCACAATGTTTCGGCAATTAAAAATCTGTGTATGAACAGCAACATAAACCCGGGATATGGTTTATACAGTGTGGTCCAACGAAAACTTAACACCTCGATTTTCCGGCTTTAAAATGAAAATGTGGAAAATCGCTCGGACCCGTCAATTTCTAATACGGGGGGAACAACTTTTCCGCTGTTTTCATCCCCGTGACTTCAACCCCCTAACGGGGGTGATCACAACATCTTGATTTTGAATAGGGATGCGGGGTGTTGCGATACCTCATTTTGAAGATCTCGTCGTGTACTATCTGACCGTAAAATTTCACTTCAAAATATCCATCGATAATGAAATAACAGCGAAAATAGTGAAAGAGGCAATATGGATTTTATCTCGAGAATAGTATTCGTATCCGACGCATTTCAAAGGTATTGAGTCATTAATTTTTTGTTTAAAAAAGTAGACGGACCTTGTATTCGCTGCTTACGTTGTGCAACTGGTTGCCAAATTTGACGCTACTGGTTCAGTTGGAAACAAAAAGAGGGTGCATGAAAGAGACGAAGCGAGGGACGTGGCTGTCTTAGGTCATATAGCAATGGATCCGACCGTTAGTACTAGGAAATTGTCCGATGTATCTGGTGTTTCACGCACAACAATCATGATAATCCTGAAACAACATAAATTCCATCCTTATAAGATACGATTGGTTCAGGAACTGAATGAGGATGATCCCGATCGCCGACTCCAGTTCTGTGAAGTGATCAGTGAAATAATTAACGGCAATCAAAACTACATGTTCGATATCTGTTTTTTGGACGAGTGTTCATTTTACCTTAACGGCATTGTAAACCGGCATAACTGTCGATACGAATGATATGATGAATGCCGTCAAATTACATCAGAAATCTTGAGTAATGTACGTGAACGTTTTCAGCAAAACTTATATTACTGCATGGAAGTGGATGGTGCCCATTTCGAGCATTTAATAAAGTAATCACAAAAGTACGTACTCTTCCACTACTTTACCTGTCCTATCGTTATCGATGGATATTTTGGAGCGAAATTTTACGGTCAGATAGTACACGATGAGATCTTCAAAATGAGGTATCGCAACACCCCGCATCCCTATTCAAAATCAAGGGGTTGTGCTCACCCCCGTTAAGTGGTTGAAGTTACGGGGATGAAAACAGCGGAAAAGTTGTTCCCCCTCGTATTAGAAATTGACGGGTCCGAGCGATTTTCCACATTTTCATTTTAAAGCCGGAAAATCGAGGTGTTAAGTTTTCGTTGGACCACACTGTATATAATTGTCATTAAGGTGCATAAGTACCTGTTATATTATGTAACTACAGGTAGTTCGGTTATCGAATATTGTGATAACGACTGAACCCCGTGTTGAAAGAGATCAGTAGTACCAACATTATTACCATGACACCATATTGTTTAATGCAATTTGAGTCTATCTAGTCGAGTGATGAGAGGCTTCCACACATCCCGAATCTCCACGCGAGGATGACTGAACACATCATTCCTCATGATGTACGCCGACTCGATGAGCTTTCTTTTGTACCAATGCGTTTCCTTGTAGATCGTCTCCGCTTCCGACCATTTTATATTGTGATGGTTCGTCCAAATATGCTCCGCTATCCCCGAATTTGATGCTTTTTTTGTGTTCACTGTCCTAACGTTGAGTGGCCTCTTCGTTTCTCCAATATAATCCTTCACACATTCACACGGAACCCGGTAAATGCAATTTTTTGAGACACTGTGCTCGTGAAGAGGTCTCGTCTTCGTGAGTTGGCTGCAGATGGTGTTACTAGACCTGAAGTATGTATGGATATTGTACCTCGATCCAATCCGCTTTACCTTTTCAGATAACCCGCTCACGTAGGGAAGAGTTAAAGTCGGTAATGATGGGTCATCTGTTCTTTTTGAGTCATCTCTTGATGTTGTTGAGCTCATTAGCCAGACTTTCGTCGGTGTTACACAAGTTGTAGGCGCGGTCAGCCAATGAGCGAACAATACCTCTCTTCGTCGCCCCCCAATGGTTGGAACCAAAGTTCAGATATTATCCAGTGTGCGTTGGTTTCCGGTACACTGACGTTTGACACCTACCGTTTATGTTCTGGACTTTCTCCATTGTGAAGTTTATGGATGGCCTGATGTTGTTGAGGAGCTGTAAAAAGGCATCAAGTTCATCGTCTCCATGTTCCCATATGACAACATATCTCAGCCACATCCGAGGCTTTTTGTCGGCTTTGTCTAAGGTGAAAGCTCTGAACCACTACATGTAAATGTTCGCTATGATCGGTGACAGTGAGGATCCCATTGGAAGTCCATCTACTTCAGCAAAAAACCGGTCCTTTTTCTGAAAATAGCAATTACGCAGGCAGCATTCCAGAAGTTCCATGGCACCAGCTAATGATAAGTTCGTTCTGTTCATCCATTCATCGTCTTGCTGTAATTTTTCCCGGATGATTTGTAGGAATTCTTCAACCGGGACATTGGTGTACAGGCTCACATCAAAGCTAACGAATTGGTCTTCTGGTGTGACGTTTGTGTTGTTCAGGATCTCAACAAAGTTCCTGGAGTTCTTCACGAACGTCGAAGAATTCCCTTGTAGAGGTTGGATAATCGGTACGAGAAACTTAGCAAGGTTGCACGTTGCCGAGCCTCTGGTACTGGTTATTGGCCTCAAAGGAACTTCTGCCTTGTGGATTTTTGATAGGCCATACAGGTGCGGTGGCTTGCTGTAGTGTGGTGTGAGTGATGACCTTTCTTTGTCTGAGAAGAAATTCTGATATTTCTTTACTGTTTGGCATACCTCTATTGATGGTGTGGAGTCTTCGGCTAGTAGTGTGTAATTGCCTTTGCTGAGTACTTCATCAACCTTCTTCTCGTACAAGTCGGTGTCCATGATCACCGTTACCTTGCCTTTATTTTATTTCAATATTACTTTCTTTTATCAGTACATTCAATGCCCTCTGCTCATCTTTGCTGATATTGTTCTTCGGATGTGGTTCTTTTTCCAGCTGTTCCCTAACCTTCCATCTGCATTCTTCGTCCTGGATTTGATCCATGCGCCAACTTACAGATTCTACGGCTGTAATGAACTCTTGAATGGGTAATGTCTTGGGTGCAATGGCAAAATTCAACCCCTTTCCCAATACGGACTCTTCAGTGGGTGAGAGTGGGCGGGAGTTCATATTGACTACGGCTTTTTCCCCATCAACTTGCCTTACATCCCGGGTTTATGTCGCTGTTCATACACTTGAAAACGGTAATTGATTTATGATTGCCGAAACGTCGTGAATCATAAAATACATACAGAGAATTTATTTTCTTTGTTTTTCCTTAGAAAATGGAAGCCCTGAACAATTCTACACAAAGTAACACATTGTCAACCACCTTCAAACTAAAGTTGAATACTCGGTACGGGCCCGGTTTCAGCGACAAAATCCGAGGATATGAGAACATCATGACCAAACTTACGAAGGAGGGAACTCATTTACAGTTCTTACGCAAAGAAAGGAACAACATCATTCCAAAAGGTTTGCAATTGAGATCACCAGTTCCCGGAGAGAGGGCGCACTGTATTCTAAAAAATGCTAGTCGAGCCCTAGTAAGGTCGCAGATTAACTATCACTGCTGGAAACAATCAAACCTTCTAGATGATGCAATACTGCGATTTGAAGAAATAAAGAGACATACGTTAGAGGAAGACTACCTACCTATGATTTCCAAAATTGAACGTAGTGTTATGCGCTTCGATATGAATGTTATAAGATGTCTGCTCAGTAGCTCAAGAAGCGCAACCACTTGCCCTAGCTCAGTTCGGATGAGAGTGGGTTTGCGAGAAATTATATTTTATTAGAGATGTTAGTGAGGGCGCCACCAGTTAAATCTAGCGAGCCAGTCCCAACTAGGAGACCACCAAGATGGTCAGGATTGAGCAGACACTATAAGAAAAACAGAAGAGAAAGAGATAAAGAATACGATCGTAATTAAGAATCTATATTATCGAAACCACAGTATATATAAATTGTACCTCATTCCACAGTAAATGAACCCAAATATATACACCCGTCTGTGCCTGACGTGTAAATAGTTATGCAATAAATAATGATAAATGTATCTGAAGGCAACTACCGAGTCCGTGTACAGCAACAGCCGATTTGAAAGGTTTCAGGCCTAAACGCTGTAAGAATCGCTTGGGCATAAAATTCGCCTGTGACCCGCCATCAACCAACGCTCTTACTACTTGGAAGTTTCCACGTAACTCTAGAATTCGTAATTCAACAGTGGCTAGCAAAACATTGTGGGGCTGTGAAATATTGGCACTAAATGCTCCAGTGCCGGTTTCAGGAACAGATGTCTGCGGCCTTTCTTCATTTCGAATATAATGTTCAGATGAAGCATCATTGCTATGATTCGATGCTGAAGCTGAACTACTTTGCAGTTTGTCATAATATTGAGTTGAGTGGTGAAAAGTAGACTGGCAATAATTACAAGTATGAGATGAAGAACACTTTGACTTTAAATGAGTATGACTCAAAGAATTTGTACACCAGCGGTTTTGTTTTACAACATTACATCTTTCTCTGGGACTTTTTTCCAGAAAGGTAGGACATTTGTATGAGCCATGTTCAGATTTACATAATGGACATGCTCTTTTATTTGCGTGTGTCTGCGTATTTGCGGCAAATAAAGCGGTATTTCGAGAACTAGAAGAACTCGGGTGTGTGCGGATTGTGTTAGATGTATTAAAATTACTATTTGTTTTTGGTTTCATACGGACAGAATTCAACGAAAATGTTTCGAATGCATTACACTGTTTTGTTAAATAATCTATGAGGTCATTGAAACTAGAGTTGGTAATGGATTTTGAACTGAGCTCTAATTCATAGCGAGCCACAGTAGTAGAATCTAGTCTTTTCAGAAGCATGTTGCAAAGTATGAAATCCCATTGACCTACAGGATAGGACAAATTTTGGAGTGCAGCTACGTTTTCTGAAAAAGTATCAATACTTTTTCTAAGCAAATGCGGGTTTTCCGCTGCCATGCGCGGACTGCACTCAATTTCGCTCCAGTCAGCATTTGCTAAGAGTCGCGGGTTTGAATATCTTTTAATTATTTCATTATGAGCTACTAAATAATTGCATAAAGTTAGCGGTGTGCACGAAATCAAAGTTTTTGGCGGGCCCTCCGTGCAAAATGCAAGTGGATGAATTTTTCAATGTTAGAAAGAGACACATTATTATGCACTAGAACATTGTAAAGATCAATGAATGGAGTGAACGCCTCTGTCACCATTGAAAGTCGGCAACTTCAGCTTCATCTCGGGAAGCTTCACTGTAGGTGCGGAAGCAGCGGTATTTCTTTGAGCAATATTATTTTTTAGAGCCTCTTCAAATAAGTCAGCATGAATTGCTTGGACTGAATAAAAATCCTTTTCAAATGCGGAACGAACAGATTCTTCAGCATCTAACATATCTTGGGTTGGTTGTATCTTTTAAAGCACCCAAGTTTTTGATAATGTTAGATTGATGATCATCAGGGATCAATTTTGCGTCCTTTGTTATTTATACTATTCGTAAATGATATAAGAGAGGTTTGTGAAACCCCCGATTTGACAGTGGCATATGCGGATGATACTAATTTTGGTATAAACAGAAACACCATAAACTTAGAAATAAAAGCTAATCTAAGTATCGACGAATTCCATCAATACTGTGTGAACAATGGGCTATTAGTTAATATTGATAATACTGTATATGTATCTTTCTCAACAAAAAATTCTTCCTAAAACGAGAACATGCTGCTCTGGATGAATGATCAGCCAATACAGGAAGTCAACTCAATAAAATTTTTAGGAGTCACTATTGACAATAAAATGACTTGGGAACAACATATTGCCAGTGTAGTAGGAAAACTGAGTTCAGTGTGTTTTCTTATTAGGCAACTGAAAAATACTGTATCACTAAACATCTTGAAAATGGCTTACTATGGTTTGGTGCAGTCTGTACTATCCTATGGGCTTATTTTCTGGGGCTCATCGGCTCATTTCAACAAGGCATTCATCATGCAAAAAAAAAAATTATAAGATGTATGAAAGGAGTACATCCCCAAAGGTCCTGCAAACTGATATTTATTGAATTGCAAATTATGACACTACCGTCTCTATACATATATCTTTTGGTTTCGAATATGATGAATGATTACAGTGACTTTCAAAGAAATAGTGATATGCATAATTATGATACACGAATCTGCAATCAATTCCATCAGTCCTTTTCCAGACTCAAAGTTAGTCAAGCCTCTCATATATATCAACAAATAAAATTTCTAAACAAATTTATCAGTCTCTTTGGTAATTTTGAGAATGTAAACAAAGCAAAATCAGTTTTATCCGAAAATCTACTGGGTATGGCATTCTATACTACAAATGAATATTCAGAAGCATGAACTATATCCTTGAACATATGTTTTAACTGTCCTTAGCAAATGTTTTTGTAAACGTATTTTATAAATTTTAGCTTAATTGTTTTTATTAGAGAGAGATTTGACTAGTCCAATGAACTTTTGTGCAATTTGTGGATTTATATTCATTATTTGTACAAAAGTCTCCAGCGATGAAAAAAGTATTTGTATTTGTTATTATATTTAATTATGCTATTTCACCGTTTTTATTTATACTATTTTATATATAGATATATTTGATATATTTGATATTGTATTGTATTTGACTAGTCCGATAAGTTTACGCATTTTGTAGTCTTCTCCACTCTGTGTGTAATCTTTGTGATGAATAAATGATTTCTGATTTCTGAAATCAGATGAAATATACCCAAGAACGGACCTGAACCTTTTATAGCAAAAAAGGTACGAGCTCAATTATTTTCACCTACAATAACGGTGACCTTGAATTTATATTCGAAAAGATGGTCGAAGCAATTTTCATTATGAAAATGAATAAATGAAATAACCAATAATCCAGGCGATTCTTGGCTCAGAAGGACCAAAATGTGGCGGCGGTAAGAGTGAAAATATTAAAATTGCTGGTTCAAAAAAGGATTATGTGGATTACTAAAAACAAAATCAATAAAAAAAAGAACTCCGGGAAAGAAACTTCCACCTACCTCGTAAACTTTGGTGGAATCTACTATCTTCTTATTATACAGCGGGTTGGCGACGTGTGGTAAGCACTCGCGAGTGAAAATTACGTGGAAAATGCTGGTTGTCATATACCTGATCGAAAAACTTCAAAAATTGTCACAGCGATGTATGTATGTCTCTCTCGAGGCACCATTCGAAAGTCGCCCCGTACAGATGAGGGAAACCTTAACAAAAGGCTATTTGGATTATTCGTATTTTTTTCAATCTTTTATTTTGTCAGATTCAATCAGCTGATTTAATGTGTTTTAATATTTACCCTACGAATATTGTCATTGTCGGACTTATTTTGCAATTTTGTATATAATTTCATTCGTTTATTGAGTTGACTAGGCCATCTGTGATCCATTGATTTCTTTTGATTTTTTTTTCCCTTGTTATTTTCCTGGTACAGAGCTTGAAGTGGTTAACAGTTACTACGATTTCATTCGTCTTTCTATCGACGTCGTTCTCCGTGTATACATTATTTCAACTTCTCTTATTCAATTCAGATTGCAGTTTGGACCTATAAAAATAGTATTTTTTGTAGGTGATGAAAGTTTTTTTAACCAACTGATTCAACAAAACAGAAGGAAAGTTGGTTTTGACGAAGTTGTGGTTTATACATGATTTTGCCTTATCTGGAATTTTCCAGATAAGGAATATAATCACATCTACTGAGTATATTCAAATATTTTTTACTGGTATCAGTGAAATTTAATATATTGATGTTCTTATCCCCTTCTGTTACCTCAAAATCAAATTTACTACAGCTTCTCTCTTTCAGATACTAACCAAGAAAACTATTGAATTTATATAGCCACGTGGAGGGTGGTTTATATATGGCCATGATATCGATTAAAAAAATTTGTTCTTTGAGATGGGCGTTTAATGTCGTGTATTGCGACTTCTAATTGCATTGAGAAAGTGTTACACTTGGAGAACTCAAATTTGGTAGGTGAACTGAAAAAAGATTGAAATACAAATTGAATCTATTGATTTTTTTTGTTTCGTATATTAAGATTTTTTTGGTCAACAATTGAGGAAGTTAAGCCTATACTTGCTTCTGTTCTATGTCAATCTAAATACTGATAAAAATAGTGCAATTTCTAATTGAAAACAAATCTCCAGGCAATTTCGTTTGGGAGACTAATTGGAAGTCAGAAATGGGCTACGAAAACCATTTTTTCAACTTGTTTATTGACTTCCCGCCATAATGTGGTATTTCCGTTGACCTTTTGGAAGCATATTCTATAGTTGAAGCTAACGAACTGATCTGAATACATTTCACACAGTGAGAAAAAAAGTGATGACTTATAAGGCATCATATGAGTGGATTGTTTGATAATTCACAGAGAATAAAGGTAAACTTTTGTCTACTCTTACGTGCCACGATACAGAGTGAGCCCAAGATGACGAATTTCCGAAAACCTGTATCTGAACGGAATTATGGGAGAATATTCATTTGATTTCTGTTGAATCTAAAGCAATTAATGCATTGAATTTTTCACATTATATTTTCCAATGTGTCTACATATGGTTGGACACAATAACATTGACTCAATAGAGATTATTATTGGTGGATTTTGTGTTGAATTTTTGATATGACATTCTAGAGAATGATGATCAATTTCTGTGTAACTGTAGAGAAAGTGGGTGATTCTAAAAGAAGTTATTTTCAAAACTTTCTGGAGTGAATCCAATTGTACAATAAATACGTTCTTGACACTTCTAAAAAAATTTCCAAAACTCTTGGTTTTTCATTCAACCTTCAAAGAGTGAAAGCAGCTGCATGCGCATGCGTTTATATATGTTATCAGTACAGCAGAGTCAAGTAACAAAATTGTCGGAATTCGAGAAAACTCCAAACAACTACAGGCACCAATTCCGAATTAGCATTTGCTACTTGGTTCTAAATTTGTCGACAATGTGGACACATGTAATCTGTAAAGAGCAATTACTTCAAGGCATTCGCGTTGACAAAAATGAAATAAATTCCGTTTGAATATAGATTTCTAAGAATTCGTTCTTTTGGGCTCTCACCCGAACCCCTTACCGATGATTTTTCAAACCTATTTTACTGAATTTAGAAGGGAAAATTCTGTCAATAATGAAACAAAGAAAAAATACTACACCTAATTATATGATTTTGACAGAAAATTCTGAAAAAAACTCGAAACAAAGATGGGAAGATATTTTTATATTGAAACCGATGTCTATAAACCTATAAAGCAGCTGATAAAATGCAAGTCACTAATTACTGATGAATTTCGCTGGTGAATCATTTCGCGAAAGTTCCGGAGAAAATACCTGCTCAAAAAATCAGAATAGGACAGTACCTAGAAAAATATGTAGTACTTTCTGATAAAAAGTTTGAATTCTTCGATGGTAAATCTACACAGAACGCACTTTTATTCCAATAATAAGCAGATGAAAATACAAAGCAAGTTAAAAAAATGCTTGAAAAAATTTCACCTTTTTTCGAAAAAACGCAATTTTTAAAAGTATTGAATTAACTGCCAGATGTGCACTATCACCAGGAAGAAATTTGGAGAATTTCTTGCATGTCATATATAGATTGAAACTCCGGACCGGTGCCATATCCTTTTTGTTCAGAACTATGACAAAAAATTCTTTGTGGCGTATATTATTGTAGTATTATATTGATGAATATTCCACTCATGCTGAGATATGATGATAGTTACAAGTCACGAGATTTATTTCGCAAAAACACCACTAGAGCGTTAGATTGAGTGGTGTTTTAATGATATATATCGTATTAGGAGGTAAGTAGGTATTAGATTATTTTCATATGCTCGAGTGGTATTCGGCTAGACTACATCACGGATCCAGATATTATTATAACCATCAACAATTCGAACTTTGCTTTGCCTTTCATGGTATCCATAGTTACGTCGATAGAAACACCAACGCTGATGAACTAATCAGAATTGAAAGACAACGGGGTGTTTTCGCGATAATACCAGTTGTCTTTGGTTTGTGATTGGTCAGATGACGTGACGATTTTGAGATGAGTGAAACAGTTGAAGGCAATACAACATGGTATCGATGATTATCAGAATACAAATCCTGGGATTTTTATAAAAAAATTCATGTTGAATGAAAATCGCAGGAATGCGGAGCGCCAGTGTAGTTTCTTGATGCAAAAATTTGTTTAGAAAAAAGAAAAGATATTGATGACAGTCGTCGATAAAACTAGTTCCATTTGTTTAGACAATCACACGCGATGTATGAAGATTATTCAAGGATTTCTGTTTTCACTAAGAACTACACCCAGAAGTACTCAGCCCAATAGGTGTTGAATAATATTATAGGAGGTAAGGAAATATCATTTATTTTTTTTCTTATATTTTTGATTCTAAAGCATTCATTTTCAACATAGGGTCGTAACATTTTTCATTCCTCAGAGAACGTTGCCTGATTATTTCCTCTAGCACACAATCCATATAAAGTATTTCCAACAAGGGAACCATTTTTTCTCCCCACAAAATTTCGTCTCTTTCGATTTCCTCAACGAATTTTTTCACTTGCTCTGCAATAAACACAACAAAATAACATATATTTCTCTTTTTTATATTCAACTGCCCCTGAACCTGTCATAATATTCACGATGATCATTTTGACTAATTGGGGTGTATACAACATGTTTGACCTGATAATATTATGGATGATTCCTTTTCAGTCTCAGTTCACCATCTTCCATTTCCAAGCAAGTTTTTTTCTGAATGGTTGCTTCTTCAAGTGTCAAACCAGATCCCTTGGCAGATACTTGATCTCTACACAGTGCGTGTTTCCTATCAGCCCTGAAAGTTGATACAATGCCAAACTGAAACAGGTGTCCTAAAGTCCTCAATAGAAATTTCAGAACATAAAACCAGTTTGAACATGCTACTACCCCAAGCAACTTCCAAGGATCATCAAAATTACATTTTTTTATCTCAAATGGTACATCCCTCCCTTGATATATTTTGAATAATATTGGGTACTTTCTAAAAGAGATTTTCAAAGAAATATATCAGGGAAGGTTCCTTTCGTTTGGTGAATCCAAGGGGTTGTTTTGACGTTATTCGTGAAATCAAACCATTGTAAGGAGCAACATCAACGAACCAGGTGAAGCTGCCAAGAAAGGTTTATGGATGTCAATGAAAAGACCAGCAGGTTGCACTTCACATCCAATTTTTTCTTCTAGTTTCTTGAGAGCCACCAGTTCAGTCTTTTTGCCATACAATATACTGGAGATTTGACCCAAGTTCTTTTGTCCAATATAAAGAATTCGATGTACCAACGAATGGCATCTTTTGTTTTTTTTTTTCTATTCATTACTACCCCAAAATTTGAAGCTGTCAGCCTGTCATTTCTTTCGGAAATATACATGCTGTTTTCAAACTGTTCTTCGGTAACCTAAAATTCAATATAGAATATAGTTTGTAGGCTATAGGTACCTAACCCGTCAATGAATCGAAACAAAAGCCACCTTTAGGCTATTTAGCTTGATATTTTTCAGTTCTTTGATTTCGTCTCCAGTTGATTCCACTTGTTTGGCGTGGGGAACATAATCAAATTTTCCCATTTTATTCTGTGACGTTCTTTTGCGGGAGGTCCTGTGTTGGGATTATTCTAGTGCCTTTGTCCGTTTTTTATCGTGCTCTTTTTTTTGCGAGTCTATGAATTATTTGAAAAAGGGACCAGGTGCATATGTCATTCTTTCGTGATGAGGCTGAATGTACCATTCGATACCTTTATCATATCTCAAAGCTGTGAAGTGGCATCGAGACTGGAAAGAGCATCTTCCAACCAAATTCAAGCGTTTACCGGCATTGAACCTTGCCAGTATGTACATAAGCAACTCGGCTCTGTTATTAATTTTGTTATCGATCAGACTTGACATTTTCAAAAGTATCTCTAGTGCAATAAAATAACAAAAATTGAAAATATTCCACTTTTCACTCCATCACACTCACGAAATAAATGACGATAGAGTCTGTTTGTTTTCAAATCATCTGATTCACTTTCTTTCACATCGCCGATAGTGGTACAATAATAACCTTTGCAGAAAGAGTGATCTTTGAAAAGATGATGGATACTTTGTAAAAGCTCTTTTTTCAAAAATGAGTCAACTTGTTTTTTCAGTGCACAATTATAAAGTGCCGCTTCCGCTACCTTCTGGAGCAGAGATATTATTTCATTCTTCAATAGCTTTTTAGCATCTTATGAAATAGTTTTATCTTTCTTTAAATTATGAAGGTATTTTCCATAATTCTTTATCGCATGATTCGAACATTTGATTTTCGTAACCGATCCTCCATCCTCCTTTGATATAATGTTCTAAAGTCGCCATCAGCAATACATTTTCTGAAGCGAAGTCAATGAATTTCCTCACTTTGACAAAATCCCTGAACTCTTATATCAGATTCCGTGTACGCAGAACTTCCAGAATAATTTTGGAAGCAAACATGGGATTTGAAATCGATATTTTTATTGGCTGCTTTCGCGCATATCATGCAGTATTTATTTCGTACTCCCAAATACAATAGATTACCAGTTTCTTTGCCGATGATCACACCCTGAAATTTTTAAAGGAATATTCTTCTATAAAAATTGACTTCCATCATTTAGAATTTGAACTTACCACCCCTGACGCAGTATTATAGTTATAAATGTTATACTATATGGATCAAAGTCGCCACTTTCCACCGCCAATCTTTTCTCTTCTTTACCTGATTCTAGCATTTCTTGGAAAACGTGAAAATGCCAAACTTATCGAAATCGTATAAATGCATAAATTCACATACATTATAAAATATATCGTTTATAAGGAAGGATACTTTCATTTTGAATATAATACACTATGTATAAGGACTTTCTTGACAATTTCTAACAAATTTGCATTTCTAGTGTTCCGCATCTTCAACTCGTCAAGAAATCCCCCATAGCATGTTATTACTTCTTCAAACAGAATAGGTACCTCTTGTAATTCCCTTATAATAAGTGTCTTCGTTTATAGAAGGTATGTCCATACAACTCAACAACTCCTCGGTATGGGTATAAGTACTACCAGTACCGACAGTTCCCCAAACTGCCCCATTATTGATGACAGATTGTGGTCGATTAGGATCTTATGTACTCTTCAATATTTAATCATCACATATAGTGCATTCGAAGAGAATGTAAGTCACGAGTCCCAAGCCTTTCCTTATTTCTTTAACAACGTATAACATACCGAAAATACATTTTTTGGAATGACTGTATTGCAACGGAATCGCCCACTTAAACAACTAACCCAGTTGGACTATTCTGTTTCCTTGTATAATTTTACTCGCGTCAAGTTCTGTTGGCAATGGTTCTTTCTGGATTTCCAATGCATGGTCCATAATGCTGGAAAATAATATATTTCAAACATAACAATAATTGTGGACTACTAGCAGTTATCTGCTTAGATTTCATTTGTATTAATACCTTTTGTGCTCCGAGTCTGATAGAAACGAATAATTAGAAACGTTAACATTGTCCAAATTCATATTTAATTTTTTTAATGGAGATTCAATCCCAGAGATGTCGATGGGATGCTCATCGAAATGAAAAGAGAATTTTCTCGAATTTCGAATTCATTTACTGTATCTTCCTGTGACAAACTGAAAGTATTCTTCTTATTGCCCTTGATCCTACACCGAGCCATTTTGGCTTTTTTGCTTCGGGAGGGTGTATGGAAAGCATATTGTTTGTTTTTTTGCTAAAATTAGGATATTTATAGGGAAATCACAATATTACAAGTACCTGTTCACGGTAGTCTACTAGAGCTATTCAACTTTGGACAGTAGTCAATCAATCAATCAATCAATTTATTTGTTACCGTATACAGAGTATTATAATAAAATAGAACAATATATATTAAATGGTACTAAATAAATACAGAGCGTCCAAAAAAAGTTTTCCTTGTGCATGGGCGTAAGTATTTACATTCTACAAAACATGGGTTTCTTATACAATTTTGGAGTACAATGGACTAGTATACAGTGAAGTGAAAAGAAAATAAAAAAAAATATAAATATTGTATATATATTATATATATAAAACTGTAAATATTAATATGTCTCAGTTCAGTTTCTCATTCATGTTTGAAAATACATAATTACAATTATCCATATTTTATCTCATTTTGAGTTTTTCCTATCAATTGCTCGATGTATTTCATTCATTAGGTACGTTTGCAGCCAATTCTTCAGTCTCTTCTTTAGCAGCCCTAGTGAGTGGGTTCTCCGTAAGTCATCGGGTATATGAGCATATAGGACTGGACAGAGGTAAGTTAATGATCTTTGACATTTTTGGGTATTAACTCTTGGAATAGATGTTGTTTTACCTTTGAAGCGTGTTTCATGTTTGTGCTGTATGTTTTCGTGTTTATTTTTATGATGGTGAAGAACTAGTGATGGGTAGTATAGTTGTCGGGCATCTAAGGCTTTTGCTTCTGTAAACAATGTTTCAGTTGGATACATATAGTCTCTGCGGTGTATGATTTTCAAGATCCATTTTTGTGATGTCAGCAATGGTTTTAAGTAGACGTCTGTGATGCCCCCCAGGCTTTTACACCGTATGTTAAATGTGTCTGGATTAGCGAGTCATATAAAATTGTCATGTATTTCATGTCAAAAATCTCTCTGTAGACTTTGAACCTGTTGGCCATACTCTTGATTTATTTTGAAGCATAGTCTGAATGGTAGTTCCATCTGAGGTGGTAGTCTATGATGATTCCTTGATATTTGATGTGAGAAGCTGAAGGGATCTTTATGTGGCCATTATTGAATTCCAGTTGGCTGTATGTTGGAAGGGTATCGCTGTAGCAAGTGAATGGCAGAAAGAAAGTTTTTTGGAAATTTATGGTGAGTAGCCGGTTCTGAAAAAAATTCATTACATCTGTGAAGTCTTTCTCGTCGTTATTTTTTAGGGTTTGCCAGGTTGAGTCTTCGTAGAAAATTGCTGCGTCATCAGCAAAACTAATAATGCTGCCTTGTGTTGTTGCTTAGAATAGTTCGTTAATGTATATATTGAAAAGTATAGGCCCCAACACATCGATGTTAACCACTTCCTTTCACTAAGGTTAACTTGAGTGGCGTTTCCCCAAAACCTACACATTCAAGTGTTTGAAAAAGCTCTTGATGGTTGAACGTATCGAAGGCTTTGGCAAAATCTACGAAGATGCAGAGGCATGGTTTGCTTTTGTCCAAAGAATTATAGATTTTTGCTGTTATGTCCATCTTCGCGTCTTCAGTTAACATGACGTTTTATTTTTTGAAGGAGCTATCGAATCTCATTTTCAGGAACGTTTCAAGAACTTTTGCAACGCTGCTTATTGAAGAAATTGGCCTATATTTTATAACCTGTTTTTTTTTCCTGCTTTATATATTGGTTTTATCGGTGCATTTTTCAAAATGCCAGTATCTATGGACTTGTTTATAATGAAGGTTATGGGTGCTGAAATGAGATCTGAGTGTTCTTTCAATATCTTGGATTTTATGTTGTCTAGTCCGGGAGATTTATCTGTTTTTAGCGATTGAATAATTTGATGGATTTCATTGACGGTTGCGGCTTCTATGAATATTGAAATAGGAATTCCAGTTGTTTGTTTATTCATTAGCGACGCCGGGGTGATTTTTTCTTCCAGTTTTTTGCCGACAGTGGCGTAGTGATCTGCAAAGTGCTTCAAAATTTTCTTTTTATCTGTCGGGTCGTTTCCGTCTTCTGTCGTAATAGATTTCACTTCACTATGGGCTTTTTTATCGTTGATATTTTTGAGACTTTTCCAGAGTGCATTCGGATTGTTTATGTTTAGCTTAATTTTTCTTTCGAGAAATTTAATCTTTCAAGTTTGTATTGGTTGATTTATTTTTTGAACTCTATCCGGATGGTTTCATTATCAGGTTCTTCTTGTATTTTTATAAAAGGATCATTTTTTTTAATTGAATTTACTAGTCCATCCGTGATCCATTCTTTCCTTTTTATGTTTTTTCTTTTAATTGCGATTTCACGCGTAGCCAGTTCAATATTTTGTTTCAGGGTATGTACGAAGTTGTTAGTCATTTCATTTACATCGTTTTCTAGGTATATGTTTTTCCATGATTCTTTTATCAGTTCACCCCTTAGCTTTGTTTTGTCAATGTACAATTTATATTTTCTGTTCTGATTCGTTGTTCCTTTATTTTTTCGCCTGAACATCTGATTTGTAGAAAGTAGTATGACAATACTGTAGTAAAACTGCACTAATTGTTTTAATTTATTTAAAACACTAATTAAAACAATTATTCACTAAAATATTCACTTCATTATTTTATTTCTACGGTGTCAGTCTCTATCTGCGAACTCTGGAACTGTAACTAACTCTGAATTCTGACTACTCTTTCATCCAGCGGTTATATAGTCGCAAGCAGATTCCATCCACGGCTCTCTCAATTATTCGGGAGTATAGAACATCTAGATGGCTCTTGGAACAGTATCGAAGCTATCGATTTTATTCCAGCTTGGTCTCGGCGATTCGTGGGCCAGTAGATATGCTGTCGTAGTTGAACGAGGGTGCATAATTAATTAGATCAGGGCCGGTCTCGGGGCCGATCTCGAAATCGTTACAATACCAATACCAGGACCGGATGAGTGTCCTGGTATTGGTATTGCTCCACACGGTGAATCTCTCGATGGCTGCGCCATCGAGTTCTCGCCGTTGATGGAGGGTTGGGGGCTGAAGAACTGAAGAAGATGACGTGTTCGCCGAAGAGTTTCGGGGGTGGGGGTTCAAAACGTTCCACCCTAAGTGGCGCGCGTCTTTTATGCAAAAAAAAACATAGCAGCGATGGAGCGAAAGGCGAAAAAACATGGCGGCGATGGTGCAAGTTATGAAAAAACGTCCCCTGACGTGATTCGCTGAGAGCAATTGGCTGGAAGTTATGAAAAAACGTCCCTTCACGTGATTCGTTGAGAGCAATTGGCTGGAAGTTATGAAAAATCGTCCCCTCACGTGATTCGCTGAAAGCAATTGGCTGGAAGAAAAAAAAACGACACGTGATTCGTTGGGAGCAATTGGCTGGAAGAGAAAAAAACGTCACGTGATTCGCTGTGTAGTAAAAAAAAATGACCGCCGCCTCAATTGATAAAACGAAAAAATGAAATATGAGAAATGCCTGTCTTAGAACAACAGAAAATTATAAAATTATTAATTCACTCTCTCGAATGTAATGCCAAGACTGATACGTCTCCGCACGCTGTAGTTGAAAACAGCGATAAGCCACATCTGGTGTTTGTTTACTCTCTCTCCAATGAAATTTCAAGAAACACGATTTGGCCTTGGACTTGTTTACTGTCTCAGATGTTGAAGAAACATTTTCAAGTATTTTCCGATGCCAAAAGGGCATAGGATGCTATCTTCGTTATTAGTAAAGGTACAGAAACGTGCGGGTACTCTAATAAGACAACTCTTATGGGGGATCAAGAAAATAATAGAATTTCCTTCCGTCAACTGCCATAAGTTCCATAAACCTTACATTTTAATGCGTTATGTACTCATCGCTCAAATGTTAGAAGTCGGTTCGTTAACGTTTGACATTTTTTCGTTTAGAACGTCGCTCAATATATCGGTGATGGAGACAGACAGATCGACAGATGGGTAGAGTGACAGATGTCAGTTTGATCGAAGCAGATCGAACTAACCTTATCAAACGTCTATTTTAGTCACATTTTTTTTGCGTGTTTAAGCGTTTAAATTTCAGTTGATTTTTCGAACACGAAAACGTGTATTTTGAGCAATTTTGAAATGTCAAATCTCCATAACAAATACATGTAAACAGGCAGTTTTTTCGGTTTAATTTAAGGCTGTTTTCTAGAACGCGAAAAACGTTTATTGTGGTCGCATTCTTGCGTGTTTAAGCGTTTCAATTTTCAGTTGTTTTTTGGAACGCGAAAAACGTCTATTTTGATCACATTTTTGCAGAGTATCGCTGCCGCAGTACGTTTCGTTTCATGTCAGTTTGACTTTGTTTCTTTTTTGTTATTCATTATCAGGTGGGTGGTTAAAGAGAGGGTTAGGTAACTTTATTTTTGGAAAGTATGTTATTGCCATTGAACAGTTGAAATAATCGGTGTTAAAATGTCATCTGAAGAATACAGACAGAAGGTTGAAGATTTTCCTAGACGTGTCCAACATTTTAAGGAAGATATTCAATTTTATGAAGAAAAGGAGAATGTGGTGAAACAGTTGACTGATTTGGGTATTCAAGACAAAGTGTTCAATCGAAAATTACCGCAAACGAGATATCCGTTAAAAAAAATCCAGCCTCAAGCATTGTAGAATATGTCTCCTCAACTAAAAACAAATTTTATTCTTCTGACTGCAATATTGAATAAAGTTTTATACGTCAATGTGCCGAAAAGGGTGAAATTCATGGCAATATGCGTAAAGGCAGATGATTTCGATCATCATTGTAATAGGACACAATGGAAAACAATGCGTTTACTCGGGTCAATCAGGGGCAGTTGGCAGTATTTGTTAGTGATGTTTCAAAGAATACAGCATTCAAGTATAAGTTGAAGCTGATATTTGAAGATCTTTATGAAATAGACACAAAAACCACCGAATTTATTCCAGCAGGTCAGGTGAAAAAGAAGTTGCAAATGGAATATAACGTTTATAGAATTCTAATCATAGTATCTATCATATTAGCATGTATTTCATGTATTTTAATTAGAACTGTACAAGAAATAATTTTGGAATTTCACATAATTTGGTTTAAATAAAGATATTCGAAAATTGAATTTTATTTTTATTATTACCATACAAATATTTTGCTATCAACTTCTGTTATTCGTTTCATATCAGTTGGCATTGAAACGCGCCATTCGGCGTTATCAATTATGGAAAAACCGCGCAAACAGGAAACTTGGTTATTATGCTGGAAGTAATAATCAGTTGGCCTTGAAATGTGTTTATCGAACTAACGGTTATCGAAAAACCCAGGCCAACAGTTTCGTTATCAAAACCACAGATTATTGCGTTATTTGGTTTGCTTATTCTGAAATTTTATATCAAGTATTCGAGAATGTTTTTATGTTTGAGTGTCTGCAAATTAATAAAAATTTAAACTTTATGAAATTAAACACATATAATTTCTTTTTCTTATTTATTACATAAATCATACACAAATTTTTGTTTATAATAAAATAAATATTCACGTTAAGCATTAGCCAACATACTATCTAAACATGATGCTTGACAAAAACCTTCTATAATTTCTTCCAAACTCAAATTAGTTTTATTATCACGTAACCATGATTGAGAAATGTCAAAAACACCTCAATAATAGTCACAAAATTTCATAGCATCTAGCATATTGATACGGTCAAACAGCACCCCCAAGTGTGTATTTAGAATGTCGTTTACATCTTGTTGGGACAGCTCCATGTTCGTGATATCCGTGGAAATGAAAATTTGTTTGGTAGTACTTTTGATGTACTGTGTGATGTAAATGTAATCCCCGCAACGTGTTGTGCGCCATGTTTTTTCTCTTGAATAATATGTAAGACGTCCTATATATATTTTTGCTGCATACTCTGCTATCCCCATTGCCTCAATGACCCATATTCCACATGACATTTGACATACACGCAGCAGTCACGTTTTTTCTCTTAAATTATGCATTCTGAAACACCCTGTATACTTTCCTCATTGGAATCGCACCTTCAAACGTTACACCTTCGTTACTTTGCAATTTTTTACATTTATTCCGAACATCATTATTATTATCAGACTCACAATCATTATATTTTTTTTAAATATTCAAACAGCGTCTGGAGAAATATATATCTCACCTTTGTGCGTCACTCGCTACCAAGCAAAAGGACGATGGTTCAAACCTCTACTGCTGAAATCTTTTTTCTTTATAAATTCAATTCAATTAATTCAAAGTGTGCGCGCTCTATTGGTAAAATGTTATCAATCTAAGGGATCTACTCGACTACGTCACACGATGAACGCAGACCAGCTACGCTCTGATTTTCCCCCCACCCCAAAAAGCGCAAAAATTGCCAGAACGAACCTTAAAAATCTTTATGCAGATTAACATGTAAAAATGATTGAATTGATTTAGAACTAACTCTTGTAGCTACTAAACTTACCTTGATCGAGCATATTGGATAATTGATGTTTTACTTCCTCCTTGTGGATTTGGGGGATTTGATGGTAACAATTTGATATGGTGAAAACTGGTTCACTGTTGTTTGTGTCGATTGAATGTTTGATTTCGTTAGTGAATGTCAAATTGTCACTTAAATAGAAAATATCTGAGAAGTCTAAACAAAGGTTTGAAATAATTTCGGTTTCTTCTTTGTTCAAGTGTTCGAGACGTAATTGTTGTTGTATGGTCTGGTGTCGGTCTGTCCTTGCGTTTAGATTCTGGTGTTCTTCATTGAGGTTATTGATTGAAAATTATTGCAAAGATTCAAGTGATAGTTCAGAAAAATTTACTTGTTTTTGGATCGCCCTCACATTGATTATTGATGTGAAAAATTCACCTTTATTACTTATTTTGACAATGGCATTCGGTAAGAGGAATTTTTCAATTTCCTGTGCTATCAGTATAGCATCAGTGTTTTTCAAATTACATTTCAATTTGAAGACTCGTTCAGTGCGAGGCTCAATTGAAATTCGATTTTGATTTTCGTCAATTTTTTCTGGTTTCACTGTTTCTGGCTGTTTGTTGTCGTCTGCCACTTTGAAAAGAGAAAAAGTTTTGAAGGGTTTTGAATTTAAGAATTCATTGATTCGAATTGGTTTTGACAATTATCTGTATAACAGTCTGCATGATATTCGAAAGTTGGTTCGGAGCTACTAGCAGTATAGTAGTTTCCTTGATTCTGATCATAATCGTCATAGTACTGAGGATCGAATTGATGGTAGTTCATATGGTAGGTTTTTTGGTTATTTGGTCGATAGTTTGGATTGGGTTGTATCGTGGATGGTCTCTGATTGTTGAAAGTTGGGTTTGGTTTAATGATCGAAGGTCTGTTCTGTTGAAATTGGTTTTGATGATATTGATTTTGGGGTTGTGGTGGTCTTTGATTGGGAACAGGTTGTTGAAAGGGTCTTTGATAATTTGTGTTCTGAACTGGAGGTCTCTGTAAGGTTGATCTGGAGAAGTTCTGGTTAGTTTGGCTTGAATTTTGTCTGGTGCGACATTCGTTTATAGAATGTCCCATGCGACCACAGAAAAAACAATTTTTCAAGGGTTGATTTGCGTTTGGTTTCCGAATGGGTGCTTGACTTTGATTGCGATTTAATGCAATTTCTGATTCTCAAAGTACGGTAATTGAGTTCGCGTCTGATTCTAATAATCGCTGAAAGCATATTTGGAGGATTTCCTGCCCTAACTATCTGTCCTATTTTTGAGTCAAGTCCAGTAAGAAGGGTGTTTAGTATCATGTTCCCGACAAGATGTGATTGTGCAGTTTTCTGTTCTCTAGTCATGAGTTGTTTGTTGATTGATGCGTGCATTTTTGCATTGTGTGATTGCAAACGAGAAACGAAAGTTAATGCCGACTCACTTGGTAGTTTCCAAATGATATTTAATTTCGTCCCATGTTGATGGGTTTCGAGAGTTCACTATTTCAGCTGCTTTTGCGCGCGGTTGATTTTTTATGTGCAAAACAAAAGTTTTTGATCTTGTACGGCCATCGTGTGAGCAGTATCACACGCTTGTTAAAAAGTTGTGAGGAGAATTGGATTTCCATCGTACTCAGGCACTATGGAGAATATTTCACTTAGTTTGTAAGGTTCTAGAGGTTGAATTTGATCTTGTTCATGAGTTTCTGGTTCGTCCGATATTTTGTTTCACACTATTGGAAATTAAACAAAAATGAAAAATGCGAGACAATTCTTTTGTTGTTGTTGGTTTCTTACTCTATGTGTCGAAGCATCGAGTTCATCTTGTTCTCGTCGATGTCTGCCAGGGGCTTCACCAGGTGTTCCTTCCACAGCTTTTTCGAGTGATGACTCCCTTAGGTTCTGGTTCCGGTTAAGGATTGGTATCCACCGCCAATAGTGAGGATTTGCCGTGTTCTAGTAACGTTCACGGAATCCTGCAGCGACTGCGCCAATTTTTTATCGCGAAACTAATGTACCACCGTTACAAAAGAAATAATAGTTTAAGTTATAATGAGCTTTTATTAACTAACTGTTGAAATGGTCATCTGCCTTTTTATAAGTTTACACGGTGTTGAATCAGCACTGCGAAAGCTGTTAACAAAGATAAGCTTTTCCAAGAGAATTGTTATCGCATGTAACCTGATACTTATGATAAGGCCATAGTGCCCTAATATGGCATATAACACTCATATATGAACATATCTACTTACCTAGGATTCAAAACTCATAAAAACTTGGTTGACAATGCGAGATTTTCAAAACATTCACTATGAAACAAATTTCAAAAACAAAATCCAATAAGGTTCTCCTTCCACTGGCGCTGAAGGAACTTATTCCATGATTAAGTATGATTTCCATTCATATACTTCTCATGACAACGCAATAAATAGGTGGGCTATTCTCGAATAATTCGATTTTATTAAGGTGGGCGTCTGATGTCGTGTATTGCGACATTTAATTGTATTGAGAAACGGTAACACATAGAGAGTTGAAATTTGGAAGGTGAACTCAAAAAAGATTGGAGTACAGAGTGATAATATTGAGATTTTTTTCATTTTGAATTTTAAGATTATTTTGGTCAGCATTTGAGTAAAATAAGCCAATACTGGCTTCTGTTTTATGTCAATCTAAATATTGATAAAAATAGTGCTATTTTCGATTGAAAACGAATCTCCAGACAATATCGTTTGGGAGATTAATTCAAAGTTAGAAATGGGCTAGGAATAGCCAAATTCGAACATATGGCGCGAAACAGTTCCTACTTTACCAACATTCTTACTCATTTCCTAGTTCGGCAGTTTTCGGATAGAAAGCGCCATTGTATATTTCATTCATTCAGTTTCCTCAATGAGACGGAATGTGATTTTGATAACATCGGTAGGAGGAGCCAGGTCAAGTAAATGAAATAATGAAAGACGTTGTGTTGTTTGGGATCCCCAAATCAATCATAAGCGTATCATGGAGTGCAATTTGAGGATGCAAAAATAAAAATCAACAATCAATGACGGGGTTTAGAGTTTCAATATATAATACAACGAAACTTCTCCTGGCACATGCGAAGTAATTTTTCTGAACTTCTTGCTCAGGATGCTGTAAGTATATTTCGCAGTTAATTTATTCAATATTTCTGAAAACGCTCACATTTTTTAAGATTTTATTAAACTTGCCTTATTTGTTTCTCTGTTCACTTATTTATTGTAAGTTCAGGTGAAATCTTTCAAGTGAGTTTTAACCCACCTATAGTTGCCCGATCATCATGAAATTGGGTTGGTGATTATGATTCCGATGACAATGTATTTTGAAGGGTAATGCCACCAGAAACATATATTCCTGGAGCTCATCAGATTTTTTGAGTTATGGATTTAGTATTCTAGAGGTGGAAAGAAATAACTTTCTTCATTAAAATTGTTCCTGGCTCTACAGGGTGAGCTACAGAAATGTTTGAATGTCTAACGCCAAATATGGAAAATAGTATTTGCTAATGGATTTTTCTTCATTTATAATGCTTTGAAAATTATTGATTGGCTTCGGATATATCAGTTATGGTGTACCTACTTACAGAGTGAGGCAGAAAACTCCTTTTTTTTAACTCGTTTATTGACTTCTCGCCAAAATGTGGTATTTCCGTTGACCTTCTCGAAGCATATTCTATAGTTGAAGCTAACAAACTGTTCTGAATACATTTCACACAGTGAGCAAAAAAAATTTGTTACTTATGGGACATCATATGAGTGGATTGTTTGATAATTCACAGGGAGTAAAGGTAAACTTTTGTCTACTCTTACGTGTCACGATACAAAGTGAGCCCAAGAAGACAGATTTTCGAAAACCTATATTTGAACGGAATCATGGGAGAATGTTCATTTAATTTCTGTTGAAACGAAAGCAATTTCCCAAAGTGTCTACATATGGATGGACAAAATAACACTGACTCATTGGAGACTATTATTGGTGGATTTTGTGCTGATTTTTGGATATGACAATATATAGATGATGATGATCAATTTTTGTGTAACTGTAGAGGAACTGGGTGATTCTAAAAAACCACAGAAAGATTTCGACTAGTAACACGACTTCGTTTGAGTCGAAGATCTAAATTTCATCATGAAAATTATTTAAATATTTCTCATTTGAAACTGAGAGTACTTGACGAAAGGCAATTATTTCAAAATAAATGGTTTCGCGATTCAACTCGCTCATCAGTACAGACTCGGCCACCAGTTGGTGGTTGTTACAGGAAGTATTGCAAAGTATATTCTTGTAGAAAAACTTTGCCAGGCGTTGGATAGACGTGTTCGGTAGTCGTATGGGGCTGTTGAATTATTTCTGTTCGACGTTTGCCGACAATCCTATAGTATAGGAAAATATGCGAAAGGCTGGATTATTTTTATAATCAAATTTCATTTATTGTGAAATAATTGTCTCTCGTCAAGTTCTCTCAGAGAAGATTTATATATTTTTCATGATGAAACTTATCTTCGACTCAAACGAAGTCGTGTTACTGTTCGGAATCATTCTGTGGTTTCTATAGATGGCTCTGCTGCTCACTTTCTTAGTGGGTGCCGGAGTTATCGTAGTAAAGAGTTATTTTCAAAACCTTCTAGAGTGAATCCAACCATACAATAAATACATTCTTGACACTTTATCTAAAACGCTTAGTTTATCATTTAACCTTCAAAGAGTGAAAGCAGCTGCAAGCTACTACCTACCAGGGATTTAAAACTAATAAAAACTTTGTTGACAATGGGAGATTTTCAAAACATTCACTATGAAACAAATATCAAAAACAAAATCCAATAACGTGCCGCTGCCACTGTCGCTCAAGGAATTTATTCCATGATAAAGTATGTTTTCCTTATACTTCTCACGACAACGCAATAAATAGGTGGGCTATTCTCGAATACTTCGATTTTAATTATCTGCCTGAAAATAGGAGAGAGAAATATATTTCATATGTATTGATGTGAAACAGAAAATCGAAATCGCATACGTACGAACTCGAGAATAGGACACCTGCTGGCATGTTGCCAAGTGCCTCAATACACTAATCTCTAGGCTCATTTTAATTTTTTACCGCTATTTGACCTGATAGTAATGAATATAACAACGTCGATTTCTATTTTCAAAAAAAGTTGATTTGGAATAAGTATATAACGAATCATTTCTTCTTGAATAATCTCCAAACCAAATGGTAATTATTAGTCCAAGAGATGTATTAGGTATACGGAATATGTGATATTATTGGCAACAAGGCTCATCGGCTTCTTGCTAGCGTTTGTAAAGAGTAGTACCACCCTAGATAATTATCTACGGTGGTAGGAACAGACATTAGTTTTGACTATCATTCCTCATTTACGCGGAGGGAGACTTGGATAAATATTTAACAGAAGGCATGGTGGCTCCTCTGACGGATTAGTTTGTCAAGCCGTATCAAACGGCGACCTTAATCTGCATAAAAATAAGAGAGAGAGATATATATTTCATATGTATTGATATAAAACATAAAATCGAAATCGCACACGTACGATCTCGAGAATAGAACGCCTGCTGGCATGTTGCCAAGTGCGCCAATACAATTACTGATCTCTAGCCTCATTTTAATTTTTATCCGATATTGGACATGAAAGTAATGAATAAATATAACAACGTCGATTACCATTTTAAAAAAATGTTGATTTGGAATAAGTATTTAACAAATCATTTCTTCTTCAATAATCTCCAAATCAAATGATAATTAATAGTCCAAGAGATGTATTATACGAAATATATAACATTATTGCTTTTTTCTAGCGTTTCTAAAGAGTAGTACCACCGTAGATAATATCTACGGTGGTAGATAGTACAGACACAGTAAAGCATATTCAGTAGTCCGACTCATCGTCGGAACCTTAGATGTTGGTGTCCATAATTCTTGTTTTTTTTTTTAATGAGGATCATTGTTGTGGTATTGATAGTGCCCATTCATATTTTTTTTCTCTGATAGAGGAGATTGTGGTTTAAAGATGTTTTCTCTTGGAGGGTAATACTGTTTGGAATATTTTTTTCTTCTATTAACTTTTTGGGGAAGTTTTGTTCATTATGGAAGGCAAACTTCAAATAGAGCGTCTTGATAAGGAAGAATTAACATATGAATCGGCTATTCGGGGAGTCAATGATCAAACTCTTGTAGCTGATATGAGGAAATGTTTAAGGGATTATTCAAAATTAGAAAAGAGTTCAGCAAATATCAGGTGTCCTCAGCAGCCATTTTTATTTAAAGATGATTCAAGTTTTACAGGTGATGAGTCAGATACAGATTTTTTAAAAATCATTACGAAACTCATTCATTTGTTCAAACGAGCTGAACGAGCTGTTGCAACTTTGGATGATGAGAATGCAACCAAGTCAAAACATTTAGTGGACCTTCTAAATTATCAATCCAAACTCAAATCACGGGATAGGAAATATAAAAGTTTGTCACAACATTCTACACCTTTGCGCGATGGCGGAAGTTATGGAAAAACTTCTTTCCCTCACGTGATTCGCTGAGAGCAATTGGCTGGAAGAGGAAAAAACATGGCCGCCGCCGCCACCGCCACCTTAATTGACAAAACAAAAAATTAAATATGGAAAATGTCTCTACTGTCTTAGAACACACACACACAACAGAAAATTATGATGGACGACTTATTATTAATTCACTCGCTCTCGAATGAAATTCCAAATGAAAAAAAAAATACGTCTCCGCGCGCTGTAGTCGTAAACAGCGATAAAAGCCACATCTGGTGTTTACTCTCTCTCCAATGAAATTCTAAGAAATACGATTTGGCCTTGGACTTGTTTACTGTCTACTCTCTCAAGTTGAACGAAATTCTCAGTAAACACGACGATGATCCATTTTTGACCTTGAATTTGTTTTTCAGATTTATCTCACACATCTGGTATCTGTTTACTGTCTCAGATGTTTGTTTTCCAGGAAGAGATAAGAGAGTCGAGTTTGAAGCCAAATTGATCGATTCAAGGCATTTTAAATGTCTCACTCTAACCCATGGCATTGTATGTTTGTCTTTGTCTCTGTTTGCATTTATTGAAATGAATAACGTCAGTTCGAGAAAAATACATTTATTTTTCACATAAAAAATTACACTTCAGTGCCAGTGGCGTAGTATGAAGATACATTATCATTATCGATTAAAAAATATTTTTGATGCATGGATTTAATAAATCTATATATGGATTCGGATATTTGAACACTCAGAACCATTGACACGAAAAACATAAACCAATCGTGCAGTGTTGGCGACGGCGGCAGCTCACATTTGGAATCGTTACTTTCTCGATCAGCAGCAGCAGCAGCAGGGGCTTGCATCTTGACGTCCACGGGTTGGGTAGTTGGGTGGGGCGTCGACGAAGACGACGATGGTCTCGAAGTGCTGCTGCTAGAGGGGCAAGACATCTTCAGCGGAAACCACTGCGTATCGCTATAGGTGAGATTTGTATAAATCTTCCGCAGTCTGTACGATGAGGTGTTCATCGGGATTTCGGCTCTCAACACAGGCAAATATCCATCATTGGCTAGCGCCTGAGTCATTTTCGTCCAATTCGAAGTACTCGAATCATCGTCGTGCAAATACGATACTAATACCTCACCGTGCTCATATGGCGGGCTAATATACAGTACGTTCGACAGAACGGCTGCTAGAATTATATAATTTGATGTCATCGTGACGACAACTCAATGTACACTGAGAAATAGCGTATATGTCTCTCAAATATATACACTGAGAGGAACACACACACATACACCATTGCTCAATGTACATTACTCGTATTTCTTTCAGTCTCTCTCTCTCTCTCTCATTCATTCAATCCGCAAAATAAATCGAGAAAAATTGGTTTTATACATCTATTAATACATAATAATAATAATAATACAATATGAATAATAATACAATATGAATAATAATATTTCGTGTGTGTTTTTAGGCTAGTCTTGGTGTGGCTGACGTCATGGACTTGGTACTGGCGGCGACGGCGGCGGAACGTGGTGGATCGGTGAATGCTGCTGCTGCTGCTGCCCCATCCATTTACCATCGTTAATTCGCATATTTTGGAAGCGTTTGAAAATACACAGCTTGTGCTCGTACTCTGCTATGTGCGCCTTGAGCTCGCGCAAATTTTGCCGATTGATAGGAGTGTCGTGGTCATCGTCGTGATCGCCGTGGGGCCTCACCATATCAGGTGTGATGATATCCATTGCCAGATATCGAAACAGTGTCTCACGGCACAATGCACTTCTATTTCTCCGGATGCTATATGATTCAAACAGAGCGGGCTTTGCTTCTCGAGTGTCGGTGGAGGCGTTGTGACGACTGTACTAGTAGTAGCCGCAATATCGACGATGTGTGGTCTCTTAGGCAGATCGAGCACACACTTCAGCAAAAAATCGAATTTTTGATTACCCTTCACGTAAACCACATCAGCCTCGATGATGGGGCGCAGCACTTCCTGGATCTCGTTGAATTCGAAATAGCCATCAGAGTATGGAATGCCGTGGATATTTCTCTACAAATATCGTACTTGCCGTTTATCTGCTTCGCTCAGGTCATGGAATGGCACTACGGCTTTGAATAAAATGTGGTTTGTGCGATGCCCGTCGGTGATGGCAAGCTCTTTGGGTTGGAATTCACCGCCCACAGTGAAACCCTGAATGTCACAGGCTACGAGTTTCATCTTGTTGCGTTTTTGTCTGTTTGATGATTGTTGAACTGATTCACTGCTTTGATTAACTGAGAGACACACACTCGGAGAGAGGGAGAGCGAGATTAATAAACACCGACTGAACAACTGAACGTTTGGCTCACAACTGACGCTCTCGACCTGTCGATGCCTGCATTACATGCATACACACAAACAAAGAGTGGATTTCCCCACCACTTACTGCTACTACTGTATGTCACTATTTTTTATGACAGACGGCGTACAATCTCGCTCAAGGTCAAGGGTTCCAGCATACAGTCGTGAATGATGATGCAATAGGCTCGAGTATTGGCGGGAAATCCGACTCTGGCCTCGATGTCAAGTATGACATCGACAGTGGAGGATTTCATGAATTCCGCTCTGCGGGAACAATCTATTACGAAAACGGTCGCTCTGTTTTTGAATGCTCCGTAATCGAGTAGAGGGCGCTTCTTCGGACAATTGGCATAGCTCGGATAGAATTTCGTGTAGGCTCGATGGGCTTCGACAAAGTTGTTTCTGTTGAATTCCAAGTGCATACGTTAATGCGGGTAAGTATCGCTGTTCATAGTTAGGCGTATGTCGCTGATGTCGATGTGATCGAAATAGGACGCATCTCGAGCCGCATTGCCAATCCGATTTGTTTGGAAGGCCACAATGACGAATCGGGGACTCTCCATGGCCGTGCAAGTTTTCACAGCCCAAACTTCCTTGGTGGAACCCTGAGTGAGTGCAGGCAACTCGTATATGTCCCACTTGCGATACGAAATCACTACAGGAGCGTCTGTTTTGATGGACTGCAGCAATTTCAGACGAATGTCGTCATTGGGCACCACATGTTTGACTCTGAGTACAACGCTCGTGATCGTCAGTGTGGCTGTGGTGGCTTCGACTACTGGATTCGCCACCTCCTCTATCAGCATGCAATCATTTCTACTTCTCACCAAGCGAATGCACTGTCGTCCAATGGTGGCATATCTATAGTCATGAAATATGCCCAACAAATGCTTAAGCGGGATCCACATGGCGAACGAACCGTCGGGGGCGTTGTGAACCGTTCCGCCAGGATAGGTCCAGCCGGCTGTGCTCAAGTGTCACACATAATTTTCCTCGTAACAAGTATAGCCGCGAAGGGTGCTCACTATACCCGGCGATCAAACAGAGTCCACCTCTTTGCCATTGATTTCATAGTAGATAACCTCGAAAAGGTATGCGCTGGCATTATTGATAAATCTAACATTGCCCGTTCCTACGGTACGAGTCAGAGAGCCCTCTATGCACACAAGGGCATCGTTCATCAGTATCCACACATCGCTCTGCTGAATGACAATTTCGATGATGTCATTATTTTGAAAGGACTTGACGTACGGGTGGTGCGTTCGAGTCTCAACTCTGTTGATGGATTCGTCGAACTTTGGATGATTGTACACGTCGAACACTTGTCTTGATAACATGATGTCCTTGCGATTGGAGAAAGTGTATGCTGGAGTGAGACAGAGTGTGTGCGTCTGCTCTCTTCGACTGCGTCTGCGCGACTGAATTGATGCCAGCACCCTCTCTACTTTTATGCCCAAAGGCATCATGATCATCATTGTGATCAAATACCAACCCCATTTTTATGACAGCTTGCGCAGCACAAGTCGTATAATGATGGTCTCTCCACGGAAATTCACACTGCAACAGTCCTGGTCGAGAATATTCAAGGTTATGTTGTGTATTTCCGTCTTGTTTATAGGCAGGTAAATCAAACTCGAGGGCGTTTCGTCGATGGCAAAGCCGGGGTCTTCTCGAACGGCAAACTCGTATATGGTGTGAGCCGGACGATTGTTGAAGAAGGCACCCGATGTGATGTTACTATCGATGTGAACAGTTCGAACTTTGATAATGTTTACAGGTAGGTAGGATGAGTGAACGCTTCCAGCCTCCAATAGTCTCGGGGAAAAACCCAGTAATCGTCCTATGGAATCCTTGGGACGAAAATCGATGTTATAGAGCTTGCTGTATATCTCACACTGCAGCGTATTGGTGTTGGGTTTGAGAGAGAACAAAGCCTTGCTTTTGTTGGTACCGTCGTCGTTGTCGTCGTCGACGTTGCAAACGTCACTAGACACTACGGCTCTCTTCTTCTTCTTCTTTGCTTCTTTCGGCCTCCCGATATGTTTATGTATAAACTTGGCAATGTCGCTTATTTCGTAACACCCAGTCGGTAATTGGATGATGCTAACAGATGGCGCTCCATTGACAGAATAATAGAATCGACCACTCGATATGTTCGGTATGCTGTTGTATGAATAGAAACCAATCAATGCCAAGCCGTAAGTGCTATCTTCGTCCAATTGGAGCGGCGGAGAAAAGTCTGCGGTTAGCGTCGACGTTTGACCTGTCACTGTCAACAGCAAAGACATGACTGACACTGGATGGGGTTATGTAATTCTATTTAAACCATTCCATATGCGCGCTCTGTGCTCAGAGTCTAGTATGGGATTCAAGACGCGTGAGGCTCGCGCTATTCGTCTAGCGAAACGTATCCTGTATATGGCCACTTGCATCCAATACGATTTGCGCGAAGTTTTGTCTGCAAAACGCTACGCCACCATATAATGAACCTCATTGCGCTCGTCATTAAAGGTCGACACTTTTCTATTCATTTTCGCGCGCGCACACTCAGAGTATGTTCTTGTATAGAAAATTCAAACACAAATGACCGCAATTAATTTGGTTGGATGTCTGATAGCGATCGTTGTTGTAGAAGATTTTCACTTTTTTACCCAGATATCGGACCAATTCCACCGGCGGCTTCAAATTGCCGAATCTGTCAAAGTATTTCCCCACATGTCCGCGTTTCACGTAAGCTACCCAATGCATTCCGCAATTCCTGTTCGAGTACAGATTGATGATTGCGCATTCTCTGTACTTGGGAAGTTTCGATGAGGATCGAGGTAAGTTGTCTCGCATGAAAACACCAATGAAATGAGGTATTTTCAGAAGTTTCACATATTTAAGCAATTCCTTATCGAACGACGCTCTATTGGGCAGCTTCAGCGGGAGTTTTTTGAAAATTTCTTCTTGAGAAACAAACCGTAGCCGTCTTTAGCGGTCTTGCGCAGAAACAACCCGGAACCTCCATGTTTGTTGTCACCACCAATGCTCTCCATTGCGATATCATGACGCTTGTCTTCCTCCAATTTCTTTTTGGCATTGGCCGAGGAGATGATGGTCCTGGCTATGGTGCTGGCACCGCCTGCCAACGAGCCCAGCGCTCCCAGAGCGGAAGCAGAGGCAGCACACCACCGCTCTTTGCTTCGAACGGTATTATTCGGGGTACTCTGATTTTTTTGCGGCCACCCAATTTTTTCACTTGAGCACGGGCAGCACGCAGTGCCACCAAGGAGGATTTTCGCAGAGCCTTCGCACTCAAATCTTTCAGCTCATCAGGTTTCAGTGTTTTTCGCAGAGTCTTGGTAATTTTTTCAACCACATCTCGACGGAAAGACTTTGGCTTTGCAGCAGCAGCAGTCTTCTTCTTCTTCAGACCCATTCCCAAATTACGTTTTGCCTTCATGGTTGTGGTGACCAGCCAAGCAGCAGCTTTCTCACCAAATTTGGCGTCTTTTGATTTGACACGTTCCCAAGCTCGATTTTCCAGCGCCCAGTCGGCCTTGTGTCTCTCCTTCAAAAACTTGTTTTGCGAGTATGCAATATCGTGAGTCTTACAAGCCGAATCCAAAGGGTTCACACCAGGGTCTCCACGTGCCAATCTCTTCTGTAGTTTGGTACCCGGTCCACAGTACTGGTATCCAGGCAAATGAAGCTCGAATGGCAGATGATTAATCAGAGAGTTCACCACACCACGACCTTCGTGCTCGACAGTCAGCATGACACTGACGCGAATGATGCTGCACACCTACTTACATAACTGTACTCCACTCAAAATGTCATTCGAATGTCAGATGTGGGCGTGGTCACACACACACACACACACTTCAGCAAAAAATCAATCAACTCAAACATGAAAGTGGTGCAACAAGAGCCGGCTCTGGAAATTGTCAATTTGGATACCATAGGTGGAGGAGGTATTGGCGGTGACGACGACGGTATACGTAAACACGGCTCCCTGCTACCGAATTCATTCCGAGCGATATTTTGTGGCCCCAGCGGATGTGGCAAGATCAACGCTGTACTCAGTCTGCTGTTCAGCCCGAACGGAGCACGCTTCGAGAATGTTTACGTTTATTCAAAGTCGCTGTACCAATCTAAATATCAGCTACTGCACGATGTACTCAAACAAGTCAAGGGCGTAGGTTATTTTCCATACAGGGACAACGACGAGGTAATCGATCTGTCGAAGGCGAAAGAAAACTCAATTTTCATATTTGACGATGTGGCGTGTGACAAACAGAATAAAATCAGAGAGTTCTATGCCATGGCACGCCACAAGGGTATTGACCCAACCTATTTGTGTCAAACCTACTCGAAAATACCCAAACAGCTGATCAGGGACAATTGCAACATTATAGTGCTTTTTCGGCAAGACGATTTGAATTTGAAGCACGCCTTCGACGAGCACGTCTCTTCAGATCACACCTTTGAGGAATTTCACCGCATGTGCACCACCTGTTGGAAGGAAAAATTCGGATCTTTGGTCATTGTCAAAGACTTTGATGTGAACAAAGGGCGCTACCGCCTGGGCTTTGACAAATATATACAAATGTGATGCGAGGTGGCACGGCATTCGTACTGCAGCCATGGCGCCGACCACATCACCCCGCATCGAGACGGAGAATGCTAAAGCTGAACGCAAACGTCAAGTCAATCAGTTGTCGAAAACTGTGCGAAAAAAGTATCTGAGTCTGAAACTCGGAAAATCCGAGCATGATGAAGCACTGAGTAAATTATTCAAACCCATTACGGTGCCGCTGAAAAGATTGAGTGCGTCAGTGCCGCCACTCACCAAGCGATCACGACTGGCAGTAAAAAAAGAAGAGAAACAGGAACCGTCGACACCAACGACTCCAGACTTTATGAAAAAGGAAGAAGACGAAGAAAGCTACCACACAGATGATGGTGATTATGATGATGATGATGAGGATGACTACTTGGAAGTTTATCCCGAAGTAGCAACTGAATTCGTGAATGAACATCGCGCCAAATCCGGCAAAATAGATGTGAATTACGGCCCCATTTACGACAAACCAAGAGTGCAATGGTTGCTCGGTAGAAAGCTGATGGACTTCGACAAAGATACGGGGGACATTCGCATTGATGGTGTAACATACGAGGGCACTCCGGGACTATATAGTTTGATTTTCTACAAAAATCCCAAATACGCCAAAGCCGATTTGGCGGCATACAAGCAAATTTTGACATCTTCAGGTGCGCATGTAGATGCGCGAGGTAGGTTGAATCCATCTCAGACTGCCAAATACGAACAGTTGATTCGACCAATGTTCAAAGATCCTCAATCAAAAATAGGTGGTGGTGGAGGTCGAGCTCGAGTTCGTTTCACCGACGGCAGTGGTATCCCAGATCAGTTGACATACAACACGAAACCCATAGAATACGTGTACTGGGACGATGTGAACGAGCTCGTTGACAGGTATAGGCTTCTGATAGCCGCCAAAAATGCCGGCAGCACCTCTACCGACAACGAGATCGTGGCCATCATCAATGAATTGAGGGAAGCAGGCTATATTCGATAAATAAAAGCGTAGACGTTTTTTTGCATGCCGCAGTCGCATCATGAGCATCAACAAGTTCGGTCAAACTTCGTCAGCTCGCCGTGCACGGTAGCAGCAGCAGCCCTATCATTTTCCTGGTGTTATACTCAACTATACGACAAATGGGGACATTGATGCTGAACATGTGAAAATATGTAATGTGGAAACGCCAAGTGCACTCAATGATGTTGCCAACAAAAAATACGTTGATGACGTCATACAGAAGCTCAAAGATGACGTCATACACAAACTCAAAGACGAGCTGGACACCACCAAAAACAATCTAACAGCCTTGGATATTCAAGTGATGAAATTCATGTCACTTTCGATGAAAAAGCAAGAAAATACCAAGAAACGCTTGGATAAATTGGCACTGGAGATTGTTGATATTCCAGCCTCTTAAGTAGAAGGTGTAACGCCCAGTGCAGTTAGTGTATTGACTCCGCCATTAGCGAAATGACGTCATCATCATCTGAGAAAAAACAATTGGTTGATGAGCTCCATGCTCCAGCCAGAAGGAATTTTCCTCGCAGACGTACCATCATCAAAGGACTCGACGATCTGTGGCAGATGGACTTGGCTAATCTTCAAAAATACTCCAAAGCCAATAAAAACTTCAATTATATTCTCGTGGTGATTGACACCTTTTCCAAGTACCTATGGGTGCGCCTCCTGAAGACCAAAACTGGTCGAGACGTTACCGAAGCGATGAGTGACATATTATCGAAAGCGAAAAGATGTCCCAAGCTCCTCCAATCAGATCTCGGAACTGAATTTTACAATTCCAGCTTTCAGACTCTCCTGAAAAAGTACAACATCAAACACTACAGCACGTATACCGTGAAGAAAGCCGCGATTGCAGAGAGGTTTATACGTACTCTCAAGGAGAATCTCTTCAAGTATTTCAGTTTGAACGGTACCTACAAATGGCTGGACATTTTGCCGGACATTGCCAAAAACTACAACCAGCGCAAACATCGAACGATTGGCATGAAACCGTGTGACGTCACCAAAGACAATGAAAAACAGGTGTATAAGTCAACGTATGATTATGCCGAACGTGCTGGTCGAAAAAAATTCAAAATTGGCGATTTCGTGAGAATTAGCAAGGCCAAGCATGTTTTCGAAAAAGGGTATACGCCTAATTGGACTACGGAACTATTCAAAATTGTCAAAGTGAAAATCACCCAACCAATCACGTATTTGCTGGAGGACTTGGAAGGGCGACCAATCAGCGGCGCTTTCTACGAACAAGAACTACAAAAAACGAAAAATCCCGAAGTCTATCTAGTGGAAAAAATCATCAGACGTAAGGGTCGTAAAGTACTTGTGAAATGGCTGGGGTTTGATAGTACGCACAATAGTTGGATTGATGCGACAAATCACATGTAATTCAATGGAAAATTGGAACAATCTCAACTGGAAGAGGGGGCCTTTCATCGTCGTCGTCTCTCAGCTCTCGACGACGTAGAAACTCGAGCCGGTGTATGGGGGGAGGGTGGGGGGTGATGGCGGCGGCGGCAGCGGAGAAATAAACCGATGCCAAACGGTGCAGAGAGATTAGTCAGTCAACATGTTTGATGCAGTGAACAACGTCGTTGTCGAGTCTTCTGAAGAGTCCTCTGGTTACGAGTCGGCGTCAGCTTCATCATCATCATTATCATCATCATCATCGGACGGAGAGTGGGCAGATCGAATGGCAGATTTAGATCGAATATGTGACATGTACAAGGAGGCCATCAAAGCGGAACGTTTCTTCGCATGCAACGCCACCTACGAGTTTCGCAACACCGACGTTTTGAGCTTGCAATGCGGCATAAGTTTTGCTCGGAGTTTCGTGCCTTCAGTGAAACTCGTGTGCAAGGTCCAACACACCATATACTCCAGCCTGTCCTTCAGCATGTTTGAATTGGGCCAATTCGTGGGGGCCGTTAATCAGTTGCTTTACACTAGCCGAAATGGCCCGAATGCAGCAGCCGCAGCAGCAGCCAAGACTATTCGAATCAAACTCGACTGGGACGATGTTATGGATTTGGAATTACACACGTATGCAGAGAGTCAACAAGTGCGAGTTTCCAAGAATGACACCTACTTCTACCTGACGGAAGCGGATGTTCAAGAAATCCTACATCTAGATGCTACTGTGATGGCGACAAGATTGAATATCTATTGAATATGAACTTTAGTCAATATTATCACGATTTATTAAGCAGTGCAAAAACTCTAGCTAAAAACAATGGTTTGTCATTTGATGAGGCTATAAACTTGTGTACTATATCATCAAAAGATGATAAATATCTATGTTTTCGTGAATACCTATGCTATTTGCCGGATAAAGTAATGTTTGATTACGAAATGAAGTAAATGTATATATTGAGAGCAGAGTTGGCGTTTTAATTCATTATGCAGTGTGTAGTGTGTCTGTGTGTATGCCGAGAGAGAGAGATGCAGCAGTATGAAACAAGACTCGACTCGTATCGAAGCTGGACATTTCCTGCAAGTAAGTTAGCCGAAGCAGGCTTTACGTATACCGGTTCAGAAGATGTAGTTGCATGTCTTTCGTGTCAAGTAGAAGGGTTCAGATGGCTGCCCAATGACGATCCTATGGCTGACCATCGTCGATGGAGCCCCCATTGTGATTTCGTTCGTAGTTATTACTCTGAGCGGCACAGACACAGACCGACGACAGATGGCGCTGATGTCCCTCCAGAACCAAGAGTGTCAGATGTCATTAGCAGAGTGACAGATGACACATGGATGACACCGCCACCACCACCACCACCACCACCGACAGATGGCACTGATGTTGCTCCAGAAGAACGACAACTGAAAGGTGACATGAGCAGCAAAGTGATCACAGATGTCATAAACATAGACTCACAGAATACGGTGATGATGTGTCGTGTATGTCTTGTGAATGAACTAAATGTATTGTTTATGCCACGTAGACACTTGGCGTGCTGCTCACAGTGCGCCATCAGGTGCGACACATGCGTAGTTTGTAGATCGCCCATCAATACATTTATGAAAATATATACATCTTAGAATATTTTTGATTTTTTAATTTTGCTACTCGAAAATACCCTTCCCCATTTTTTTTTGCTTAAAAAACATGCCAATTTTTATGTAAAAAAGTATAACATTTTTGATTGAATTATTCTTCCAATTTTGGTGCAAAAACGTGCTCTTTTTTTGATGCAAAAAGTGACACTTTTTTCGATAAAAAAAAACACCCAAAATTGACATGGTGGAAGGATTTCAGTGAAGCAATTTCAGTGAATTTTGAGTCACTCAACATTCACTCAGCTTTCACTCAGCTTTCACTCAGCTTTTTCCACCATGTCAATTTTCGGTCATTTTTTTTATCAAAAAAATTGCCATTTTCCCATAAGAATACATGAATTTTTGAATGAAAAAAAGTGGCACCTTTATTGACATGGTGGTAAAAGCTGAGTGAAGCATTTTCAGTGAAAGCTGAGTGGCTGAGTGAATCACTCAGCTTTCACTCAGCTTTTTCCACCATGTCAATAAAAGTGTCACTTTTTTGGGCAAAAAAACAGGCACTTTTTTGGCTCTAAAACGATACTTTTTTGTATGAAAAACTGCATTTTCACGTTTTTGATGCAAAAAGTGCCACTTTTGAGGCAAAAAAGAGGCACTTTTTTCGATAAAAAAAAACACCCAAAATTGACATGGTGGAAGGATGTCAGTGAAGCATTTTCAGTGAATTTTGAGTCACTCAGCATTCACTCAGCTTTCACTCAGCATTCACTCAGCTTTTTCCACCATGTCAATTTTGGGTTATTTTTTTGATAAAAAAATTGCCATTTTCCCATAAGAATACATGTATTTTTGAATGAAAAAAAGTGACACCTTTATTGACATGGTGGTAAAAGCTGAGTGAAGCATTTTCAGTGAAAGCTGAGTGGCTGAGTGAATCACTCAGCTTTCACTCAGCTTTTTCCACCATGTCAATAAAAGTGTCACTTTTTTGGGCAAAAAAACAGGCACTTTTTCGGCTCTAAAACGATACTTTTTTGTATGAAAAACTGCATTTTCACGTTTTTGATGCAAAAAGTGACACTTTTGAGGCAAAAAAGAGGCACTTTTTTCGATAAAAAAAAAACACCCAAAATTGACATGGTGGAAGGATGTCAGTGAAGCATTTTCAGTGAATTTTGAGTCACTCAGCATTCACTCAGCTTTCACTCAGCTTTCACTCAGCATTCACTCAGCTTTTTCCACCATGTCAATTTTGGGTCATTATTTTGATAAAAAAAATAGCCATTTTCCCATAAGAATACATGTATTTTTGAATGAAAAAAAGTGACACTTTTATTGACATGGTGGTAAAAGCTGAGTGAAGCATTTTCAGTGAAAGCTGAGTGGCTGAGTGAATCACTCAGCTTTCACTCAGCTTTTTCCACCATGTCAATAAAAGTGTAACTTTTTTGCATGAAAAACTGACACTTTTTTGCGCAAAAAAGTAACCCCTTTTTTTGATGCAAAAGTGATCTCTAAAAATATGTGGGATTTTGAATGGGAGATTGGAAGGGTGAAACAAAATATAATAATATCCAGACACGGATTACATATTGATTTTATTCAATCATAAATATAAAACATAATCGGCTATTATTTGATTAATAATATATAATGTAGTGTGTGTGTGTATGTGGAAAGAGACAAACAAGAGCACAATTTCTTGCATTTTCATTTAACATTTTTCTTAAAATTTTGTATGTGTGTGTGTGTTTGGCAATCTCATTCATCGAATTCTGAATCCTCATCCCCTGAGCCTATGAAGCGTTTATATGTGAGATCTAATCCGTAGGGCTCACCACTACCACGCAGATGTAGGTCACAGTAACATTGGCTGCTCGTTTTCAAAGTGAACAGTACTTCATCAAATCTGTTGTGACACCAAAATTTGTCACATTGATATATATTGTCCATGTGCTTTACGCCGAACACCATATGTTGATGGTCTCTGATGCTGTGAACCGGATGGTTTTGCATAGCCCTTCTGAATGCTGTATAGCAAGTGCGGCAAAATCGTAAATTATATTTTGGAATACGATATGCATTCGCCCACACACAGTATTGGTCTTCGTGCAAATGACTCTCCCAGTCTTGATTTTTGAGAGCTTCACACCAATCTTCAAAGCTGATTTCTCTCGTGTAGTCTAAGTGACTCAAATCATTGAAATTTTGTTTGACGCTCTGAGCCTGCTTATAGATTTGTATCCATTTTTCATCGGCAAACATTTTCAAAATTCGAGGTAGAGGTGAGGCCTCGATGAATTCAACTATTGAAGATGTACATCTGACTACTTGCAGACAGCATACATTTTTCAAAGTGTCTACTATGGTGGTGGTGTGTGTGTGTGTGCGTGTGTGCGTGCTCTCTTAAAAAATATTTAAATACTATTAGATATCTAACTGACTGTAATGACCCCACGGCAGAGTGTCATGAGAGCCGACAATCAAACAGCGCTTGTCGTCGTGGGGGTTGAGAGCGATCTTTGTTTGCTCTACACTAAAGACTTTGTGTGAAAAGGATCGAATACATCGTTGCGAAGTTATTTTTTCCACATTGTTTTTCAGACATTCCACATAATCTTCAAAAGTGATGTGATTTTCGACAACGCTGTATTTGACCCCTTTGGATTTTTTTACGGTTTTTTCACCTTGTATCTTATAGGTGTACAACTTTGATCGAAGCCCCACGAAATCTGTCATGATACGACCATTGGCTTCGTCCTTCATCAAGCCGGGTACTTTTTAATTTTCGATGGGGATGTCAAATGGGTTGTCGCTTGGGTAGTCGCTCGTATCGAATTTTTCAATGTGACTGCTAATCAAATCTCGATAAATATCATCGCACTTAATTTCATAAATGAGCGAATCAGTATCCGTATACATCAATTTGCACTGATCGTGCGTGTACTTTTCCATCATGAAGCCGTAATGGAAATCGTACACGCATACCTTGGAAATATCGAGAATCGACATTCCTATGTACAAGGGCTTATTGAATAACAAATCCGTCTTTGCCATCTCGATAGCGACGAGGCTCTCGTCGAAAATAGTGCGACTCCTGAAATTTGGACTGGTAATCAGATTTTTTGCGCCATATCGTCCCCCCCACTTGGAGACCATTTTCACCACACGGTGCTTCCGTATGTTTTCCATGGTTTTCCCGAACACTGCGTTATTGGCTAGTTTGTAGATATTTTTGCCAAAAGTAGTTTTTGCTTGAGAGCGTAATTTCGTATTTAATTCAATGTAGGGACGCAGCCACGCCGACTGATTGAATTGCAACACCTTGTGGATTTTCCTGAGTACAAGGCCGTGTTTAAGTGCTTGTTTCAACACCCTGTAGTGCACAACATATTTTTCCTTGTTGTACAGCGTGGTCATCAATTTTGGTAATTTCGAGCCTGGCGGTGTACGGTGCTCGGCACACAACGGTAAATCTTTGTGTTTGTCATGCAGATGTTCGGGGTACTCCAAATCGACTTCAAGAATGTAGCCGATGGGCGAGGTGTCCGACACTTCCGACACATCGAAATCGGCTGCATTTTCGAGCCATTTAAAGCCATCGTACGGAAGATATTCCATCATGGCCCAACCGTACAGATTATTCACGTCGAGATATAGCAAATAGGTCGACGGTTTGGAGGCGTCATACCTTTCACCCATGTGCTTGTTTTTGGCCGAGGAGAATCTGTTGCAGCACTGACTGATGCGAATTCCTCGCTCGACAAAGAGAAGCATGTCGACGTCTTTCAGTATCTGCAATTTGCACTGGGTGTACTTAAACATACAGGACCACGTATATCCCGGGAGGGTGTACTACCACGCAGGATCCAGCCCATACGTCTCGTGACCGATATTTCGAAAATTTTCGAAAATATCCGCAAAGAGCAATATGTCGGTTTTCATGTATAGGTCAGAGTACTCGCCCAGTGTTGTCAAGATGAACGACCGCCACACGTTCTGCGCATGCTCGTATTCGGCATCGGTGATGCCACAATCGTTCAACTTGTTGTAGAACTGATCGTGCGCCGGCAAACTTGGACATTCCAATTTCTCCATCGAATCGATGAAATCGTATGGGAATACCCCTTTTTGAGTGAGTAACTCGTACCGGTCGGCATCGAAATGGGCAAATTCGCGCCTTGATATCTTCAAGTCATGGATGGTCAGTGTTTGCACCAAATGCTCCAAGCTCATGCCCATGAAACGAAAAGAGTCAATGAATCGAAATTTAATGTCAGTGTTGCCGTCGTACTGGGTGAAAGAAATGTATTTTTCTTTGTTGACAGGCAACAGGCTGACTCGACCCCTTTTTGCTATATCTCGAATAATAAAATGACTGTCGTATCCGGATAAATTATGGAAAACGACTTTTTGTAGTTCAAATTGCAATGCGCATGCGCATATCCACGGAACGCTCCCGTGTAGTGATTATAATCTATTACAATTTTGTCGTCACTTTTCCAAGGTTTTTCGAAGATGTGGCAACATGGCGCTGTCGCTCTATCTGGAGGTGAGGATCATGGGGACAATATCCAAAGATTTGGCTTCCACAAATTTGGCTATGGCCCCCATTCCCTCCGCAAACCAATCCATCGAGTCGAGGCCCCGATGACTATCATAAAATGACAAAGTATCGTCATATGCACACTTGAAATAAAATCCAGCGCTGAAAGGAATGTGTTTTTGGTACTTTGTCGTATATGAGGTGCATTCTCCGTCATTAAACTGTTCCAAAATCGATTCAAAATCCGCGTAAATTACAAAGGGCACTATTTCTTCATGTACAAAATCCCGAAATTCTACATGATCATACGAAGGAAATGACATTTTGCTCTCATTTAATTTTTGACAATCAACAGTATGACTGTCGAGTTTCTCCTCACTCGTAAAATAATTTAAACACCTGTCGCAAATGAATGTTTTATGTTCAATTTCATAGGGAAGTCATTCCATCCAAGTTCAGTACATTTGAATAGTGAGGGTATGATGAAATTATATCTGTATTTTTACCCGATTCAACACGGTACAAGGCCGAAACGACGGCCCAAGCGAAACACGCATCATCTTCATTTTTCAAATTAATGCAAGCTTTTTTATTCGCAATAGATTTTGGCAGCTCGATGAAAGACGAACCGTTTCCCACGTCCGATTAATTCGTATTGATTTCCAAACTAACAATTTTCTGAAAACTCCAGCCACTTTCTTTGTCCGCGAATTCCGACAGTTTGTTTTGAATTTGATCGATGACATTTTCTAGGAACCACTTTTTCAAAGTTGTACCCCTATCGATAACAACGTTTTTAGTGTTGAAATATTTATAGTCGCTCATTATTTGTTCTTGATTCAAGGAATTTTCACGAATTTACCACAAAATGTCGCATTGACTTTGATGCTTGGATGTTTTTTCAATAAATTTTGAATTCTGCTTTTGAATAGAATGAATGCATCACCAAAAATTTGTCCAATATCTTTGTTTCAAATTTATAATTATACCGGTGCGTAAACGCGAAGAAAATGCCGATTTCAAGTCCTCCCACTTTACTCGAGATGTTAATTTTGATTTGACTCCCTCTCCCACCAACACGTCGACGCCTGGCTGTTGTTGACCTGACTTTTTGATTTAATTTCGTATAATTTTCAAGTGTCCGCATAAAGTTTGTAATTTTCTCAGAGAGCCTATGCAATCCACTGCCGCGATCGCACTATTGATCAGGCGGGTGGTGTACTTGCAATGGGCCAGCCAATGTTTGCGTTCTTCATCAGTACAACCCTTTTTGAGGATTTTTTTGATCTCACGCAACTTGGCTACCATCTCCATACTGTGTGCAAAAATAGCGTCAGATGACATGATGATGATGATTATTCAACAGACACACAAAATTTCAAGAAAATGTCAAATGAAAATACAAGAAACTCACTCTTTGTTTCCAACGGCGGCGGCGGCGTCGTCAGCGTCTTCAGGCTTTAGCGATCTCAAACAGCTGCTGCGCATGATTTTGATAGGCAATTTTCTGCTTGCCCCTGTAGATGAGCATATGCTGAGACTCGGTTAATTTGTCGAGGATGGGTTTGAATGCAACAGTCACTCGATTTGGCAGGAATACTTTACACTCTTCCAACTCCACTAGGATGGACTCTCCAAATTTGGTTGTTTTCGCTTCAGCGCCGAGGATCAGATGGGGTTCGTCCTTCGGTAGCTCAGACAACTTCCGCAGGTTCTTCCTGCAAGCCAACGAAATCTTGTTAATTTCGTCGAGAAGATGAGACATCTGCGAAATCATTTGAAAAATGAAAAAAATTCATACACGCTGTATTATAACTCTCACTCACTCACTCAAAATGAAAAATGATTTTTATGATTCACCCCGTGTATGAGAAATAAATATGATAAAAATAAAATATTCCAATCACACTGTATATAGCAAATGGAACTTTGTGAGAGACACCTTGTATGAGGATGATTATGATAACACTGTATGAAAAACAAAAAAAATATGACGTTTTGTGAGAGAGACACTCTGTATGAGACGAAAAACAAATATGACAAATGAACTTTTCTGAATTTTTTTTTTGAAAAAGAAACACTACAAAAAGTGAATCGAAAGAAATAGGCACACTTGAAACAATCGCTAAAAATAAAAAAGAATAACTACTACTACTGCTGACCTTTGCAAATCACTAATTAAATGGCACTCAATAAAAAACAATGCACTTGTATAGAAAAAAGCGAGAGACAGATGAGCGGCAGAGAGGCACTTGTTGTTGCTTCGAACGCAGATAATGAAATGACGCAGGCTCGCTGTGAACGTACGTATTAACTCTCTGTGTCACGTGACCCACGCCGTCCACCTCCACGCCGAGTTCGCGTAACCCACGCTGCAAATGTATGCAACGGTCGATCTGGGGAAAACCCAAATTGCGCAATAACAGTAAACAACTCCAAGGTCAATTTAGCTCGAGAAGCGTAAACAGAGATACCGGATGTGTGAGATAAATCTGAAAAACAAATTCAAGGTCAAAAATGGATCATCGTCGTGTTTACTGAGAATTTCGTTCAACTTGAGAGAGTAGACAGTAAACAAGTCCAAGGCCAAATCGAATTTCTTAGAATTTCATTGGAGAGAGAGTAAACACCAGATGTGGCTCTTATCGCTGTTTACGACTACAGCGCGCGGAGACGTATTTTTTTTTTCATTTGGAATTTCATTCGAGAGCGAGTGAATTAATAATAAGTCGTCCATCATAAATTTCTGTTGTGTGTGTGTGTTCTAAGACAGTAGAGACATTTTTCATATTTAATTTTTTGTCAACCAACGTGGCGGCGGCGGCCATGTTTTTTTCTCTTCCAGCTAATTGCTCTCAGCGAATCACGTGAGCGAAAGAAGTTTTTCATAACTTCCGCCATCGCGCCATGTTTTTTTGCCTTCCGCTCTATCGCCGCCATGTTTTTTGCGTTCCGCTCCATCGCGCCATGTTTTTTTGCCTTCCGCTGCATCGCCGCCATGTTTTTTGCGTTCTGTTTCATCGCCGCCATGTTTTTTGCCTTCTGCTTCATCGCTGCCATGTTTTTTTGCCTCCCGCTGCATCGCCGCCATGTTTTTTTGCAGAAAAGACGCGCGCCACTTAGGGTGAAACGTTTTGAAGCCCCCCACCCCGAAACTCTTCGGCGAACACGTCATCTTCTTCAGCACCAACCCTCCACCAACGGCAAGAACTCGATGGACGCGGCCATCGAGAGATTCACCGTGTGGAGCAATGCCGATGCTGCCTCATGCTAGTGAGGCAGCTTCGGCATTGTCCATCTACTTCATTTGTCCCACCTCCAAGAAATAAAAATTATCTTATGGAACCAGACTTGACATACATTTATTCAGAAATGTCATTTACTTCAACTAGTCAAGCGGACACCATAATTACTTGTTGGAACTGTAAAGGTCAAGGGCATACTTCAAGGCAATGACCCGCATCTGCTAGTGAAACGAAATATTGTTTCAAATGTGGTCTTCCAAATTTCACAGTAACGACTTGTCCTAAATGTAATGCCCGGTCGGAAAACTAATTGAGGAGTCCATAAATAGCAGCAAATGTGCCTCCGTACCCTACTCGGCTGGTCTTTGTCTGTCCAATAAACATAAATTTATTCTTGATTATGTTCTGGCGCATGCGCAAGATGATGAACGACCCTATCTGTCAGTTTCGATCTTCGATATCAATTTGCTTGGCCTTCTAGATTCAGGAGCTTCAAATACAATAGTCGGGGGTCCTGGCTATAAAATGTTGAAAAAAACCTAACCCTAACATAAATTCTGATAATATAGTGAATTGTCGGATGGTCAATGGGCAAACATGTTCGAGCATTGGTACTGTAAATCTTCCCATGAAATTGGGAAATCGTGTGAAAATTATTTCAGCTTTGATCATCTCAGCTTTACCTCATGTTTTGATTTTGGGTATAGATTTTTGGAAAAAGTTGCCTTCCTACTCACAGATTTGAAGCCTCTCTCATCCGTCAATTCCGTAATTAGTTGTTTTCTGGTACTACAATAAAATTGGTACCGCCCATTCCAAAATGGATTTATCGCAATTTTGGTTATAATCACAAAATTTCTGTCGAGTTTCAAAACGTGTCTGAGCGCAAACGATTCCTTGCACCCAAGTATATACGCTGATTTGACAGTTTTGTTTAAGTATGTCTGGAACTAAATATTTATTCCAACATGTGAAGTGTTTCCGTTGTTTAATGAGTTAGGATTAGCTATTTTGTATGAAAGGAAACCATTGATTCACTTACTGATTATCACTTGGCCGAATACATCACAAGGAGTCTCGAAAGATCATTTATTTCCGCAACCAAGAATTTGTTCGATAACCATACAAAGTATATTTCGACGTGGGTTGTTATACAGGATGGTATTTTAAACATGTTTTATCATTGCATTACAAGTGCTTTAGCATTTGTTACATAACAACTAGACCATACATTTAAATCAAATTCCTAAATCACTTTCCGCACATAAAATAATTGATTCTTTATAATAATTACTCATCTTTCTTGATGTTTGTAATCAGTATTAAATGAAATGTTCGTAAAAGGTCCTGTTAACTTTTTCCATTACTCGTTTCGGAATTTCGTGCTTGCATTAATTTGACAAACGTGCCCGGAAAAATCCTTATTTCCAAAATCATAATGACAGCAATCACGATATGGCTAGACGACCATTACAATTCATATAAACGAATATTTTTGGAGTCCGATTGGGAACCTGTGGGAAACTAAGAAAAAGGTGAATTATACATACAGTTATAACCTCATCGCTCTACTTCACCTCCATACAACGTTGCCATATTTCAGAGGCCTATAGGAGTGGAGCCTATATGGAGGCTTTTTCTGCAGAGCCATTACTTATAGTGTATATGCGTGTTAAATGGTGGCGCCTGATAGGGAGAGAACCGTACACTACATCGTGTAACTGTATAGATATACTGCCTAAAACGCCTCCACGGAAACGACCAATGGTGACGAAAAAATAAGAATGACCGCAAATACACGTGTGATCGTATTGGCCTCCGATTTTTCGAATTCGCCTGCGATTTTGAAGGCATGTTGTTCCAGAACGTATATATATATTGGAGGTGTATAAGACATTTTGCATGTTGATATTTGTTGTTATGTCAAAGAATCAATCTACTACGTAATTGTGAATACTGAAATCTGGTACTATGTAACATTATAATTTTTCCACTATCAGCTACTCAGAGTTTTAGGTCTAAAATTGAATTCGATTTATATTTATTAGACTGATGCTTGAATTCGCCCACCTTAATTAAATCTAATTTTCATTGAAACATTATTTCTTCCGTAGTGTGTTTACTTTGGATATATTTACAGCCATTTCGCATCTTTCATTATCTATACTCCCTCCAATTTCTTCGTGGCAAACTGGCGCCCAAACGTTTAAGGGTACATAAGTCATTGAATATTTTTTAGTTTTTCTCTAAGATATAGGGTGATTCAGTTGTACGGTATATTTCTTTCTAACTTGATGATATTCTATCATAATTTTTTTTATATTGATGTGTTCTACCAATACAGGGTGATATAAACAATCAATTTGTAATCAATATTTTTTTCCTATATTTGACAGGCAAAGTGCTATATCTATACAGGATAACTCTAATAGTCTGTGTATAATTCTTGTTTTTTTTTTGAGGATCATTGTTGTGGTACTGATATAAAGAGTGACACATTATCAGTGCCCATTCATCTATTAATTTTTTTTCTCTGATAGAAGAGATTGTGGTTTAAGGATTTTTTCTCTTGAAGGGTAATACTGTTTGGGATATTTTATTTTCTTCCATTAACTTTTTGGGGAAATTTTGTTAATTATGGAAGGCAAACTTCAAATAGAGCGTCTTGATAAGGAAGAATTAACTTATGAATTGGCTATTCGAGGAGTCACTGATAAAACTCTTGTGACTGATATGAGGAAATGTTTTAGGGGTTATTTAAAATTAGAAAAGAGTTCAACAAATATCAAGTATCCTCAGCATGCATTTTCATTTAAATTAATCAATCTATATTTGTTTAAAAATTACAGAGATAAAAACTATGATCTCAAGATTTGCAGGTGATGAGTCAGATATTTTAAAAATCAGTACGAAACTTTGTTCAAACAAGTTGAACGAGCTGTTGCATCTTTGGATGTTGAGCATGCAACCAAGTCAACACATTTAGTGGACCTTCTAAATTGTCAGTCCGAACTCAAATTACCGGTTAGGAAATATAAAAGGTTGTCACAACATTCTACACCTTTGGAACTGAGTGTAATTTTGTCATCAACTGTTATGTCGAGTGCTTCAGGGTCGGAAGAGTCTGATGATGACATAGCTGTTCAGGTAGTTAGCCAACCAACTCCTTCTACTTCTTCTAATCATTGTTAAGATGTGCCTGTTTCCAAATGGAATAATAATGAATTTGATGGTGATATTTATCGTAGTTCACTAAGTGCCTTTTTAGAAAATGTTGAGGAGCTTTTTATTTCTCGAAATGTTACGGAAGCTCAATTGTTCACTTCAGCTAGTGACCGTTTTACTGGAAAGGCTCTCATTTGGTATAGGTTTGTTCGACCAACTATTAATTCTTTGTCCAACCTTGTGCGCATTCAATTTTTACCTTCCAATTATAATGAAAAATTATTCCAAGAGGTGAAGCAAAGAACTCAAGGTACTGGTGAGATAATGGGAATGTATATTGCGGTAACGAAGAACATGCTTAATAGACTGACAATTCCAATGCATGACGAAGCTCGTTTAAAAATTCGGCTCGAAAATATATTGCCCTTTTATCAAAGTCAGTTGGGACTAACTAAAATTGATTTAATAAATCATCTTTTAGAATTAGGTCATCAACTAGAAGCGCGCAAGGAACGATTGAGTCTTTTGCCCCACCTCAAAGAAATAAAAATTATCTTATGGAACCAGACTTGGCATACATTTATTCAGAAGTGTCATCTACTTCAACTAGTCAAGTGGACACCATAATTACTTTTTGGAACTGTAAAGGTCAAGGGCATACTTCAAGGCAATATCCCGCATCTGCTAGTAAAACAAAATATTGTTTCAAATATGGTCTTCCAAATTTCACATTAAGGACTTGTCCTAAATGTAATGCCCCGTCGGGAAACTAATTGAGGAGTTCATGAATAGCCGCAAATGTGCCTCCGTACCCTGCTCGGCTGGTTTTTGTCTGTCCAATAAACAGAAATTTATTATTGATTATGTTCTGGCGCATGCGCAAGATGATGAACGACCCTATCTGTCAGTTTCGATCTTTGATATCAATTTGCTTGGCCTTCTAGATTCAGGAGCTTCAAATACAATAGTCGGGGGTCCTGGCTGGGAAATGTTGAAAAAACCTAACCTTAATATAAATTCTGATGATATAGTCAATTGTCGGGTGGCCAATGGGCAAACATGTTCGAGCATTAGTACTGTTGATCTTCCCATGAAATTGGGAAATCGTGTGAAAATTATTTCAGCTTTTATCATCCCAGCTTTGTTTTGATTTTAGGTATAGATTTTAGGAAAAAATTAGAAATCATTCCTAATCTTCGGAGGGGAAAATGGGTCTTTGCAAATAATCCTCAAGTTTATATTGATTCAATCGCTTCACAGTCCGAGGAGCAATTAACACCTGAGCAGTCACAAGTGTTAAATGAAGTGGTGCAAAAAGCTTTTCAGGAAATGGGCGACCAACTTGGATGTACAGATCTAGTCCATCATGTCATAAAAACTTCTGCTCCACCTATCAAGTGAAGGTATTATCCGGTCAGTCCGGTGATGCAAACACACATTGATGCAGAATTGAATAAGCTACTTTCAGAAGGAATTGTTGAACGATCAACCAGTCCGTGGTCTTCTCCTATTCTATTAGTTAAAAAGAATGACAACTCTTACAGATTTTGTGTTGACTATCGGAAATTAAACCAAGTGTCAGAACGAGATGCCTACCGATTATCCTATATTTCGGCAACCTTAGACAAGCTTCGGGACGCAAAATTTCTTTCGTCAATGGACATCAAATCAGCATATTTTCAGGTCCCTTTGGCTGAATCGTCTCGGCCTTTGACAGCTTTTACTGTTCCTAATCGAGGTTTATTTCAATTTCGTCGCTTACCGATGAGTTTATCCAATAGTCCAGCTACTTTTCAACGTCTTGTAGACCAGATATTAGGTCCAGAGCTTGAGCCACATGTTTTTGTGTACTTGGATGACATTATCATTGTCACTCAAACATTTGAGAAGCATATAGAAATATTGACTGAAGTGTTCTCGCGTTTGAAAAAGGCCAATCTTACAGTTTGAAAGGAATAAAACCTTCAGTTGGAGTTCAGAATGCAATGAATTCTGAACAAGTTGAAAGAATGTCTTATAAGTGTACTGGTATTATCGTGCCCTGACTTTTCGCTGCCTTTTGTAGTTCACGCAAACAGTTCGTGATATGGCCTCGTCGTTGTTGTAACGCAATCGCATCCTGATGGTGAGAAGGTGATATGCTATCTATCTAGGTCTCTTACTCGACAAAAACGTAATTACTCTACCACCGAACGTGAATGTTTGGGAGTTCTGTGGGGAATTAACAAACTAAGACCTTACCTTGAAGGATCCCATTTTACGGTCATCAGTGACCATGCGAGTTTATTGTGGGTTGACAGGTTAAAATCACCTACTGGTCGACTGGCTCGTTGGACTGTACGTCTTCAACAATTTGACTATACCATTATTCATCGAAACGGAAAGAACACGTCGTACCAGACATGTTGTCTCGTGCTGTTCCTATTGTTGATCACATACCACCTACCTCTTGACAGTTCACGACAACGTTAACTAGTGAAGACGGAAATAAGCGCCACCTGAAGATTCGTATCAGTACTATCGTGACGATGCGGGAAATTCAAATCTTGAATTTAATACTTAAATGTTCGTGAGAAGTTTCATTGTGTTGTTTACAACCTCAAACAACACTTGATATCACGACTACAAAGTTTTCCAAATATCAAGTGTGTGTATAGAGGTGTAAACAACACGCTGAAACATGAAATTGACAAATTAGTTTATAGTATATTACGTAGAATAAATTCTTAGAAATCAAATTAATTTGGTGTGCATATGACTATGTATTTCTGAGAATTTGCTCTATTTTATACTTGAAATAGAGTAGAGTAATGGTAAAAAAACAATTTCAAGTCAAAAGATGGTTTATTGTCGAAGATGTAAAATCTCATTGGACAAGAGTAAAATAATCATACACATTGTTTGAAAAATAAAATACAAAACAAAATGGGTGCAGTACAAAATATATGGGTCTTAATAATATAAGAGAGTACTTAAGGTATACAAAGATACTAGATAAATAAGTCATATAGAGCACAAAGTCAGCGTAATTAATCCATGATTTCCTGGATGAATGAACCCATATATCGCATAGTACATTATGTGCCTAAGGTAAAATCATATATAGTACAACGATGGTTATAAATCATTTTCAAATATATGTAAAAGTAAAAGAACAGAGAAGACGATAACATAACAAAAGATACATATTAGAAGATAAATACATTGAAAACATCCAAATATTCTTGATGAGAATAGAGAAATTTGCGGTCAGCAGACATTTTGTTGTATTAATAAATATACTGTCACTGACAAATTAAAACCAAAGATATAAAGAAAGCTGAACCAGACAAAAATGAACATAAAACCCACACTACACAAAGAATGGATAAAAATAGCCATAGTCATATAGCAAATAAAATAATAAAGAAAACTGCATAATAAAATGTCTCTAATAAGCCTAGTTACATATCCACATCCACTAGAGTGCAAAAAATTTGGAATTTAATTTGTCATTTCATTGCACATTTCAACACTTAACAACTTGTGTAATCACATGTTTAGGTTGTTTAGCATTTTTTTTTTTCGTAATTCTGTTCAAACGAATCTTATTTGCTTGTAGCTTGATTTCATTCGAACCTGTATACAGTTTTGATTTGCTCTGTATAATTTGGTTCACACGTTTACATCAGTTATGTACAATCGTTTTGATGGTGAATTTTGTTATCAGTTCAATAATACTCACTTTATGCTCATCAGTTTCACAAGTTAAGAATTCGAAACTCACGTTGCAATTTATCATATCCTCAATTTCATCAACTAAATATTTAGAATATGATTTTTTATTCAAAGGTTTATTATTTGAAAAATATCATAAACAGAAGTGAGGAACCATATTCTCTTGAAAAAATTAATACATTTTGGTGTGAATTATAATTTAACGAAAACATACAATTTCTACAGACTGAACAAGTTACTTTTCTGTTAATTTTTTTCAATATATAACTAGCAATATAATTTGTGGCCAATTCATGTAACTTATGTGAAAAAGTTTTTTCATTAGATTCTGCTAATTTTGCATATTCCCCAATATTACACACACTGATGGCTTTTGTGCTATCATTTTTGTTAACAAAATATTTTCTTATGGAAATGAACATTATTACATTTATCAGTAGATAGACAATGCCGCTTCTGTGACCGATGAGTGTCACAGAATCGACATTGCTCCACACGGTGAATCTCTCGATGGCCGCGTCCATCGAGTTCTTGCCGTTGGTGGAGGGTTGGTGCTGAAGAAGATGACGTGTTCGCCGAAGAGTTTCGAGTTTCGGGGTGGGGGGGTTCAAAACGTTTCACCCTAAGTGGCGCGCGTCTTTTCTGCAAAAAAACATGGCGACGATTCAGCGGAAGGCAAAAAACATGGCGGCGATGGAGCGGAAGGCAAAAAACATGGCGGCGACGGAGTGGAACGCAAAAAACATGGCGGCGATGGCGCGGAAGGCAAAAAACATGGCGGCGATGGAGCGGAAGGCAAAAAACATGGCGGCGATGGAGCAGAAGGCAAAAAAACATGGCGGCGATGGCGGAAGTTATGAAAAAACGTTCCCGCAAAAAAAAACATGGCGGTGATGGAGCGGAAGGCGAAAAAACATGGCGGCGATGACGGAAGTTATGAAAAAACCTTCTCTCACGTGATTCTCTGAGAGCAATTGAGTGGAAGAGAAAAAAACGTTACGTGATTCGTTGAGAGCAATTGGCTGGAAGAGAAAAAAGTGGCCGCCGCCACCTTAATTGACGAAAAAATTAAATATGAAAAAATGTCTACTGTCTTAGAACACACAACAGAAAATTATGATGGACTTATTATTAACTCATTCTCTCTCGAATATAATGCCAAGACTGATACGTCTCCGCGCGCTGTAGTCGTAAACAGCGATAAGCCACATCTGGTGTTTACTCTCTCTCCAATGAAATTCTAAGAAATTCGATTTGGCCTTGGACTTGTTTACTGTCTCAGATGTTGTTTTTTTGCAGGAAGATGATGAGTCAGCAGAGATAAGAGAGTTTAGTTTGAAGCCAAATTGATAGATTCAAGGCATTTTAAGTGTCTCACTCTAACCCATGGCATTGTATATCTGTGTTTGTTCGCATTTATTGAAATGAATAACGTCAGTTCGAGAAAAATACGTTTATTTTTTCAAATAAAAAATTATACTTCGGTGCCATGGCAATATTCACCATCTTTGTTCGAATTGTTGACGTAGGCGTCTGTAGGGCATCTTGACGTCGTCGTCGTTACTCGGGGCACTGCAGGCATCGTGCGAGGGGTCACCTTCTCCACCACCTGAGATGCTGGCGGTTGCAGCAAAAACCAGTCAGTTTGTTAAGTCGTAAAAAGCAACGTTTGGTCGTCCTTCCTCCACCACACCCATGCGATACGATTATTTAGCGAAATTACCGGGAATTTTTTGGCGGGTGCGAAAAATCTAAAATCCAAGCCCAAGTGTTTGAGAGAATGCATGTTCCTCACGAGTGTTTATTTCGACTGTCAGTTGTTTATATTAGCATATTCGAATAATTGATATATTGAAATCCGTCAGTTTTCGTGAGTACACCCTGTATAAATAGTCTCAAATCGTTTCATGAGAGCTCGGTTGGTAATAATCGAACTTTCAGACATTTCATTCATATAGGTACCACGGTATATATATTTTATTATCAAAACACTATGTGAATTTTTGCCAAAGAATCAAACAAACTTCAAGTATTTATTCGCATATAATTTGAGTTTATTTACCATCTCGATATTCATGTTAGATTGGATTCCACTCAAACCCGTTTTTAAGAACTTGACTTTATTTTACAAACAATAAAATATTCAAATACAATAATTTAACGTGAACTTGCACGGACTAAAGCTTGCAGCAGTAATAGTGATGCGTCGATCTTGGAGGTTTCATTTATAGGCTTGGAGGTGCTGACTGGGTGTCTTCTGGCTTCTACGTCTTCAATAAATAACAGGAGTTGCGTTACAGGATAACCTTGATAGTCGGCGACATCCTGGCACCATTGGGATTAACTGCGTAGATAACTGCGCAATTTAGAATAAAGGTCCATTGTATTTTTTCATATAACAGCTCCCATCATTTTGAAAAAGTTGATGCTTTGGATGCAGCAACTTTTAGGCAAAAGTTTTGTTGCTCGAAGTTGGATTCAATTGGAGTTCCTCTTCTTCGATGTCTTCTCCAATGTGGATATTTGGTCGCTTCCTCAAAGGGATGAATCTTGATAGGGTTCTAAACGTTCCTCGTCCAGGAGGTCTTGGGGGTAGATCATCCTTTCTTGATGCAATTATTCCAAGTTTTACAGTACGATTTGTCTTGCATTTATAAAAAATGTATAAAATTATCAAAATACACATTATTACAATTATGAAATAGGTAAACCAAGAGATATGTTTTGTTACAAAAGTTTCATTATTTATTCTATCAAGATCTTCTGAATATTGATCTAATTTGTGTTGCGCTATATTCAAATCATCGACATTTAATTTACTGAGTTTCATTGGCTTTAAATTTGGAAGATTTTTCTTTTCTGGTAGATGATTACAACATTCATATGGAATTGAAATAGTATGGCTGTTATATGTAACATTCTTTTCAAAATTCAAAAGAGATTTGGAATATACTCTTGTTATGCCAATGAATGCATTACATTGTGGTTGCAACTTCAAAACTGAATTTGTTTTTATTACTTTTGACATTGGTTCAAATCCTGAACATTTCATTGTGATTGGAATGGGATCTGATAAAGTTGTAAGCCATATATTTGGATCTAAGTTGAAGATATTATAATCTTTTGCAAATAATAAAGACGTTTCGCAAATTCTAGGTAATTGAAACAAATGTTTGAAAATTTGGGCCTCACATATAGCATTACTATCAATGGGGTATGGCAAAATATTTGAACATAATTTCAAATTCAAACTCAAATCTTTGCAATCATTAAAATTTTCCAAGATAAAATATAACATGGAATAATCATCTTTTGCAATAAATTTATGATTTGTTGTCAAGATATGATAAAGTCCTGTCCTGTTGTCAAGGATGGGAATAGGATATAATTGATAACTTGTATATAATTCGGGTTCGACAAGTGGAATTTTTAAGACAAAAACAACTCTGTTATCAGTTTGAAAAGCTTGTAGATCAATTAGATCTAAATATTCTGAAATTTATGTCATTTTTACTGGCAAAGGTAACTTATGAGTTTCCATAGATTGTACGACTTCTTGAAGGTTATAGAGTAAATCGTTTGGTGTTATGATTGATGAATGAATTATTCTCAATCTTGCAAATGTAATAGAGTTCAAAATATCATCAAGATATGATTATATAAATAAATAACTTTCCATAAGTTCTTCGCAAAGTTCTAGTGTCCTTGTTTTTGCTTCCATTAGGTTGAAATTATCTGTAATTTCGACAATAAGATTATTAATCTCTTTAATATCCTCATCAAAAGTGACTTCATCAATTTGAAGCTTTTGAGTAGTAGTATTGAAATTTTTAATAACTGAAGATACTACTGATATCTGATTTTTCATGAGGTTTCCTAGTTCATGTTCATCATTCGTAATTTTGTTGATACAATCGTTAAAATATTCGCCATCACTACTATCTAAATTTCCTGAAATTGCCTTCCATACGGTTCCTATACCGTATATTAATCCACGTTTCACACGACTACGAAAGTTCGGTGTATCTAAAAATACTTCTTGCAATTTCAGTGTAAGTGAATCTGCTAGTTATGTCAATAAGCTAATATGCGTTTTAACGTCTGCATAAAAATATTTCATCCGTGCACTTTCATTTTCTGCAAAGTTAATAACTAATGTATGCAATATATTATTATTCTGCTCTAAGGCGTTCCTTATCGAGGTTAAGTCTTTATAAACTAAGAATGTCCATTTATCGTTCGTGATTTTAATTTCTTCTCGCTGATGATAATAAATACCTATTGTATTGTTGATAGGGACAACGGAGTATTGTCCGAAAGCTATTGCTGTTAAAACTGCAGATATCGCGATGAGCAGCATCGTGAATCTGAAAAGAATTATTCATAGTAAGGTTTCATTCTATCGAAATTTATTTAAGATTCTTGATTTGTATTTAGGTGTTTCAATAGGGCTGAGTTTTAGTAGACTTCAATTATTTCAAATGGTCCGTTGAACTTATTTTTGAGATTATTACTTATCTGGGATTCTTTGACATAAACTTTATCTCCTTTCTTATAGTCAGGGGGTTTGTGTTTGATATCTTTGTCAAAGCGTTGTTTTGCTTTTTCCTTTCTTTGCTCGGTTATAGCGCGGGCAATTTTATAGAAATACTAAATTCTGATATTCATGTCTCTGACATATTTGGTTTTAAGATCTTTCTCATTATACAGAGTGTATGGAACTCTACTTGCGGTATGTCCGAATATTAATTAGTAAGGGGTAAATCCGTGAGTTTTATTTTTTGTGATAAAGCATATAGTAGCGAATGGTAAAATGTCTAAGGGATGGTCGTTTGGACTTTCTGCTACGTGTGCTCTAATCATTTCCATAAGTGTAGCATGATAACGTTCTATACTTCCATTACTTTGGGGATGGTCTACACTGGAAAAAGTGAGTTTGATATCATATAAATTACAAAGGTCTTTCATTAAGTGATTATTGAATTCTTTTCCACTATCGCAGTGAATTCTTTGAGGTGTTCCATAGTGTTGGAAATAAATTAACAGTGAGTATATTACGGATTTTGCAGATTTATCTTCAAGTGGATAGGATTGAATAAATTTTGTTAATTCATCAGATATGGTTAGTGCATAATTTTTAGTTGGGATTTCAATAATGTCTACATTTATTCTTTCAAATGGAACCTTTGGAGTTTCAGTAACTATCATCGGATTGTCTAAATTCTTTCTGTAAATTTTTGTTTTCTGGCAAATTTCACATTCTTTAATATATTTTTCAACATCTTTTATTAATCCTTGCCAATTATATTTTTGTTTTATTCTTCTTATAGTTTCATTTATACCTCTATGCATGTTGGCTTTTCCACTGTGATACTGTTCAAGTATTATTGGAATTTGATCCTCATCTGGGGTTTGAACTATATCTTGGCAGATTTGAAATTTAATTTCATCTACTTCTGCTAATATATAGGAAAGCATTTCTTGAATTGGAAGATCTGGATTATTTTCGACATGGTAAGTTTTTGATGATACGAATAAATTTTTATCTTTGTAAAGTGAGGTGAACATATATTCAATAGCTTCCGTAGGATCGAAAGGTACTGGAATAATATAATATTTTCTGTGTTTCACTGATAAACTGTTGAGAACATTAATTTTGTTATAGGAAAGTAAATCATATTCTTCCTCTGATATATCTTCTAAAATGTTTTCATGTAGCTCGGTTGCTTTATGTTCTTGTGGAAAAATTATGATGTTTTTATGGTTTTTATCTAATAATTGAGCATTTGAGAATTCAAATTTAGAATAATCAATTAAAGATTTTGTTTTATAAAGTTTAACAAAGTTTTTGAGTTCTTCTAAAACTGTTTCGGGTGCAACTATTGTTTCTGTGTCTGATACTTCTCCTTTGTCATATGAATATTCGAATAAAATTTTGCGCATTGATTAAAATGATTCACTTTGATTCGTGATAAAGCATCCGCATTTTTATTAATTTTTCCAGGTTTGTAAATAATTTCATAAGAATATTCCCCAAGTTTGAGCCGCCATCTAGCAAGTCTGCTACCGGGATCTTTTATTGAGAATAGCCACGTTAATGGTCTATGGTCAGTTACTAAAATAAATTTTCTTTCGAATAAGTATGGTCTAAAATGTTTCACCGCCCATACGATTGCTAATAGTTCTCGTTCGATAGTAGAATATCGTGTTTCTGCCGGACATAAGGTTCTTGAGGCATACGCGATTCGAAGGTCTTTTCCGATGGTTCCTATGGTTCCTATTGCTCCTATGGCAAAACTACTCGAGTCTGCTGTCAAAATAAATACTTCATTAAAGTTTGGATATATCAAAATAGGGCTTTGTATCAAATAGTTTTTCAAAGTTTCAAATGCTTCTTTGCTTTCTTCGTTGAAATTAAATGGTATGTCTTTTTGTAGTAAACGTGTTAAAGGTTTTGTAATTTTTGCAAAATTTGGGATAAATCTCCGGTAATAACCCGTGAGTCCTAAAAATGATTTTATTTCTTTTTGATTTTTTGGTTCAGGGAATTCTTTTACACATTCAATCTTTTGAGGATTAGGTTTAACTCCTTCTTTTGTAATTAAATGTCCAAGATACGCGACTTCTTTTCTGAGAAATTCGCATTTATCGGGTTGAATTTTGAGGTTGGCTTTTTGTAATCTCTGAAAAATTTCAGTTAGTCTTGAAATATGTTCATGAATGGTTGCTGAGTAAATTATTATATCGTCCATGTAGACTAGACATCTTTCATTTTGAATTCCTAATAAAATATTGTCCATGACACGTTGGAAAGTACTTGGGGTGTTCTTCAAGCCAAATGGCATACGACAATACTCGTAATGAACATTTTCCACTGAAATTGCAGTTTTTGGAATGTCTTTAGAATCAATTTCAATCTGGTGAAAACCTGAAGCTAAGTCGAGTGTTGTAAAATATTGGCATTGTCCTAACTGGTCAAGTAAGTCATTAATATTAGGTAAAGGATATTTATCATCAATGGTTACTTCATTGAATTTTCTGTAATCAATTACGACTCTCCATTTTTGTTTACCTGATGCATCCAATTTTTTAAGTACAACCCAAACTGGGGATGACCATAGGGATATAGATGGTCGTATAATTCCTTGGTCTAACATTTTTGAAATTTGTGTTTTAACTTCATTCTTATGGATCTGTGGGTATCTGTATGATTTTGTGAAAATAGGTTTAGCATCGTTAGTATCAATAGTATGTTTGATCTCATTAGTGAAGGTTAGTTTGTCACCGTCTAAATAAAATATATCTGAGAATTTTAGGCATAATTCAGTAATCATTTCTTTTTCCTCATCATTAAGATGTTCAGTTCTCAATTGTTTTTTGATTTCGTACTCGCTGTCTACTTGTGTATCAGAATAAAAGTCATTTCCTGTGTTGAAATTCATAATTGATTCTGTATCAATTATTGGTTCTAATATTAAATCAGAAAAATTTACTATCTTTGGAATATTGTTGACATTAGCAACTGTTGTAAAGAATTCTCCTTCATTATTTATTCTAACAAGGGCGTTAGGAAGACGAACTCCTTCCTTTTCTTGAGCTAAAAGTATAGCATCAACGTTGGTTAAATTTGTTTTTAATTTAAATACTTGTTCTGTTCGGGGATCAATAGAAATTTTGTTTTCAAATTTTAATTTGGGAATTTTGTTTTGTTCTGTGCTAATTTGTTCTTGTTTTTTCAATTCTACCTTGAATAGTGGGACAGTTTTGAAATTTGTTTTCAAAATTTTATGTTTTATGTCGACGATTCCGTCATAGTGTTCTAAAAAGTCTGCTCCTAATAATCCATCAAATTCTATGTCAAGATCGTGTATGTATACTTTGTGAAAATCATTATCTTTAAAAGGTACCATAACCGATTCCGTGATTATAATTTTCTCATCAGTTATTCCACGAATTGGTAAATTTTCTCTGTTTCGCAAATTATATTGTTCAACTACTTTTGGTTTTAGTATCGAAATTCCTGCTCCTGTATCAATTAAAGATTTGTATCGGTTTGTAATGTCTTTTATATAATATAAATTGTTTGGATCAACAGAATTTAAACTAATTTCTGAAGATTGCTTTGTATGAAGTTCGTGCAATTGACTCGTTCCGGTGTTTTGTCCTGAATCTGCAACAATTTTGTCTGTTCGGCAAGATTGCTCAAATTCTCTGTTGTCGTTTCTTCTTGGTTCGCATATTGAATCGTTGGAGGTCTGTCTAGAGATAGACGCGAATGAAAATCCTGATTGTTTATTTCATCATAATAAAATTCATTGTTGGAAGTGTAATCTTCGTATTGCGAGTCTGGATAATAATTATTAGCGGTATAATAATTATTAGAAGGTGCGTCATTGTAAGGATAAAAGTTCTCATTGTATTCATTTTGAAAGTAAGAGTTGTCACTAAGTTCATGTTGAAAGTAAAAGTTTTCAACTGGTTGTTCAACATAATTTGTTTCATTGAAGTGGTGTGTTTGATGTGTTTTTTGAAAATTGAGATTTTTTTGAATTACTGGTTGTCTCGGTTGAAACCTGTTAAAATTTTGTGCTGGATTTCTTTGGAATTGATTTGGCCTGTGTTGGAAATTTTGAAATTGAGTTGGTCTTTGTTGAAACCTTTGAACATTTTGAGAAGTTTGCATTGATGGGTGTTGAGAATTCTGAAAATTCTGGGGGTTTCTGTTCAAGTTAGGATTGAAACTTACAGATTGTTGGTAGTTTCTTTGAAATTGTGGATTATTTGGACGTACAGTAGTTTGCATTTTTCTTTGTTGATTATTAAAAGTATTTTGGGTTTTTCCTTGGTTATATTTTTGAATTTCGAAATATGATAATTGTAGTTCGATCATATTCGCTGGGTTACTGGCGCGAATGATATGTCCAAGTCGGGGTTCTAGTCCTGTTAAAAGTGTATTCAACACCATAGATTCAATAAGTGTTGATTGTTCTGCTTTTTGTAAGTGAGTTAAATTCGATTTCTGAATACATGAAAGCATTTTTGGGTTGTGGGTTTGTAGTCTAGAAAAGAATGTAAGAGCGCTTTCTCCGTTTAATTGTTTGAGTCTTTGTAAATCTTGAATAAGTGATGTTAAATATCTATCGTCACCAAAATGATCATTTAAAATAATTTTGATTTCACCATAAGTGTCTGAATTTCGTGAATTTATCAATTGAGAAGCTTTCGATTTCAATTTATTTTTTTATATGAATGGTCAATAGAACTTTTTGTTGACCGATTGCCATTTGTTGGGCAACATCGCAAGCATTTGAAAATGTATTCAATGTGATTGGATCTCCATCATATTCAGGAATGATTGAGAATATTTCAGATAATTTATAAGGTTCTAATTCTGGCGGAACATCAGTATGTTCTCGTTCATTATTCAAATTTTCGTCGGTTGATGACATTTTGAGTTGTTTTTCCTTAAGATGGTTTACGGAAAATTGGGTAAATTGTCAAGATTGGTAATAGGACAGTTTCAAAATGAAAAATTCAAAAATAGAAATTTCAAATTTTGAAATCACTTAGTTCGAATATTCTAAATATTTAGTCTAATGACTAGGATGATTCAATGTTACTTACACTAATTCCTTACAGCTAAATCGGTTTCTTCGTGTTGGTTTCTTTGGGTTGACGGAAGATGAAATCCTTTTTACTGTGTGAGGCTAGCGCTACTCTGGGCTAAGTGAGCTGTGTGCGGGAACTGGGTTGGTGGGAAATGAGTTGACAGCTCACTTAGCGCCAACCAAGTTCCCGCACACAGCTCATCTAGCGCCAACTCAGTTCCCGCCCATAGTTCACCTCGCGCCAAAACATTGCACACGGCCATTACAGCCACGTCCACTATAAATACAGTTCCTCAACCCACAATTCCTCAGTTCTCTCGAAGGAGTAGGCAGATTGAGACCTTAGAGAGAACCAGTGACGAGACATGGGGAGTAGGCAAATTGAGACCTTGACGTCAAGTCACAAAAACCGAACGTAATTATACCTGAGGAGTAGGCAGATTGAGACCTCAGCGTAGAATTACGTTTCAACCATTTATAAATTTTTTTATTTTCTTTCTTTTTCAGTTCTTGAAAATGGCTCCAAAATCGGAGCCGAAACGTCGAATTTCAACAAATTCCAGACGCGGTTCAACCCGAACTTTTAGTTATATATATATATATATATATATATGCTCTCAATCTCACAAATCATACTCACCGAAAAACGTAAACAGTGGACAGCTGTTTCAACCTCCTTGGTTATCATCGGCACATTGCATACAAATTAACAATGAATAAAAATTATAAAACTGAGAGCAATTATATCCGAAAAATTATCGCTAACGCCAATTAGCTATCTGGGTTCAATCCTCTGTACCTGGTACACTGTACCTGGTACAAATGTCACAACAACAAACATTAACCCGATTTTAATGTAGGCATATCTATTTGATATTTCCATACAGCCTGCTATTTGTAGGTACGAAACAATATTCATCGAAGTTTATCGAAAACACGAAATTGAAAACAGAATTGTGGGACAAGTAGAGTATTAGAGTTCTCGTCTACGTAGACATGTAAGATATAAGAAAAAACAAAAATATAATGCTCTCAATATCACAAATCATACTCACCGAAAAACGTAAACAGTGGACAGCTGTTTCAAACTCCTTGGTTATCATCGGCACTGTGCATACAAATTAACAATGAATAAAAATTATAAAACTGAGAGCAATTATATCCGAAAATGATCGCTAACACCAATTAGCTATCTGGGTTCAATCCTCTGTACCTGGTACACTGTATTTGGTACACTGTACCTGGTACAAATGTCACAACAACAAACATTGACCCGATTTTAATGTAGGCATATCTATTTGATATTTCCATACAGCCTACTATTTGTAGGTACGAAACAATATTCATCAAAGTTTATCGAAAACAGAATTGTGGGACAAGTAGAGTACTAGAGTTCTCGTCTACGTAGACATGTAAGATATAAGAAAAAACAAAAATATAATGCTCTCAATCTCACAAATCATACTCACCGAAAAACGTAAACAGTGGACAGCTGTTTCAAACTCCTTGGTTATCATCGGCACTGTGCATACAAATTAACAATGAATAAAAATTATAAAACTGAGAGCAATTATATCCGAAAATTATCGCTAACACCAATTAGCTATCTGGGTTCAATCATCTGTACCTGGTACACTGAACCTGGTACAAATGTCACAACAACAAACATTGACCCGATTTTAATGTAGGCATATCTATTTGATGTTTCCATACAGCCTACTATTTGTAGGTACGAAACAATATTCATCGAAGTTTATCGAAAACACGAAATTGAAAACAGAATTGTGGGACAAGTAGAGTACTAGAGTTCTCGTCTACGTAGACATGTAAGATATAAGAAAAACCAAAAATATAATGCTCTCAATCTCACAAATCATACTCACCGAAAAACGTAAACAGTGGACAGCTGTTTCAACCTCCTTGGTTATCATCGGCACTGTGCATACAAATTAACAATGAATAAAAATCATAAAACTGAGAGCAATTATATCCGAAAATTATCGCTAACACCAATTAGCTATCTGGGTTCAATCCTCTGTACCTGGTACACTGTACCTGGTACAAATGTCACAACAACAAACATTGACCCGATTTTAATGTAGGCATATCTATTTGATATTTCCATACAGCCTACTATTTGTAGGTACGAAACAATATTCATCGAAGTTTATCGAAAACACGAAATTGAAAACAGAATTGTGGGACAAGTAGAGTACTAGAGTTCTCGTCTACGTAGACATGTAAGATATAAGAAAAAATAAATATATAATGCTGTCAATCTCACAAATCATACTCACCGAAAAACGTAAACAGTGGACAGCTGTTTCAAACTCCTTGGTTATCATCGGCACTGTGCATACAAATTAACAATGAATAAAAATCATAAAACTGAGAGCAATTAATCCGAAAATTATCGCTAACACCAATTAGCTATCTGGGTTCAATCCTCTGTACCTGGTACACTGTACCTGGTACAAATGTCACAACAACAAACATTGACCCGATTTTAATGTAGGCATATCTATTTGATATTTCCATACAGCCTACTATTTGTAGGTACGAAACAATATTCATCGAAGTTTATCGAAAACACGAAATTGAAAACAGAATTGTGGGACAAGTAGAGTATTAGAGTTCTCGTCTACGTAGACATGTAAGATATAAGAAAAAACAAAAATATAATGCTCTCAATCTCACAAATCATACTCACCGAAAAACGTAAACAGTGGACAGCTGTTTCAAACTCCTTGGTTATCATCGGCATACAAATTAACAATGAATAAAAATTATAAAACTGAGAGCAATTATATCCGAAAATTATCGCTAACACCAATTAGCTATCTGGGTTCAATCCTCTGTACCTGGTGATTCTTAGGCTCAGTGAGAGCTACAGAGTGATTCATTCACCCAGTAGCTGAATTACTACTGAGTGATTGGTTCAGTTGACTGCCTAATAACTCACTCAACGCCTATTTGCTGCGGTTCTCGGTGACTCAGAGAAAGACATCAGTGCCATCTATTAGTCTATCAAAGCTCGCGTCTTTTCTGCAAAAAAACATGGCGGCGATGGAGCGGAAGGCAAAAAAACATGGCAGTTTGGCTGTCATCACCACCACCGACAGATGGCGCTGATGTTCCTTCACAAGGATGTGTGGGCAGATGACACTCCGCCCACAGTTTGGGTATCATCATCACCACCACCGACAGTTGGCGCTGATGTTGCTCCAGAAGAACGACAAGTGAAAGGTGCAATGAACAGCAAAGTGACCACAGATGCCATATACATAGACTCGCAGAATGAACTAAGTGTATTGTTTATGCCATGTAGACACTTGGTGTGCTGCTCACAGTGCGCCATCACGTGCGATACATGCGTAGTTTGTAGATCGTCCATCAATACTTTTATAAAAATATATATATCCTAGAATATTTTTGATTTTAATTTTGTTGCTCGAAAATATCCTTACATATTTTTTTTGCTTCAAAAAACATGTCAATTTTTATGCAAAAAAAGTATCACAATTTTGATTGAATTATTCATCATATTTTCCTTAAAAAAACATGCTAATTTTTTATGAAAAAAAGCAGCACATTTTTTATTGAGTCATTCTTCCAATTTTGGTGCAAAAACGTGCTCTTTTTTTATGCAAAAAAGTGACACTTTTTTCGATAAAAAAAACATCCAAAATTGACATGGTGAAAGGATTTCAGTGAAGAATTTTCAGTGAATTTTGAGTCACTCAGCATTCACTCAGCATTCACTCAGCTTTCACTCAGCTTTCACTCGGCATTCACTCAGCTTTTTCCACCATGTCAATTTTCGGTAATTTTTTTGGTAAAAAAAATTGCCATTTTCCCATAAGAATACATGTAATTTTGAATGAAAAAAAGTGACACCTTTATTGACATGGTGGTAAAAGCTGAGTAAAGCATTTTCAGTGAAAGCTAAGTGGCTGAGTGAATCACTCAGCTTTCACTCAGCTTTTTTCACCATGTCAATAAAACTGATACTTTTTAGGGAAAAAAACAGGAACTTTTTTGCATAAAAAATTGACACTTTTTTCATAAAAAAAGTTACAGTTTTTGCATAAAAAAGTGACAGTTTTTGCATAAAAAAGTGACAGTATTTGCATAAAAAAAATTACACTTTTTTAAATAAAAAAGTGGTACTTTTTCACCTCAAAAAAGAGGCACTTTCTTGCACAAGAAATTTTAATTTTTTTAATGAAACTGGTAGATTGACCGATTAGAGTGATATCCATACAGAACGATAGATGGCACTGATGTTTCCAAAAAGAAATATATCTTTACCTCAAATAAGGTACTTCTTCATCCCCACAAGGGTATTTTTTACTCTAGAAAGCGGTCAATTTCTTGTCAAAAATGTAACAATTTCCGACAGAAAACTGTGGTATTAAATGGTGAATTTTTTGGAACTGATGGATAATGGTTGCGTAGGGAAAATAGGGAAAAATACTCTTAAATATTGTTAGCATAGTTGTTTTATTCAGCATATAATGTTTACTAATTACATTAATTAAATTTGATTATGAATGAAAATGCGAAAGTTCTTGATGTAGAAAGTAATTTACGGAAAAGACTTTTTTTGGAAATGGTTCACATCAATTACGCAACCAATACAGTCAACAAAAGAACTGACATAAAAGAATTGAGCTCTATATATACATACATTTTACACAGAAATAAACAGATATTTTCCAACAGTCGTCCTCCTTGAATATATTATTTTTGTAATTCTATTCATCTTTACAATTTTTTTATGCTTTTCTCATCCTATATATACCATTCATCTTTCTGTCATTATCTTCCTGTCTCTGTCTGTATTTTTGAAGTTTTCAATATTCTTTATGTTTATCATTGATGTAAATTTCTTTCAATTTCACGTTAGTAAGTATTACTTAACTGTTGAATTAACATATATACTCATATACATTATATTCTAGTTATAGTGTTGATAAAGAAAATAAAGATTTTCGAAAGCTCGGCTTAAAAACGAAGATCAAATAACTTTTACTGGTCAACTGACTGCTACCCAAATATTTTCCAAGATATATATATATATATGATATATATCTGATATGATATATAAATGAATAGTAACTTGTGACATCTACAGTCACTAGTTTGAAACTTAATATATATAGACGTCCCGCCTGGAGCACAGTTTCTATTGCATTTTCACACATATTCTGTAAAAAATTCATCATCATGCGGGTTCTGAACAAATCAATATTTTTCATTCAATATGGTGATGTATCTAGTTTGTTTGCATTTCAGCCTGTTCTTGACAGTCAATAGTATGACTCATGAGTTTTCCGTAGCTCGTGAAGTATCTTGAACATCCATCACAAAAATATACTTTATGCCTGTTTCTACTTATTTGTGTACTGAGCAGTCGGGATAAATATTTGATGATGCAGTAGTGGTATCGAATTTTGGTATCATCAACTCTTTCTGGCGGTCCTCTATAACCCTTCAATTTTGAAAGATATTCATTCTGAATTAAAAGTAAATTAACATGTCGGTTCAATCTCCGTTTGGTGAGTCGACTGGGAACAGTTACGAAAAATGCCTCTCTGTCCGCCTGCGACTGAGTTAATTCCAAGGTGTACAAATTGATCGATATGTTGTTCAGGTTCTCAAATTTGGTAATTTGCTCCAATTTCATCGGAAATTGAATACCGTCCAAATTCAAGATTTGTGTGTAATGTGGATATGATTTTGACCTGTCACTATGCTTTCGTGCTGGATGCAGAGCTGAAACAACCGACCAAGCAAAGCATGCTTCATCATTATTTTTTATATTAATGCACGCTTGCTTTCTGGCTATGGACTTTGGAAGCTCGATGAAAGATGAACCGTGTTCAATGTTATATTCACTAATATATACTTCTAAACTAACAATTTTTTTAAGTATGGAATCTCTTTCCTGTTCCAATGATTTCGACAATTTATATCGAATATGGTCAATGACGTTCTCTTGGAACCACCCTTTCAAGTTTGTACCCCTGTCAATGATATTGTTTTTGGTACTGAAATATTCTATATCATTATATTCCATATTCAAGCTATCTTTGACAAATTCAGCACAAAATTTATTATTAACCTCAAGCATTGGATGTTTTTTCAGCAATTTCTTTATTCTGCGTTTGGATAAGGTATAAGCGTCTTGAAAAAATTGTCCAATATCCTTATGTGTCAAATTCATTATTATTCCTGTACGCAGACCTGACGAAAATGCGGATTTCATATCTTCCCACTTCACTCGTGATGATAACTTTGATGTTGCCCCTCCTCCAACCACTCCTGCATTTTTAATTGAATTTCTTACAATTTTCAAATTTCCCGCCAAAGTTTGAAGTCTGCGTAAAGTCCCTATTGACTGCTCTTCGTTGATTGATGATATAGCTTTATTTAGCATACGAGCAGTTCTTTTACAATGTGCCAACCAAATATTGCATTTTCTCTTTGAGATGTCCATTTTGAGAATTGACACCGCTTCTTCCAAATTTTTGATTATGTTTACGCATACAGTAGATAAAACATCATCGAATTTTAGTTTGCTTCTGATGAGTTTCATAGCTCTACACGAATTTGCAGGCATATTTTCACTCAAAGTATCAAGTTGCTTGAATTCCAATTGTTTCAAACATTCGTTAATTTCCCTACATAGTTCAACCATGTCTGCGTAAATAGTAGTGATGTCTTCAGAACTCATATTTGCAGGCATATTTTCACTCAAAGTATCGAATTGCTTGAATTCCAATTGTTTCAAACTTTCGTTAATTTCCCTACATAGTTCAACCATGTCTGCGTAAATAGTAGTGATGTCTTCAGAATTCATATTTGTTCACTGAATGAAGAAACTGATACAGAATGTGTGTGAAAAATGAAAATCGAAACTTACCCTTCCGATGGTAGACAGCTGGCTTGGATTCAGTAGACTACTCTTCTATTGTTTCGATAGAAAGGTATAATATACTGCGGGTCTGGTATGCTCTGAGCTGGGTTTCAATTCAACTTCACCAAATTTCGTCTCCCGTTTCCAAGTATTGAATGTACAACGTCTGAGGTGGTAGATCATCTGCCACAGCTCATTTTCAGCAAATAATAACTAATCCAGTCACATTTCAAGCTGTCGTATGAACACAACTGGGTATAATATTGCGACAGAAGCGTAGCGCCATCTAGTATGAATCTTTCGAACTGAAAGTGTACTATCGATCAAGTTTGAAAGCCGCCTGTGAATTCGAAATAGTATAATGTTGTTGAAGATGCGTAGCACCACCCACTGTGAACGTTTCGAAGTCCATGTCGCTAAGAGACCATTTTTGCCTATTTGAATTATCATGGACTTCACTCAAAAATATTCAAAGTCATCTCGATACTGTGTTCGCTCGAAGTTATTCTGTTTTTTTTTCAAACGGAAATCTTGTTCACGAACTCGATTACTTCCCTGAAATACTCCAAGTCCGGTACCGCATTACTTTTCATGCGGACTTCGTCGCTACCAGACCATCGTTGCCCATTTGAATTAACATGGACTTCACTCAAAAATATTCCAAGTCATCTCGATACTGTGTTCGCTCGAAGTTATTCTCTTTTTTTTTCAAACGGCAATCTTGTTCAAGAACTCGATTACTTCCCTGAAATACTCCAAGTCCAGTACCGCATTATTTTTTATGCGGACTTCGTCGCTACCAGACAATTGTTGCCCATTTGAATTAACATGGACTTCACTCAAAAATATTCCAAGTCATCTCGATACTGTGTTCGCTCGAAGTTATTCTCTTATTTTTTCAAACGGCAATCTCGTTCACGAACTCGATTACTTCCCTGAAATACTCCAAGTCCAGTACCGCATTATTTTTTATGCGGTCCACGTCGCTACGAGACCATCGTTGCCCATTTGAATTAACATGGACTTCACTCAAAAATATTCCAAGTCATCTCGATACTGTGTTCGCTCGAAGTTATTCTCTTTTTTTTCAAACGGAAATCTTGTTCACGAACTTGATTACCTCTGAAATACTCCAAGTCCAGTACCGCATTATTTTTTATGCTGACTTCGTCGCTACGAGACCATCGTTGCCCATTTGAATTAACATGGACTTCACTCAAAAATATTCCAAGTCATCTCGATACTGTGTTCGCTCGAAGTTATTTGGCTCTTCGACAGAGGACTCGTTTACTTCCCTGAAATACTCCAAGTCCAGTACCGCATTATTTTTTATGCGGACTTCGTCGTTACGAGACCATCGTTGCCCATTTGAATTAACATGGACTTCACTCAAAAATATTCCAAGTCATCTCGATACTGTGTTCGCTCGAAGTTATTCTCTTTTTTTTTCAAACGGAAATCTTGTTCACGAACTTGATTACCTCTGAAATACTCCAAGTCCAGTACCGCATTATTTTTTATGCTGACTTCGTCGCTACGAGACCATCGTTGCCCATTTGAATTAACATGGACTTCACTCAAAAATATTCCAAGTCATCTCGATACTGTGTTCGCTCGAAGTTATTTGGCTCTTCGACAGAGGACTCGTTTACTTCCCTGAAATACTCCAAGTCCAGTACCGCATTATTTTTTATGCTGACTTCGTCGCTACGAGACCATCGTTGCCCATTTGAATTAACATGGACTTCACTCAAAAATATTCCAAGTCATCTCGATACTGTGTTCGCTCGAAGTTATTTGGCTCTTCGACAGAGGACTCGTTTACTTCCCTGAAATACTCCAAGTCCAGTACCGCATTATTTTTTATGCGGACTTCGTCGCTACGAGACCATCGTTGCCCATTTGAATTAACATCGACTTCACTCAAAAATATTCCAAGTCATCTCGATACTGTGTTCGCTCGAAGTTATTTGGCTCTTCGACAGAGGACTCGTTTACTTCCCTGAAATACTCCAAGTCCAGTACCGCATTATTTTTTATGCGGACTTCGTCGTTACGAGACCATCGTTGCCCATTTGAATTAACATGGACTTCACTCAAAAATATTCCAAGTCATCTCGATACTGTGTTCGCTCGAAGTTATTCTCTTTTTTTTCCAAACGGAAATCTTGTTCACGAACTCAATTAAATTTAAAAAAAGCATGAATTTTACTCAGAAATGTTTGGTGATTTCCCAAAGGTCTTTCCACGCCATCGCTCACTCATGTCTATTTCAACTATTCAGTATTCAACTTTGTATGAATTCGCAAAAGCAATCGACAAGTGGCAATTATTACCGTGATGTTAGTTTAGCTTTTACCTAATAGGTGCTGCTGGATCTTCCTCCAATCCAGGTATGACGTGATTAGACTCTAATTTCCAGAACATTCCGAGCTATTCGGTTTCAAACTCTATTCAAATGATGAATGCAAAGGGAGATAGACATAAAATCCAATGGTATAATGTGAGGTGATATACAGACCTAGAATCGGGTGCTTTGGTCTCAAAATCCGATTGGTTTTGTTTATTCAGGTGTTCGATTGCATCATCATATGATCGAGAATTCTTTGGAACGCAAATATGCTAATAAACAAATTTCTGTACCAAATTTATTCACAAACACTCAAGAAATTCGCTACATATTTCAACTTCCAATTTTTGCAAACAAATTCTCGGAATACGAAAATCTCTTAAATATCATCGATAATGGCGTATTGAGGAAACAGCAATGACAAATATGTATGAACTCGAGCATTCAAAACGTCCAAGCCACTGGGATTATTAATTTGTTGTGTCAGCAATACCTACCTGCTTGAAATCGTTGACCATGCATAGATATGAATATCGAGGTGGTTAATAAACTCAAATTATATGCGAATAAATACTTGAAGTTTGTTTGATTCTTTGGAAAAAATTCACATAGTGTTTTGATAATAAAATATATATACCGTGGTACCTATATGAATGAAATGTCTGAAAGTTCAATTATTACCTACCGAGCTCTCATGAAGCGATTTGAGACTATTTATACAGGGTGTACTCACGAAAACTGACGGATTTCAATATATCAATTATTCGAATATGCTAATATAAACAACTGACAGTCAAAATAAACACTCGTGAGAAACATGCATTCTCTCAAACACTTGGGCTTGGATTTTAGATTTTTCGCACCCGCCAAAAAATTCCCAGTAATTTCGCTAAATAATCGAATCGCATGGGTGTGGTGGAGGTAGGACGACCAAACGTTGCTTTTTACGACTTAACAAACATGTCTCCACCACCCGCTGAGGAAAGTCTTTCGCAACAAAACTTTCCAAGAAACTGACTGGTTTTTACTGCAACCGCCAGCATCTCAGGTGGTGGAGGAGGTGACCCCTCGCACGATGCCTGCAGTGCCCCGAGTAACGACGACGACGTCAAGATGCCCTACAGACGCCTACGATGAATTTATGTTTTTGTATCTTTATAATCATTGTACACGCTGTTGCAATCAATTCGACAAAGATACATATTCAACAATTCGAACAAAGATGGTGAATATTACCATGGCACTGAAGTATAATTTTTTATTTGAAAAAATAAACGTATTTTTCTCGAACTGACGTTATTCATTTCAATAAATGCGAACAAACAAAGACAGATATACAATGCCATGGTTTAGAGTGAGACCCTTAAAATGCCTTGAATCGATCAATTTGGCTTCAAACTAAACTCTCTTATCTCTGCTGACTCATCATTTTCCTGGAAAAAACAACATCTGAGACAGTAAACAAGTCCAAGGCCAAATCGTATTTCTTAGAATTTCATTGGAGAGAGAGTAAACACCAGATGTGGCTTATCGCTGTTTACGACTACAGCGCGCGGAGACGTATCAGTCTTGGCATTATATTCGAGAGAGAATGAGTTACTAATAAGTACATCATAATTTTCTGTTGTGTGTTCTAAGACAGTAGACATTTTTTCATATTTAATTTTTTCGTTTTGTCAATTAAGGTGGCGGCGGCCATTTTTTTTCTCTTCCAGCCAATTGCTCTCAACGAATCACGTGTCGTTTTATTCTCTTCCCGCCAATTGCTCTTAACGAATCACGTGAGGGAAGGTTTTTTCATAACTTCCGCCATCGCCGCCATGTTTTTTTGCCTTCCGCTCCATCGCCGCCATGTTTTTTGCCTTCCGCTCCATCGCCGACATGTTTTTTTGCCTTCCGCGCCATCGCCGCCATGTTTTTTTGCGTTCCGCTCCGTCGCCGCCATGTTTTTTGCCTTCCGCTCCATCGCCGCCATGTTCTTTTGCCTTCCGCTGCATCGCCGCCATGTTTTTCTGCCTTCCGCTGCATCGCCGCCATGTTTTTTTGCCTTCCGCCGCATCGCCGCCATGTTTTTTTGCAGAAAAGACGCGTGCCACTTAGGGTGAAACGTTTTGAACCCCCCCACCCCGAAACTCTTCGGCGAACACTTCATCTTCTTCAGCACCAACCCTCCACCAACGGCAAGAACTCGATGGACGCGGCCATCGAGAGATTCACCGTGTGGAGCAATGCCGATTCTGTGACACTCATCGGTCACAGAAGCGGCATTTTCTATCTACTTTTATCATTTCCACAATTGAAAGATTTTCTGTAAAATGACAGAGACGTGTTGAAAAGGAGTATTTTAAAATTTCCTCCAAATTGGTGCGATGTGGGAATAACATTTTGAGCTCCAAAGCTCCTTATTTGACCAAATGCATTCTCTAGAGGATCTTGATTCAACCTTCTAGTGAGTAAATAAGAAAAACCTTCCGATTTTAAAACACCCCAAATCGATTTAATGTTTTTAATAGTGAAAGACCAGTTTTTCAAACTTGGAGATCTTACTTGGTCCCTAAGTGACCTTTTTTGAAAGTTCATTGTGTCAAGAATGGGTAGAGCTTCTTTATTCAAAAATTCCAGGTGGTCAGATGTGTCTGTTAAACCAGCTCGTAAACATTTTCCATGATCAGGAAGTTTATTTGAAGCATTTACTGAATCAAATAAACGGTCAAACAAATACAACAATTCAGTGGTCTCTTCAACATTCTCCCCACATCTTCGTTCTGTATCTGCAAATTACAGGTTTTATGAAATATGAAATCAGAATTGGGATAATGAAATGCTAATGCTACTATGAATACAGTTAGCCTGACATTCAGAAACTAAAATACAGTCAAGATTAATATTCATATTTCTGCCCTCATAAGTATAAACAAGGTACTTATGTTCATGAGATTCAAGAGGAACATACAGCGTTCATTCTTAGAAGGCAAGCGTTCATATGTACACTAATTTTTTTATGAAGAGTCATACAAGATTTTACGTTGAATTGATTTACCATTAACTTACCAAGTTGACTCACTAAACGACGTGTTGCAGCCAGCCTCTGGCTGAATATCTGAGCAGCATGCTCGACCTTCATCTTTTTCAATTTATTTTCATAAATGTGTTCATCACTTAGGTGTGGTAGAACCCTTGAGCCATCAACTGCTCTGATATCACTCTCATAAAGTTGTTCTAGATGTTTCCATTTCGCTATTTTATTCACACTGCCTCAAGTGTAACACAAGTCTTTTTTTATCAAATTATTTCAAAGTCCTTTTAACAAAAGTGGACGGTCAAAAATTGAATATATTTTGAAATTTCCTATTTCAAATGATCCAATTCTATAACTATCCATATTTCCAGATCTCAAGTATTTTTCTTTTGTGACTTTAATTAATTTATTTATAACACTTGAATCATTTTGATCACATATTACAGTGATTGGTTTGAGGCTTATGTTTATGAGCATTTGTATAATAACAACTAATAACTGTTTCATTTGTAAAGTATTTGCACCACCGTTACTTGAGAAATGATGCAAGCTAGGCATGATAGTCATTTCGTCAAATTAAATAGCTCTATATTTTTCAGAAGAATCTGCAGTTAATTCTTTTAAGGATTCAAAAACTATATCATTTATTTTCCTGGTCCTCCAACAATTTCTGACGGGAGTCTGGTCAGTGTAGATTTACTGGGTAAAATGAATATTTTAGAAAGAACTGAGTAAGAGGTTTGTAGAGGATCAGAGCCAATAATTTCTCATCAAGTGTAAACCGTCTAAGTTTTTTTGACTTTTTAGATTCTCTCAGCTGACACTGAATGGGATTAGATGCCAAATTATTTAATTCAGCAAAATTTTCTTCAAGTTGGTGTTTGTTTCTAAATTGTTCAGATTTGAGTAATCTACGTCTGAACGATTTTTTCTTGCTCCTTTCCATTGTATATTTTTTGCGCAGTTGTCTCATTGCTTCGTACATTTTCTTCTTTTTTGGTGTCATCGTATGCTTTGCAATTCCAGTTTGTATCAGTAACTGATATGGTGACAATATAGCATTGCCTGTATTACCTAAAAAATATATATTTGAAATCTAAATTTATGTTTTTATTGAAAATATCTTCAATTTTATAACCAATTAAAGATTAAATAATATAATTACAGTTTATACTGTAAATGTAATATAATAAAATGTGAATATAATAAGTGAATAGTAAAATCATTTTATTGAGGCAAGACGGATGGATGCTCTGTGCACCGCTTTCATTAAGTGGCCACGTAGTCAGCCTATAGCAAGAGCATAGTGGATTCTGATGACCATAGGACTTTTTAACTTTTCGGCAGAACTAAATACTTTTACTATATAAATTAACTCATATTCATTACCTTTGATACTATCAGCCGGGTTATTCGATTCTGGAATAAATCACCAGGTTCCGACAGTTCAGTACTTGCTTGAGTAGATTTGCTTGAAATATTTTCTATGGATTTGGCAGATGTTAATGGAGTGTCACATATATCATTTGAGCCACTTGAACTTATACCTAAAAATCAGGCGTTTTATTCATACAAGTTTCATGAATAAATTTTGTACTCACCAGAAAGATTTAGTGTTGGAACAGCATTTGCAAATAACTTGTAAGACCAACTAGAAACGTATTTTGCCTCAAAATGTTGATGACAGAGCCTTTTTGAATTGTAAACTTCTTTTGGATTCATTTCCAAGTTATTGATTGCATGTATCCATTTGTTGAACCTATCTATATCTTTATTTGGATCAGGGAATGTATGCCTTATTTCAGACGAGCCTTCGCAGTGAGGAACGCAACACTTATTGTGGTAAACCATGATGATTGGTGAAAATAAATAATCGCTACAGAATTTCACAGTAAAAACTTTTAAATCACATTAACAATAAAAGTTTTCACTATCAGAAACACACTGTAATCTGTAATATCTCAGTAGTAACTCAGTAGAAAAGTATATTTCTAGTATAACAGAATATGTCACCAAAATTTTCAATGACCTGATTGCTCAAATTCAGTTACAAAATAAGCAAGTTGTCACAAAAATAAGTGAATTGAAAGAAGAACTCAAAAACTATAAGGCGCACATAGATATCAATATTCAGACTCTTGAAGGCGAGAACGAGGCACTGAAACACGAAACGAAGGTACTGAAGGAGAGACTACTAATCACAGAACGTATGGCGAAGAAATTCAATCTGGTAGTATATAATCTACCGGGGCCAAATCCATGCAGTGAAATTATCAAACTATTTCGTTATAAACTAAATATAAACTGCCGCATGGAAGACTTGAGGGATGCCTTCAGATTCAACTCCACGAAGGAAAATAAGAAGCCTGCACCAATACTAGTTGAATTTGTCTCAAACTCTCTCAAAACTAAAATCCTAAGTGAGGCGAAAAAGTTAAAAAATACTGGGATTTATATTTCTCTTGACTATACACCCGAAGACTTCCAAGTCAAGAAAGCTCTTTATTCACAGCAAAAGATCGCAAGAGAAAAGGGTATTTCAGCTAGCATCAAGGGTCAATCACTTGTGGTTGAAGGAGTTCCTTACACATTAGAAGAACTCATATCTGACGATACCGTCTTCAAAGAAGCAACGAAAAAACAGCAACAACATTGGGGAGAACAACAACAACAACAGAGAAACCTTAGATCTTCCGCCACCTCCAACAAACAAAAATAAACAAACTTTTACTGTTAGTGGCCCTAACACATATTTCTTATTGTACTGTTATTTTTTCTTTCACAATATTTCATTATTTCATGGCAAGATGTTATAATTAATTATGATCGTACATATAGTTATAAATTGATACCCACTATAAACTGCTCTGAGCGCTCTTACTATTTTGCGAGTTTACAGATTATTTTCTTCGTTCCTTCTCTGGTGTTTTATTTTCGTTTTTATTAATTCAAGTACCGGGTTTATTTGTAAAGTTTTTCTTATTACTGGATAGGAGAATTTCTATATTCACCGATTATTTGTACATGTACGATATACAGAATGAAGCTGAGAATTTACTATCAAAATTGTGGTGGGTTACGCACCAAAACTGCTACATTTTATCAAAATACCCTTTCAGAGAATTATGACATAATAGTAATAACAGAAACTTGCTTAACCGAAGACTTTCATAATGCAGAACTGTTCGATCAAAGATATAATGTCTTCAGAAATGACAGGTCTCAAATAAGAACAGGTAAAGAGAGGGGGGTGGTGTAATGATTGGAATCCTAAAGGATTACTCATCATCTTTGATCACATTGAACACCAACTTTGAATCCATATTTGTTAAAACCAACATACTGGGTAATGAAATAATAATCAATGGTACCTACATTCCCCCAGGTTCAAACTTGCAAAAATACAATGAAATAGTGGATACCTTTGAAGGTATAGATATAGTTGTAGGAGACAAAACTCAAATTGTTATTTTAGGAGACTTCAATACTCGACAAGTTAATGATACAAATTTCTTTCAGAGGAATCATAATAGTCTTACTATCAACACCATGTGTTTTCTGATCGATAACTATAATTTGAAATCTCTCAATAACCATCTTAACGTAGATAATAGAACCCTTGACTTGTTTCTGAGTAACCTTAAACTTTCTGCCTTGAGAGAAACGATGGGATTAGTTATTCCGAGTGATAAACATCCTCCTTTGCTGTGCGAGGTCGACCTACCGAAGCAAAGGCAACACTGGTCTAACGACGAGAATATGCTCGCAAATAAATACAATTTCAAATTGGCCGATATTGATTATACAGTGAGGGGCAATATTATGGAATAAATTCAGTTTTACGAGAATAGGCAACTTTTGAGACAAATCCCGAAACAGGTCGATTTTTATTTCCAAATTATGATTTTGTGGCAGATGTGTCATACTAGTGACGTCATCCATCTTTGCGTGATGACGTAATCGATGATTTTTTTAAATGAGAATAGGGGTCGTGTGATAGCTCATTTAAAAGGTTATTCAATTCTCTATTCAGTGATATGAACATCAACATAATTATTTATACAGGGTGGCCAAAAAAATATTTAATTTGTAAATGAAATTAATTGTCACAAAAAGAAGTATTATCATTTATTAAATACAAAATTACATTGTACTACTGTCGGAAAACAGAAAAAAAAATTATTTGACAAATAAAAATTGCTTTTCGCTTAAATTAAATGTTCAAATTGCCACCCACCGGCCTCTTGGCAGTAATGGAACCGACGAATACATTCTTCTTGAACATTGTGGATCATTTCTGGAGGTATATTACGAATTTCCAATCTAATTCTATTTCTTAAATCTTGTAAATTCTGTGGTCTATCGATGTAAACTTTTGATTTTAAGTAACCCCATAGGAAAAAATCAAGTGGTGTAAGATCTGGAGATCTTGCGGGCCACTCTATTGTTCCTCGTCGACCAATCCATCTCCTAGGGAAACATCTGTTTAAAAAATCACGAACAGGACGTGCAAAGTGCGGAGGTGCACCGTCTTGCTGAAACCATATGTTTTCATTTGGCGAATTACGATCATTTTCATTTGGAAACATGTCTGTAAGGGCGGGTATAAGTTCATTTTGTAAAAAATCAAGATATATTTGCCCCGTAAGAGACCCATCGAAGAAAAAAGGACCTATAATTCTATCCTCGACTATCCCTGCCCACACGTTTAGTTTTTGAGGGTGCTGAGTGTGTACCGCAGTCATCCAATGGGGATTATCTTGACTCCAATATCTGCAGTTTTGCCGATTCACTGTTCCATTTAAACAGAAGGTTGCTTCATCAGAAAAAAGGATTTCACGAATGAAGCGTGGATTTTGATTACATAAATCTTGCATTACTTCACAAAACTGCATTCGGCGATCTGGATCATCCTCATTGATTTCGTGGACATTATGAATTTTATACGGATGATATTTCTCTTTTTTCAGCACACGTAAAACAGACCTTTTAGAAATGTTTGTATCAGCTGCAATTTGCCTAGAATTAATTTGAGGATTCTCTGCCACACTTAATAATACAGACAGTTTCACATCCTCATTCATTGGTGGACGACCAGCATTTGCAACATGTTTCACGTGTCCAGTTTCTCTAAATTTCTTCTCAATTTTACTAACAGTGGATTGTGTGATAGGCGTATTAGGATATTTTATGGTAAATAAATTACATACTTCTTGTTGTGTTCTGGTTCTATCTCCATATCCAACCATAATTAATACTTCGATTCTTTGTGTTTCAGTTAATGGGGCCATTATTTATTTATTTCATGAAATAAACTAGTCCTTATGAGAAAATGTCAAGAACTGACTTACATTTGACCCAAGCCAACTCGATTTGTAAAAACTATACTTTTTGCTATCTTTTTAGTTCTCATTATTTATTTGCCTAATATCGGAATTTATTTTTGTTTCTTCATAGTAGTAGAAAGCACAGCAGTTCTAAACATTTATTTATAAACTGTTTCAAGTGTTTCAATAGTAGACAAAATCAATGAGGATGATCCAGATCGCCGATAGACCACACATTTCCAAGATATGACAAATAGCATTACATTGGAAATTCGTAATTCAACTCCAGAAATGATCCACAATGTTCAAGAAGAATGTATTCGTCCGTTCAATTACTGCCAAGAGGCAGGTGGGTGGCAATTTGAACATTTAATTTAAGCGAAAAGCAATTTTTATTTGTCAACTAATTTGTTTTTCTGTTTTCCGACAGTAGTACAATGTAATTTTGTATTAAATAAATGATAATACTTCTTTTTGTGACAATTAATTTCATTTACAAATTAAATATTTTTTTGGCCACCCTGTATAAATAATTGTGTTAATGTTCATATCACTGCATAGAGAATTGAATAACCTTTCAAATGAGCTATCACACGACCCCTATTCTCATTTAAAAAAATCATCGATTACGTCATCACGCAAAGATGGATGACGTCACTAGTATGACATATCTGCCACAAAATCATAATTTGGAAATAAAAATCGACGTGTTTCGGGATTTGTCTCAAAAGTTGCCTATTCTCGTAAAAATGAATTTATTCCATAATATTGCCCCTCACTGTATGTGCGAGCTGCTTAGAGTGACAGACTGGACATCTTGGCCATCTTAATAACGTGAATGAACAAACTGAATATTTCTATCAAGTTATTTATGATATATTAGATCAGAGCGTACCTAAGTACAAAATATATGACCACCATAAGAAGGGCTATCCCCCCTGGTTTTCAACTGAAATTAAAAAAAAGTTGAAAGAAAAAGAATTATGCCGAAAATTAAAAAGTCATGCTATTGAAGCTCTTAATAACTTCAATAGGTTGAGATCAGAGGTGTAGAAAGATATAAAAACAGCCCATAAAAACTATATAAGCAGCGTCGAGAATAATCTGATGGAAAACCCGACACTCTTCTGGAATTTTGTGGATTCTCAAAAACGATCCAGTGATTCTAATACGGTTTTCATTATAAATGGTTCTACCACCAGTGATCCAAGGGTGATATCAAAAGCTTTCGCGGACTACTTCGCTTCTGTCTACGAGAAAGACTCAACATATAATCTATTCAACATTCTGCAGAGTGGTAGTAATATGAATGATGATATTCTATTTCATGTAACAGTTGCTGACATGGAAGCTGCGTTTCGTAAACTTAAACCGAAAAAATCAGCAGGACCCGATAACATACCATATTATATTATCAAAGCGTGCAGGGAATACCTAATTTATCCACTTATGGTTATCTTTCAATGCTCTCTCCAATCTGGTATATTTCCGGCATTGCTGAAACAAACTAAACTCACACCTATACATAAGAAAGCTGATAAAAATATAATTTCCAATTTTAGACCCATTGCTATTCTCAACTGTGTGGCCAAATTATACGAATTCATCCTTTTCGAGAAAATGTATTGGCATGTAAAAAATCGAATATCCGCAACTCAACACGGCTTCTGTCGGAAAAGGTCAATTGAAACGAATTTAGCAAGTTTCCTTACACAAGAAAGTAATACGGTAGAGAAGGGGGTCAGGTTGATACCATCTACACAGATTTCGCCAAAGCTTTTGACAAAGTCAACCACGACATACTCCTTAAAAAATTATTGAATAATGGCTTCAGCGATATACATGTAACACTTATGTCAAATTATCTGAATGAACGTCCACAATTCGTAACATATCGTGGACAAAAGTCAGACATTATTTTGGCGACGTCTGGTGTACCACAAGGGTCGAACCTGGGCCCTCTTCTTTTCCTTCTATTCATTAATGACCTCCCAAATCAATTATCATCCAAGTGCTTACTATACGCAGATGACTGTAAAATATTTAGGAAAATCGAAAATAACACTGATACCAACATTTTACAAAATGATTTGAATATCCTCCATGCCTGGACTGTCGAGAATAAACTACTGCTGAATTTCGATAAATATTTCAATATCACTTTTAGTAGATCGAAGAATATTGAAACTTTCAACTACTCTCTAGAAAACATCAATTTAGAAAAACGCACTTATGTCAAAGACTTAGGAGTTACCTTTCAAAATTCATTGAAATTTGACAAACATATCAACAACGTAACACGCAGCGCAAGTAGAATGCTAGGCTTTTTGAAACGAACATCAGTCGATTTTCAAAACATAAAAACCATATCGCTGCTGTATAAAACACTCATCCGAACCAAACTTGAATTTGCCTCCATCATCTGGGACCCAGGAAAGCTCCACCCCATCAAGAGTCTCGAAACATTACAAAATAAATTCATTTTCTTTCTGCACTTTAAAAAATATCGGAGGTGTCCTGATCGCTCATCTTTTGAGCCACTAGGTAAAGAATTCAATACTCCAAAACTAGCAAATAGAAGGCTCACTCAGAAGATGTTGTTCACATTCAACATATGGACAAATAACACAGAAAGTGAATTTTTTACTTTCCTTCAAATTCAAAATACACGTTCCTAACCCGAATTTACGCCCTAAGCGCTTATTATTTCATATAAAGAAATGTAAAAACTTGATCGATAATATATGTGCCCTATTTACCAAATTCTCTGAAAGACTAGTGCAGTTGGATATTTTTAGTATGAGTTTGTCTTTCAAAACTGGCCTACGCAAGGTGATGTTGGAACTCTGATACATCTAGTATAAAGTTAGATATATATATTTATTCACCAATCAGCTCCATTCAATTATCGCTATTAGGTTTATTGCATGGTTTTATTCTTATTATGATTATTATTAGTTAAAGAATCTTACATTGGTAATTTATGATCTCAAAACTTTCGTATGCAGTAAATGTTTAGCTAGTTGAAGATGCATGTAATTAGGTTTCTTGTAACCTGTTTGTAATCTTTCCTAAATAAATATATAAATAAATATTTGTCAAAGTCCATTTATTTATATGTGTTTTGTTCTCATCTCACAAATGAGGCTATGAGTACAATAACGGACTAACCCACAATAATTCAACAAATGGTTTTTTTGCAGAATCTCAATCGCCATGTCAAAATTCATCAACACGTAAATGGACCAACGAACCTTTTTCTTTCCGTCACTAGGTAACAGCACTGACCTTGTTTTGGATTTTCATAACAGGTGTGAATTCCTAGAAGCAAAGTGGACTAAGCTCAGATAGTTCACTGTGCTGCTAATATTGGGGTTAGTCCGTTATTGCGCTCATAGCCTCAAATATACTCTCTTCTTCTTAAATTTGGCATGACCATTGATACCACACGCACAAAACTCATAAATATAAGTGTTGTGGATTCTGTGACCACACGACAAACGTTATAGAATCAAGAATAGAACTAAGAACAAATCTACAGATCACAGCGACCCCAAAAGATTCGTATCGGTACTAAAAAAAAGGTTCATGGTCTCGTAACCTACGTGAATCGTCTAGGGGTAGGTGGTCTGTGTTGTTGATGCTTTCAATTCTTCTTGTCCAGATGAAAACACCTCATCTTCTGTAGGTAAAGGCGATAAATGGTATCAAAGAGTGTGCGAGAGAATATCTAAGTCACCACAAACATTTCCTTCTTGGAAATTTTTTTAAAGGATTTTTTTTTTAAATATAACACCTCGTATCCCAGAACTTGCTACCGTTTCTGATCATTGGAAGGAAGTGGTGCCTCGTCCTCTGAGGAAATCATTGATTGAGCAAATCCATTCTGTATTGCTTCATGTTGGTGTTTTCAAAACTTTTTATAAACTGGCTGAACGATATTATTGGCCAAAGATGCGTTCTGATGTAGCTTCTTTTATCCGTCAGTGTAAAACTTGCCACTCGAAGCCTGAGCAGAAACGCCCTCCAGGATTAATGTTATCCAAACAAGTAGCGATATCTCGCCCTTTTGAGTCACTTTCTGCTGATTCAATTGGTCCCTTACCCAGATCTCGTTCTGGTAATCAGTATATCTTAGTCGTGTCTGATTGTTTTAGTAAATTTCCACACTTGTTTTCTCTTCGCGAAGCCACAACGGGCGCCATTCTTGAAATATTGGAATGTCATGTTTTTCCAATCATTGGAACTCCAAATTCGATCTTTGTAGATAATGGTTGTCAATTTCGTTCTAAAGAGTTCGTTAAAATTATAGCCAGTTATAATATAAGAATTCAGTTTGTAGCTTTATATCATCCTCAAGCAAATCCCGTTGAGAGAATTAATCGAGTTATCAAAACTATGTTGAGATCGTACCTATCAGAAGATCAAAGAGGATGGGATCAACGTTTGAGCCAAGTTGGTTTGGCGATTCGTTCATCGAAACACGAAGAAGCTGGATTTTCTCCAAATTTTATTGTGTTTGGACGAGAATTGCCGTTCAAAGGAGATAACGCACCCTCAAAAGAGATTACTTTTGATCGATCTGCGCTTAATCAGAAACGTGAGAATGTCTTTGCCAAATTTTGTGCTGATGTGGGTCAAGTAAGCAAAAGCCTATGAACAGAATAGCAAGACCTATAATCTCAGACGTCGTGATGTTCAATACCATGTTAATCAGCTAGTTTGGAGACGGAATCATTTTTTATCTGACGCTGCAAAATACTTCAGTGCTAAGCTGGCACCTGAATTCGTCGGTACCTTCATTGTTTCGAAACGGGTATCTTCTTGGACTTATGTACTCAAAGATGATTCTGGTAAATATTGCGGAGTTTGGCATGTGAATGATCACAAAGCTCACCCTCCTGATGATAAATCATAACTATAAGGATTGTCGTTTAAGTATTTGGGGTGAAGGATGGTCATCCCTGGCGTATGCCTAAAGATACTTGAACTTGGTACAGTCCCCATCTAGTGGCTGAGAGTACCTTCGTTGTTATTATTTTGTAAGGTATTTTCAGGTCCATGGCAGTAACATCTCTGTTTGGGTTATAGTTGATACTACTGGAAGGACATAAGTTTGTTTATTTGATGTCTTCTATTAAGTATCCTATGTATCAGTACCACCCTTAAGTTTTCTGTTGTGAGTGTCTGAGAACACATTTATCGTTATTATTTGTGAATGTATCTTCGGGTCCATGGCAATAACACATTTGATGGGTTCAAGTTTTGAGTTACAGGAAGAGCATGTAGTTTTTATTATCTTTCATGTCTTCTTTGGTGAGTACCTATCCTTTGTGTAAGTACGATCCTTGAGTATTTGGTTATGAGCTTGATCTCCGGATATTTTTGTTGAATTCGTGGTTATAGTGTTTATCGGTACTTTTTTTTGGTATCTATCTACCTAATGTTGGTCTGTCATATTTTGGCTGTTTTCTCATGGTAAATTTTATTATTTTTGTTGGGATGGCAGCTCCCTGATGCTGGACAATTGGAGTGTAGGATTCTGTATGGGAATCGTTTTAGATTCTGTATGGGAATCGTTTTGGTTGTTGGGTTATACTTCTGGAATTTTCGGAGCAGCAATGTCATCCAAAACACGAGACGTCTCCCACTTTGCATGAGATGTGAAATTTTGGATTTGTTGAAGTTAATTTCTAGTTATTTTGGTTGTGTGGCCGGACGGCGGAGATGGTTCATGGACTGAATCCATACACAACAATTTGGTGTGTGAGCTAGTACAACAAACTTGAGGCGATTTGTTGTCATGCGTTTTAAGCCTTGCGATACAACAAACCTAAGGCGATTTGTTGTCATGCGTTTCAAGCGTTGTGAATTTTTTTTGCGAGTACAACAAACTGAGGCAAATTGTTGTCATGCATTTCAAACCTTGTGATTTTTTTTTGCTTGCTGGTACAAAAACTTGAGGCAATTTGTTGTCATGCGTTTCAAGCCGTGTGAATTTTTTTTGCGAGTACATGAAACTTGAGACGACTTGTTGTCATGCGTTTCAAGCCTTGTGAATTTTTTTTTGCGAGTAAAAAAAACTGAGGCGATTTGTTATCATGCGTTTCAAGCCTTGTGAATTTTTTTTTGCGAGTACAATAAACTAAGGCGATTTGTTGTCTGTAACATTATTATTTTTCCACTATCAGCTACTCAGAGTTTTAGTTATAAAATTAAATTGGATTTATATTTATTAGACTCATGTAGTTTGTTTACTTTGGATATATTACAGTGATATTGTATCTTTAGCACTGTCTGTTGTCAGCGAACAGCTGTTCAGTTCAATGACTGTCGCTGGGGCATAGATCACTTTTCCAGGTAGATACGACTTCTCTGTGATGTATTGGTGGAAATGACCTTCAAAGGCCGTCGGTGACATGCATTTAGAAAGACTCCATATCGTGATAATAGTTATCTGTCTCGACGAATTCCCGTATGTTTGAGTATTAGATAATGTTAGGTAATGAAATTTTGCACGGAACATTTTAGAATCCTTTTTTGACATTTGGACACTTCTAGGAATGAAGTTACTTGGCAACTCCGCTAAGGTTCTCGATTTCGGTCTTAATAAAGAAGAAGAAAAAGTCTCTTGTGGTCTGTGTCATAAGTAGAAGTGATGGATATTTTGAGTTGAATATTGATTATTGATTTCTGCAATCATAAATGAAATGGGATTATTCTTTCAACTGAATTAATGTTTTCTGTATTTTGTCACGTTGGTGATTTGATGGGAAGTTGATTAATTTTTGGAAAACATCCCCAATAGGAGATTATAACCTCACTTTCTAACCACATATTCTTTGGTCATAATTTTGGAAAATCGTGTAAATCAAGCCTGACATCGTTGACCCTTTGACTAGGACTATGATAGGAAAATAACATCTGTAGAGGAGCCTTCTAACAGGATCCCGCAGTTAGCACCAGGCCTTCCTAGACAAAGGTGTGAAGTCTATTCGAGATGGTATCAGACAGTCAATGATTTAATTTCAGGATCTTTTGTCTCGGTGTACTTAGCGTCATCCCAAAACACTAGCCGTCTGGGGGAAACTCACCTTGTGTATCGGTGTACTTATCATCATCCCAGAGCACTAGCCGTCTGGGGGGAAACTCATCTTGGTGTTAGCATCCTTATTGTTAGACTGGAGAACTCATCGTTCATTCACGTGTCACTGCACTGAAGGCTGACCTGTACCTCGCACCTTCACTACTGGTATCCTTCCACCTTGTAGATTCCACCGTAAATGCCTGGCTGAAACCAATCTGATGTGGCACGCAAGTTAACCAGTTCACTCAATAATATATATATACCTTTTTAATTATTACTCTGAATTTATGTAAACGCTACAGATAAGGTGCACCTAACTCAAGCGGCTTAATTTCAAATCCTACCCTAAAGGGTTATATTGTGTTGAGTAAGATAATTGTTGGCAACTACAGTTAGGTATTTTGAGCCTTGGGCTATTCTACAGTTCATGCTATATATATATTTTATTTGTTATAATTCACCTTGATAGTGTATCTGATACTTCCTAATAAGCCTTCAGCTACTTTGACTTTGATGTGATCGTAAAACCTTTGTCACCTTATATAATATATGACTCCAATCATAAGCTGATTATCATTTGAGTGTGTGGCATCTGCCTAAATTATTACTATTCGTGTTATATAGGAATTGGTAAAATTATCTATACAGGGGGCTCAGCATTCATATGACTGGCGCCTGCATTTTAATATCACATGACATTTTGTTTTGTTCAACCCACTCTCCTCTTCACTGGAGCTTAGCCGCAAGCCTACCCTGTCACTCTAACAGCTTTTGGACACTTGTCAAAAGCGTAAGAGGTGATATTGCCTACTAGATCACTTTAATTGTATGACGGTGTCAAACTGGCGCCCAAATTTTAAGGGTACATAAGTCATTGAATAATATTTTTCCGTTTTTCTCTAAAATATAGGGTAATTCATTTGCACAGTATATTGTGTACAGGGTGATATAAATAATCAATTTTTAATCTATATTTTTTTTCCCTCTATTTGACAGGCTTAAAGTGCTATATTTATACAGGATGACTCTAATAGTCTGTGTATAATTTTTGGTATTTTTTTTGAGAATCATTTTTGACCCTATCTGTCGGTTTCGATCTTTGATATTAATCTGCTTGGCCTTCTAGAATCAGGAGCTTATAAAACAATAGTCGGGGGTCCTGGCTGGGAAATGTTGAAAAGACTCAACCTTAAAATAAATTCGGATAATATAGTCAATTGTCGGGTGGTCAATGGGCAAACATGTTCGAGCATTGGCACTGTAGATCTTCCCATGAAATTGGGAAATCGTGTGAAAATTATTTCAGCTTTGATCATCCCAGCTTTACCTCATGTTTTGATTTAGGGTATAGATTTTTGGAAAAAATCGAGGATTACTTCCCATTCTCCCCTTCGAAGATCAGGAATAATTTCTGAAATTATTCCTAATCTTCGAAGGGGAGAATGGGAAGTAATCCTCAAGTTTCTATTGATACAATAGCGTTACAGTCCGAGGAACAACTAACACCTTAGCAGTCACAAATTTTACTTGAAGTTGTGCAAAAAGCTTTTCTGGAAATGGGCGACAAACTTGGATGTACAGATCAAGTGCATCATGTCATAAAAACTTCTGCTCCACCTATCAAGCAAAGGTATTATCCGGTCAGTCCGGTAATGCAAACACACATTGATGCAGAATTGAATAAGCTACTTTCAGAAGGAATTGTTGAATGATCAACCAGTCCTTGGCCTTCTCCTATTCTATTAGTTAAAAAAAAAGGACAACTCTTGCAGATTTTGTGTCTCTTGAGAACTGGGTTGGGGCTCAGCTCAATTTGTGAGCTGGCACGACACTGGCGTCCACGTCACGGGTGGTGGACTTCGGCTCAGAGGCTACCTAGGAAGCAGCTGAGGCGAAGACGAACAGTGTCAAAAGACCGCCTAACCTAAGGTGGGAGGTATTGTGCTGATGGGTGCGTGGCACATAGGGTGATGTGTTAGGAACGATCCCTCTGGGACACCGGGCGACCTCCCAGAGTATCATCGCCTTACCATGGCAAGGCGGGGCTCTACCATGGCAGACTTTATTTCCCCAGCTACTCGTGGGACTATATATGAGGAGTCATCCAAGCAACTCCAACCATAGGTAGGAGCGAAAATCAAATTCGTCCAAGGGCAGGACCTTCCAGCCATTCATCTGTGTGGCATACATCTCGGACGATGAAGCCGACGAACGACTCACGGCCGAGATGGTGCTCACCAGAATGAGAAAAATGAACCACGGTCTGGCCACTCAGGAATGGGTAATACTGAACCGAGAGGATTCGGGCCGTGGCCAAACATGGACATTCGCGATAGACGAAATGTCCAAGTCATCCTTGGAGGAGCTGGATTTCAAGCCGTACTTCGGTTTCGGTCGGATTCAGTTCCGTCTGGAAGGCGGCCGTGGGGGAAAGAACCTTCTGGGATGCAGCCGAAGGAGGGGAAGGAATGGGTTCCTCTACGAATGGTCGCAAGGGGAGCACCGAAAGGAAGAGGTCAATCCTTTCCGAGAGGTGCGCTTCAGACCAAGAAGCTCATGAGGGGGGTCTCGGGAAAGGGTAAATCCATCCCGAATAGACCACCACTCGTAAAGGGTGCCGGCACCTCCAGAGGGAAGGAGAGCAAACCACCCTCTGACCACATACAATAAAGATATCCGATAAGAAAAACGAGAATCATGGGAACGGTTCTGCGAAAATGTGTCGAGCACATCAAGCGGAGCCCGTATTCACAAGATTTTATACAGAGAGCAGACACAGGAGCTGGGATCGCTTAAACGTCCAGACGGCTCCTTTACTGCCTCCAGTAAAGAAACATTAGAGCTATTGGCTAATAACCACCTCCCAGGCAGCTTGATTCTGGACAATCGACCTCCAGTCACAAATATAGGCCGGATAAAACGACCTAGCAGAGATGACTGGGTGGTTGCCAACAAAATAATTACACCACAGGCGATAGGATGGGCGGTTAACTAGTTCCAACCATACAAATCGCCAGGAGAGGATGGCATAGCTCCAGCTCTGTTACAAATCGGACTGGAACATATTGTACCTATCCTCATAAGACTCTCCAGAGCCAGTTTAGTTTGGAACCATATTCCATCTAACTGGACCGCGACTAGGGTGATCTATATTCCTGAGGTGGGTCAGACTGACCCACACCCAAAATCGCTCAGACCTATTAGTCTGACATCCTTTCTGTTGAAAAGCATGGAGAAAATATTGGACGGGCACATGAGTTGTGGTGTACTAACAAAGCACCCACTCAATGTTCACCAGTATGCATACCAGACTGGCAAGTCAACAGAAATTGCTCTCAACAACCTTGTCTCAGAAATAAGCGACGCCCTGGAACACCAGGAGGTAGCAGTTGCGCATTCCTTGACATAGAAGGAGCATTTAACAATGCACTACCTCACTCCCTATATGAGGCCACTGTCTCTAGTGTAATTGAACCAATTCTATATGACTGGAGAACTATGCTTCATAACAGAACTATAACGACCTCTCTCCAGGGGGAAAGTGTCAGCTTCAAGCCAGCAAGGGGCTGCCCTCAGGGGGGGGTCCTCTTCCCTCTGCTATGGTCACTGCTGGTGGATAATCTGCTGGCCATTCTCTCGCTGTGGGTGGTCGATCTGCAAGCATATGCTGACGATCTGGTCCTAGTAATACGCGAAAAATTCGAAGAGACGATCTCCTACGCCCTTCAGGATATATTGGACACCATATTTAAATGGTGTGAGAGGGAGGAAATGTCCATTAACCCTCACAAAATGGTCATAGTGCCGTTCACCAGAAAAAGGAAGCTGGAACATTCAATACCTCCTTCCATCAATGGTGTAACATTTCCTTTTGCGAGTGAAGCAAAATATCTGGGAATCACCCTAGATAAAAAGCTAAATTGGAACTTGCATCTGGAAAAGACTATCCGGAAGGCTAGCCTATGATTATGGATATGCCGCAGAATATGTGGCAAAACATGGGGCATGTCACCAAAACAAGTGTACTGGCTGTACGTGACCGTCATACGACCAATAATCACGTATGGCTCTGTAGTCTGGTGGAGCAAGGACCAACAAAAAATGGCCCAGGCTAAACATAACGGACTACAGAGACAAGCGTGTCTGGGAATTACTGAGGCCATTCGCTCCACGCTAACGGTATCAATGGAAGCCCTTCTCGAATTACCTCCTCTTCACATAGGTTTGGAGAGAGAGAGGCAAGATGGGCAACATACAGACTCCACCAAGCGGCCATAAGTCTACCGCAGGCAGTAGTCATGAGAAGCAGCAGCATGCTGGAGGGCATAACAGCTCACAACATTCTGGGAATGCCCTCAGACATCATGCCTAGAACTATCAACCTTCACACGTCCTACACTGTGGTCTTCCCCGAAAGAGAAGACTGGGTTCGGAATGAAACTGACCTATGTAGGGCAAATTAACGTTGGTTTACCGATGGTTCCAAAACTTTGGAAGGTGTCGGAGCCGGAATATACGTGATAAACCCAGTAGTGAAACGCTCATTCAGTATGGGTAAATTAGCTACGGTATTCCAGGCAGAGGTATATGCCATTGAAACGTGTGCAAGGTAGCTGGAAAATCGACGCCACACACGAAAAACAATAAAAATATTTTCAGACAGTCAAGCAGCACTGAAAGCGCTTGAATCCAATTGCTTTAAATCCAGAGCAGTATGGAACTGCAGAGAAACCTTAAACCGACTGGCACAACGCAACAACGTTAACCTAGTCTGGATACCAGGTCACACGGGCCTAGAAGGAAACGAAATAGCGGACGCCCTAGCAAAAGGGGGGGGGGCGAAACAACGTTCACTGGGCCAGAACCGGTAATCGGTGTAGCACATAGCACTGCCAAGAATGTCGTAACATCCTGGGCTGACAACAAAAGACTCGAGTACTGGCGTAGTCTATTAATTGCTTGCACAAGGATAAAACAGGACTCTGACAAGCTGCTAGAACTCAGCAGAGCACATCTCAGAGTTATAGTAGGTTTGCTCACTGGACACTGCACAAGATGCAGAGTGCCACCTATGCATGGAGGAGGATAAAACGGCTAAGCACATTTTATGTACATGCCCCGCAGCGGCCAGAACCAGATTTTCAACATTTGGCAATACAACAGTAAGGCCAGAGAACCTGGTAAATTTTTCTCCCAACGTACTCCTCAATTTCGTTAAGAGATTGGATATACTGGGAGAAATATAACCATAGGGTGAGCCACAATAGGCCATTGGCCGCAGTGGAGGGCCTGATATGGGCCCACTCACGTTCAAACCTAACCTAACCTTGAAATAAATTCGGATAATATAGTCAATTGTCGGGTGGCCAATGGGCAAACATGTTCGAGCATTGGCACTGTAGATCTTCCCATGAAATTGGGAAATCGTGTGAAAATTATTTCAGCTTTGATCATCCCAGCTTTACCTCATGTTTTGATTTTGGGTATAGATTTTTTGAAAAAATTAGAAATCATTCCTGATCTTCGAAGGGGAGAGTGGGTCTTTGCAAGTAATTCTCAAGTTTCTATTGATACAATAGCGTTACAGTCCGAGGAACAACTAACACCTGAGCAGTCACAAATTTTACTTGAAGTTGTGCAAAAAGCTTTTCTGGAAATGGGCGACAAACTTGGATGTACAGATCTAGTCCATCATGTCATAAAAACTTTTGCTCCACCTATCAAGCAAAGGTATTATCCAGTCAGTCCGGTAATGCAAACACACAGTGATGCAGAATTGAATAAGCTACTTTCAGAAGGAATTGTTGAATGATCAACCAGTCCTTGGTCTTCTCCTATTTTATTTGTTAAAAAAAAGGACAACTCTCACAGATTTTGTGTTGAATATCGAAAATTAAATCAAGTGTCAGAACGAGATGCCTACCCATTACCCTATATTTCGGCAACCTTAGACAAGCTTCGGGATGCAAAATTTCTTTCGTCAATGGACATCAAATCAGCATATTTTCAGGTCCCTTTGGCTGAATCGTCTCGGCCTTCGACAGATTTTACTGTTCCTAATCGAGGTTTATTTCAATTTCGTCGCTTACCGATGGGTTTATCCAATAGTCCAGCTACTTTTCAACGTCTTGTCGACCAGATATTAGGTCCAGAGCTTGAGACACATGTTTTTGTGTACTTAGATGACATTATCATTGTCACTCAGACGTTCGAGAAACATATTGAAATATTGACCGAATTGTTTTTGCGTTTGAAAAAGGCCAATCTTACAGTTTTAAAGGAAAAATGTCACTTTTGCCAACCAGAACTATTATATTTGGGTTATATTGTAGATGCTACTGGTTTGAGAGTACATCCTGAAAAAGTCCGAGCCATTATAGATATCCCTATTCCCAAATGCGTTTCGGAAGTTCGACGCATACTTGGTATGGCTTCATGGTATAGGCGATTTGTACCAAAGTTTTCAACTCTAACAGCCCCTCTTTGCGATTTGTTGCGTAAGACTTTCAGTTGGAGTTCAGAATGCAATGAAGCCTTGAACAAGTTGAAAGCATGTCTTATAAGTGCACTGGTATTATCGTGCCCTGACTTTTCACTGCCTTTTGTAGTTCACGCAGACAGTTCGGGATATGACCTTGGCGTGGTTTTAACGCAATCGCATCCTGATGGTGAGAAGGTGATAGCTATCTATCTAGGTCTCTTACTCGACAAGAACGTTATTACTCTACCACCGAACGTGAATGTTTGGGAGTTCTGTGGGAAATTGAAAAACTAAGACCTTACCTTGAAGGATCCCATTTTACGGTCATCTGTGACCATGCGAGTTTATTGTGGCTTGACAGGTTAAAATCTCCTACTGGTCGACTGGCTCGTTGGGCTGTACGTATTCATCAGTGTTGTCTCGTGCTGTTCCTATTGTTGATGCTCTCAATTCTTCCTGTCCAGATGAAAACACCTCATCTTCTGTTGGTGAAGGCGATAAATGGTATCAAAGAATGTGCGAGAGAATATCTAAGTCACGACAAAAATTTCCTTCTTGGCAATTTTTCCAAGGGAAACTTTTTAAAAATATAACACCTCGTATCTCAGAACTTGCTACCGTTTCTGATCATTGGAAGGAAGTGGTACCTCGTCCTCAGAGGAAATCATTGATTGAGCAAATCCATACTGTATTGCTTCTTGTTGGCGTTTTTAAAACTTTTAATAAACTTGCTGAATAATATTATTAGCCAAAGATGCGTTCTGAAGTAGCTTCTTTTATTCGTCAGTGTAAAACTTGTCATTCCATCAAGCTAGGAGGATTAATGTTATCCAAACAAGTAGTGATATCTTGCCCTTTTGAATTACTTTCTGCTGATTTAATTGGTCCCTTACCCAGATCTCGTTCTGGTAATCAGCATATCTTTGTCGTGTCTGATTGTTTTAGTAAATTTCCATTCATATTTCCTCTTCGCAAAGCCACAACGGTCGCTCTTCTTAAAATATTGGAATTTCATGTTTTTTCAATCTTTGGAACTCCAAATTCAATCATTGTAGATAATGGTTGTCAGTTTCGTTTTAAAGAATTCGTTAAGTTTATAGCCAGTTATGATATAACAATTCAGTTTGTAGCCTTATATCATCCTCAAGCAAATCCCGTTGAGAGGATTAATCGAGTTATCAAAACTATGTTGAGATCGTACCTATCAGAAGATCAAAGAGGATGGGATCAACGTTTGAGCCAAGTTGGTTTGGCGATTCGTTCATCGAAACACGAAGTAACGGGATTTTCTCCTAATTTTATTGTGTTTGGACGAGAATTGCCGTTCAAAGGAGATAACACACCTCCAAATGAGATTACTTTTGATCGATCTGCGCTTACTCAGGAACGTGAGAAAGTCTTTGCCAAATTATAAGCTGATGTGAAGGTCAAGTTAACTAAACCCTATGAACAGAATAGCAAGTCCTATAATCTCAGACGTCGTGATGTTCAACATCATGTTAATCAGCTAGTTTGGAGACGGAATCATGTTTTATCTGACGCTGCCAAATATCTCAGTGCTAAGCTGGCACCCAAATTCGTCGGTCCCTTCATTGTTTCGAAACGGGTGTCTTCTTGGACTTATGAACTTAAAGATGATTCAGGTAAATATTGCGGAGTTTGGCATGTGAAGGATCTTAAAACTCACCAACCTGGTGATGAATCATAACTATAAGGATTGTCGTTTAGTTATTTGGGGTGAAGGATGGTCATCCCTGGTGTATGCCTAAAGATACTTGGACTTGGTACAGTCCCTATCTAGTGGCTGAGAGTACCTTCGTTGTTATTATTTTGTAAGGTATTTTCAGGTCTATGGCAGTAACATCTCTGTTTGGGTTATAGTTGATATTACTGGAACGACATTGGATTGTTTTATTTGATGTCTTCTATCCTATGTATCAGTACCACCCTTAAGTGTTTTGTTGTAAGTGTCTAAGAATACATTTGTTGTTATTATTAAATTTATGAAAGTATTTTCGAGCTCATGGCAATAACATATCTGAGGGTTTCAAGGTTTATGTTACAGGGAGAGCATGTAGTTTTTTATCTTCATGTCTTCTTTGGTGAGTATCCTTGGTATGAGTACATTCCTTGAGTATTTGGTTATGAGTTTGAACTGCAGATATTTTTGTTGAATTCGTGATTGTTGTGTTTATCGGTACGTTTTTTTGGTTATCTATCTATCTAAGGTTGGTCTGTCATATTTAAGCTGTTTTCTTAGTGTAAGTACATTCCTTGAGTATTTGGTTATGAGCTTGAACTCCAGATATTTTTGTTGAATTCGTGGTTGTTGTGTTTATCGGTACGTTTTTTTTGGTTATCTATCTATCTAAGGTTGGTCTGTCATATTTTGGCTGTTTTCTTATGGTAAATTTTTCTCTTCTATTTTTGTTGAGATGGCAGCTCCCGTAATGCTGGACGATCCTTGTGGTGGATTTGGCTTGGGGGGTCGGTTTGGCTGTTGGAGTTCCAATATCAATTCCTCTGGACATTATGTTGGCATAATGCAAACTTCCCAAAGTTTTGAAAGGGTAATTGCAGATTAGTTCGCCATGTCTGATGTCCTTGGGGTTTTGGCTGGAGTTTCTTCGGTGGAATCGGTTCAACGGGTTGAATCCACTCCACATTGATTTTTGGGGGATAGGAAATTTGGAGGAGGTTTTCTATCGGGGTTTTAATCCTTCCATTCTTTATAGAATGTCGTTAGTGTGCTAAGATACCAAACTTAGGCGGTTTGGTTATGCGTTTTAAAAGCCTTCCCTTTTTTTTGTATTGTAGGAGACTTGGATGTGTTGGGTGCGAGCATGGCTCAGTCTGGCAGCCTGACATCTCTTAGAGGATCCAGCGGAGATTCCTCCGATTTCGAGACTGTTGAGCAGGGTCCATGGAAGGGTGAACTTTGGGGGGTGTCGTTCGGCTATCGTGGAGGTCAAGGCCGGTCGGGCGATGCTACTGGGGGATCCTGAGCTCCATGGATTCGTCGCGATTGAGGAATTTGCTCGCAGTGCCACAATTAGGAACATCTCCGAATTGTTGGGACTTTATGATCGAGCCATATTCAGCTTGGTGGAGCTATATGTCACCCCAATTGAAGTGGACAATTGGTTATTTTTCAATTTCCTATGAATTTATTTTTATTTCCACACGTGGGTTCTTGTGGGGTTTCTCTATTCCTGCTGTACTGAGGGGTACTAATGGTTAGTCCATCCTTGAACTGGGGGACGAGTGGTATCAAGTATATCGCCGGCGCAGCAATTCTATCCAGTAGCGAAAATATTGCCTGATCCGAGTTTGGTGCTGAACGGCCATCCTTCTCTTTGCTTCAGGTGGAGAATTCCAGTAACGACTCGTGAACACCAGTTTAATAACGTGTTGTTGACTGTTTTATCTCTAGGTTAAAATTATCGTATGGTACTGGTGATTTTTTTTGCGAGTACAACAAACTTGAGGCAATTTGTTGTCATGCGTTTCAAGCCTTGTGATTTTTTTTGCGAGTACAACAAACTAAGGCGATTTGTTGTCATGCGTTTCAAGCCTTGTGAATTTTTTTTTGCCAAAAGAACAAATTCAATGCGATTTGTTGTCAGAAATATAAAGTCTGTTTTTTTTTTTAAGTGCGCATAGATTTCCCGACTTCGGTAAATTTCTATTACAGTAAGGGGGAATTGTAGCAATATTATTTTTCCACTATCAGCTACTCAGAGTTTCAGTTATAAAATAGAATTAGATTTATATTGATTAGACTGACGCTTGAATTTGCCTACCTTAATGAAATCTAATTGTCATTGAAACAATATTTCTTCTGTAGTGTGTTTACTTTGGATATATTCACAGCCATTTCGCATCTTTCATTATATATACTCCCTCCAATTATTTGTATATTCAGCTCTGTCTATTGTCAGAGAACAGCTGTTCAGTTCAGTGACTGTCGCTGGGGTATAAATCACTTTTCCAGGTAGATACGAGTCCTCTGTGATGTATCAGTGGAAATGACCTCCAAAGGCCGTAGGTGATATTATTTTAGAAAGACACCATATCGTGATAATAGTTATCTGTCTGGACGAATTCCCGTATGTTTGAGTATTAGATAATGTTAGGTGATGAAATTTTGCAAAGAATATTTTAGAATCCTTTGATGACATTTGGACACTTCGAGGACTATAACCTCACTTTCTAGCATTCTAGCCACATGTTCTTCGGGTAAGCAGAACCCCCTTTCTTTATCCTTTGAGCCTTTGGCAATTTGGTTCATCTTGTAGGCATAATTTTAAAAAGCGTTAAAATCAAGCCTGACGTTGTTGACCCTTTGACTAGGACTATGACATTGGAAAATATCATCTGTAGAGGAGCCTTCTAACAAGATCTTTCGTGCAGTTAGCACCAGGCCTTCCTAGACAAAGGTATGAGGTCTATTCAAGTGGTATCAGACAGTCAATGATTTAATTTCAGGGTCTTTTGTCTCGGTATACTTATAGTCATCCCAGAGCACTAGCCGTCTGGGTAGAAACTCATCTTGGTGTCAGCATACTTATCGTTAGACTGAGGACCTCATCTTGGTGTTAGCATACTTATCGTTAGACTGGAGAACTCATCTTTCATTCTGATGTCACTGACCTGAAGGCTGACCTGTAGCTCGCACCTTTACTACTGGTATCCTTCCACCTTGTAGATTCCACCGTAAATGCCTGGCTGAAACCAATCTGATGTGGCACGCAAGTTAACCAGTTCACTCGATATTATATACCATTTTCTCAATTGAAAATATCAACTGTGAATTATTTAAACGCGACATGTAAGGTGCACCTAACTCAAGCGTCTTCATTCAATATCCTACCCTAAAGGGGTATATTGTGTTGAGTAAGATAACTGTGGGTAACTACCCCTAGATAGTTTGAGCGCTGGGCTATTCTACAGTTCATGTTATAAAATATTAAAAAAACTTCCATGGAAGTCAGTAGTGATAAAATTCAATTCATAATCTTGTAAGTATCAAACTCTTAGAGATAACTAAATCAAAATTATCGGGATATGCAGACCACCTAGTTAAATACTCAATGAGTTTTTTTCCGTATCAGATAATATTCTGAATAGATGCAGAACAGAATATGTATTAATAGCTAGGAGATATAAATGTTGATTCACCCAAAAGTAGCTTTTCTGAGTTTGATACTTATGTAAATACAGTAGCGCCAAATAGATTTGAACTTTTTAATGCGATTGTAGAAAGCAATGCAACGTAATCAACAGCAAACTAAAAATCTATTCTTGATCACATTTTGATATCTAAATATATACAATACCATAAATCTATTCAATACCATTTAACCTATCATGAAAACTATAAATATACAACTCTCCACAGACTAGTGAAAACAAAATTCCATACCAAACCAAAATAACCTCAAACAAAAACTTCAACAGCTGACAAATAGACACGAAATAAATAACTTTGAAAAACTATCATAAGCTATGCAAGTTTGAAAAAAAGAATCGACAACTCAATACGAGAAAAAATACAAAGAAAGTAAATATTGGATCACATGAGAATTTCTAGAATTAATAAAAAAACGTGAAAAGTTATATTTAGAAAATATCAAACATTCACTTCAGAACACAGCCAGGGAGTTCTAAAAACAGAAAAATATTGTAGAGAAAAAACTAAAGAATTCAAACAGGAATACTTCGATTAGAAATCGAGTGAGACAGGTAATAACCACGAAAAACAATAGAAACTTATCAATAGTCTAATTAAAGGCCAAAGAAGTCAGATCACCAATTCAGACGGACAAACTTTTGATAATCCCGAGAATGTGCCTGAACGGATAAATTGATTTAATATTGATATTGGTAAATCGATAATCACTAATGTGAATCCACAAACAGCATCAGCTAATGATTTTGAGGAAATCAATAGTGATTGTTTAATGCACCTATACAAAAAAAAAAACAAGGAGTTCAAGAAGCATTAATTGATTGAATAAGAATGCAGCACCTGTTTATGATTAAATAACACTCAAATTCATTCGAACAAGGTATAATCCCAGATATTCTCAAAATCAGCAGGTAACACCCATTCACAAATCTGGCCCAAATAACATCAAAGTTAACCATATCAGAATTGATTTCAAGAAAATAGTCAACTCAACTCGAATCAATGGTGAAAAATGACCCCAAAAGGTATACTGGCTTATTAAAAATACACTGCAACTCAACATAAAAAATCACTTTGTGTAGAATTGTTCAGGGCTTCCATCGTCTAAAGAAAATGAATTATCTGTATGTATTTTATGATTCAAAACGTTTTGGCAATTAATCCCTACAAATCATCTGGGAAAAATTACAGCAAGATGATAAATGGATGCACAGAACGAACCTACCATTAGCTGGCGTCATGGAACTTCTGGAATACTGCCTGCGTAATTGCTATTTTCAGGAAAATGACCGTTTTTTCGCTCGAGTAGATGGACTACCAATGGGATCCTCACTGTCACCTATCATAGCGAACATTTACATGGAGTGGTTCGGAGCTTTCACCTTAGACAAAGCCGACAAAAACCCTCGGATGTGGCTGAGATATGTTGATGACACTTTTGTCATATGGGACCATGGAGACGATGATCTTGATGTCTTTTTACAGCTCCTCAACAACATCAGGCCATCCATAAACATCACAATGGAGAAAGGAAGCCCGAATGGACTACCCTTTCTTGACGTGAAAGTCCAGAACATAAACGGTAGGTGTCAAACGTCAGTGTACCGGAAACCGACGCACCCTGGACAATATCTGAACTTTGGTTCCAACCATCAGGGGGCGACGAAGAGAGGTATTGTCCGCTCATTGGTTAACCGCGCCTACAACTTGTGCAACACCGACGAAAGTCTGGCTATTGAGCTCAACCACATCAAAAGAGACTTACGTCAAAATGGGAACCCTGAGAAACATATAAGAGCAGTCCTTAACCGCAGAAGAGATGACTCAAACAGAACAGATGACCCATCATTACCGACTTCAACTCTTCCCCACGTGAGCGGGTTATCTGAAAAGATAAAGCGGATTGGATCGAGGTACAATATCCATACATACTTTAGGTCTAGTAACACCATCCTGTCAGGATACCCGGGACACTAACTGAAACACCTGATATTCACCCAAAAATATGTATTACCACTCTCGTACCAAGTCAGTTTAAGACTGATTCACTTAAGTATATCTCATTCACATGACTCAATCCTTACATCACTAACAGTAAACTATCAGCGCTGCATAGGAGTAATCAGTGTGATACTACTTCAACTTATAACTACCCTAACATTCGGCCATCCTGTAGAACCATTTGTCCTCGAATTGGTTTTCGGACAACGGTAGGAATCTGCAAAAACAGTTTTTTTTTTGACATTTTCTGAATTTGGTGTTATCCCCAAATCTGGCAAATGAATATCACACTTCGTTCTTCTAACACCACCATAGTTTGTGTCCCTATTTGTGTTTTTCGATTTACCTCTAAGTTTTCACATTCATAACTTGAAATTATTGTTGGTAGCTCAGTTTATTCCCTAAGTTTACCCCTATATATATATATATATATATATATATATATATATATATATATATATATATATATATATATATATATATATATATATATATATATATATATATATATATATATATATATATATATATATATATATATATATATATATATATATATATATATATATATATATATATATATATATATATATTCTTATTAACTTAGTTTATTCCTTATATATATATATATTTTTGTTTTGTTAACTTAGTTTATTCCCCAAGTTTATTTAACTGGTTAATGTATTCCCCAACAAAACTTAGTTTGATCCCTAATTAAGTCAGAGATTTACTCACCAATCATCATCTCTTGTAGAGAAAAGTTTCAAATGTTCGACGCCAATGACTCCTTCATAGCGTGTTCCATTTCGGCATCTTTCAGAACCCAAGTCTTCTTTCACTTTATATCTATCGTTTCCTAAACTTTCAGCTATTCTGAATGGACCTTTGTATCTTTCGACCAATTTTTTACTGTTTCCATCATTTTTGAAACTGGTAATTTTCACAAGAACCAAGTCCCCTACGCTGTAAGTTGGAGCTGGTCTTCGGTTCCTATTAAAGGATTCGTTTTGCTTTTTGCGGTTCTTCTCTAGTCTTTCAGCCACTTCATGTCTTAATTTAGTGACATCGATCAAAGGGTGTTCATGAGTATGGTTCGCTCGGTATCGTTTTGATAGTTTTATTAAAAGTGCTATTGATCGCTAGTTGAATTTTTGATATATTGGTATCCCAATCGTCTGCCTCTAGATCCGCTCCCATAGTGGCGGCAGCATCGATAATGGTTTTATTATACCGTTCCACTTGTCCGTTTGCCCGCGGCATTGCGATGGAATTTTGGAAATGATGCATACCTTGTTCTTCGCAAAATTTTACGAATTTATTTGACGAAAATGCTTTTCCAGCATCGGATATAATACGCAGGGGCACTCCAAAAATGGCAATCAGTTTACGCAATTCCTCCAATACAGTTGAAGTCTTGGAACTGGGTAAAGCACTTATAAACGTGAACTTCGTGAAAGAGTCAACCATTACTAAAATGTACTTATTGCCCTTTTTACTTTCAACAAAAGGCCCTACGTGGTCCAAATGAATAGTATGGAAAGGTCGGGGGTATTTATGAATTGAAAAAAGAAACCCTGGCTTTTTGCCTACCGGTATTTTAAGAAACTGACAGTGTAAACAGGATTTGAAGTATTTCTTTACGAAATTTCGCATTCTAGGAAACCAGTATCGTTCCTGTAATCTACGGAGAGTTTTCTCCGTTGAAAAATGACCTAAGTTGTCATGGTTGGCTTTCACTATCTGCCAACGACAGTTTTTTGGGACGAGCCAACGCCGCCCATAGTTAGTGAGCTTGAATACTCTTCCTGCCCTCAGATCATAATTATGGATAATATCCCTACTTACTTCTCCAGACTTTAAATTTTCTCTAATTCGTACAATTTCCGGATCTTCAGCTTGTGCAGCCATCAACCAATCACCTTCAGATATTTTCATTATGCAGTCAGTTTGGACGCTTTCGGTCGCTTCACAAGGATTGCGACTTAAAGCATCTACATGGCCCATTTGGTTTCCAGGTTTATGAAATATTTTGAAATTAAACTCTTGCATATTCAGAACCCATCTTCCTATACGAGGGTTTACATTTTGTTTTTCTATCGTATTACGAACTGCATTGCAGTCAGTTCTGATAATGAATTCTGTGCCTAGCAAATAATGTCTAAATTTTTGTAATACTGATACTATAGCTAACAATTCCAACTCGAATGAATGGAATCGTTTATCACTCTCGCTCGTTTGTCGACTATAGAAAGAAACAGGCTGCTCCCCCCTATCGGTTACCTGCATCAATATTCCACCAATACCATCCCTGCTGGCATCACTATAAACGATTGTTTGCTTATTTTGATCGAAAATGCTTAAAACTGACTTATTAATTAGGATATCTTTAAAATCATTCACTGTTTTAGAGTGTGTTTCTGTCCATAACAAGGGAGTATCTTTTTTCAGCAATGTGATCAATACACTAGCTTTCTGTGCGAATATATTAATGAATTTCTTGAAATAGCTGACTAGCCCTAAAAATTGTCGTAATTTATGAATATTTTGTGGCATTGGAAAGTTTTGGACAGCTATTATTTTATCATTACCTGGTCGAATGCCTGATTCATCAATTTCATAACCCAAGAAACGTATGTTATTTTTCATGAACGAGCATTTTTTTGGATTCAAGGTTAAATTATTTTGTCTCAAAATTTGTAAAACTGTTTGTAAAATTTCAATATTTTCATCCTGGGTTTTAGTTGCTATCAGAATGTCATCAAGGTATACAATAATTTTCCCAAATCTCAAATTTCCAAAAATGGCATGAACGGCCCTCTGGAAAGCTACTGGCGCATTGCAAAGGCCAAAGGGCATACGCAAAAATTCATAGTGGCCGTCAGGTGTTACAAAAGCTGATTTTTCGATGGAATCGGGGTGCATTTGAATCTGATAATATCCTGACTTGAAATCGAGTTTTGTGAAAACCCGACAATCTTTAAGTCGGTCTATCAAATCTTCTATACATGGGAGTGGAGACTTTTCTTTTACTGTTATTTTATTAAGCTCTCTATAGTCGACACAAAGACGGTTTTCATTGTTTTTCTTATCTACCAGTAAAATAGGACTAGCAAAAGATGAAGTGCTTTCACGAATTATATCTGCCTCTAAGAGTTCTGTCACCAAATTTCTTACGGTTTCCTTCTCACTGTTTGCCAACCTATAGGGGCTACGAGCAATTACTTTCGGTTGGTTCAGTTGAATTTTCATAGAAAAGTTTTTGATACAGCCTAGTGACTTATGGAAGCTACACAGTCTTTGTACTCTTGTAATAATTTGTCAAATTCTTGAACAGGAGGTTGTGAAATTTTGAGAATGTTTTCAATATTTTTTGAATACTCATTTGCATAATTGAATATTAACTCTTTCCCCAGTCTCTGATAATTTATTGAAATATTTTCATTGAAATTTCTTCCTATTATACAGTGGGAGTCATTTAAAGTGGTGTTAAGTACATAAAATCGGCACGGTAGCGTGACGTGGTCAATGGTTACAAGGGCTTCCACAGTCTCATCTACTCTTGTGCTATTGCCTAAAAACCCAAATAATCGAACAGGCTTTGGCAGCTTCTGCACCTCTAGACGAAGCTCACGTACTATACCGATTTCTAAAATTGAACAATCACTACCAAAGACGATAAAAACCGAAACAGGGAAATTATTAATTTTGGCTTCACGGTAGAATTTATCTTTATATGAACTTTCAATTACGTTAATATTCCGCGTTTTGTCTTTACACATTTCTGGCGTTTTTTCAGGTTCGATTTTTCGTGAAAAGCAGTCAGCATCAACATGTCCTTTTTTATGGCAAAAATTACACCTTTTATTATTGTACACTTTACATTTTATTGCAATGGAAACATTTTATTTGCTGTTTTTGTGATTTAAAATATTTATCATTGTTCTGAATAGCTTTTTTGTTATCTGTTTTAACAGTCAAACTCAAATTTAATATCTCCATTTTGCTGGGCCCTGGTTGAGCATAAGTTCTATCTCTGAGGTAACAGGCCAACTGATTTAGGTCTGCAGCATTAGATGCAGTCACTGCTGACGCAACCGTATCATCACCAATTGCTCCAACAATGAGGGACACCTTGTCTGATTCAGAAAAGTTAACCTTTAATGACTCTATCTTAGCTAAGTGATCAAAATGAAAGGAATAAAGGGATTCACCCTCTAACGGTTTATGGTTTGCAATGTCCATAAAAATTTTGTATGTATTTCTGGCCGCCTGGAATGTTGTCGATAAAACTTTTTTCCATTTGTACCATGAAAAATTTGCCCAATCTATTTCCTTTTGAATATAAGTTTGGAACCACTGTGAAGCAGTATTTTTCAGTTTACTAAGAGCCACGGATTTTGTCATTTTATCATCCCATTTAAAACAAGTGGCATGCTGATCAACAATATTCAACCAGTCTTTAATATAATCGGACTTAGGGTCGAACTCAGGAATGGTTATGGAAAAATTTGTCTTATTGTCATCTCAAAATACCTGCTTCTCACCCGTGACCTCCGACTTCTTTTCCCACCTGATTTTTTCCTAGATGCCCGTCGCTATAGTTCACTGCTGCTGGTTGAAGTTGTGGAACTAGATGTACTGGAAGAATCCGAAGAACTTGATCTTCTACGCCGTCGTTTTGATCGTCGTCCAGCCATTGAGATACGCGAAGAACGCGAAGACGAGGAGATAAGAAAAAAAAAAAAAGGAACAATTCCACTTCTGATATGTCAGGATACCCGGGACACTAACTGAAAAACCTGATATTCACCCAAAAATATGTATTACCACTCTCGTACCAAGTCAGTTTAAGACTGATTCACTTAAGTATATCTCATTCACATGACTCAATCCTTACATCACTAACAGTAAACTATCAGAGCTGCATAGGAGTATACAGTGTGATACTACTACAACTTATAACTACCCTAACAATCCGCAGCCAACTCACGAAGACGAGACCTCCTCACGAGCACAGTGACTCGAAAAATTATTGACACAATTATATATAAACCACATTCCGGGTTTATGTCGCTGTTCATACACTTGAAAACGGTAATTGATTTTTAATTGCCGAAACGTTGTGAATCATAAAATACATACAGATAATTAATTTTCTTTATTTTCTTTAGACAATGGAAGCCCTGAACAATTCTACACAAAGTAACACATTGTAAACTAACGATAAAAAATCACATTTATAATTTTCTCTCAGAAAAATACCAACCTTCATGACATCATAGTGAAAATATGAGGCGAATAAATAATGAGAGTTCATAATACTAAATATCTGGGACTGCATAATAGTCGATGGTAACCTATACTGAAATAATCATGTCCCTCACTCCGTCAAATCTACAGTGCATATTTCTTATCAGTATTGAGCTGCCTAAATCCATTATGTGAAAAGACAGTATCCCAGAAATAAAAAAAACTCTTCAAAATAAATTAGTGAAAATTTTATTCAGGCAGTTACCAAGAATCCAAGATATTTTTGAAATTGAACAAAGTTAATTTGCATACAAGGCTATAAATGAACGAGTTAAATGCAACACGTTTACGCACGCACCAGTATTGACCTGTAGAATCTTATTAAACAATGCATGAAAACATATAATTTTCTTCCCAAATAACAGACAGCAATATATTTAAGAATAAAATAAATAGTTTTCATATTTTCTTACTCAACAAATGATTGGCATCATTTCTTTCTGTACCACAAAACTGGTAAAAACATGATATTATGTGAGATATGACATTAGTTCTTCATAATTCTTCTCAGATTTTAATTCACATTTGTGTTATATTTTCACTACTCATGGAAACACCCTCGTATCTTCTGTAATTTTTGACGAAAAATAATGAAATTTTCAGGATCGATAGATATACCAGAGATGAGCTCCATGAAAGGTTTTCCTAGGTGATATACACTGCACGCCAGCAGAAATGAAACCACCCATTTTTCGGAATGTTATATTAGGGGGCAGAATTGCCCAAAAATTCCTTCGTATTCGTGTTCAGGATCCTCAAATTACTACTAATACACCAGTCTCCTGGAAAAAATCCAGTTCTGAAAATTTCTAATTTGTTTCACTTCCCATGTAAACGCCCCCGTGTATATCACGTATGATGATGACCCCTTTTTTGCGGTTAATTCACTTCTAGGGTATCTATCTATCCTGAAAAGTTCATTGTTCTACGTTGAAAATTACAGATGATACGGGGGCGTTTCCATGAGAAGTGAAACTAATTAGAATTTTTCAGGAGACAGGGGATCATCAACACGAATCCAAAACAATTTCGGGACAATTTTGCCCCTTTGTATAACTTTCCGGAGAAATGGGTAGTTCCATCGCTCTTGGTGTGCAGTGTTTATCACGTGGGATGACACCTTTTGTGAAGTGAGTTCATTTCTAGTGTATTTATCAATCCTGAAAATTTCATGGTTCTACGTGGAAGATTACGGAAGATACGGGAGTGATTTCATGATAAGTCAAACACACTGTATTTTCAAGTGGATTCTAATTGTATTATCATGTAGGAATATAAATTCAGCTGATTTTCCGAGATCAAAATGAGCTGGGTCTCTTTAGAATAATTTTATTTTTTATTTCAAAATTCATTTAACGTTATATTAGGTACGTAATTTTTGCTGCACTATTGGAATTGAATTCTTGGAAGAAAATAGTTTTCCATTCGCGCGCACTGTATAGTATTAGTCGATTGCAATTCAACAGTTCTAGATGTATCAGCCAGGAAAGTAATTGCGTTTCGTTCATCGCTTATTAATTGCATTTTCTTCGCATAAGAAGTGAAAGCTTGGGATTGTTGGTACATGAATTTTAATAATTTTCAGTGAATGAAAAGTATTTCAGCATACTTCATATCTGGTTTTCTCAGAATACAACACATATCAAAGATACTCGAACTTCAAAAATGTCTAGCGTCAAACCAATCAATTCGATACACTGAATAGTTTCTCCCAGTTTTCCCAACATAACTTAACAATAAAAGAAGACGATGTGCCCAAGATTACATTTCCGACTATTGGAATATGCAACGTCGGTGCCCCTTGACTGGATGAAGCGACAGTGTTACGTAACTCGCAACACTGGAACCCGCGCATCATCCACTTGATGACAGCAAGCAGTACGTTCCTAGGCAATTCCTGGCCTCAACTTTCTTGTTTGATATTGATCGTTGTTCAGATTCACACATTTGCAGTGGAAACTCGAGCTACAGAAACTTGTATATTCTTCGTAATGGGAATGTATATTTGCGATGAATACAAATCGAATGAATAGAAAATATACCAGGCTTGTGAATATATGAGAATTTTCTTTTATGACAAAAATAACAATTATTTTACCAATTCTGAAAACTTGTACTGGATCTAAATTGGAACAAACGAATCTTATGATATTGACAATGGGTATTCACAATGAAGCAGATGTTTCAGGAAAATGCATTGTTGGTTCATAGCACTCACAAATATATAAAAAAATACTACTCTCTGCCGCCCTATAGATTAACCCCGGTTGTGCGCGAAGCCTACTTTCGAGATATTGACGTCTGAAAGTCTGAAATATTGAACAGACTGCCATACTATTGTTAGTTATGTTAAAATGTACATGTTTGGCATGGGAAATTATTAGTTTGTTGTACACTCATAAATCATATATATTTTCATTTCATTTGCTTACATAATTTCTGCACTTACGAGGTTTCGCACAAGTTTCGACTTCTGACTTCTGACTTCTGAGGGCTGTCGTTCGTAGGAGGATGACAGCTGGTTAACAATAGCAAAATAATGCAAACTTTCACAAAAGTTGTGTTTTGGTGCTCAATGAAATTTAAAAAATTAGCCTTCCGTCCAGGTATGGCATGTGAGTAAATAAACAGTTTATCACTATATTTTTTTTTTGGTTTTGAAGGCATCGACATTATTGGTCATTAGTCTTTCGTTTCCGAAATCTTCGGATATTACATCTGATTTACTCTTCTATACTTTTTTCAATAGACCTGTTTCTTTCAAGAATTGGATTGTTTTAATGCAGAATTGCTCATCTCTCAGACATTGTTGCAGTGTATCAGGTAGGAAGCAGTCCATTGTAGCTTGGGTATATTTCGGGCACACAAGAATTAAATGTTCTACAGTAAGTTGTACGTCACAGGTATCATATATTGGGGGTCCGGTCCCACAGAGGAGGTAGCTAGATGTGATATGGGTATGGCCAATTCTCAATCATGTAAGTGCAACTTGTTCTCTTTTTTGGTGTGATGGAAAAGGTAGTTTTTCATCTACTTTGTTCTTAATGATTTTCAATTTATGGTTACCATCGTTCCATTCTTGGTTCCATTTGTCTCTCATTTTGTTTTTCAGGTATGCTATAATGTTTTCAGCTCGTAGTGGGATGTCGTACATGTAATTTTGTCCAGTAGCAGCTGCATCTGCACATTCATTACCGGCTATTGCTATATGTCTTGGAACCAAGAATTTTTTATTTTTTTTTTTTTCAGAGTTCTACAGGATGTGAATTACAGTTGGGATGATCTGAACTAGGGGATCGATATTGTAAATATTCTGTATAGCTTGGATTGAACTACATGAGTCAGATATAATTAAGTATGTTCCTCTGTCCAGGGTCTCGATGAATCTCAATGCTTGGAGAATGGCATACAATTCAGCTGTGAATATCGATGCTTCTGGATTCAATGTCCACTGGTGACTGTCTCCCTTGCAGAAAAAGGCTGAACCGACTCCGTGATCAGTTTTCGACCCATCTGTTTATATTATTGTATACTTTTCATATTTGTTTGTGACCTCATTGAATATCTGAAGATATTGAATACAGCTGGTACTTTCTTTTTTTTATCTATTACATTCCAGATGGAACTTCGGTATTGCTAGTGCCCACGGGGGTATTTCATTGGAGGCCGAGGCGAAAACTGGTGGTAACTCAGTACCTAAGTTGTCTAATTGATCTTCTATTCGTTTTCCTGGTGTTTTATTTGCAGATGCATCTTTATAAATAAGTGGGTGATTGGGATAACTAGGCTGGGACCATGTTTTGATTCCATAGTTCAGTAAAATTTGTCTCTTTCTGTGCATCAATGAACTTATGCCTGCTTCACAGAATATAGATTGGTTTGGGCTAGTACGAAACGCTCCTATGGCCACTCGAAGCCCTTTTTTATGTATTTTCTACAGTTGGTACAAGCGGCTTTTGCATGCAGACCCATATACAATACTTCCGTATTCTAATTTTGGCAGTTCAGAGATTTATACACTGCAAGTGTGACTATCCGATCGGCACCCCAATTTATATTAGAGATACATCTTTTGATATTCAGTGCTCTTTTACATCTGCTAGTCAGATCATTTATATGCGGTTTCCAATATAATTTTTGATCAAAAGTCACTCCTAATATTTTCATAGTATTTTTAACTTTCAGGCGGATTCCATTCATGTATAGTTCTGGGTCATTATGTCTCGTTCTTAACCGACAGAAGTCAATACTATATGTTTTTGTTGGTGGAAATTTGAAGCCAGTAGAGGTTGCTGTTCCTGTTGCTGTAAGTTGTTTTATAGTTGTTTGTATTTTCTCTTCGAATTCTTGCATCTCTCTACCAAAACAGAAAATAGTGAGATCATCGACGTAGAGACTCTTCCCTGCATTTTCATTTATAGATTCCAATAGACTGTTTATCGCAATTAAAAATAACGTAACACTCAAAGTAGATCCTTTTGGGATCCCATTTTCTTGTGTTTTCCTTTCTGAAAATATGTTGTCAATCCTTTCCGTGAAATTTCGAATTTTTAGGAAATTACATATTAATATTGGTAGTTTTCTCTTCAGTACCCTTTCATGTACTACTTTCCAAATGTTGTATCGCCAGGTGAGGTCATATGCCTTTTCAAGGTCGAAAGGAACTGCTATCAAATGTTCTCGGCGACTGAAACTATCTCTTATTGCGGTCTCCAGAAGGACAAGCTGGTCCGTTGTAGATCTACGTTTTCTAAAACCCATTTGATAATTTGAAAAGCAATTGTTGGTTTCCAGAAACCATATTAATATGATGCTTATCATTTTTTCGAAAAGCTTGTTAGTGCTAGTGGCCAATAATTAGTCGAGTATTTAGGGTCCTTTCCGAGTTTGGGTAAGATGTTTGCCACGATTCAGGGTAGATACCTCCTGACCATATTTTATTGAAAAGATGTAAAACTTGTTGTTTTTCTTGTAGAGGGAGGTTTTTTATCATATCATAATAAATTTTTTCGGGTCCAGGTGCTGAGTTTTTCGTTTCCGTCAACGCTTTCTGTAGTTCAGGTAGTGTGAAGTCTTTATTATAATCACTCTCGTTCTCTTCTGAGAAATCTAATTCTTGTTGTAGTTCAGTTTTTTTAACTCGAAATTTCTGCGGGTAATTCTCTGTACCACTTATTTCTTCAAAGTGACGGGCTAGTTCATTCGTAATATTCATTCCATTTCGTACTTCATCACCGTTAATAATAAGCACAGGTGATGAAGTTGATACTTTCTTCCCCGCTATGCTCTTGATTTTCTGCCATACCTCTGTCAATTGTGTTTCGCTTTTCAATGTAGAGACATATTTTTTCCAACATTCTCTTTTAGATTCAATTACAATGTAACGTGCTCTTGCTCTTAGGCGTTTAAAATTGATTAAGTTTGCAGTGGTAGGGTTTCTTTTGATCTTTGCACACATAAAACAAACATCAATAGATGAACCAAAATTCTGATGTCTCACTTGTTACTCTGAATTACCTAATGGTACAGCCCTGCAGGTTCATATACTTGGAAAGCACAGAATAAATAATTGGTGATATCTTGCTTATTAACCGTTGCAATGTTTGTGATACAGATTTCAGTACTCAAGATGAATATGATACTCATAAACGCGATTTCTGCCAAATGCAAGAACATGGTGGAATGGAATCATCAGAAATGATGAAAGAGGATATCTTGGTAGCTCTAAAGTTGCCAAAAAAATTACCCTGCAAATATCGCAGCGTCGGGTTCAGTATTTAGCAATTGGATACTTTTGGTTCTAACTTTTGTCTATCCGTGTAGATACATGTAATCTGAAAAGTGCAATGCCTTCAAGGCTTTCGCGCCAACAAAAACAAAATAAATTCCGTTTTATTATAGATTTCTAAGAATTCGTTCTTTCGGGCGCACCTGTCAAACAATAAAAGTAGACGAAACATGATTTTTATTCACATCACAGACCCCTTAACGATGATTTTACGAATTAATTCTACTGAATTTAAAAAGAAAATTCTGTTAATAATGAATCAAAGAAAAAATACTACAATGAATTTGATAAAATATACTTGAAAAAGTCTAAATAGAAAAATGGGAAGATATTTTTATGATTAATCCGATATCTACAAACCTATAAAGCAACTGATAAAATGCAAGTCACTAATTACCGACCAATATCGCTTGTGAACCCCTTCGAAAAAGTTTCCGAGAAAATACTCAAAAATCAGGATGGGAAAGTACCTAGAAAAATTAAAAGTACTTTCTGATAAATATTTTGGTTTCTGCGATGGTAAATACACACAAAATAATCAGAGAAACAAACAAAGCAAGTTGAAAAAAGGCTTGAAAAAAGGAATAAATTTGGAGATTCGAAGGTATTAGAAAAAAACAAAAGTCGATAATTGTGTGAGGACTGGAATAGTGTATTGTGCAACTAGTGCAGAATATATCCAGTTTCCGCATAATATAATATAATATGATACGATACGATACGATACGATACGATACGATACGATACGATACGGTACGGTACGGTACGGTACGGTACGGTACGGTACGACACGACACGACACGACACGACACGACACGACACGACACGACACGACACGACACGACACGACACGACACGACACGACACGACACGACACGACACGACACGACACGACACGACACGACACGACACGACACGACACGACACGACACGACACGACACGACACGACACGACACGACACGACACGACACGACACGACACGACACGACACGACACGACACGACACGACACGACACGACACGACACGACACGACACGACACGACACGACACGACACGACACGACACGACACGACACGACACGACACGACACGACACGACACGACACGACACGACACGACACGACACGACACGACACGACACGACACGACACGACACGACACGACACGACACGACACGACACGACACGACACGACACGACACGACACGACACGACACGACACGACACGACACGACACGACACGACACGACACGACACGACACGACACGACACGACACGACACGACACGACACGACACGACACGACACGACACGACACGACACGACACGACACGACACGACACGACACGACACGACACGACACGACACGACACGACACGACACGACACGACACGACACGACACGACACGACACGACACGACACGACACGACACGACACGACACGACACGACACGACACGACACGACACGACACGACACGACACGACACGACACGACACGACACGACACGACACGACACGACACGACACGACACGACACGACACGACACGACACGACACGACACGACACGACACGACACGACACGACACGACACGAGACGACACGAGACGACACGAGACGACACGAGACGACACGAGACGACACGAGACGACACGAGACGACACGAGACGACACGATACGATCCGATACGATCCGATCCGATCCGATGCGATGCGATGCGATGCGATGCGATGCGATGCGATGCGATGCGATGCGATGCGATGCGATGCGATGCGATGCGATGCGATGCGATGCGATGCGATGCGATGCGATGCGATGCGATGCGATGCGATGCGATGCGATGCGATGCGATGCGATGCGATCCGATGCGATGCGATGCAATGCCATGGAATGCAATGCAATGCAATGGAATGCAATGTAATGTAATGTAATGTAATGTAATGTAATGTAATGTAATGTAATATAATAATTATAATAATAATAATAATAATAACTTCAAGAACATTGAAGACCTACACTTATCCAGAAACCTGACCTCCGCTTTTCTCAGGTCAAGTGGGCTGAAGTCGAAAACCGAGGGATTCATAATGGCCTGTCAGGATGGTGTCTTCAACACCTTCGTCTATCGCAGTCGCGTGATGGGTAAAGAGGTCCCTGACACTAGATGCAGACAGTGTCTTGAGGCAGCTGAGACCATAATGCATTTGCTGTCAGCTTGTCCAGCTTATGCGGTCTCAGCCTATATCCACAGGCATAACGCGGCCTTACGAGTGGTGTACTACCATCTACGACACTCGTACGGAGCAGACGAGACACCGGTGTTGCCTTATGCTCCGGGATATATTGAGTCCGTTGTGGAGAATGAGAAATGCCTAATATATTGGAACTACTCATTCCCCACCCTCAGGCAAATACAAGCCAATGAGTCTAATGTAGTCCTCCTCGACAATCAAATTAAGACGATTTTCTTCATTGAGTTTTCAGCTCCTGGCGAAACGAACATCGTCCGAAAAGAGGAGGAAAAACGGGCTAAATATCGAGATCTTCTCTTTGAACTCCGCAGGCGTTGTCCAAACCATTCTGTCAAGATGGTGGTTCTGATAATAGGGGTCCTTGGTGGAATGATGGACACACTGCTCTCAAACTTGAAAATCATACCGGCTTGCCATGATGCGGCAGAAAACTTGGCCGGAAGAATGCAGAAGGCCGTGATTCTTGGTTCACTCCGTCTTCTCAGGGCACATGACTCTCGGAGCCAGTATTCATTCACCCCACGGACGTGGGGAATGTTCACTGGGTTTAATGATACACCAGTGCGCCGAAAGTGTCGGGGCTCCGGAGACAGGGCCTGTCTGGGTAATTCCTAACGGATAAAAAAAAAAATAAAAAAAAAGAATAACTGCGCAATAAAAGAACATTTATGAGTTTCAGCAACCACTCAACGTAGATACTCCAGCCCTAGCGCAGTTCAAAGCCTTCTGCAGGAGGCTTCGTCAGCCTGAGCTCAATGAACTGCGCAATCCGGTAACCTCGGAAGAACTTCGACAGGCCCCGATGGCCCAAATAACTATTGGTGAAAAAAATTTCCATGTACCCACTACCATCCAGCAAGTGTTTTCAACTCATGGCTAGATGGGGAGCAGCAGATTCCGAATTGATTTGTCGAGGGGCGAACCGTGCTAATCCCCAAAAACGGAGATTTGTCTGATCCGAAAAACTACAGACCGATAACATGCTTGAACGCATGTTATAAGATGTTTACACGCATCTCATACATGCGAATACTCTCCGCAGTTGAGCCGGTGTTTGAACGGATATATGAGCAAAGAGGGTCAAAGAAGTCGGTCGCTGGCTGCAAGGAGAACCTGCTGATCGACAGATGCATCACACAGGACTCCGTACAGTATAAGCGTAACCTTTCAATGGCCTGGATCGATTATCGAAAGGCATTTGATACAACGTCGCATGAGCTCATCATGACTTTGCTTAGATGCCTTGCGGTACCCGATAAAATAGAGATGCATTGAACAGCTGATACCGCTCTGAAGGACTCGCTTTATCATAACATCTGGTCAAGTCAGAGTCCAAACGGAGCAGGTTATCTTTAGAAGGGGCGTGGTTCAAATAGACTCCCTCAGTCCTCTTATCTTCTGCATCTCACTACTGACACTGTCCATTGCACTACGGAAAATCCGCGGATACAACTGCGGCACCCCCAGCAACTGGAGGCATTAAGTCCCCTATCTGTTTTACATGAATGACCTTGAACTTTATGCCTCCGGAGAGAAGTTCATTCATCAGTCCTTAAGGGTGGTGCAAGAGTACACGCATGCTATCGGAATGGAGTTTGGTATCGACAAATGTGCCACGGTTCATCTCAAATGAAGACGATGCGAGGAATACGGAGAGGACGTTCAGCTTGTAGACGGAAGCATCTTACATCATCTAGATGCCGACGAGACGTATACCTACCTAGGAGTAGAACAACGCCACACCCGAGAGGTAGCTGCTGTCAAAAACTCTCTCCGCGGCAATTATCAGCACAAACTCCGACAGATCTGGTCATCAGAACTGTCGGGAAAGAACAAAGTTGCTGCAACTAATATACTTGCCGTTCCGATTCTACTTCACTCCTTTGGAGTAATGAAATGGACACAGGAAGAGCTGCGACAACTTGACGTAAAAACTCGCAAAATGATGCATCTTCATGGGAGCTTGCATCCTAAATCGTCTGTTCCACGGTTATACTTCCCCAGACAGCGGGGAGGCCATGATCTTTTGAGTTTGGAGTGTCTACACAACAGAATGGTACTGAATGGAGCCTGTAAAGTCATCAGGAGTTCAGATCCCCTTTTATGCTTGGTATGCGATCATGAAAAAACAGGGATTGGAGCATTTCTTCTCAAGGCAGCAACTCGTGCAGTCGATGAACTCGGTCTCGTATTCGACACTGAACGGACGAACCCAAACTCTGTCACCGAGTTGGATCCCATTCAGCAAAAAGCCCACGTGAAAGCTGCGGAGTGTGACAGGCTCCTACAGCTACATAAGGATAAGCCAATGCATGGGATCTTCATCAAGAATATTGAAGACCTTGGCTTATCCAGGAACGTGATATTCGCTTTCCTCAGGGCACGTGGGCTGAGGTCGGAAACCAAGGGATTCATAATGGCCTGCAAGGATGGTGTCTTCAACACCCTTGTCTACCGCAGTCGCGTGATGGGCATAGAGGTCTCTGACACTAGATGCAAAGCGTATCGTGGGACAACTGAGACCATAGCAGCTGAGACCATAATGCATTTGCTGTCAGCTTGTCCAGCTTATGCGGTCCCAGCCTATATCCACAGGCATAACGTGGCCTTACGAGTGTTGTACTACCATCTACGACACTCGTTCAACCATCAAAGTAGGACGATTTTCGTCATTGAGATTGCAGCTCCTGGCGATACGAATATCGTCCGAAAAGAGGAGAAAAAACGGACCTAATATCGAGATCTACTCTTTGAACTCCGCAGGCTTTATCCAGACCATTCTGTCAAGATGGTGGTTCTGATAATAGGGGTCCTTGGTGGAATTATGGACACGCTCTCGAATCTAAAAATCATACCAGCATGTCGTGATTCGGCAGAAAACGTAGCCGGAAGAATGCAGAAGGCCGTTTTTCTTGGTTCACTCTGTTTACTCAGGGCTCATGATTTTTGGACCCAGTAATCACTCACCCCACGGACGTGGGGAGTGTTTGCTGGGATTAATGATACACCAGCGCGCCCTCCGGTAGTATCGGAGCTCCGGGGACAGGGCCTGACTGGTACATTCCATATAGAAAAAAAATACTCCCTTATAAACACTCATTGATTATACCCAAAGGCATAGCCTGTGCGGGTAGAGTACGGCTATTATTATTATTTGCCAAGGCGCTCCGGGGCGACATACTGATTTTTGGTGGCGTATTCACTTTTGTTGTGAAACCCGGAAAACCTACAGCACCACCTAGGGAGGTCGGTGTGCACTCCAAGCTAGCACCAGACGAGATTGGCATGAGTTGTACATTATACTTTTCCGACGACCTACTTGAAAAACAAAATATAACGTATTTAGAAAATATTTTTGAACAAGAATATTCATCCACCTACAAATAATTTTACGAGAAAAACTAATTCTATAATTTAAATTTTGAAGGAAACATATATTATCAAAATTTGTATTTTTTTTAAACGAGGCAGTATGAAATTGAGTTGTTGACGGTTGCTAGATAACGAATCGTTGGACAATAAAACTGACATCATCACATGACAGCTTGATGATAACACCAGAAAAAAGTAAAATAAATGATCACAAAATTGTTTCCAGAAAAAATTGTAAATATTTTTTTATAAATTTTACTTTTGATATGCAATTTTTCTCTCACTGAATTGAAACTGTATAACCGTTTTCGATATCCCCGTGATGGACAACCTCTTAGACTCACTGAATAATATACTTCTTTAATCAATCAATTCCATATCATGAGCAAGTGGTATGAAGCACACTCATTTCTAAAGAATTTTTTTTAGGTAGGTAGTTATGAAGGGGTCACGAAAAATTCCAATTTACTTGTTCTTGTTCAATAATATTTTTAAATTCGCTATGTCTTGTTTTTCAGGTTGGATGTCGGAAAGGTATAGTGTGCGGAAACTGGATATTTCATACTAGTTTTAGGAGCCATAGGCGAGTGGTTGGTTTGAAATATCTTATTTTCCGCACTAGTTGCACAATATACTATTTCCATGAAGATATAACTAAGCACCCCATTGATTGAACATTTCACTTATCTAACTTCAATATGTTTTATCCAAGATACCACACCTTTGAAATGTTCGATATGAAAATTTCCTTTTATAAAATTTTGTAAAAACGAATAAAACACTTTTATCCATGGTGGGAAGATAAATATTCAAATCGTTAAAAATCAATTGATTTCATAAAAATCTATTGATTTCATAAATATCAATTGATTTCATAAAAATCGGTCCATTTCCATCAATCGTAATCAAAATATATAGGTACCTAACTACGAACATATCTACCTACCTAGGATTCAAAGCTAATATAAACTTGGTTGACAATGCGAGATTTTCAAAACATCACTAAAAAAAATCAAAAACAAAAATCCAATATCGGTTTCATGCCACTGGTGCTGCAATAATTCATTCCATGACATAGGATTTCCTATACTTCTCAGTACAACGCATTTGTGCTGTGTTTTTTTTCCCCCTATTTTATATCTGTATGTATTGCTACATCATAATCCCTGATTATAAACATGTAATGTTTCTTGGGACAATAATGTTATTATTATTATTATGATTATAAATAGGTGGCTATTCTCGAATAGTTCGCTTTTAATTTGCGTAAAAATGAAAGAAAAAATATACTTACATATTTCATATGCATTGATGTGAAACAGAAAATCGAAATGGCATAGGTAGGTACGTACAAACTCGAGAATAGGACACCTGCTGTCATGTTGTCAAGTGCGCCAATATAGGTAATTACTAATCTCGAGGCTCATTTTTTTGTCGCTGTTGGACCTAATAGTAATGAATATAACAACGTTGAATTTCATTTTCGAAAAATGTTGATTATGAATAAGTATTCAACGAATCATTTCTTCTTGAATAGTCACCAAACCAAATGATAATTGATAGTCTAAGAGATATATTATACGGAATACGTAACAATATTGGCAACAGAGCTCACTGGCTCCGTCCCCATCCCCAGCGTTTGCAAAGCGTAGTCGTAGTATAGACATTAGTTTTGACTATCATTACTCATTTGCACGGAGGGAAACTTACATAAATATTAAACAGAAGGCATGGTAGCTCCTCTGTCGGATTAGTTTGTCAAGCCGTACCAAACAGCGACCTTAAAGCTCGGTTTTTAATTTTGATGGCGTTGTAGGACTCCTCGTTCTACCACGGTACCTTTGGCTTCCTAAGCATACCACTTGATTTTGGAATGCTTTGTTCAGCTGCAGAGATAATTGAATTTGTTATCGATTCCACTGACTCATGCACTGTATGTTTTATTTGAAGTGAATCCAACTGGTTTCAAATTTTTTTCCAATCAGCTCTTTTCATCTGCCATCTCTTTGGAATGGAGGTTGGTAAATTCCAAACACTACATTGTATTTTAATTGCAGCATGGTCTGTTAAGCAGTATTCTGATTCTACATTCCAGCTGAAGTTGTGGGCAATTCCTGGGGAGCATAACGATAAATCTAGATGACTGAAAGTGTTGGATCTAGAGTTCAAAAATGTTCCTTCTCCGGTATTCATTAGAACAAGGTTGTATTCTTCAATCGGTTCCTCAATTATTTTTTCTCTCTGGTCTATGCGTTCGGACCACATATTAGGTTATGTGCATTGAAATCACCAAGAAGAATTTACCCTAATTCGTAGCATCAATAATATCGGAGTTGGCAATGGTGCCGACTTAATTTGGAACACCCTGTATAAAAATGCAAACTTGAAAGGTAATTTCGGAATAACGGTATCGAGTGGGTGGTCTAGAACTATCTGAGCTAAAATTGGACTGATTGGTGACCCCATCGGAGTTCCGAATATTTTTTTATAGAATTTATCATTTGAAGTATGTGTTATCAAAAATGAAGTTGTTTAGGTGAATGAAGTTATTTTTTGAGATAGTGGTACGTTTTTCAATTTCTTGCCATTTCTGTTCCAGAATCATCACTGGCAGTTCTAAAGGAATGTGTGTAAAAAGGGATACCACGTCCAAAGAAATTAGTACGTAGTTTTTTTGGTAATACAAAATTTGAGATATGATTCACGAAGGTGAAGGTATCTTTTATATTGTATTCGGAGTTGTCTTCAAAGGCTGATTTGAGAATATTGGCCAGATATTTTGAAGTATTGTAAGTAGTGGCGTCGATGGAACTTACTATTGGAAGTATGTTTGGTTTGTGTATTTTAGGTGAACAATACAGTTTGGGGAAGGCTGAGTTGTATATTGTGAGATGTTTGGCATCAAGTTAGGTTATTTCATTGTTATGTTTTAATTTTTTGATTATAGTTTTATGTTTGGTTTGAATTGTTATAGTGGGTGTTGAGTAATTGTTTTCTAGGACATACCGGAATGCTCTATGAAATGATAATTAACGTATAATCTTCCTTTATTGCAGTCCTAGTTCGTTTCTTTTGATTTCTTGGTGTTGAAAGGTAAATAAGTTTGTATAAGAGGGAGGTGAGAGGGATGTGAGGAAAACACCAAACTCAATGTCCAAGTCCGTACTTGAGCCGTAATAATAATTTATAATTTTCAATTTGTTCACCGAATCAACAATAATCCCGTAATTTTGAACTCTTTTCCGGTAGTGACTGACTCTCTTGAAATTTCTTTTTCACAAGTAAAACCTCAGGATAGCGATGTTGCCAACTACTGATATCAAAATTTCTTTCATCAAATATGCATATAAAATTAATGCTACGACATACCCCCCAACCAGCAAAGTTGTCTTACAACTCGGATAATATACGACTATTTTATTATATAGTTATTTTATTTTTACTGCCAAAATGCTCATTCATTGTATTGTGGCTACATAAATACTGTTCTGTTGACGACAACTAAAATATTTAATAAATTTATCTTCGAAACCTTTATATGAAAAAATTATTAAATATATTATAAAACTGTCATCAAACCATTTCTTAAAAGTATCTAGAGCTAACTTATAAAATAATTCATCTTATGAAATTAAATTATTTTAAAGTGGCTTTTTTATATTCTGATGATTATCCTGACTTCGTTGTAAAAGTAATATAAAACTATTTTAAAATTGCTTTCTGTAATCTTATATAACAGTTATATTAAAGTATTTTGAGGAATAATTTTGTTTTCATAAGTAAATTGTTGTTTAGTTAAGAGCTATACAACTGTTTTACAGTATTGCATTTTCTCGACAATACTGAGAATTCCTAAAATTTCTTATGAAATAAATTGACCAGTTAAACATAAAAATGCTATTGCTAACAACATTATACAACATATATATAATATACTACTAATTTTTGATTATCAAATTCACATCTGAGATTTTCAACAAATACCTATTAGGGAATATGATCAAACTTGTTCGCAATGAAATAGAACGGTCTCTTATTAAATATGTGAGATACAAAAATATTAATAATTGCCAAGTTCAGTCCTGTTGCAAAACTAAGGTAAAGAATGTTTTCAATGTTTTATAGAAATTGCATGGTATCTAAATTATCATATAATACTAGTAAATGGTGCAAAATCGTTTTACAGGAAGACGCCATCAAAAAATGACAACATTTTGCACGATGAAGATGACAAAAGATGTAAATACCGAAACAGTGCATTTGTGTTGATATTTCAACCATTTAATTCACACTATTAAATGAATAATGACGCCTAGAACAAATCAGAACATGTTTCTGCACGAAAAATTTTCAAATCGATGAAGCTCAATTTCCTATATATTTTGATGTTTTTAAGGAAAACGGCCATAAACAAGAGGGGAGTTGAAAATATATCCATATTATGCTATATATTCAACAATAAAATTTCATTCCCATCAAAAATTCCATCTTGGGTATCGCAAAGTATGTCTCAAAATACAGAAATAGTAATATTACTAAAATGGCTTCTTGTGAATTTAATAGTGATGATGACTGACATTTATATTTTCTTTGTCTCCCTTGATATCATTTCAAAATTGCTTTTTGTGAAATGAAAATAAAATCAAATGAAAACATTTTCATTTTATTGATGACGTTCCTAGTTGTTTTTTCACTTCAGATCTTTCTCCATGAAATACTTATAAAAGCTTTTACAAGACTATTGTCTTGTGTATGAGTACAATAATTTAATTGTTTTCAAGCCGCTAGAATGTTTATAAAATAGTTTCGTAGTGTTTGCGAAAGGCTTTATGAAATATCAATGGAGACGTAAGAATTTTATAAAATGGTGCCAATTTCATAGATTTAACTACCATATAAACGTATTTAAAACATTTCAGGGAGTGAGATTATTTAAAAAAAATTTGTCAAAAACATTCTCGCAGCTGTAATAAAATAACAAATTGCTAGCTGGGCCCCCACCATGAAAAATATATTTTAGCAAACTTGCTAACATTAAATGTACATTTATAGGAGATTCTATACCAGCATAAATTTGATAATAATTTACTTCTTATTGTAACGAAAATATTGTTACATCTAGCGACATCTAATAACGAACATGTAAACTTGTCTAAAAAGTAGACAACATAATTCTCTCATTAGCTGGGACGTCGCTGATGGCAAATAGCTGAACTTGTTTGTCTAAGGGTGGATTTCGTTTGTTGACGGACCCGTCTGGGTTGATGGCGTTGGGTTCGTATAGATGTCACTGACATGATGTCAGAAATCCAGTTCGAGAATTGAAGAAGTGGGATGAGCTCTCTTCTTAGTTTGGCGGTCAAGGTGTTAAGAAGTATTTTGAAGGTGTGAATGGGGTGATGAAATAAATCTAAATCCATATGAATTGAAGCCATCATAAGTATTTCTGAATTAAGATCAGGTGAATAGTATTGAAAATTAGATTGTCAATCAGCTACAATCCAGAATACAGTGCCAATTGAAACGGAAATTATGATCTTATAACCTGTTGATCAACCATCAATTATGGCCGTTTTGGTTAATTGGAATGAAGTGATGCGACGATAAGCAAAGGAGTTTAATCACCTAGGGGAAATTCGAGGTCTGATCAAGTGAAAGAGAATTTACCTTAAAAGCTGTGAGTCTCAAATATAATAGTTATTTGTGCATGCTGCATACCAGAAAGCGACACCATTTTGTCAAGCTGACAATTGTATCTTTTCGTTTGCCGTCAAGAACATTTTACCAAGTTTACATTTCGGATAACTAACCTACGAATTTGTGGAATTTAAAATCATTGACATTTATTGATCTCTATAAGATTTTGTATCCTGAGTATTTTTTCTATTTTTCTATATATATATATATATATATATATATATATATATATATATATATATATATATATGAAAACTAAAAGTTCGGGTTGAACCGCGTCTAGAATTTGTTGAAATTCGACGTTTCGGCTCCGATTTTGGAGCCATTTTCATGAACTGAAATAGAAAGAAAATTAATGAAAGGTTAGTTTAGGTTAGGTTAGGTTAGGTTAGGGGGTCCGTTTCCTGTGTACTGTGTGGGTGAAAGAGTTGTTGGATTTCGTGATGAGAACGTCCAGGAAAGCTAGGGAGTTGTTCATTTCGGACCCACACCAACCGATACCTACACGCAAACTCTCATCACCATCCAGCACAAACAAACTCCGTATTGAACTCCCTGATATACAGATCAATTCAGCTTACCGACATCCAGAATAGACCACAAGAGCTGGACAAACTGAAATCAGCCTTACTCCAAAATGGTTACAACAATTCGCTAATCGACAAGTCTATCCGCCATCAACTGACCCGTCCTCCAAAAACGAACGATCCACTAGAGAGTATTCAGCCACACAAAGCTTTCCTACCATACATCAAAGGTGTGACAGACAAAATCAGTAATATCTTGAGAAAACACGAGATAAAAACAATATTCACGGCCAACAACCAAATATCAAAATTCCTCAGATCTCCCAAGGACACAATACCAAACGATTCTCAAGGTATATATGAAATACCATGTTCAGACTGCCCGAGAACTTATATTGGCCAGACTAATAGACGAGTAACTTCCAGAGTCTACGAACACGAACTTGCTGTGCGTCAGGCATCTTCCACTTCCGCACTTTATACACATCGAGAAGACACAGGTCACAAAATAGACTTCCAAAACACAAAAACAATTTCCACCGAGAAAACTCTGCAAACCAGGATCATCCGAGAAGCCCTTGAGATAGAGAAGCGCCCCAATTGCCTCAACACTCGCGACGACGGACGTAGACTTCCCAATACCTGGAAGCCTCTCATTGCACGCATAAACTCATTTCCCACCAACCCAGTTCCCGCACACAGCTCACTGAGCGCCAACCAAGTTACCGCACACAGCTCATCTAGCGCCAATTCAGTTCCCGCCCATAGTTCACCTCGCGCCAATACATTGCACACGGCCATTACAGCCACGTCCACTATAAATACAGTTCCTCAACCCACAATTCCTCAGTTCTCTCGAAGGAGTAGGCAGATTGAGACCTTAGAGAGAACCAGTGACGAGACATGGGGAGTAGGCAGATTGAGACCCCGACGTCAAGTCACAAAAACCTAACGTAATTATACCTGAGGAGTAGGCAGATTGAGACCTGAGCGTAGAATTACGTTTTAACCTTTCATTAATTTTCTTTCTATTTCAGTTCTTGAAAATGGCTTCAAAATCGGAGCCGAAACGTCGAATTTCAACAAATTCTAGACGCGGTTCAACCCGAACTTTTAGTTTTCAAATATCTGACCGCGGAAACCTATCTGAACATATATATATATATATATATATATATATATATATATATATATATATATATATATATATATATATATATATATATATATATATATATACTCCTCAACACAGGAGTTGAGATGTATAAGTACTTAGATCTAGAATAATCTTAACAGCAGAATATTAATGGTGCACCATGAAAAACTTTACTTGAAATCATTACCGAAATTGATAAATATATACACATATATATATATACACATATATATATATATATATATATATATATATATATATATATATATATATATATATATATATATATATATATATATATATATATATATATATGTGTATATATTTATCAATTTCGGTAATGATTTCAAGTAAAGTTTTTCATGGTGCACCATTAATATTCTGCTGTTAAGATTATTCTAGATCTAAGTACTTATACATCTCAACTCCTGTGTTGAGGAGTATATCATTTCATTAAAGTGCAATATTATATCACATATTCAGTGAGGAGGGTATCGTATACTGTTGACTTTCAACTCTGTGATAAACTAACATCTATCAAACCTTTTCATGAATTCGACCCCTATCTACGAGGGAACACAAGAAAATCAGTACAACCTGGAGGGGTAATCCATACCAGAGGATTGCATGAAATTGTTGCTTGAAGTATCATCTAGTTCGTATTCTGTTAGCAGAAAAACAATTACATCGTTGAAGTTATCACTAGCCTGTGAATCCAACCACTGAATGAACTAAGGTAACCTGTGTCGCTGAAGCAAATTCAGTAATAATATTGTCTGAATATCAACGTATTACTTTGATGCTACATTTTGTTAAATTTATTAATATATATTTGTTTTGAGATATTGTTTTATTGTTGGTCTGGGTACAGAAGGAAGTCAATTTATCTTATTTCAATTTTCTATCATTAGGTATTTTGTACTTTTTATTCCTGTTAAATTAGAAATTGCTGGCGTCCAGCCAGTCAAATTCTTGAAGTTCAAAATTTAAAACACTTGCCTGCCACATAAAAAATCTGAAACTGGCAATATAGTCCAAAGAAGCCTACACAGTTCTCTGCTGAGCAGTCAGCCAATCAAAGTAACCCCGGTTACGTTACATAATTTGGCGCCTCATCGTTTTAGTGACTTATAAAATTTTTTTGAACAAAAGTATTTGTCTTGGCAAATATCTTTACCTTTCCTTCTGTATCAGATGAGCAATTTAACTTTGGTAACTTTAATTTTGTAATTGAAAACTCATTACTGAATTTGTCATTTTAAAATTATCTTTTATATCTTATTGATATACCGGGTGGCTACGGAAGTATTGCCTACGGAATATCTCAGTTATTGTATGAAGTAGGTTTGTGAAATTTGGAGCGTCGATATAATGACATAAGAGCTAGAATTTGAGCATATTGACATGTCGAAGTTAACTTTCGGTCTGACCGGAAGTAACATCAACTTTCTTATTTTAAATGGAAACCCTATTTTTTTTTTCTTTTCGCTTTATTCAGCATTCAATTCCCTTTCTAATGACATATCACAAGTTGGTATCTAACCAGAAACTAGATTAGAAAAAAATTATTATTGAAATTCACCGAGTAGGCCGTGGAAGCAAAATGAAAGCCAAAAATTGAAAAGTTGGCTATGGAAACCATACGTCACTTGATAACAGTTGCTACTACTGTGATATTTTATTTTCATTCGTCGGCGTTATAAAAAGCCGCCAAAAAAAATATTGGAAAAATTGGGAAAAAAACAATACTCTGTAGGTCCATAACTTAAATAGGAACATACAACTTTTTCTGGCCTGTACTATTCAGCATAACCATTCCTTTCTAATGATATAATAGAAAGTAATTTTTTGAAATGAAATACCAAAAAATCCAATTATTATTATTCAAATAACAAAAAAACAGATTTATCGAAAAAAATAAAATTCAAATTGATAGGATTAAAGATATAATAAATTCAAAACAAATGTTCGAAATGCATTCCCTCAGCGTCAATACATTTATTGACTCTGGTGATATTTTCATGTAAAACGTTTCTCAACATTTGGGGCGTGATATCTTGGAAAGCTCTACAAATTTTTACTTCTAGCTCATGTAGAGTTGTAGGCTGTGTGGAATACACCCTATTTTTAAGATGCCCCTATAGAAAAAAGTCGCACAGAGTAAGATCAGGTGACCTTGGTGGCCACCTGACTGGACCATGGGTTGTTATAAGTCTCTCTTGAAAGCGATTTTGAATATAATTTCTCGCTATTCTTGAATAATGCGGAGAGGCGCCATCTTGCTGGAAGTATATTATCTCAGTTATTTCCGCTGGTAGGTTGTTAATGAATTCCGAAATTTCATTCGTTAAAAAATTAAAGTATCTCTCTCCGGTTAGTTGGCCTTGAAAAAGAATGGGGCCAAAAATATGAGTTCCAACTATTCCTGCCCAAATATTCACACCAAATCTCTCCTGGAAGCCACCTTGTCGAAACCGGCGCTCTTTTTCTATCGCCCAGTACCTGAAACAAAAGACCGTTCACACTTTTAGCACTTTCCACTTCGACTATCGACAATAATCCAAACAAAGTACAGTACCTACCTTGTATTATTCCTGTTAAAGAATCCATTGTTGGTGAATCTTGACTCGTCCGTAAACAAGATATAATAGTTAAATAGGTGATTCTCAGCATTTTGTCGAAGAAACCAATTACAATATTCCAGGCGCCTTTCATCGTCATTTTCATACAAATGTTGATGCAACTGATACTTGAAGGATTTAAATCGATGTTTTTTCAAAATTTTCCTAGCAGAGTCCTTACTTATAGCTAATTCGGCGCCAATCTGCCATGAGGAAATTGTGCTATCATATTGTACTAAAGCTAATATATTAATTTCAGTTTCCTCATTAATAACAAATGCTTCTTGGTCTTCGTGAACATCAGGCTCAGTTCTTAATTTTTCTTCAAGCCACTGGAAATACCTTCTTGACGGTTGCTGCCTCCCTGGATATCGCTCTAAATACAATCGTTCAGCGGCATAAGAATTTTTTAAACATTCACCATAAATGAGAAGCATGTCAATTTGTTCGGTTCGTGAATAACGGGGCATTTTTTGAATATTCCACTAACTGATTTCGATTTCCAAACCCTTTTGAAATGGCAGAATCAAAAACACTACTTCGAACGTCAAAATAATATGGATAGCAGCGTTCGTGAGAGCTCTCGTTTCTTTTCTATGGACGATGGCACAGACCAAGTACGTTTATGTTCCTATTTAACCTAGAACCTACAGGATATAATTTATCATTCCACATTATTTTTAATGTTATTTTTGCGTATGGCGATAATCTGTTTTGTTATTTGAAGAATAATAATTGGATTTTTTGGTATTTCATTTCAAAAAATTACTTTCTATTATATCATTAGAAAGGAATGGTTATGCTGAATAGTACAGGCAAGAAAAAGTTGTATGTTCCTATTTAAGTTATGGACCTACAGAGTATTGATTTTTTCCCAATTTTTCCAATATTTTTTTGGCTGCTTTTTATAACGCCGACGGATGAAAATAAAATATCACAGTGGTAGCAACTGTTATCAAGTAACGTATGGTTTCCATAGCCAACTTTTCAATTTTTGGCTTTCATTTTGCTTCCACGGCCTACTCGGTGAATTTCAATAATAATTATTTTCTGATCTAGTTTCTGGTTAGATACCAACTTGTGATATGTCATTAGAAAGGGAATTGAATGCTGAATAAAACGAAAAAAAAAAAAATAGGGTTTCCATTTAAAATAAGAAAGTTGATGTTACTTCCGGTCAGACCGGAAGTTAACTTCGACATGTCAATATGCTCAAATTCTAGCTATTATGTCATTATATCGACGCTTCAAATTTCACAAACCTACTTCATACAATAACTGAGATGTTCCGTAGGCAATACTTCCGTAGCCACCCGGTATATCTATCTTTCGAGTTGCTACTCACCTATCGTATCAAACTGATATTTTTCATATCGTTTATTTTTTTTAATCACAACTCACTTATCTTATCTGATCATATCTTTTTATCGTTATCTGACTTACCGTACCTTATCTATTTGACTTTTGTTTAAATATCTATAAAAATGAGGAGGCAATTAAAAAAGCACTTCACTTAGAGCTTATAGAGCTCGAAGGAGACTTAGCTGATAAAGTTTCTAGTGGTACATCTCTTCAGACATCTACTCCAACAGGCCCTAGTCATCAGCCTCCCCAATTTAATTTTCCAAAGCCTGTATTGCCTTATAAATGGAACATTCACTTTAGTGGGGATCGTAAAGAATCTCTAGTTTCTTTCTTGGAGAAAGTTGATGCTTTCAGCTTTGCTCGTAATGTCTCTAAAGATGATCTGTTTTTATCTGCTGGAGATTTATTTAAAGATCAGGCTTGGACCTGGTATAACAATAACAGGAAAAGGCTAGGAAACTGGGATGAACTTGTTCAAAAGCTCAAGGATGATTTTCTGCCATACCATTATGATGAAGATCTGAAACGAGAGATTAGTAATCGAACACAAGGTTCTTCCGAAAGAGTTACGATGTACATTACCTCAATGGAGGGACTTTTTGATAGACTGAAAACAAAACCATCAGATAAAGAAATGGTAAATTCTATTCAAAGGAATTACCTCATTATATGCCACATTTAGTTTTGAAGGAAGTTAATACTATTTCTGAGTTGAATGGTTTGTGTAAAAAATTGGAAGAAGCTTGTGAATGGTCTGACAGATATAAGCCTCCTCCAATATTTAAAACCAATTTATTAGAACCTGACTTGAGTTGTTCAACTCAATATGAATCAAATAATCTCTCTTTTAGGAATGAATTTGTCAGTAATAGAAATGTTTCTGCCTTAAACTCTACTACCTGTTGGAACTGTTCTCGTAGTGGACATATCTATACTGAATGTAGATCTCAGAGAAACTTGTTTTGTTTTGGCTGTGGAAGAAAGGGTATTGTAAAATCAAAATGTTTCAAATGTACTCCAAAAAACGTACAAGCTGGCACAGCAGGTCTGGACGCTGTGGTAGCAAGCAGTTCAAGCTCAGACACCTCCGCAAACAAATCCAAAAAGAACAAAGCAAAATCAAAACAGTGAGTTCTTTAGAATGGCAGAAATGGCTAGATGTTGTTCGTAATTTTATTTCTAAATCTCCTATATCAACTAAAAAGTCAAGTCCTAATCTTAGCATACCTCCAATTAATCCGATTTTTGAGAACAAAGTAAGTGATATCCGTCCTTATTTAAGAATTCACATTTATGATGATGAAATTTCGTGCCTTGTAGACTCTGGGAGTTGTCATTCTATCCTAGGTGCATATGGTATGTTCATTTTAAAAAAGTGGAATATCACTGTTGTTCATGACACTCCTTTACAAGTCACTACTGCGGATGGTGTATCACAAGAATGTTTAGGCAATGTATATCTTCCTATTTTATTATTTGGGCAAAATAAATGTATTAAATTGTTGGTCATCCCTTCCTTGAAACATAAAATTATCTTAAGAATAGACTTTCTTAGGAAATTCCAGGTGAAAGCAAATTTTTATGGTCTATCTTATACCTTACAGAACAATGATGAAATTTGCACTGTCAGCACTATCCATTCATATGAGGATTTGACCAAGGAACAACAACTTAAGTTGAAAAATGTTGTGGATTCCTTCTCTGAAATTTCACCGGCTGATAGTATTGGTAAAACACATTTACTACAGCATCATATCGAAACAGGTTCTGCAAAGCCTATTCGACAGCGTCAATACCCCTTGTCCCCTGCCATGCAAGTGCATCTCAATAAGGAAATTGATGAGTTGTTGAAATTGGGCATTATCCAACATTCACAGCTAGTAGAGAAGCACTCTGGTGAATATCGAGCTGTTCTAGATTCTAGAAAGCTGAACTCAGTCACGGTCACAGATGCTTACCCTATGACTCTTATTGAGTCTATAGTGTGCAAATTGAGAGATGCTAAATTTCTATTTTCTGTTGACTTGAAAAAAGCTTTTCATCAAATTTGCTTAACACCTTCCTCCTGTCCTAAAACTGCTTTTGCTGTACGTGGTAGAGGCTTGTTCGAATATGTTCGCATGCCATTTGGTCTCTCTTGTTCAAGCCAAACAATGTGCCGATTGAAGGATTTGGTTATCGGTCCCTCTCTAGAACCCTATGTATTTTATTATATTGATGATATGATTATCACGACTCCTGATTTTGAAACTGATATGAGAATTTTGTTGCAAGTTAGGGAAAATTTAAAACAAGCTGGCCTTACTATAAATTTTGAAAAATCACAATTTTTTAGATCATCATTAAAATTTTTGGGATATATTGTAGATAAAGGTGGCTTAAGAATAGATGATTCTAAAATTTCTGCCATTTTAAATTATGAGAAGCCTCAAACAACCACACAAATCAGACGACTGGTTGGTATGGTTGGATATTACCGTAGATTCCTGAATAATTTTTCTTCTCTGTGTAGCCCTATTACTGACCTTTTGAAAGGTAGGAAAAAAGGACAACCTATAGTTTGGACAGAAAAGGCAAACAAGGCTTTTGAAGATATCAAAAGAACATTGACAACTGCCCCCGTATTAGCTAGTCCAGTTTTCTCTCAGCCTTTCGTAATTTTTTGTGATTCCTCAAATACGGGGCTTGGCACAGCTTAATTTCAGGAAGTGGATGGTATAGAGCACCCCGGGGCATATACAAGCAAAACTTTAAACAAATGCGAGCGAAAATACTCCGCTACGGAAAAGGAACTCCTGGCAGTAATTTTTGGCATTGAGAAGTTCCGGTGCTATATCGAAGGAACAAGGTTCAAAATTATCACCGATTGTGCCAGTTTAGTATGGCTTAATAACATGTCCAATCCTGCTGGTAGATTGGCCAGATGGGCTGTAAAATTGTCTCAATTTTCTTTCAATATTGAACATAGAAAAGGCACGCTAAATGTAGTAGCTGATGCACTTTCTAGATCTCCTTCAGAAACTGCAGTCCTGAAATTATCTACTCTTAAGCCAGATAAATGGTACAGCGATATGTTGAAGAATGTTACTGAGTATCCAGAAAAATTCCCTTCCTTCAGGGTAGAGCACAATATTCTTTACAAACACGTTTTTGAAAGACATAAAAGCATTTTCAATTTATCTGACTGGAAAATTGTAGTACCTACTGCAAATAGAGCAGAATTATTGAAAACATTTCACGACAGTGAAACTGCAGGACATCTAGGTATTGCTAAAACCCTTGCTCGTGCCCAAGAATTATATTATTGGCCAGGTCTTAGAAAAAGTGTTTATAAATATGTGAGGAAATGTTCCACTTGTGCCACTTGCAAACCATCAAACCTCCAAGCAGGATTAATGGGTTCTTATAAAAACATTAATTTTCCCTTTCAATTGATTTCAGCAGATCTGTTAGGACCTTATCCTAGATCTAAAAATGGAAATCAGTATGTTTTGGTAGTTGTCGACTGGATTACGAAATATGTTTTGGTTCATCCCTTATCTAAAGCCACATCTAAGGCCATTATTAAATTTTTGGAAAATCAAGTTTTTCTTATTTTTGTAGTACCTCAAATCTTTGCATGTGACAATGGTTCAGTATTTACAAGTAAAGAGTTTAAAACTTTTATATCTAGCTATAAAGTTCAAAAAATCTGGTACACAGCTTAGATATCATCCTCAGATTAATGCCACGGAGAGGCAAAATAAAGTAATTGTTATTGCCATTCGATCCTACATTAAAGAAAATCATAAAACTTGTGATCAATCTATCTTCAAAATTGCAGAAGCGATCCGTACGGCAAAAAGTGATGTCACTAGTTATTCACCTGCATTTTTAACCTTTGGTCGAAATGTACCACTTTCAGGGGATTACTATGGACAAATTGCTGAAAACTCTAGAAACATTGTCCAAATTTCTGAAAAAAATGCAAGAGTTGAGGATCTTCAAGAATTACCTAATATCTTTGTCGAAGTTCGTGAACAACTACGTAAAGCCTATGATCGAAATACCAAAACATATAATCTCAGGAGACGTGATACAAAATATAAAGTTGGTGATAGAGTTCTAAAGAGATATTACGTTTCATCTAAAGCAGAAAATGCCTTTGCTGCAAAACTTGCTCCCAAATATATTCCGTGCATTGTAGATAAAGTTCTATCTCCTCTAGTTTATTCCTTAAAGAGCAGTGATGGTTCTGATTTAGGTAATTGGCACGTAGGACATGAAAATGGATCCAGTTTCTCTAGACTCAGACGATTATTCAGATCCAGAAGTGGATCAGAATTCAGATGAGGAATTGTTTTAAGTATTTCTCTATTTACCAATTTATCGTTATCTTTTCTTTTTATAATGATTATCTGGGCAACAATCATTATTGTATTTGCTTACTTAGCATCATATCTTATTATTGCAGTCATATCTTTAATACTAAGTTATGTATTATCTTTATCTTACACTTCACCTATCTATTGATAGCTTTTTGCATAAGCTCTCTTATCTTTGAGTAATTCATCTTCATCAGTGGCCTTTGTGAACATGGAAAGATAAAAGTGGTTGAAATTTAATTGTTGCTAATATTACATTTTCGAAGCTTATCTTTTGATAACTCCTGAAGGAAAATCTGTTCTTTGGAAATGTTTTTATTAATTTACAATTCTGATTACTCCAGTTTTTTTTCTCTCTATAAATTTGAAGAAATTGGTCTAGATCTCACTTAATTGAATAAAATTTTTCTACTAATTTTTTTTCCAGTCTCACACATGGCTTACCTATCTCGGACAGAATATCTTTATGGAAGTTGAGCTTCACTACCTTTCTGTCTACTTATCTTTAATGAAATATTGATTTCATTGCTACCTCTGACGGGATATCTTTGTTGTTATCTTTGCTATGAAAAGCAAGAACTACAAACCGAGTATGAGCTCAACCAATGTTTTAAATACCTGCAATAATTATATCTTTACCTTTTATCTTTTAATGATGACTGTTGACCTATAGCCACAACGTACCTTGGACTTAGATTATTATCTTTACTGTTGAACTTTTCTTTTCTTTCTCTGTTTTAGGCTCAGTGGAGTGGGCCTAAGACTAACTCCACCATGGAATTTACCAGATGGTAGGTAAAAATCCTGCAACTGGCCACTTTTAGCACTTATTCTATTCTTGCGGTTCTGCTCAAGGTGATAGCTAGCTGGAAGGTTTGGAGTAATATTAGTCGTGCAGTAGCTGCTTTACTTGAGCTGGAATTCCATATCTTTGTGCCTAGGTGGCATTATCTGATCAGTGTGATCTTATCTAGGAATTTCCGGTTTCAAGGTGATGTAGTTGTACTCATGCATTTATCCTAAATGGGTCCTGTTGCTGTCATTGAAAATACCTGCAAAACTTCTTTCTCTGTTTTAAGCTCAGTGGAGTGGGCCTAAGACTAACTCCATCATGGAATTTACCAGATGGTAGGTAAATATCCTGCAACTGGCCACTTTTCCGCACTTATTCTATTCTTGCAGTTCTGCTCACGGTGATAGCCAGCTGGAAGGTTTGGGGTAATATAAGTCGTGCAGTAGCTGCTTCACATGAGCTGAAATTCCATATCTTTGTACCTAGGTGGCATTATCTGATCAGTGTGATCTTATCTAGGAATTTCCGGTTTCAAGGTGATGTAGTTGTACTCATGCATTTATCCTAAATGGGTCCTGTTGCTGTCATTGAAAATACCTGCAAAACTTCTTTCTCTGTTTTTGGCTCTGTGGAGAGGGCCTAAGACTAACTCCACTATGGCATTACCAGATGGTAGGTAAAAGTCCTACAACTGGCCACCTTTTAGCATGGAATACCCTCTCGTGTGTCCGTTTACAGTGATAACCACCTGGGAAATTTTGGGTAATGTTGGTCATGCAGTAGCTACTTCACTTGAATCTGAAATTCCATATCTTTGTGCCTAGGTGGCATTTTCTGATCAGTGTTGATCTTATCTATGAATTTTTGGTTTTACTGTGCGGTAGTAGTACTAATGCATTTATCCTGAATGAGCCCTAGTGTTGTCATTGGTGATACCTGCTAAACATAATTACTATTTCTAATGGAAGTAAAAGTCCTACGACTTGCCATTTTTTAGTATGGAATATCCTTTCATGATTCCGCTTACACTGTTAACCACCTGGGAAATTTTGGGTAATGTTGGTCATGCAGTAGCTACTTTACTTAGATCTGAAATTCCATATCTTTATGCCTAGGTGGCATTTTTCTGATCAGTGTTGATCTTATCTAGGAATTTTCGGTTTTACTGTGCTGTAGTAGTACTAATGCATTTATCCTGAATGAGCCCTGGTGTTGTTATTCTACCTTCTTACCTTATCTTTCCTAATATCTTACCTTCTTATCTATGTGATTTGGACTTATATTTTCTAGACAATTAACGTTATCTCTTAGTCTAGGTAGTTTCAAAATTCAGCGCAGATAATTTCCTGGTACGCTTTGAAATAATCAATATATCTTAGCAGTATGAATATTACCTAATACAACAAAACATTTGCTTTCACTTCTTTTGAAAAACATAGACAATTCTAATTGCATCTTCTTTATTGACTCTAGAGAAGCTGGTTGTCTACTTATTTCAAAGTGCCTGCTTGAAATTTCATGTACCTTTTGCCTGCCTGAGTAATAACATCTAGCCTTCCTGACCAAATCACAGCAATGTTTTCTGAAGATCTCTTCAACTTTGCAGTCCCTTGTTTAAAAATTTAAATTCATATCTCGCAATAGATACTCTAATGAAGGAGTTTTTTGGAGATTTTAACCCTTTCCTGCTTAAAAAGGATTATTAATTTTTGATGTTTTGTTTTAGGGACTCACCTTGGCGGTGTGTGAGCACAGTTCAGATGTGACAGCTAGCTTTCTAGCGGGGTCCTTGGAAGGGTGAACTTTGGGGGGTAGCGTTCGGCTAGCGTGGAGGTCTAGGCCGGTCAGCGTGTGAAGCTCGCCTAAGGGCGGTCGGGCGTTACTACGGGGGGATCCTGAGCTCTCTGGACCTGTCGCATCTGAGGACTTGTTCACAGTGCCAAGGCTGAGAATATCCCAAAAATTTCATTTTTGAGACTAGTGAGCAGCAGTTCACTTTTTCAGTAGGTGACGCTACAATTCACCCTGGTTGAAGGTGACAACCGGATATTTTTGTTTATATTAATAATATGTTTTTTTGTTTCACCGAGGGAGTAGCTGGTGATGTTCTCCATGGGTTTGGTTCGGGGCATTCGGTGGTTGTCTCAGAGAATCTGGAGGCGAGTGGTAGTAGATGTGTACTCACCGGCGCCGCAACAACATCTAGCAGCGAAGAGAGCATCTTGGCCAGATTGTCTGGGAGGGCTTCGACTGCGCTGCGTCTTATCTTTGGAGGCGGTTACTGACTAGACCCTATTGTTTATCTCTTTTCATTCCCTTGATATTGGTAATTAGCAATATTCCTTTCTCATAATAGAGAACTTCAGCCATGTAAATGCTAAAATTTACAAATTTATTTTCCTTGATATTGGTAATTAGCAATATTTCTTTCTCATAATACAGAACTTCAGCCATGTAAATGCTAAAATTTACAAATTTCATTTCCTTGATATTGGTAATTAACAATATCCCTTTCTCATTGCCTTCTTAAGTCGATAATTTTTGATTTGGAAAACTTGTTATACTCAATAATTGTCAATGGTGTTACTTGAGCCATTATTCTTCAAAATAAAACAAAAAAAAAATCCAAACATTTGGTTGAATTTTTTTTGGGGAGTAACGGGGATGTGTAACGAAAATATTGTTACATCTAGCGACATCTAATAACGAACATGTAAACTTGTCTAAAAAGTAGACAATATAATTCTCTCATTAGCTGGGACGTCGCTGATGGCAAATAGCTGAACTTGTTTGTCTACGGGTGGATTTCGTTTGTTGACGGACCCGTCTGGGTTGATGGCGTTGGGTTCGTATAGATGTCACTGACATGATGTCAGAAATCCAGTTCGAGAATTGAAGAAGTGGGTTGAGCTCTCTTCTTAGTTTGGCGGTCAAGGTGTTAAGAAGTATTTTGAAGGTGTGAATCAGGTGATGGAATAAATCTAAATCCATATGAATTGAAGCCATCATAAGTATTTCTGAATTAAGCTCAGGTGAATAGTACTGGAAATTAGATTGTCAATCAGCTACAATCCAGAATTCAGTGCCAATTGAAACGGAAATTATGATCTTATAACCTGTTGATCAGCCATCAATTATGGCCGTTTTGGTTAATTGGAATGAAGTGGTGCAACGATAAGCAAAGGAGTTTAACCACCTAGGGGAAATTCGAGGTCTGATCAAGTGGAAGAGAATTTACCTTAAAAGATGTGAGTCTCAAATATAATAGTTATTTGTGCATGTTGCATACCAGAAAGCGACACCATTTTGTCAAGCTGACAATTGTCTTTCGTTTGCCGTCAAGAACATTTTACCAAGTTTAAATTTCGGATAACTAACCTACGAATTTGTGGAATTTAAAATCATTGACATTTATTGATCTCTATAGGATTTTGTATCCTGAGTATTTATTCAATTTTTTTTTATATATATATACATAAAAAAATAGAAAAAATACTCAGGATACATATATATATTCGTTTCAACTTCGAGAGACCTCATAAAGCCGTGCTGATGAGTTGGTAACAACGAAACAGCGCTGTCCACGGATCGTGAGCTCTCGGAGTTGAAACGAAAATACTCTATTCACTTTAGATTCTGCTTGCGTTCCTCATAACGCACCAGAAACTTGATTGAGTCTTGGGTTGGACAGAACAAATAAACATTTGTCTGCCTGTCAATGTTGTAGGTAAACATCTACCTTTGGATTCCATGGCTCGTGTCGAATTAAGTTTCAAACTAGTGACTGTAGATGTCACAAGTTACTATTCATATATATATATATATATATATATATATATATATATATATATATATATATATATATATATATATATATATATATAGAACCTACACAGTTCTCTGCTGAGCAGTCAGGCAATCAAAGTAACCCCGGTTACGTTACATTATATAATAAACCCAATTATAATCAATACCAAATTTAGGAATACTTTCCTAGTAATAAATAAATCAACAGTGAAAACAACATAAAAATAAATGGTAAAATTTCCTCCGGGCTACCTTCATCTATTGAGTGGGCAGATGATACACTTTCACCACTGGTCTTGTATAGGTGCCTTTTTTAGTTTTGATCGAGACATTGCGAATAATATCATCCTTCCCGGGATGGACATCCGTAATAACAGCTAACGGCCGATGAAGTGGCGGAAAATTGTCAATTTTCAAAATTACCGTTGTACCAACCTTTATATTAGGACAAGGTGTATTCCATTTTTCTCGAACTTGCAATGTAGTAAGATACTCCACCGTTTCCACAGACCTTGGACCATCCTATCTATCAACTGAAAACGATTCAGTCTGTTTATATTTATATCTGTTGAATTGTCCGCCGGTAAATCTCTCAATGGGGAAATTGTTGAAAAATAAGATGAAGTCAATGCTTCGGGTGCTGATGGATCAGCCGATAAGCTACAAAGAGGACGAGAATTCAACACTGCCTCGACCTGAGTCAAAAGGGTGTTGAATTCCTCGAACGTCAGAAGTTGAGTGCCTACTACTCGGGATATGTGATTTTTTACACTCTTCACGTTACTCTCCCACAATCCTCCCATGTGAGGAGTCGCAGGAGTATTGAATTTCCACTCTATACCGTTTGAAACTGATTGAGTTTGAAATGCTCCTCGATACCCTTCAGAATTGATAAATTCATTGAGCTCTCGAAGAACATTCTTGGCACCCACAAAATTCGTACCCCGATCAGAATAGATAACGCTGCATGGACCCCTTCGGGCTAGAAACCGCTTCAACGCCTGTAAAAAATGGTCCGTTGAAAGAGAAATAACAAGTTCTAAATGGACCAACTTCACATTCATGCATACGAACAAACAAACATACCCTTTGGGGACAGGAGCTCCCTTTCGCCAAGCAATGGGCAATGCCACTACATTTCGATTTCGTCATGAATGTATAGCTTTTCCAAAAATAAGGGATACGTATTCTGTATTTCATCATTTTCTTCATGTTCTTTGTTTAAAAAAGCGAAAAATTTTATTGTGACGTCATATGTAGTAACACTACATTTGGCAACGTTGCATGCCAAAAAGTTTTCACACCATTCTTGCTCCGTGATCGCTTACGAGTGACACTAACACAAGTGTCTGTGTTACTTCACTGAAAATTCAACCTTACATTTGGCTTGACAAGAGCTGTAATTTTTTTTGTCAAATATAAGTATATTCAGTTGAAAATTTGCACTCCTTCGTAATTTCATGAGCTCCATTCAGTCAATGAATGTCCTTTATTTATAGTTGATTACCAGGTATTTAGATTGGCAAATGAGTGGATTACTCCATGAATAGTAGTTTTTAAGGGAGTACTAGTAGGGTGATGAAGTAACCACTTCGAAACATATCTCATAGAAATCGGGCTTATGTCCACATTTGCAGCTTTCACCTGAAAACGAATACAAACTATAACAAATTCAACACGAATTGTGTTTAAATCGCTCTGACAGCTGTCCAAATCAAAAGATTAATTTTGCTAGGCGCGTGCGCGAAGGAACCCGAACCGCAAATTCATTAGGCACCGCTGCCATATTGACTTTGTGAACAAATGACGTAGTAAACATCGTTTATTTTTTAATAGCAAAGCATCGCGTGAAGAAAATAATTCAGTGGTGTCATTATTTCAATTTCTTCTTCCAATATATTTTTAATTTCCAAAAAACTTTTATCAAACGTTAAATTGAATGGCCCAAAATAGTCAACACCCATGTGGGAAAAAACTTTGACCTGAGATGAACGTGAAGCTGGCAAATGAGCCATCATCGGATTCAAAACAATTGGTTTTAATCTGAAATACTGATTACGGCATGAACCCGTGGTCGAATAATATTTCGTCCAACCAAAATTCAATACTTTTGCCTTAACAGGGCTTCAAGTAAAAATGGATCAGTCTGAACATTTATTTTTTCTACATTCATGCAAACAGCAAAACTTTATTGAACTATATTCAGTGGAAAAAAAAAGCTCTTTATTGCACTAGTACAATAGTTTTTATTGCACTCATCTGTCATTCCACTTCAACGTGCTGTCATCATTTATTTATTTATGTTTGGGGTACAACAGGCAGAAGCCCAAAACAGTACCCACTTAATATTTATTTACAGATTTCACATTCTTAATACACATTAATTTTGGCATAATAATAATATACAATAATTAACAATAAGCATAACAGAGTTCACAAGTTTTATGTAACATTAGGATCAATATGCAGAAAAAATCGGACTCGTCGGACAATTTCACGTCGAGTGCATAAAACCCTTACTTTTTGCACTTATTGCATAAATAACTATTATAATTATGATGATAAACAATCAACTTAAGTGTAAACGGATCCTTACTAGGTAGAATAATTGGATGTCGACCGGAGAAAATAAGGGATGAATTCTTCAATCTACCTCTTACCCTGAGAATTCCTTCTTGAGAAAAGGGGTGTAACCTGAGCAAACGATTCGAAATTTTCTTTCCCAACTTCCAAAGTTGTACATCCGACCCAAAATGTTTATCTTGCACCATTTTCACCAAAACCGCTTCAGCCTTGTTCAAATCACTTGTGATAAACTCTGTCACTGGAAGCATATTTGCAAAGCGAAGATCCCTCGTTGTGACTCTCAAAAGCATAGTTCATAATGAAGTTCTCTCAATCAAATCATACAAAGGATTAATTTCGGATTCCTGAATCGACACAAGACATTGAACTGAATCGATTTTTTCCTCTTTATTTTCGCAAAACTTCCTCTGTTATCAGCCAATCTTCCACCGGTGATTTGATCCAAGTTGGTTCCGATGCCCACAATGGATTTTCGATCAACTGGGAAGGAGTTAAACCTCTCAATAAAATATCTGCAGGGTTCATTTTTCCATATATGTGCCACCAATTAGCACCTGGAATATTTTCCTAGATCTGTGAAACCCTGTTGGCGACAAAAATTTATTTTATTAAGGCAGTTTTCAATGACTGAATAAATATCGTCGAATCCGAAAATGCAACTATACTGGAAATACAAATCTTCTTGCTAAACACTTCCAAAACATTTTTAATCAACCTAGACAACAGGAGAGCGGCGACTAATTCCAACCTTGGAATTGTAACTATTTTGGAAGGGGTAACCTTGGATTTGGCATATACTGAATCTCCCCGAGCTTCGGCCATTCCTCCTTCATCTTCGACCATCTCTGGGAAATTTCCACGGGAACCTCATCATCCTAGCCTAATTTGATTTTCCATAGCTCTTTAATCAGAAATTTCAAGTACGAATCAAATGGTGCATGCCACCAAACCTATAGGGTCGTAACAGCGAGCCACAGCGGATAAGATTAAGCACTTGGTCCAGGTAGAACTATAGTCGGATCCTCATTGAGAAGTCAGTAATGTGAGATAGGATAATACTATTGCCGCAGTTCATACACCAGAAAGAGGTATTAATGACGTATACATATCAGGGCTATACGCAGGTACGCTAGACGGTAGTAGTGTCACTAATTGTGAATATATTTTAAATTAACAGTAGCGTTAAAATTGAATATTTTGAGGAAGTTATATGCACGTAAATCATGCAAAGTAGAAATCAAATGGGGTATTCTTTAATTTGCGCCACAACGAGAAGGTGCATTATTTTCGGGAAGAATAAATACTACTATGTCATTGTGCCTTGAAGCTTAATGAGCGGACATTATGGCTAAATATCTATAGATTCTCTTATTGCCTATACAAGGAAAGTGACTTGAAAGGAACGCTCATTTGAAAGTATCTATATTCGACAAAAGTCAAAATGTTAATTATACAGTGTCACACATAAAGTTCACGATATTTGTTTTTTTTTATAAATAGATATAAAGAAAATTTCACTTCGCAGTTAGTTTGTGCTTGAAAAATTAGTAAAATAAAGCTACTCTGAACCTGTCAAATTTGACATTCTTCTCGAAAATCCTCAAAAAATCAGTTCTTTTTGGAAATTTCGAAAAATGCCAAAGTAAAAGTTGCTCAGTTTCCAATTTCATTTATTTGTTCCAAATTTATACTCTCTACTGTCACTTAGACTTTTTTCTTTTTTTTTTATTTTTCGAATCTTTCGCTCTATCGATTCGAACGAAACATGATTCAAATTCCATAATTTTGTTGAATATGAGACTTCAATGTGATATCTTGCCCAGAAAATACCCACATTGGCCTGCTACCAGAAAATAAAAAAAATGCACCTCCAGAAATTCGTCTTTGTTGTTGCAAAGTTCATCTAATTTTTTATTTCATTGTTAAACTGATGTGAATTTTCAATGTATGGACGTTAATATGTCAGTAATCGAATAAACGAATTTCTCTTCATTCCTATTACACTCGTATTTCTTTTTTTTTTTTAATTTTTATCCAGTTTAATTATTTTTCTGACCAATAATTCAGCTACAAACAAACCCGAAATATCATACTTTTCAGTAAACTAAACAATGACCTACAGTCTCACAACTATTCAAAAGACTTTCGTTCTAGCGATTTGTAGGTACTAGACATGATATAAAATTTCGATATTTTAAACAATACAATATGCAACACAATACACTAATGCAACATCTCGGGAAGAAAATAGTATGTACTGATCAAATCGAAATAAAATTCTCACTTAGTAGGCTTTTGAAACAAATTTTTAGTTTTGATTGATTTCAAATTATTGCGTTAAATAAATCGAGTTGTTTTGTGTACAGATTTTCTTACATTTATAATTCACAAAAAGTTTTATTTACAATGGTATCATCCATACAAGACAAAATGGAAATCGTTCTCTTATGTGGTGAAAATGTTCCATATCGAGATGTTGCTTGTATTTTTAATCACCGGCATCCAGAAAGTAATATTCACTTTAGTAAGTATCGTGGGAAGGATATTGGAAACATTCAAAGAAACTGGCTCTGTGGACAATCGTTTCAAGAAACCACATAATCCAAGTATAATGAAGAAGAAGAACTCAATGTTTGTTTGAGCGTTGTTGAAAACGGAAGAACTAATATTAGCAGTATTAGTGAAAATACAGGGGTTGGCAGAGAAACTGTGAGAAGAATTTAGCACAAAAATAATTTCCATCCCTATAAGCCAAAGTTCATACACACTCTCAAAGAAAGAGATTTCGATATTCGAGTATGATTTTCATTTTGGTTCCTAGGTGAGAAAAGAAAATAATATGGCATTTTCCTACAGGATTTTACGGACTGACGAGGCAACTTTCACGTCGAACGGAACAGTAAGTTCCCAAAATTGTCGCTGGTGGTCCAACAATAATCCAAATTTTGTAATAGAATGCCGTGACCAATATTCATTCATGACAAATGTGTGGTGTGATTTATTACATAACCAAATAATTGGACCATATATTTCATTATGAATCAGTTGTGTGATAAACTTGGTATTACTTCAATTTGTTTCTTTGAATAATACACATGTGTTCGGTTTTGAGGTTTAATCATGAATGAATCGATATTGCTTACAAGTTACAATAAATTATAATAAGATCAATTGTTATGGTTATTCAACTCAATAACATGAATTCCTGGCTATATTGAAAATGCTTATTCTATAATGATATATATCATTACATCTCGCAGGGAGAGTAAAAAAAATTAGAGCAGCTCTTATTTTTTTTTCCTAAAACTAACCATAATATTACTAAATCTGATTCTTATGAACTTCATCGACATGATTATTTCCGAAATCTAATTTAACATTTGGTGACTTATTTTCTACAATAGTAAAAGGACCTTTGAAAAGAGCTTCTAACTTATTACATCGTTACATTTCAACATTATTTTATCTCCTACTTGATAACTGAATGGTTTTGATTTCATATCATACCTATTTTTTCTTTTAGCTTTTGATTCCACTAGATTGTACTTGGCATCATTGCATGCTGTTTGTAGTCTATATTTCAACTCCAACGGATAGTTTTCGAAATTATAAAGAGGATCAATTGTATCGGTTAAATTTGATGATAATCGTACAGGTTTTCATATGGTGTATATTTGGTTTCAGTGTGTACTGTATTATTGTATGCAAAACACTAATACTGAACCCACAAACTCCATAAATTTGGGTGCTTTGAAACCTGAATTTTCAAATATTTTCCCAAACTCTTATGCGTATTTTCAAGCGAACTTATAGTTTCGTGATGATAAGCTGTTGAATTCAATTGTTTGATATTCAAAAGTTTACAAGTCTCAGATATAGTAGAATTCAGAAATTCAGATCCTTTGTCTGTAACGAAATCTTTTGGAATACCATATCGCAAAATTAAATTATCAACAAAAGATTTCGCAACAGTTAATGCCTCTTTATCAGGAATTGGGTAGGCTTCTACATACTTCGTCAGCTCACACTGTAAAGTGAGGATATAACGGTTATTGTCAGAATCTTCTGGTAATGGACAACAGGTTTGGAGTGTTTGTAACGTTGACAATCGTCACACCTTTTAACAAAGTCTTCTACATTTTTACGTAAAAGAAGTTTTTCTTCATGTTATTGTATATTCGGTTTATCCCTGCATGTCCTCCAGTCGATAGTTTATGATAGTCATTAAGAATAAGTTGTCTCGTCTCAAGATAAGTTATATGATTTACATCCTTTTCTACCGATATTTTCAATACTTCCCTTAAAATTTGTGCGCACTTTTCATTTTTCAAAATTATATTTTGCTGAATATCATATTCTTCACAAATAATGTTAAGATCTCTCAACGTCATACCTAAGTCAATCGTCGATCGAGTATCCTGACACAAGTAAATGATTCGCGAATCAAAATTACATATCAATTTTCCAACAACAAAGCAATTTCCTACTAATTTTATTGAAATCGATAGTAGAAACGGGACATAGCTGATACGAGTCCCTGGGATGTTTTAGTATTTCTATAACTCCAGGGTGATCAATCCTTTCGTCAAAATTAATAATACTCCTCGAGAGATTATTCGTGTCAACTGTTTTATTTGCTTGAGCTCTCGTTATGACATACATTGTATTTACTACATTACTTTGCACATTTTTCAATTCATCAGAAGAGATTTCAACTCTCGATAACGCGTCGGCTACTACGTTGTCTCTTCCTCTGATATATTATTTATCAAAATCATATTCTTCGAGAACAAGTCTGAATTTTGTGAGTCTACTTGATGGGTCCATCATACCAAATAGATATATTAATGGCCTGCAGTCTGTGAAAATGACAAATTTTTTCGAAAACAAATAAGATCTGAAATGTTTTACGTCCCAAACTATAGATAAAATGTATGGAAGGATAATTTCTTTCTGCCTCATTAATCGATCTGCTCGCATAAGCAATGGGTTTGTCATCCCTATTTGAAAGAACAGCCCAGCCCCTATTGCATACCACGAAGCATCACACCTAAGAGTGAAACTATTATTTGGAGAAAAATTTGGATATTGCAGTATAGGAGGACTTTTCAGTGATAATTACAATGTTTCATAAGCTTTTTGGCATTCGTCCGCCCAATTAAATGTTACATATTTCCTTGTTGAATGATTCAAAGGAGCCGCAATATCAGCAAAATTTCTAATAAATCTCCTATAATAATTTGCAAAATATACGAATCTTCTTGTATCGCTACAATCTTTAGGAACAGGATAATTTTCGATAGCTTCAATTTTAGATGGATCCGGAGATAGTCCATCGCGAGAAATGTTATGTCCTAGGTAAAGAATTTATTTTTAAAAAAATTTACATTTTTTCGGATTTAATTTGAGGTTCACTTTCCGTAATCTGTGAATTTCGATATATTTTTATTATGGTTCCATAAGTTATTTCCAAAAACAGTCAAATCATCCAAATGAACAACACAACTGTCGTAATTTAAACCTGCCATAGCGACTGTCATGGCGCGAGAAAACGAATTTGGTGAAACCTTCATTCCTTGTGGTATTCTTGTCATTTGATACTGTCCTCGATCAGTAGTGAAAGCTGTGCAGGGCCTACAAGATGGTTCCAATTCGATTTGATAATACCTTTGAGATAAATCAAGATGAGAAAAGTACAATGCGCCAGAGAGTGAATCTAAAATTTCAATAATATTAGGTAAAGGAAATCTATCATCTTCAAGTTGTTTATTCAAAAGCCTATAATCTATCACAACTTGCCATTTTTTATTTACGTTTCTTAGGGACAATAAGCAGTGGTGCTGACCACTGTGATTTAGTTTCTTCTATTATACCATCCGATAACATTTGATCGATTTGTCTATGAATTTCTTCCTTTTGAGCATGCGATAAACGATAAGATTTGACATACGCAGGTTTCGAAGAATCTTTTGAATGTATCTTTTGTTTATAAATATTGGTGACCGTTAAACGATCATTGTCTAGGTGAAAAATATCAGAGTATTTTGCACATATCTTTTCGATTGACTGCTTTTTCTCGCTATTCAAATGATTAGTATTGATTAATTTCAATAGATGATCAACTCGATTAACTAAATTGGTTTTAGTATCATTGAATTGACAAACTTCATAGTCATCAATTTTTCTGATTTGAGGATTGAAATTTTTCAGTTGATCTTGTTCATCCCGAACATGAGAAATTTTACAGGTATCATATTATTTTCATCTGGCCTAGCTAGACATCCAGCTACAAAAACACATTTGCATCATTTGCTAGGTAAAACAACACAATCATCAGCTGTTTCAACGTGAACAAGTTCAATTGATTCACATCATGGTGACACCAAAGTATATAACATATGCTTAGAATGCATTGATAGTGAAATTTCACTATTGTTTTCACAGAATGAAAATAAAAATTTCGCGTAGTCAATTATTGCGCTGTGTTTAGGAAAGAAATCTGAACCTAATACTCCATGCATAAAAGCTTCCATCAGCAAAAATGGATGACACAGTTTTTATCATTTGTTTGTAGTGTAATATAAGTTTTACCTTCAGTAGTTATTATGCCAGATATTAGAATTTTTTTTGAATGGTCAATAACTTCACTTTTGTTTACATATTGTTTAAAAAGTATGCTGACAGATGCACCTGTATCAACTAGAAATGTTAGTAGTAGTTATAAGCTAATTTTACAAAATTAAGGTCATTTACATTAAAACTTTATGACTTTATTTTCTATATTCAATTTAGGGACAAAAAAATGGTTCAGATGACGTAGATGGAAGTCGAGAATTATCAGGAACAGTTTCACTGTTGAAAATAGGTATATTATCAAAAGAATTTTTATTTATGCCCTATGTGAATTGTATCTCACTGTATTACCACGATAACCCCTGTAGTTGCTACGTACATTTCGTAAAGAATTTTGACCTCTATTGCCTGAAAAATTACCTCTGTTTTGTTAAGAAAAATGTGGATTCCTATAAAATCTATTGTTTTCAGTATATCGTCTAAAATTTTTACGTCCTCGCATGCGAAAATGTTGGTCATTTTGCTTAGGTATCTCCTCATATTTGGATCCCTGAACTGCATCACATAATTCTGAACAGATTCTTGATTTAATAATAGTTCGCAATTATGCGTTCTGTAAGCCGTTGGCAAATGCATTCAAAATTAAAAAATTTATTCAATCTCTCTTACGATACATTGTTTATGAAAAACATTATGAGGTTAGCAGAAAAGAGATAAATAAGATACATCTTACGAGGCAGAATAATCTGCGTGTAAGGGATATACAAACTAATTAAAATGAAACGAATAGTTAGTAGGTAATTGATATACAATATAAATATAATAAAATAAGTGTATAAACAATTTATGCATGTTATATATATATATATATATACTATTCATTTATATATATATATATATATATATATATATATATATATACTATTCATTTATATATATATATATATATATATATATATATATATATATATATATATATATATATATATATATATATATATATATATATATATATATATATATATATATATATATATATATATATATATATATATATATATATATATATATATAACAGAAAACCAGACATATTCATTGGAGAAAAGATGGCTCTAATCCGTAGATTGATGACAAACCTACCTGAGCTTGAGGCTATCAGGCTGATAACTGAATTAATTGACCCAGCTATACAGTCCTTCCTAAGGGACAAGGCAATTGTCAATTTTGAAGTCTTCACAAGGCATTGTAATCAGATAGAGGCCAGCCTTACGGCCACCAGCATTTTTAAAACAGCCAGTAGGAATGTTATAAACGAACCTAACAGACAGACAAATGCGGGTTCGAATAATACGAGGAATGCTAATCCCCAAACACATAGCACGAACAATTGGAGGAGAAACCAAAACGCTCAAAACCCGAATAACAACTCCACAGGATGTAGGAATTCCGGTAACCGAGAAAACAATAATAATAGAGACTCCCGTCAAGAAAGGGAAGAAAATCATAACTTTGTGAGGGGTCAATTTTCTGCTGCTCAAGGCAGAGTTACACATAATAATATGGGGCATAGAAATCCCCCACAATCATCAAATCAAAGGCCTGGAAATAGGCTCAAGTATATTGAGGAACAGGATGTTTATTGTTCGGAAAACTCCAGGCAAGATGCACCACCCACGGCGATGGTGACATCCGATCGCCATTAAGCCGTGCACCAACTTACATCCCACAAGTGGAAATAATTACTCACACAAATATATCCACTCAAACCACACAAAATACAATTCCTTGTGTAAATATATGTTCACAGACAGAAGAATCTGTCCAGTCCCCTGTATAAAATTTTCCCCCTTTAGAGGCCCTCGTCAGTCATGAAGATGGCCATCTTAAACATCGAAAGCTCCCTAGGATCCCTGTGACCGTCGACGGCAGGCAAGTATCTCTGATCTGATTGATACCGGTGCGAGCACCAACTTTGTCAGGGCGAGCCTGTTTGAAGACTGTGACTTGTCGGATCTCCCTAATCCTACGGCTATACGGCTAGGCTGTAAAGATAGCACATCGTATAGCCTAGGCCAGAAAAATATTTTATTGGAAATTGATGGACAGGAATTCCCTATAACCGCTACTGTCTTAACGGATTTAAATGAATCACTTATATTAGGAGTTCTATTTCTGGACGAAAATGAGGCAATTATGAATATCAAACGGAAATGCGTATATCTGGGAAGCCAGACTAGGAAAACGATATTTTGGAGTCTAGACTCAGAGAGGGCGATCTCTGAAATTCAGCTTTCCGAATTTTCGGAGGAACAATTTTCACCGGAAACCAAGAGGCAAGTTCTAGATGTTATATCAGACTTCCCAGACGTCTTCGAAGAGACGATTCGACAGCCAATTACTAGAGCTGTTTTACATGATATCAAAGTGAAGGAAGAACGTCCATTTCGTCGATTCCGTTATGATAAAATGTCTGAACAACGAAAAAAAATTGTTCACGACGAGATACGGAAATTATCAGAGGCTGGCGTCATAGTGCCAAGCGACTCCCCATATTGCTCCCCTGTAGTACTTGTCCTCAAAAAAGATGTCAAGTTGAGATTTTGCGTAGACTATAGGGAAATAAAGAAATTAATCGTCTCAGAAGCCCCGAATTTACCTCCGATCCAGGAGACCGTTAGAGAAATGGGGCAGGCAAAAATTTTCACGACGCTCGACTTGAGGAATGGGTTTTGGCAAGCGCCCTTAACCCCTCAATCCCAAAACTATACCGCATTTGGTGCTCCTGATGGTCAGGTCTACCAATTCAAAGTCCTAAGCTTTGGCCTGAAGAACGGCCCAGCTGTATTTCAAAAGTTGATGTCTTCAGTACTCGTGGGGTACACTGATTTTTTTTTGTATTTTGCGTGCATTTAAAGAGAATTCTAGAACGCTTGAGAACACACAGATTGTGGCTGTCACCCCAAAAATGTTACTTTGGCTCGAGCGAACTCCATTAGAAGAATAGTTTCCGCGAAAAGAAACAGGCCGCAAGAGGCCCATGTTCTCAATACAGTCAATTTCTCTACCTCGGAATCTCTGAAACAACTAAGAGCTTTTCTTGGAACAGCCAGTTGGCTACGGGAATATATCTGTGGCTCGGGAAGATGAAGGACGAGAGAGCAAAATTGACCCGTTGGTCGTTACTACTCCAAGAGTACGATTTCGAAATAATACATATACCTGGGAAGTTGAACCAGCTTCCGGATTTCTTAAGCAGAATTCCATCTGATGAAACAACATGCCATGACCTGAGCATAGAAACTGAGCGAATTATATTTCCGATGAAAAAAAAAATAATGGAAACTTTATTCTGGAAGAATAACCAATTTTGACACAAATAAGGACTTTTAATGAGGAAGTTAAGGATAGACAACGAGATTGTCCCAGTCTTCAACGCTTTATTGAGCGAATAATTAGAACAATCCGAATAACTATGAAGCGAGAATTCGAGACGAATTTATCATAGAGGATGGTGTGCTCTACTTCGTGGGCCAGGAGCCTGAATGTTGACGGGTCGTGATACTCAAGAATTTTCTGCACCAGGTGCTGAAGAGGTATCATGACGACATAGGGCACCCTGGGAGCCTAGAGACGTACCGACAGATCTCGAAAAACTTTCAACTTTCACCCCTTAAAATACGAGTTGATGACTACGTTAAAAGGTGCCTCACTTGCGCAACTACAAAACGTGCTGCCCCACAACGAGAAGCAAACCAACGGCCAAATTGTTCGGAGAGGCCTTGGGAGATCGTATCGATCGACGCCATGGGTCCATATCCCGTATCCAGGAACAGGAACCTATACATTTTGTTGGCCACAGATTGTTTCAGTAAGTGGGTAGAAGCCAAGGTTGTGCCAAAAGCTGACGCCGAAGCTGTTGTTAAATTCCTGCTAGAGGACGTATTCGGTAGATGGGGATACCCAAGGATGGTAATATCGGATAGTGCGGCCCAATTCAAGGGCAGAGTCTTCGAACAATTCGCGGAGCACTACCATATTGAAGCCAAATGGTCAGCCATTTACCACCAACAGGCAAATCCGGTCGAAAAACGGGTGAAGAAAATTAAAAAGATGTTGCGGGCCGCCTTGTTGAACAAGGACGAAACTCTCTGGGAAGTCCCAAGCATCTTATTTAACCTAAGAACCTAAGAACCAATGCAGCAACTGGAATGTTTCCGAGTATGTTATGACTAGGAGTACCTCAGCCCGGTGAATGGGTTTCTCCCTCACAGAAGAAAAGGAAACGTCGCAATGAGAATCGGGCGGAGCGTGTTGGCAGCTGCTTCCACTTCTACGTATAGGAGAGAACATTTCCCTAATTGCGACGATGAGCAACCAATCACATTTCAACCGGGTCAATGGGTTTTGTGTCGCAATTTTGGTCCTCTGAGAAAAAACTTTGACCAGACCTTCATTGAGCTGAATTGTATTACACAAAAATTGAATTTACGAAATTGAACGTAAAAATATTATTAACCAAGCTGGAAAAAGGGATGGAAAAAGAAATGCAGAGGAGTCTTATCAATATTGGAATCGTTGGTCATTGGATATTGGAAAAAAGATGCGAATTGGAAGTAATTAGTTGAGGAATTGCCCAAAAATATATGTTATACCCAGATGAAAGCCTATCGAACAATGGAATCCACTTACTTCAAGTAGACGAAGTTTAGGGATCAATATCGTTGTTTAGTAGATAAATTTAATAAATATAAGGTAGAAGATAAAGTTAGAAATGAAATTAGGTCTTATGCAATATCTATTGAGCAATATTTTAGGGAAATTGAAGAAAATTTAAAAAGTAGATAGGTGAATTTCATGAAAAATCCATTACTCTTCCCTCCAATATCAAAGCCATTATACGTTCCTGTTCAGACTCAAGTGAAACAGAAAACATGACAGAAAAGTTTGATTTAAGAACGGCTGCAAGCCTACTGCCCATTATGGACGGTACAGAGAACGTAACGAAACAGCTTATTGATTCTCTCTCTATCTCAGCTCTATCATTTCAAATGCACAATGCTAAAAAAAGAAACTGTTCAATTGATGATTTCGGCATATCAATAAAAGAACTTTTAGTTGATCTTACTATCACACAAGCTGAAGGAGATCAAAATGCTATTCAGGTTTAAAGGGACGTGAATGAAACAATAGCAATCAATGCGAATCGAACTTCAATAAGTTCAAGAGACAAAGTCAATTATTATACACACTCCTCGAGCAGAAATAAATAGAAAAATAGAGACCTAACTGAATTACTACCCAAACATATTTCATTATTTATTATTTATACCTATTCTCGACCGAACTCTATTAACTAAGTAACTAAGTAGGAATTCTCGGGTAGCGGTCTGTTGAACAATGAAACTCATTCGATTTAAATCTTCAATATTTCGTCAACCTTTATTGACTTCTTCAGGAAGAGCTACAATTAAAAAGGAATATAAGTTGTTGAAGGACTACATAAAAATAACATGATAACTTACAAAATTCACAGAGTTAGTTCTAACCTATGGAACATTTGGGAGGACAATTGTTATTCTCCGCTGCAGGCTAATCGCTTAATTTACCTGGCTGGAGTGTTACTATGGTTTGAATAAGGATTCGTTTAAATACAATGGTGTTAATTAGTATAGATATTCCATTGGTACCAACTGTCAAACTACACACATCGTTGAATGGAATTTAAAATATTACAATATATACTACTAAGTTGTCCTGTATCGGTTTTGTAGTTAACTGTGTTAGGATTTTTGTTGATATGGACCATCTCAAGGAATAACCTGTTTTTTTTATTGCTGACTTTGTCTAGAATTTTTGGATTTGAATAATCAAACCGGTTGCCTGTTTTCTGGGTGTGGTCGACTGCTGCACAGGAGTTTTTTCCCAATTGGGCATCACTCTTGTGCTAAGCTAGCCGTTGTTTTAACCACTGTGAGGTCTGTCCGACATAACTACCTTCACAACCTTGGCATGGTAGTTCATAAATTACATTGCTAAGGAGTGGAGTTGGTATTTTGTCTTTGATTTTGGAGAACAAGTTGGATAGTTTTGTATTATTACGCTTGGCTATTTTGATTTGTGGAAAGTCTTTGAAAATTTTAATTATGCGGTTGGCTACGGAAGTATTGCCTACGGAATATCTCAGTTATTGTATAAAGTAGGTTTGTGAAATTTGGAGCGTCGATATAATGATATAAGAGCTAGAATTTGAGCATATTAACATGTCGAAGTTAACTTCCGGTCTGACCGGAAGTAACATCAACTTTCATATTTTAAATGGAAACCCTATTTTTTTTCTTTTCGCTTTATTCAGCATTCAATTCCCTTTCTAATGACATATCACAAGTTGGTATCTAACCAGAAACTAGATCAGAAAAAAATAATTATTCAAATTCACCGAGTAGGCCGTGGAAGCAAAATGAAAGCCAAAAATTGAAAAGTTGGCTATGGAAACCATACGTCACTTGATAACAGTTGCTACTACTGTGATATTTTATTTTCATTCGTCGGCGTTATAAAAAGCCGAAAAAAAATATTGGAAAAATTGGGAAAAAAACAATACTCTGTAGGTCCATAACTTAAATAGGAACATACAACTTTTTACAACTCTTGCCTGTACTATTCAGCATAACCATTCCTTTCTAATGATATAATAGAAAGTAATTTTTTGAAATGAAATACCAAAAAATCCAATTATTATTCTTCAAATAACAAAACAGATTATCGCCATACGCAAAAATAACATTTAAAATAATGTGGAATGATAAATTATATCCTGTAGGTTCTAGGTTAAATAGGAACATAAACGTACTTTGGTCTGTGCCATCGTCCATAAATATTCTAATATCTACCTATGGACGATGTTTGTGCTATTCAGAATAATCATTCCATTGCAATAATCATTCGAACCAAAATATTAACAAGTAGGCTCATTAAGATGTATTTTGGAATGAAACAAAAAAGAAACGAGAGCTCTCACGAACGCTGCTATCCATATTATTGTAGTAAAACTGCACTAACTAATTTTCCTAATTTATTTAAAACACTATTTACAACAATTATTCACTAAAACATTGACTTCAATAACTATTTCAATTTATTGCTACTGTGGCTATCTATGCGAACTCTGGAACTGTAACTAACTCTCCATTCTGACTGTCCCGCTTATATACTCCCAAGCAGTTTCCATTCACGGCTCTCGAATATTCCGGAGTATAGAACATTTCATCTAGATGGCTCTTCGAATAGTATCGAACAATCGATTTATTCCAGCTTATTCTCGGCGATCCGTACGTCAGCAGATATGCAGTTGTAGTTGAACGAGGGTGCATAATTAATTAGATCAGGGCCGGTCTCGGGGCCGGTCTCTAAATCGTTACATTGCCCCCTTCTTAAAGACGTTTCGCCCCGAAACGTCATTCTTGGAGTGTGAAGATATCTGCAAGATTCTCCATGTCTGCACCTGGACGTTCGATGGAAGTAGCACTCCACAGTCTTCAAGTTGGGTCGAGGAAGATGGTTGCAGCACACCAGAATTTTGATGCCGCTGGATCTGAATATTGTCTCCAACATGCTTCTTATAACTCTCCAGTCCAGCCCATCAAGCCCATAGGCCAATTTTGGGATTGCCAGGTCTACAATATTCTGGTCCAGCATCGTGTCTCTCAATCTCGTAAGGCTCTTCCAAACATCTTCATAAGACGGCTTATCTCGAGAACGCTTCTTGGTGACCAGATAGTAGATGTTTCTCTGGACTTTCCTCAGCTGTAACACCCCTCCAACTTCCGGGTTCTGTTCTCTCAGTTCCTGGATTCGACTGAACTTCTTGGAGAACACTACTGCAATGCCTCTGGACATTTGGAGATCTTCTGCCACACAGTGAGCTAACGCGTAATTGGCAGGCACCTTGAAAAGATCTCGTGACTCCTCTCGGGTTACCCCATATTGAACTTTCTGTCCGTTCGAGTACAGGGACATGAACCTCTGAAACGTCATTTCGTCCTCCGGTGATCTGACGGTGTGGACTTGATCGTGGTTTCCGGCGTAAGGGGACAACCTATTGAAGTGGACTACCATAGGTTTTCCTCGTGGTGGCTTATATATGCGGTAGACGAGGTCGTTTATCCTTTTCATAATCTTATATGGACCTTCCCACGAGTTCCAAAGTTTCGGTGATAGTCCACGGCGACGTTTAGGGTTGTATAGCCAGACAAGGTCACCTGTCTGATATCCACCAGCATCCGCCTTGATGTCGTAGGTCTCCTTCATTCTGTCGCTGGCACTCTGGATGTTCAAACGGACCCGTTCATGGATGTCGTCCATTCTCTGTCGCAGTTTGCTGACGTAGTCATCTCCCGCAGTGTCTTGTCCTGGTGGCGTCCCAAACTTCAGGTCACATGGAAGTCGCAGCTCTCGGCCCATAATAACACTTGCAGGGGTTTGGCCGGTTGACTCATGAACTGCGGAACGATACTCCATCAGGAACAGATGGAGGTACTGGTCCCAATCCTTCTGGTGGTCAGAGACTACCTTGGACAGGTGGCGGTTTATCGTCTTATTCATCCGCTCCACCATTCCATCGGACTGCGGATGTAGAGCTGTGGTCCTCGTTTTCCGGATGTTCAGCATCTGACACATCTCCTGGAACAGGTTTGACTCGAAATTCCTGCCTTGATCCGAATGCAGCTCTAACGGGACACCGAATCGACAAATCCACTCCTTCACCAAGACGTCGGCAACGGTGATGGCTTCTTGGTTGGGCAGGGCATAGGCTTCGGCCCACTTGCTGAAGTAATCCATCGCCACAAGGATGTACTTGTTCCCGTGTTCAGATTTTGGGAACGGGCCAGCGATGTCAATGGCGATCCTTTTGAATGGACTGCCCACATTGTACTGGCGCATCGGGGCCTTAGATCTTGTTCGAGGTCCATTACTGGCACCGCATACAGCACATTTTCTGCACCAGTCCTTGACGTCAGCTTGACAATCGGCCCAGTAGAACCGTTGCCTAACTTCCTGGAGGGTCTTCGTCACTCCCAGATGTCCTCCGGTGACCCCATCATGGATTTCTAGGAGCACTTTCTGTCTTCTGCTCCTGGGAACTACTACCTGACGTCTTTCTTCCCCGCCATCCTCCGACTCCAACACACGCTTCAAGACTCCATTGTCTAAGGTGAAAGAGTTCCATTGGGCCCAGTAAGTTTTAACGACTGGAGAACAACTGGCTATTTCCTGCCACGACGGTCTTCGCTCACTCTTCTTCCAGCCGATGACTAAACCAAGATCTGGATCTTTCTCTTGGTAGGAATCTTCGTCCATACACGTACTTGTAGAAGTGCTCAACTCACTTGACAACAGCCAACAGTTCCCGGCTGGTGACACAGTAATTCCGGTCCGGTTTACTGAGGGTCTTGCTGAAGTAACCGATGACCTTTTCTTGTCTTTCTTGGATTTGAGACAGGACAGCTCCAAGTTCCACGTTACTAGCGCCCGTGTCCAAAATGAATTTCCCGTCTGGAAGGGGGTAGCTCAGGATTGGTGCGTTGATCAAAGCTCCTTTCAACTTCCTGAATGAATCTTGGCATTCATCTGACCACTGGAACTTTGTTTGTCCTTCCGTGAGCCTGGTCAGTGGTTTTGCGATGTTAGCAAATCCCAGCACGTATCGGCGATAGTAAGTGCACAAGCCAAGAAAACTTCGAAGCTGGTGAATGTCTTTCGGAACGGGTCATTCCTTAACAGCTTTGATCTTCTGCTCATCTACTGCCACTCCTTTCCCAGAGACAACATGGCCGAGATAACGTACTTCTTTTTGAAACAGATGACATTTCTTAGGGCTCAGTTTCAGTCCGGAGCTTCTCTGTCGCTGAAATACCTCTTCCAAGTTTTTAACATGGTCCTCGAACGATCTGCCAACCACAATAATGTCGTCGAGATACACCAGACACGTCTTCCATGATAGTCCTTTCAAAACCGTCTCCATCAATCTTTCGAACGTGGCTTGAGCATTGCAGAGGCCGAATGGCATAACTGTAAACTGCCATAATCCGGAGCCGATGGTAAAAGCTGTCTTTTCTCGATCTTCCTGGGCCAGTTCTACCTGCCAGTATCCGCTCTTCAAATCTAAGGTCGAGAAAATCGTAGATCCAGCCAGCGTGTCGTCTATCCTTGGAAGAGGGTAGCTGTCCTTTTTCGTCACGTTGTTTAGTTGACGGTAGTCTACGCAAAACCGTGTTGATCCATCTTTCTTCTTCACCAACACGACTGGAGAGGACCAGGGACTGTCGGATGGCTCGATGAATCCGTCTTTCTCCATGTCGCAGACTATTTTGTCAGCATCCTCCTTTTTGGCGAGAGGAAGTCTTCTGGCTGATTGCCTGATTGGTCGGGCATTTCCAGTATCTATCTTGTGCTGAACCACCTTTGTTCTACCGCCTCTGCCTACTCCGGTATCGAAGATGTCCTGATACTTCCTGACTAGTTCTCTCAGTTTAGGCTTCTGTGCTGGCCCCATGTCCTTGGACGAGATAGCAACCAACTTCTCCAATTCTGCTGGCATATTACTGGCTTGGCTAACAGTGCCACGTACACTCTTGATTATAGAGGAAATTGACGAGCAGTGCCCCAAAATCGTTCCCTTCTTCAAGGTCACCGGGTTATAATTGACATTCATTACCCTCACTGGCACAAATTTATCAGCACGCAACAAGGTTTTTCCTAGTGCAATTCCTCGTCCAATTTTCTCATCATGTAGCTTGGGTTCGAACATCACCACGTTTCCACTGCTCGCACCTCCATCCAGGCGAGCCTCCAAAATGGTTTCAGCCCTCTCCGGTACGCTAACGTCTTCAGCCAGCAACCATTTCTTCATTTCTCCCATGAAGTACCAGCTCTTCTCCGTTCACACGAAGGACGCCGTCTTTAAAATTCAGCTCGAATCCTCTAGAATTCATGATGTCCATTCCAATTATTAACTCGTCCTCGATATCCGCTACTAGAGCCCGGTGTTTCACTGTAGTGCTGTCCAAAGTCAGTTCAATTGGAAGTTCACCATACACAGTTGCCGGCTCTCCTGTTGCTGTGCGTAGCTTCCAATTCGACGATTCGATTCTTGCCGGTGTTTTGGCAAAAGTAGGTCCAAGGATTGTCCTACTCGCACCCGTATCAAGCAGCATGGTGCGAGGCTCGTTGTTAATGAGACCGTCTACGAAGACCCCTTTGTCTTGTCTTTGAAGTACAGCGACATATGCATTGTTAACTGGGGCTTGTTGGATACGGGCTGACGATTGCTCCTTCTTGATCTCCATCGTTGATGTCGATTTTTTCAATGTTGGACATTTGCTACGCACGTGCCCAAGTTCTCTACAATTTCGGCATCGTATCAGTCTTCTCTCAGGCACAACTTCCTTCAGCACTTTTCGCATCACAGCTTCGATATTAGTAGGCTCCTGTCGGTCTTCCTCAGCCATTCGGATGTTTTGCAGTATTGTTTCGCACCCTCAAATTCCAAAGCGCGTGTCAGTGCGTCTACGAGATCAATTGGACGTGCTAATATCAATGCTTGCCTGATTTCTTGATCGCGAAGTCCATCCAAGAATGCATAAACCACTAATCGCTCCATTACGTTATTCGGTGTGGCTGGGTATGCCAGGCGGACTAAGCGTGCAATATCAGCTTCGAATTCCTGTAAGGATTCGCCCTCCTTCTGGTTTCGATTTTTCAACTGTAGATGGTACACGTATTCCAGGCGAATCTGGCCATACCGTAATTCCAGATGTTTCACCAGCTTAATATAGTCCTCTAGTTCTCGCTCTGTGAGGATTTGTAAGATATTTCCTGCATCACCACGTAATGCTAGTATTAGTGCAACAGCTTTTTCCCCTGCATTCCAACCATTTGCTTTGGCCGCTGCTTCAAACTGTCGGTGGTAATTTTCCCAAGGAATTTCTCCGTCGAACTGGGGCGGCTTCACGTAAAACTTCCTTATTTCAGAACTCGGCACCCTCGTTTCTTCCATTTTGTTGTTCAGTGTCTTTTTCACCAAGATATCAGTCTATTATTTATTTCACACAAAAAGTTTTCAGTTTATTGTCCCGCGACGCGCAAAACTGTCCACTTTGCAAACACTCAAATGTTCAACGGGTCACTTAACTGTCTATTTGGCGCGATAAACGTATCAGTTTTTAAACGGCGAACACTTTAACACTTATTTATTTTAAACATCCGACTTCTGACAACAAATGTTCACTAAACGTTTACTATTTCAATTTATTGCTACTGTGGCTATCTATCAGCGAACTCTGGAACTGTAACTAACTCTCCATTCTGACTGTCCCGCTTATATACTCCCAAGCAGTTTCCATTCACGGCTCTCGAATAGTATCGAACAATCGATTTATTCCAGCTTGTTCTCGGCGATCCGTACGTCAGCAGATATGCAGTTGTAGTTGAACGAGGGTGCATAATTAATTAGATCAGGGCCGGTCTCGAAATCGTTACATTATTTTGACGTTCGAAGTAGTGTTTTTGATTCTGCCATTTTAAAAGGGTTTGGAAATCGAAATCAGTTAGTGGAACATTCAAAAAATGCCCCGTTATTCACGTACCGAACAAATTGACATGCTTCTCATTTATGGTGAATGTTTAAAAAATTCTTATGCCGCTGAACGATTGTATTTAGAGCGATATCCAGGGAGGCAGCAACCGTCAAGAAGGTATTTCCAGTGGCTTGAAGAAAAATTAAGAACTGAGCCTGATATTCACGAAGACCAAGAAGCATTTGTTATTAATGAGGAAACTGAAATTAATGTATTAGCTTTAGTACAATATGATAGCACAATTTCCTCAAGGCAGATTGGCGCCGAATTAGCTATAAGTAAGGACTCTGCTAGGAAAATTTTGAAAAAACATCGATTTAAATCCTTCAAGTATCAGTTGCATCAACATTTGTATGAAAATGACGGTGAAAGGCGCCTGGAATATTGTAATTGGTTTCTTCGACAAAATGCTGAGAATCACCTATTTAATTATTATATCTTGTTTACGGGCGAGTCAAGATTTACCAACAATGGATTATTTAACAGGAATAATACAAGGTAGGTACTGTACTTTATTTGGATTATTGTCGATAGTCGAAGTGTAAAGTGCCAAAAGTGTGAACGGTCTTTTGTTTCAGGTACTGGGCGATAGAAAACGAGCACCGGTTTCGACAAGGTGGCTTCCAGGAGAGATTTGGTGTAAATGTTTGGGCAGGAATAGTTGGAACTCATATTGTTGGCCCCATTCTATTTCAAGGCCAACTAACCGGAGAGAGATACTTTAATTTTTTAACGAATGAAATTTCGGAATTCATTAACAACCTACCAGCGGAAATAACTGAGAGAATGTACTTCCAGCATAATTCAAGAATAGCGAGAAATTATCTTCAAAATCGCTTTCAAGAGAGACCTATAACAACCCATGGTTCAGTCAGGTGGCCACCAAGGTCACCTGATCTTACTCCATGCGACTTTTTTCTATGGGGGCATCTTAAAAATAGGGTGTATTCCACACAGCCTACAACTCTACATGAGCTAGAAGTAAAAATTCGTAGAGCTTTCCAAGATATCACGCCCCAAATGTTGAGAAACGTTTTACATGAAAATATCACCAGAGTCAATAAATGTATTGACGCTGAGGGAATGCATTTCAAACATTTGTTTTGAATTTTTTTTATCTTTAATCTTATCAATTTGAATTTTTTTTTTTTTTTCGATAAATCTGTTTTTTTGTTATTTGAATAATAATAATTGGATTTTTTAGTATTTCATTTCAAAAAAATACTTTCTATTATATCATTAGAAAGGAATGGTTATGCTGAATACTACAGGCAAGAAAAAGTTGTATGTTCCTATTTAAGTTATGAACCTACAGAGTATTGTTTTTTCCCAATTTTTCCAATATTTTTTTTGGCGGCTTTTTATAACGCCGACGAATGAAAATAAAATATCACAGTAGTAGCAACTGTTACCAAGTGACGTATGGTTTCCATAGCCAACTTTTCAATTTTTGGCTTTCATTTTGCTTCCACGGCCTACTCGGTGAATTTCAATAATAATTTTTTTCTGATCTATTTTCTGGTTAGATACCAACTTGTTATATGTCATTAGAAAGGGAATTGAATGCTGAATAAAGCGAAAAGAAAAAAAAATAGGGTTTCCATTTAAAATAAGAAAGTTGATGTTGCTTCCGGTCAGAACAGTTTGTGCTTTGAAAATAATGCAAAATGACGCTTACGATTGTTTTCTATCTATTGGCTACACCTGTCAAATTGACAAAATACAAATATGCTAAGAAAATAAAAGTATCATACTTGAGGCAGATTGGCTCTAGTTTCAATATTCCATAGCAAAATTTGCTTCAATTATTTCAATCACAATACATCAGTGAAGTAGAAAATACTTTAGGTCTATTGGTTCATAAAAAAATTCGATAATTCGAAACTAGAGCCACTTTGCATCAACTATAACGTAATTTTTACAGCATATTTGTATTTTTTTGAAAATATCCAAGTAGAAACATTTTTAAACAGAAAAAATCCTTCCAGCAGATGGGATTATTACATCTCAACAGGTTATTTTACATTTTACCAAACTTAAATTATCCGAAAAAGTGTAATGTTGAGAAAACGCAAAAAAATCAAACTGGTTCAGATTTGGTAGGTGGGCAGGAAACCGAAAAATGAACAACTATATCACATAATATTTGTCGAAAAATTGAGAAATAATATAACATTTCGAAATTTTTTTGAAAAAATGTCAAATTTGACAGGTGTAGCCAATCGATGGAAAACAATTGTAAACGTCATTTTGCCTTATTTTCAGAGCAAGAACTGTTCACGAACTCTAAATTTGCAATAACTGAATAATAAAAAAAAGTCCCATATGATGCGAACTTTAACGGTGACACTGTATATACCTATACCGGGTGGCTACGGAAGTATTGCCTACGGAATATCTCAGTTATTGTAAGAGTATTGTTTTTTCCCCAATTTTTCCAATATTTTTTTTGGCGGCTTTTTATAACGCCGACGAATGAAAATAAAATATCACAGTAGTAGCAACTGTTATCAAGTGACGTATGGGTTCCATAGCCAACTTTTCAATTTTTGGCTTTCATTTTGCTTCCACGGCCTACTCGGTGAATTTCAATAATAATATTTTTCTGATCTAGTTTCTGGTTAGATACCAACTTGTGATATGTCATTAGAAAGGGAATTGAATGCTGAATAAAGCGAAAAGAAAAAAAATAGGGTTTCCATTTAAAATAAGAAAGTTGATGTTACTTCCGGTCAGACCGGAAGTAAACTTCGACATGTCAATATGCTCAAATTCTAGCTCTTATGTCATTATATCGACGCTCCATATTTCACAAACCTACTTCATACAATAACTGAGATATTCCGTAGGCAATACTTCCGTAGCCACCCGGTATATATATAGGTAAATATATATATATACAGGTATAAATAATAAATAATGTAATATGTTTGGGTAGTAATTCAGTTGGGTCTCTATTTTTCTATTTATTTCTGCTCGAGGAGTGTGTATAATAATTGACTTTGTCTCTTGACATTATTGAAGTTCGATTCGCATTGATTGCTATTGTTTCATTCACGTCCCTTTAAACCTGAATAGCATTTTGATCTCCTTTAGCTTGTGTGATAGTAAGATCAACTAAAAGTTCTTTTACTGATATGCCGAAATCATCAATTGAACAGTTTCTTTGTTTAGCATTGTGCATTTGAAATGATAGAGCTGAGATAGATTTCTTCGTAATATGTACTATTCTTTCTAATTTTCGCATTTTTAAAATATATGTGATTAGTAATTTTTTACCTGCATCATCTAATAACGCATCATACAATTCAATGGAATCAATAAGCTGTTTCGTTACGTTCTCTGTACCGTCCATAATGGGCAGTAGGCTTGCAGCCGTTCTTAAATCAAACTTTTCTGTCATGTTTTCTGTTTCACTTGAGTCTGAACAGGAACGTATAATGGATTTGATATTGGAGGGAAGAGTAATGGATTTTTCATGAAATTCACCTATCTACTTTTTAAATTTTCTTCAATTTCCCCAAAATATTGCTCAATAGATATTGCATAAGACCTAATTTCATTTCTAACTTTATCTTCTACCTTATATTTATTAAATTTATCTACTAAACAACGAAATTGATCCCTAAACTTCGTCTCTTCGTCTTTCAGCATTGTCCTTCTGTAGATTCCTACGAAATACTCTTACTTCTTCAACAAGGTACTTGAATTTATTTGGGTTAGACATAACTTCCTATACAGTAAGTGGATTTCATTGTTCGATAGGCTTTCATCTGGGTATAACATATATTTTTGGGCAATTCCTCAACTAATTACTTCCAATTCGCATCGTTTTTTCTAATATCCAATGACCAACGTTTCCAATATTGATAAGTCTCCTCTGCATTTCTTTTTCCATCCCTTTTTCCAGCTTGGTTAATAATATTTTTACGTTCAATTTCGTAAATTCAATTTTTGTGTAATACAATTCAGCTCAATGAAGGTCTGGCCAAAGTTTTTCCTCAGAGGACCAAAATTGCGACACAAAACCCATTGACCCGGTTGAAATGTGATTGGTTGCTCATCGTCGCGATTAGGGAAATGTTCTCTCCTATACGTAGAAGAGGAAGCGGCTGCCAACACGCTCCGCCCGATTCTCATTGCGACGTTTCCTTTTCTTCTGTGAGGGAGAAACCCATTCATCGGGCTGAGGTACTTCGTAACCTAGTAATAACATACTCGGAGACATTCCAGTTGCTGCATTGTATCGGGTTCTTAGGTTAAATAAGATGCTTGGGACTTCCCAGAGAGTTTCGTCCTTGTTCAACAAGGCGGCCTGCAACATCTTTTTAATTTTCTGCACCCGTTTTACGACCGGATTTGCCTGTTGGTGGTCAATGGGTGACCATTTGGCTTCAATATGGTAGTGCTCCGCGAATTGTTCGAAGACTCTGCCCTTGAATTGGGCCGCACTATCCGATATTACCATCATTGAGTAACCCCATCTACCGAATACGTCCTCTTGCAGGAATTTAACAACAGCTTCGGCGTCAGCTTTTGGCACAACCTTGGCTTCTACCCACTTACTGAAACAATCTGTGGCCAAAAAGATGTATCGGTTCCCGTTCCTGGATACGGGATATGGACCCATGGCATCGATCGATATGATCTCCCAAGGCCTCTCCGAACAATTTGGCCGTTGGTTTGCTTCTTGTTGTGGGGCAGCACGTTTTGTAGTTGCGCAAGTGAGGCACCTTTTAACGTAGTCATTAACTCGTGTTTTAAGGGGTGAAAGTTGAAAGTGTTTCGAGATCTGTCGGTACGTCTCTAGGCTCCCAGGGTGCCCTATGTCGTCATAATACCTCTTCAGCACCTGGTGCAGAAAATTCTTGAGTATCACGACCCGTCAACATTCAGGCTCCTGGCCTACGAAGTAGAGCACACCATCCTCTATGATAAATTCGTCTCGAATTCTCGCTTCATAGTTATTCGGATTGCTCTAATTATTCGCTCAATAAAGCGTTGAAGACTGGGACAATCTCGTTGTCTATCCTTAACTTCCTCATAAAAAGTCCTTATTTGTGTCAAAATTGGTTGTTCTTCCAGAATAAGGTTTCCATTATTTTTTTTGATCGGAAATATAATTCGCTCAGTTTCTATGCTCAGGTCATGGCCCGTTGTTTCATCAGATGGTTTTCTGCTTAAGAAATCCGGAAGCTGGTTCAACTTCCCAGGTATATGTATTATGTCGAAATCGTACTCTTGAAGTAGTAACGACCAACGGGTCAATTTTGCTCTCTCGTCCTTCATCTTCCCGAGCCACAGAAGTGCTGAATTATCTGTGAAGAGTTCAAAATGCTTGTCTTGGAGAAAATGTCGATATTTTTAAACACTCCAGACGATTGCTATGCGTTCGATTTCGTTAACATGGTATCGTATCTCTGTCTTGGATAATTTTGCACTCGCATATGCAATAATATCACGATTACCATTTGAATTTACTTGGAAAAGTACTGCCCCCATTCCTATGAGACTTGCATCAGTTTGTAGGCAATAAGATCTATAGGGATCAGGTCTGGACAGTTCAAGGGGTTGACTGACCAGTTCCTTAATTTTATTAAATGCTGCTTCGGCAGCAGGAGTCCATTTAAATCGCTTTTGGGTGTCAATCAGATCTGTGAGTGGAGATGCAATTTCCGCATAATGCGGGATATATTCCCGTAGCCAACTGGCTGTTCCAAGAAAAGCTCTTAGTTGTTTCAGAGATTTTGGGGTAGAGAAATTGACTGTATTGAGAACATGGGCCTCTTGTGGCCTGTTTCCTTTCGCGGAAACTATTCTTCTAATGGAGTTCGCTCGAGCCAAAGTGATATTTTTGGGGTGACAGCCACAATCTCTGTGTTCTCAAGCGTTCTAGAATTCTCTTTAAATGCACGCAAAATACAAAATACATCAGTGTACCCCACGAGTACTGAAGACATCAACTTTTGAAATACAGCTGGGCCGTTCTTCAGGCCAAAGCTTAGGACTTTGAATTGGTAGACCTGACCATCAGGAGCACCAAATGCGGTATAGTTTTGGGATTGGGGGGATAAGGGCGCTTGCCAAAACCCATTCCTTAAGTCGAGCGTCGTGAAAATTTTTGCCTGCCCCATCTCTCTGACGGTCTCCTGGATCGGAGGTAAATTCGGGGCTTCGGAGACGATTAATTTATTTATTTCCCTATAGTCTACGCAAAATCTCAACTTGCCATCTTTTTTGGGGACAAGTACTATAGGAGAGCAATATGGGGAGTCGCTTGGCACTATGATTCCAGCCTCTGATAATTTCCGTATCTCGTCGTGAACAATTTGTTTTCGTTGTTCAGACATTTTATCATAACGGAATCGACGAAATGGACGTTCTTCCTTCACTTTGATATCATGTAAAACAGCTCTAGTAATTGGCTGTCGAATCGTCTCTTCGAAGACGTCTGGGAAGTCTGATATAACAGCTAGAACCTGCCTCTTGGTTTCCGGTGAAAATTGTTCCTCCGAAAATTCGGCAAGCTGAATTTCAGAGCTCCCCCTTTCTGAGTCTAGACTCCAAAATATCGTTTTCCTAGTCTGGCTTCCCAGATATACGCATTTCCGTTCAATATTCATAATTGCCCCATTTTCGTCCAGAAATGGAACTCCTAATATAAGTGATTCATTTAAATCCATTAAGACAGTAGCGGTTATAGGGAATTCTTGTCCATCAATTTCCAATAAAATATTTTTCTGGCCTAGGCTATACGATTTGCTATCTGTACAGCCTAGCCGTATAGCCGTAGGATTAGTGAGATCCGACAAGTCACAGCCTTCAAACAGGCTCGCCCTGACAAAGTTGGTGCTCGCACCGGTATCAATCAGATCAGAGATACTTACCTGCCGTCGACGGTCACAGGGATCCTAGGGAGCTTTCGATGTTTAAGATGGCCATCTTCAAGACTAACGAGGGCCTCTAAAGGGGAAAAATTATATACAGGGGCCTGGACAGATTCTTTTGTCTGAGAATATATATTCACACAAGAAATTGTATTTTTAGTGGTTTGAGTGGAAATATTTGTGTGAGTAATTATTTCCACTTGTGGGATGTAAGTTGGTGCACGGCTTGATGGCGATCGGATGTCACCATCGCCGTGGGTGGTGCATCTTGCCTGGAGTTTTCCGAATAATAAACATCCTGTTCCTCAATATACTTGAGCCTATTTCCAGGCCTTTGGTTTGATGATTGTGGGGGATTTCTATGCCCCATATTATTATGTGTATCTCTGCCTCGAGCAGCAGAAAATTGACCCCTCACAAAGTTATGATTTTCTTCCCTTTCTTGACGGGAGTCTCTATTATTATAGTTTTCTCGGTTACCGGAATTCCTCCATCCTGTGGAGTTGTTATTCGGGTTTTGAGCGTTTTGGTTTCTCCTCCAATTGTTCGTGCTATGTGCTTGGGGATTAGCATTCCTCGTATTATTCGAACCCTCATTTTTCTGTCTGTTAGGTTCGTTTATAACATTCCTACTGGCTGTTTTAAAAATGCTGGGGGCCGTAAGGCTGGCCTCTATCTGATTACAATGCCTTGTGAAGGCTTCAAAATTGACAATTGCCTTGTCCCTTAGGAAGGACTGTATAGCTGGGTCAATTAATTCAGTTATCAGCCTGATAGCCTCAAGCTCAGGTAGGTTTGTCATCAATCTACGGATTAGAGCCATCTTTTCTCCAATGAATATGTCTGTTTTTCCTTTTGTTTGTTTTTCGCCGTACAGCTTGGCGTGAAGTCGTGAACGTAGTTCAGGACTATCGAATCTGTCTAAGATTCGATAAACGAAAAATTGACATGTGGCATTTATATCATTATATAAATTAATCCATGACTGGGCATCACCTTTTAGTTGGCTTCTGGCATGAGCCACACAATCGTCCAGATCTAAGTCTGCTTTCTTAAATTCTGCTTGTTCTTGTTCAAAAAGTAGCGTGGATTTCCGGTATCCTTTCCACTGAATGTTGGTAATTTCCTCCTATCCAGCATTTTTGGCCTTCCATGGCCAGTTAATTCTTTTAGAACTTGCACGAGCTGCCCCATGCCACTTTGTGGCGGAGCAGGGGCAATAGAATTTTTGATTCCGGTATTTAAGGTTGAGTTTTCTGCTGGAACACTCTCCTCCGGAGCAAAAGATACCCTTCTTGGACTTTCTTCAAATTTATTATTTGGGCGCCACCTGTTCCCACTTAATTTTTTGTCGCTGGGAAAATCGGAAGTTGGCAACGTTTTCAACAGAGTAAAAGGATTGTTTGCAGATAAATTCTGCATTCTAGCAGCCCGCTCGCTCACCATCGAGGGTACGTGTTGAAGCATTTGAACGAGTTTGCCAATCGCTATCGTTCATTAGCAATGAAATTCTTTGATTGAACGTTTCGGTTGGGTCACGTTCATCATCAGGCATTAGTACATGGCATTCCCTACCGTAATTGAAATTGAGTTCGATCACTGATCTCAGTAAAATAATCGCCATTTATAGGTCTGGAAGTTTCTGTAAGAAACTCGAAATTTCGAAAATAATCATTTTCGATGTTTCGGATGTTTTGTACATCAAAATTTTGGCGATTAAAGGCCCTACGTTGGGCGCCATGTCGAGAATGTGGATGTGAGTAATTTTCAAAAAAAATAGTTTCATTATTTTCAGGTGCCTCGGCCAGCTCCGAGTTCGACCGCATTCTCGCCGCCCAGAGTCTCCCCATATTTAACAAAGAGAATTTAATCGTTAGGGAAAAATATCAATAACTTTGTCTAAAATAATAGCCTACTCCTAGCAGACCCTAACGCCCCTAACAGACCTTACCAATAGCTGAAAGAGAAATGTATTAGTAGAAATCTAGAGAAATCTAATACAAAAATATCAATGTCTTTTATCGCGCCTTACACAAGGAGTTTACCCGTGTCTCTCTAGGGAAAGAAGTTGCGATTTACCACCCCGTCTCACCTTAGTGCAATGGTTTGTCTATTGCGTAAGACTCACCCCAGCGATCCGGTAGGTATCACCTGGCATAGATTCCGGGGCCACGCAATCTAATCCAGCTTCCATCGGCGGTGGAGGCCAGGCTAAGCTGTAAGAGAAAAATATTATTAGTAAATATCACAAATGAAATTGGTAACGAATTCTCTTGTAGTGGGCTCGCACTGAGTCCCAAAGTATTTCACACTTTGTTTTTGTTCTGAGAAGAACAAAGTGTGTTAGCTGCTTTGCAGTCAAAACGAATTCTTTTTGGAGGGATTTTTGGTTTTCTTGATATCCCTTCAAAGAAACACAAGTTTCACTGACAGAAAAATGTCGTAGATCTCCTCTGGAATCTCGTCACCTTCTGGAATCTTCTTTCTTGAATTCCCAATATTTGGGATTATCGAATTTTCACTCTCAAATTTTTACTCTTCACCTCCCCAGGTTGAAAGACTTTTCTAGATTTCTGAATCTCCAATACTTCAGCAATTAATCTCAAGAATATCTTCTTAGACTTTTCTGGAACCTCTTTACTATTTTACTTTTGAATAATTTGAAAAACTATTTCAAAAATACTATTATTTGACTCAGCTGAGTAAACGTCGGTTGCTGTTCGTTAGCAGGCGTGAGTGAGGAACACTGTGTCGATCCGCAAAAAGCGCTCTATATTTATAATCGTCGGCCGAAGGGCATGGCCTTGACCAATCGCGCTCACGGACGCCGAACAAAACTCAAGTGAGAAATTTTCTAGCTTCTTTCTGTTTGAGAATTTCTTCACGAATGTTCAGATTAATTCTATCTATGTCTCGTCATCATGAAATTTCAGTCCAATATTGGGCATTTATGACACACTGTCGCAGGGCAAGCTCGCCGCGCTCCTACGATGATTTTTGTGTATGGTCACCTTTAGTGAGCCATTTTTACACTCGATAACTCTCAATTTTCACCTAGAAGCCAGTCGAATAATATTAGATTTTTGCATTATATTCAGGTCCCTAGTCTAGACCCACCCTGTATGATGTAAAGTCCCAATCTCCACCCAGTGGAACTCCACTGTACGTAGTTTTACCGATTTACCGGAAATTCCTGACTAGTTTTCAATTTTATTAATTTGTGGCCCCAAACAGTCGAGCACCCGGTATACAGAACACTTAGAGCAAGGTTTCGACACGCCAGTCTCTTGTTAGGTGGAAAGTTTCCATGGCTCCATTTGTCTTCACAAATTATTTTATTTCAATTCGATTTCTCATCAGGTAGGCCAAATCGGAAAACGGGTACAGATTCCTCGGCGATGGAATACGTGCATTTCTTCGGCGTTCAAGAATCACGTTGGTTTATGGTTTTTCTCGGGGCTCTCCGAATATCGGACCGTCCTAGGAATCGTGATATCGGAAATTCTGATTTTCCATATCTCCCTAGATCTAGTGAGTATTTAGTGACTTTTGTCAAATACTCCCTAGAAAACGCAGATAACGGGACTTTAACGGTCATTTGCCCAAATCCCGCGCGTTTTCGCGAGCTAGGGTTTTGTTCAGCCAAGGGCGACGCCCACTTTGGCCCTCTAGGCCAATGGGTGTCGCGGATTGAGCAGCCAGGATTGCATAAATATGCAAGCAGCGAAGCAGCCTACAGCCACTCTTTCTTGTCGAATTGCAGTGTAATAATCAATTTCGTGTTTCCGTTAAATAACTAACTTTTGTTTGGCTTTGCCTTTTGTCACTGCAATTCATCGTTTTGGCTAGCAGTTAGAGTCAGGTTCTTGGTAATAATAATTCAGTTTACAGTAGATTCATAACGTTTTGTTTCTATCTTAAAAGGGGTTAGACTCACTTGTACGGTTTACAAGTGTTTTATTCAAGCTACGAAAGTACGTTGATAGGCAGTTTAACTCTCGAGCAATAATCAAGTGTAAAGTGATCTTTTGCAACGAACACTTAGGGATTTAACTTCATCAAAGTTATTTCCCGACTTAATACCTATACGCGACGTTGACGAAAAATCCCCATCGTATGAAAAGGGGTCAGGCACCAAAACGAGATCTCACCTGATACAATCGGCTCGATAGTAGAGTTCCACGAAGATTGTATCGTTCGAGCTTGAATTCCTCGGCCTGTCAAGACATCATTAGCTGCGACTTTGTCGTTGGCGAACCACATTTTCTGTGGTACCTAGGGGTTTCGCGTCCTTCCCATACCTATTTCCTGCGGCTGTTCTCGGCTTTTTCACCTGAGACCGTCTGGTTATGCTCCGTGATCCTTTTACCCAAATCTCTGTCTTGGTTTTTTGTCACGTTCATTTGTAAATTTTTTAAGTAAAATTTTTCAAGTTTCAATTTTTCCTTTTTGGTGCTTCACACAATTTTTGAAGTTAGGAAATTTTATTTAGATAGTTTTTCTAAACCGTGAATCCTTCCTCCCTCGTCCATTTTCCGGCGAGGTCATGTTAGGTGTTAGGTTAGTTAGCTATAGGGTGACCCTTCTCATCGTCACACTTAAGTTGGGTCGACGCGAGGTCGATTCCAGTGCACTTCTCCTTTGCCACACACTTGCACACGCAAGTAGCCCTACAATACATTACAGCCGTAATTATTGTCCCTTAGAGCAATGACGAATATGAGAATGAGATCTCATATGCTCGCGGAGGAGAATAACCAAGCCGTGTTCGCCGGCGCTGGGCTTTCTCGGACACCTCCGCCGTCGGGTGACTTAGACGCTAGGCGTCTATTCTCCGAAACGTCGCGACGTCTCGACGGAGACGTCCCCCAGGTACGTACTACCGGGGAATACCATGAGTTGACGATGTCGACTACCCTGTCCCCGAGAAGTGTGCTAGACCAAGGTACTTTAGAGTCGAGCTTAGACGGAGGGAGGCAGCCTTCTCCGTCGGCTCAGTTAGAGTTAGTAATCGATTCCGCGGGAGTTGTCACAACTCCACCTTTGGAAGCCCGTTTTGAGCAATTTAGACTAACAAGAAATGTTTCTGTTTGTAGGTCGGAGGGTTACCAAGGAGTCCGTGCTGGCGAAGCTCGTGAGGTACGCCCCCTCGGAATGCGCCGAAGCGCTCCGGAATCATCGGGTGTGCCCCACGCACCACAGCGGAGGCCGGATATAGATGTGCATACCCTAAGGGAACCGAGTGATGCTGAGGCCCTAGTGGAAGAACTAGGGGGTGGTGGAAGGCTCTCGGAGGGAGTTGGGGATGCTCGCATTCCCATATCTCTCCAGGGGCGGGTTCAGTGTACCTCCCAAGGGAATTCCTATGCACAGCCTGAATATGCAACAAGAGCTACGAAGGCAGATTTCGTGACTGGTGTCGGCAGGGACACGGAAGTTGCCACCCGAAATCCCTGGGTGACGACGTCCTTGCCCTCCAGGCAACTCGGAGCAGAGCGGTGGGTGGCTGAAGATGGTTTCGGAGAAATCCGAAATTTTTCTAAAGCCGTCCATCCACACCGGTTAACCAGACATGGCGCCAAACGTGGGGCTGCTGAAGATAAACCATCTTCAGGAATCTGCGAGTGTAACCTTCCTCCGACAAACAGACTTAGAGTTCGGGATCTCTCTCCTGAGAGACTCCCGGTAGATGATATGGTTATGGGTGAACCGGAAACCCTTTGGCGCCCATATGGCACGTTTACTCGGTTGCCAACCGGGAATCGTCATTATAGGGAATCTGAGGATGTCCCTCGGTTTGCTCAAAACGTCGCTTCCAACCCCGGTAATGTCCACAGGAGTGGGTATTACCCAACAAGGAGGACAGTGCCCACAGTCCGGATTCAGGAGAATCTCAGAAGACCAGTGACGGGGGTCGACGACGTGCTCGTACGACTCGCAGACTTGCTGGAGGATAGACGTCGGGGAACCCTAAACGGTGTTGATGGGGGTTTGATTAACAACAAACCACATCCCAGTTTCAGTGGGCTTCCTCACGAAGATCCAATTCAATTTATCCAATCCTCTAAGGATTATCTAGAGGGCTTTGATCCAACCGTCTGGGTGAGCGTTGCAGCTCAGTGGCTCAAGGGAGCAGCCCAGCAGTGGTATGCTCCATATCGCAACTCACGCCTAAACTGGCAGTTTTTCACTAATCGGCTTCAGGAACGGTTCGATAACGATTTGTTGGTCTCTAGCTTAGAAGCGGAGTTCTTTGGAACTGACCAGCCGAAGGGAGAGTCTATAACTTCCTTCATCCTGAGCAAGTGGAGTCTCTCACAAAGGCTCTACCCAGAGATGGACGAAGGAAGGGTTGTGCGATTAATATTGAACCGGATCAGACCGGATATAAAAGTCCATTTGCAATTGCATAATTTTGCAACTATTGAAGAGCTGACACAAAAAGCTGTTGCTGTCGAGACGCTACTTCGTAGCACCAGCCAAAGTGTACACTCAGGGCCGAAACTTGTTTCGAACACCAACCGTCCTCATCAGGCCGATGATGTGCCACCTAAACGTCCTCAGGGACAGCCGCAGGACAACAGGGGTTCGAACCATGTTAGGTCCAATAACTTTAACAATAATGGCAGTAAATTCCAGATTTTTGATCGGTCGAAGCGTTCTGGAGGAAACAACGTTCCTTCGAGCGGGTGTTTCACTTGCGGGGGAGCTCACTGGAACAAAGATTGCCCTCAGCAAAATGACAATAAGAACGGACCCAAACGTCAGAGTGCGGGAACGAAACCGTCAGATCAGGCCAGTAAGGCACATACGGTCAATACCGTACAGGCGAGTAAAATCTCGCGTCGTAAGACGTCACGTAAGGACGCAGACAAAATCGCAGTTTGCGAAGATTCAAAAACCTCCAACAGGAGCCATCAGGGGGCTCCATCGGAGTAAGTACTCCTTCAACACCGTTTTGCGGTTCTGTGACAGTGTTGGACTGTCATAGAAATTATGCGGCATGTATTTCCAACGAGAAGGAGGAGAAGGTGTTCCAGGATGTTGAGGCTGGAGTCGTTTCAGCCGAAACGCCACCGTCATCAGGCAAACTACATTGGGCAGACCGGTCAGATTGTGAATCCGTTTGTTTCAGTGTGGTAGATGAGCGTGTGGATCGCGCCACTGGTGGTAGGCGTAAAAAAGTTCACTCGTCGGCGGACGTTAAACGTAGAGGGTTGAAAGTCATTTCAAAAAAATCAGGTTCTAGTTTTGGAACGAATGAAAGGGGTTATGAACCATCTTCAGGTTCATGGAGTTGTGAGTTCATCGATTTACCCCAGGTCGTTGTTGGTGGGTCGTTCCATCCGCCACAACATAAGGTTTCGGAGTTAGTGATCAATAGACAGAAGGACCAGGAGGGGCCTGTTGTCAAAGAGAGTGCTAGGGCACTACAAACTGGACACAGGTCCGGTATAGGCACAAGTCGAAGTGAAAAGGTGTATCAAAGGGAAGATTGCGAATCAAGCTTTCGGAACGAAAAAGTCGTCGAGAGTGACGTACTCTTTTCGGTTCCACTTCGGGGTAGTGAAGACACCGAGGGTGGTGGTCTGTCACTCACTCCCACACAGGATGCAGGTTTCGAGGTCGATGCATGCCAAGTCTCAAGGACGGTATCTAGGGGCAGAGCAGATGGGATCGCAGGTGCGAATCGCCATTCCCCGTTAGTAGATACCAGAGGCGTGGTAGGCATGTCATCTGAGAGAGTTACACGTCTTAGTCGGGGCGGAGGCGAGGTTCCTGAGGGATGCAATCGCCAAGTCCCATCGTTGGCTGCAGTGGGTGCTGCAGCACTTGATGGTAATCGCAAGTCGGAACTTCTGAGTTTCATTGAGACCGACCCGCTTAGGAAGAAGTCGGAGGTGGATCTGCTAGATCCATTGTGACTATATCGTCGCTGTGATACTAGCTTAGCGAACAACAATGTTGAGGGACGATTGCATCAATTGCCGCGAATCGAGGCTGAACTGATGGGTCGTCGAGTTAGGGTTTTGGTGGACAGCGGAAGTTCTCTAAATCTCCTGAAACGTAGTTTGTTGCCTGTCACCTGGAGGGTGGATAGGAAGCAAGTGACGCCGTTGCAGCTTGCATGCGCCGGTCGTGGCATCACCAGTCTAGGGGAGACGATAGTCGAACTGTTAATAGATGGTGTTGTTCACGAAATTGTTGTGCAAGTGGTGGATGATCTTGTCGAGGATATTCTGCTCGGGTGTCCATGGCTGGCATCAAACGAAGCTATGGTCGACTTTGCACGTCGCATCATGTACGTTGGAAAGGGGCCTAGGCAAACTATTTTCTGGGCGGAGGAGGTCTATCTTCCACCAGAAAAGTTCCCTGAACCACATGTAGCGGACGTACAGCTACCGGCGTTCTCGAGAAAGAAATTTCGGAGTCTTATCCGAGAGTTTGGAGACGTCTTTTATGAATCTCCAAGGCAACCAGTGACAAGGGCTGCTTGCCACAAAATCCGATTGAAGGAGGAGCTACCCTTCAAGCTCCGTCCGTATAAAGTTTCCGATCAGAAGAGGGCTCTTATCCAAGAGGAGGTGGATAAAATACTCGCTGCAGGTGTAATAAGTAGGTCCCATTCTGCCTTTATTAGTCCGGTCGTTATCGTCACGAAGAAGGACGGTACGGCTCGGTTTTGTGTCGACTACAGGAAGTTGAATAGTCTGACAATACCCGAGTCGTCGGTATTGCCAGGTATTCACGAGACTATCAAAGAGCTCGGAACAGCGAAAGTGTTCACTTCTTTGGATCTAAAGTCTGGGTTTTGGCAGGTACCCTTGGATGAGGCTAGCAAAAAGTATACAGCTTTTGCTACGCCTGATGGAGCTTGTTATGAGTTTTACTCAATGCCGTTTGGTCTATTGAATGCACCTGGAAGTTTCCAAATTCTTATGACGGAAGTGTTGGTTGGTTATGTCGATAAATTCGTCAAAGTGTATCTGGACGACATAATCGTTTACAGCGAAGATGAAAAGGAGAACCTGTACCCTCTCCGCCTTGTGCTGGAGAGGTTCAGAGCACATGGCCTGTGGTGCAGTTCAAAGAAGTGCAACTTCGCTCAGCGTAGGCTGGAGTACTTGGGGCATGTGGTGACAGAAATGTCAAACGAACCAATGCCAGGTCATGTGTTAGCGGTTCAACAATTCCCGCTACCCAAGAATGTCTCTCAGGTCCGAGGATTCTTGGGCACCGTTGGTTGGTTACGGGAGTTCATCCCGAACTTAGCGGAGTTGGAGGCTCCGATAAGTGATATGCTCAAATCGAAGAAAGGTCGAGACCTTAAATGGAACTCTCAAGCATTGCAGGCGTTTGAGAGGATCAAGGAAGTTGTGGGCCGTCCTATGGTCTTGGCCAGGCCGGACATGACTCTCCCGTTTTTCCTGCAGACCGATGCATCTGGGGTAGGCATCGCTGCAGTCCTTTATCAAGTTGATTGTCACGGCGACAGAAGGATCGTTTCACATGCTAGTGCCAAGCTCAAGGGCGCGGAACTAAACTATCATGTGAACGAGACTGAATGTTTAGCCATTGTTTGGGGTATCAAGCGGTACCGTCATTATCTCGAAGACCGTCCATTCACTCTTCGAACGGACAGCAAAGCGTTGACTTGGTTATCCAAGTTCAAGGACGCAAAAGCGAAGTTAACTCGTTGGGCCTTACTTCTACAGGAGTATTCCTTCACTGTGGAGCACGTCGCAGGTCGAGACAATCAGCTAGCTGATTTCTTGTCCCGTAATCCCTCTGGGTCTCACAGTGAAGACTTGAATGCTGATGTAGAGCGTATGGGGTTGCCACCTATGAAGGTGCAACAGTCCGAACACCAAGGTGTGGTGAGCGTCGTAGAGACGCCGGCTGAAGTGGTCATGCGGCGGCAGGCCATAGATAGGGAGACGCAAGATTTGAGGGCGCGTATCAGAACGATGCAGGAGTTGGGTACTATGTCCAGGGACGATCTTCATTTCATCGACAAGTTTTCAGATGTCCAAGGGGTTGTATATGTTTCTTCTGCTGGTAAACAGCTATTGTATGTGCCCGAGGCGCTCCGTGAGGACGTGTCGGCTTACTACCACGAACACCCGACCGCTAGTCATCCTGGTCAAGAGGAAACCTTACGTGCCTTGAAACGGCACTATTGGTGGCCGACCATGGAGGACTACTTCCGGGCCTACGTGAGAGGTTGTCTAGTCTGCCAGTGCGTTAAAGCCGTACGGCATCAGAAAGCGGCACCGCAACGGCCCAGTGTGCCGAAGCGACTGTGGCAGATGCTGGCTGTTTACGTCCTGGGGCCCTATGCAGCCTCGATGAGGGGCAACAGGTTCGTGGTAATTGCCGTCGATATGTTTTCAAAGTGGGTTGAAGCCAAGGCCACTAAGACATGCACGCCGGAAGTAATTTCTCGTTTTCTAGACGAAGAGGTTTTGTCTCGTTGGGGTTGTCCAGAAGTCGTCATTTCTGACAACGGTCCGCAGTTTCAGAGCAATCATCTGCTAAAATACTACGATGCGAAGAACATCGAGGTCAAATTTTCACCTGTTTTTCATCAACAGGCTAACCCTGTCGAGCGAAGGGTCCAGGAACTGAAGAAGTGCCTAAGAGCAAGGATGCTGGAAACCACTTCGGAAAGGTTTTGGGAAGAAGGTCTGGCTGCAAGTCTCTATTGCTTACGGAACCGTAAGAATAGAGCAACAGGGGAGACTCCAGCGGAGTTATTGTTAGGGTATACACCTGGTCGTCCAGGAGATTGGAGGCTACCTATGTACCAAGATCCGGTACATAATAGCCCCGAAGATCGGCAAGAAAGTCTTGCAAAAGCAGCCAGACGTCAGGCAGTTTAGCAGAGGAATTTATTCCCTGTTAAAGATCTACCGTCGCCACGGACCTACGGGGTCGGCGACCTCGTTTTAATCAGAAACTTCATCAAAGGAAATTTTGGAGGTACACTGTCAGGACCGCATCCGTTCACGAGGGTGATGGGGCGAGACAGTTACCTCATAGATAGGAACGGCACCAAGAGGCTGGTGCACGTAGACGATATCCGTTCTTGGGTAAGCAGGACTTTGCCGACTGGCGTCCACCACGACGATGGTGGCCCAGGTCCGGATCAGCCAGAGTCCGACGACGCTGATCAAGAAGTGACAGGGGAAGTCACACCTAGGCCGACGACTGGGGGCAGTCCGAAACCGCCTTCGTTAATCCGGGTACGAGCTGACGCACCCAACTCAACGATCCCAAGGGAAGTAACGGTCAGTTTCGATCCAAAGGTCAAAGCGGTCCGGCAGACAGTGAAAAGGTTGAGGAGGAATCCACAAGAATGGAAACGCGACTCAGACTACGCGGAGAAGAGAGGAGTATCCCGTAGGAGTCCGTCGCCAGTGGTGAACTCTGGCCTTTTGGAGATCAGCGACTCTGAACTACCCGTCGTAAACTCATCAGTAAGGGGGCGTGCTACTACGGAAGTAGACGCTCTTACCCGTCAAGCGGTCGTTTCAGACCAAGGTTCGGAGTATCATTTAGATTCGGAAGTGGAAGCTGCTATCCGAGAGTTAGCACTTCCAGTAGGGGGGTCTCCATCACCATTGGTGGTCGACCCGGAAGAGAATGTGAGACAGGAAGGCTCAGTAAGGACCGAGATTCCTAGTATGAGTACAGGACGGCGAAGGAGATGCCGGATTGTGGCACTGGACTCCGACAGAGCTCCGATCCAGTGGCCACCGACAGACTCTGCCCGTCAGTATGTTTCGGTGACCAGGTCTGACGGAGATCCCGTACCAGCCCAGAGCTACAGCGAAGCTCCTAGAGTTAGTAAAGACTGTACTGAGAACGATTCCGACATGGAGGATGACGCTCCAGTAACTTTGGTGGTTCCAGCCTTGGTTCATCAGAGTGCGGAAGGTGACTATTAGGGAGTTAACGTAAATTTAGCTTTTGTCGGTTGTTTCGTTTGGAAATAACTTCGACCAAGTTGAACTATTTTGTAGGGGGGTGTCGCAGGGCAAGCCCGCCGCGCTTCTACGATGATTTTTTTTGTGTATGGTCACCTTTAGTGAGCCATTTTTATACTTGATAACTCTCAATTTTCACCTAGAAGCCAGTCGAATTATATTAGATTTTTGCATTATATTCAGGTCCCTAGTAGACCCACCCTGTATGATGTAAAGTCCCAATCTCCACCCAGAGGAACTCCACTGTACGTAGTTTTACCGATCTACCGGAAATTCCTGACTAGTTTTCAATTTTATTAATTTGTGGCCACAAACAGTCGAGCACCCGGTATACAGAACACTTAGAGCAAGGTTTCGACATGCCAGTCTCTTGTTGGGTGGAAAGTTTCCGTGGCTTCATTTGTCTTCACAAATTATTTTATTTCAATTCGATTTCTCATCAGGTAGGCCAAATCGGAAAACGGGTATAGATTCCTCGGCGAAGGAATACGTGCATTTCTTCGGCGTTCAAGAATCACGTTGGTTTATGGTTTTTCTCGAGGCTCTCCGAATATCGGACCGTCCTAGGAATCGTGATATCAGAAATTCTTATTTTCCATATCTCCCTAGATCTAGTGAGTATTTAGTGACTTTTGTCAAATACTCCCTAGAAAACGCAGATAACGGGATTTTAACGGTCATTTGCCTGAATCCCGCGCGTTTTCGCGAGCTAGGGTTTTGTTCAGCCAAGGGCGACGCCCACTTTGGCCCTCTAGGCCAATGGGTGTCGCGGATTCAGCAGCCAGGATTGCATAAATATGCAAGCAGCGAAGCAGCCTACAGCCACTCTTTCTTGTCGAATTGCAGTGTAATAATCAATTTCGTGTTTCCGTTAAATACTAACTTTTGTTTGGCTTTGCCTTAAGTCGCTGCAATTCATCGTTGTGGATAGCAGTTAGAGTCAGGTTCTCGGTAATAATAATTCAGTTTACAGTAGATTCATAACGTTTTGTTTCGATCTTAAAAGGGGTTAGACTCACTTGTACGGTTTACTAGTGTTTTATTCGCGCTAAGAAAGTACGTTGATAGGCAGTTTAACTCTCGAGCAATAATCAAGTGTAAAGTGATCTTTTGCAACGGACACTTAGGGATTTAACTTCATCAAAGTTATTTCCCGACTTAATACCTGTACGCGACGTTGACGAAAAATCCCCATTGTATGAAAAGGGGTCAGGCACCAAAACGAGATCTCACCTGATACAATCGGCTCGATCGTAGAGTTCCACGAAGGTTGTATCGTTCGAGCCTAAATTCCTCGGCCTGTCAAGACATCATTAGCTGCGACTTTGTCGTTGGCGAGCCACATTTCCTGTGGTACCTAGGGGTTTCGCGTCCTTCCCATACCTATTTCCTGCGGCTGTTCTCGGCTTTTCCACCTGAGACAGTCTGGTTAGGCTCCGTGATCCTTTAACCCAAATCTCTGTCTTGGTTTTTTGTCACGTTCATTTGTAAATTTTTGAAGTAAAATTTTTCAAGTTTCAATTTTCCCTTTTTGGTGCTTCACACAATTTTTGAAGTTAGGAAATTTTATTTAGATAGTTTTTCTAAACCGTGAATCCTTCATCCCTTGTCCATTTCCCAACGAAGTCTTGTTAGGTGTTAGGTTAGTTAGCTATGGGGTGACCCTTCTCATCGTCACACTTGAGTTGGGTCGACGCGAGGTCGATTTTAGTGCACTTCTCCTTCGCCACACACTTGCACACGCAAGTAGCCCGACAATACATTACAGCCGTAATTATTGTCCCTTAGAGCAATGACGAACATGAGATTGAGATCTCATATGCTCGCGGAGGAGAATACTCAAGCCGTATTCGCCGGCGCTGGGCTTTCTCGGACACCTTCGCCGTCGGGTGACTTAGACGCTAGGCGTCTATTCTCCGAAACGTCGCGACGTCTCGACGGAGACGTCCCCCAGGTACGTACTACCGGGGAATACCGTGAGTTGACGATGTCGACTACCCTGTCCCCGAGAAGTGTGCTAGACCAAGGTACTTTAGAGTCGAGCTAAGACGGAGGGAGGCAGCCTTCCCAGTCGGCTCAGTTAGAGTTAGTAATCGATTCCGCGGGAGTTGTCACAACTCCACCTTTGGAAGCCCGTTTTGAGCAATTTAGACTAACAAGAAATGTTTCTGTTGGTAGGTCGGAGGGTTACCAAGGAGTCCGTGCTGGCGAAGCTCGCGAGGTACGCCCCCTCGGAATGCGCCGAAGCGCTCCGGGGTCATCGGGTGTGCCCCACGCACCACAGCGGAGGCCAGATATAGATGTGCATACCCTCAGGGAACCGGGTGATGCTGAGGCCCTAGTGGAAGAACTAGGGGGTGGTGGAAGGCTCTCGTTCGCATTCCCATATCTCTCCAGGGGCGGGTTCAGTGTACCTCCCAAGGGAATTCCTATGCACAGCCTGAATATGCAACAAGAGCTACGAAGGCAGATTTCGTGACGGGTGTCGGCAGGGACACGGAAGTTGCCACCCGAAATCCCTGGGTGACGACGTCCTTGCCCTCCAGGCAACTCGGAGCAGAGCGGTGGGTGGCTGAAGATGGTTTCGAAGAAATCCGAAATTTTTCTGAAGCCGTCCATCCACACTGGTTAACGAGACAACACATGTTATACTCGGCCTAAAAACAGGCAGAGTATTTCATTCGAAACAATCCAGAAATTGAAATTATAAAGTGCGAAATGCAGAGAAATATCGAGATTTCTCTGCATCGGAGTTTTGTTCACAAGCCACGCCCCGCGCGGCCGGTGATTGGCCTAGACGGCGTTTTAAGGAGGTGACCCGCAAAGCGGACACTATAAATATACGCGTTATTCAGCCGATTGAGTTCAGTGTGAAAGCTACCTGCTACGTTAATAGTTCAGTCTGAAGCGGCATTCTACGTGAGAGCTTAGTCTGAAAGTGCAGTCAGATAGTATAGTTCCATCTGAAAGTTAGTCTCAGAGACATTCAAAGTTTATTCAGATTATTCCAATAACGAATAATCTCAGTCAATATAAGTTGATACTACGAATATTAGTGCCAGTAAAAGTGCTCTTACTGGCCTCCGTCAAATTAAAACCTGCATTCAGCAAATTGAATGCTAAAAACTCCAGATTATTCGACATTGATTCGATTAATCATTCCTGCACAATAGTCAGAGGCTGTTTAGCCAACAAAACGTTTCGAAACCTAACCTGGAGGAATCTTCGGCCGTCAAAGTCGAACATTTTGGGTACAATTGGAGTTGTGAAACCTCAACTCACGACTTGTTATTTGAAGAAGAGAATCACCCCTATCTGTAGCTGGAAGCTGGCAGCTGGTTCCTGATTCAGAAGAAGAAAGAGGCCACAGGGTAAGCCGAAATCTTTGACATCAGATCAGTTCCACGAGTGGGAGTTAGCATAATCCTGTTTATGCTACTTGCAGTGCTAAAGTGAAAAGTAGAACAAATCATTTTTTTACTAACTTTACTTTCAAACGAGAAGAACTTTTTCTTGAAGCATAGTTCAACAAGATAACTTTAAAAACTCTCATTTCATAAAAACACTTTGAACTTTCATATTAGCTAGAATAAGATTTGAAAGTAGTGATTCTTTAGGACACTTTTAGTGAACTTATTTATTTCTATTAGTCATATTATTGTCCACTCTGATCTATGAAAGATCCTCAGACCGAGTGGAAACATCTTACAAAATTTTGTTTCGCATTGTGGATTCCGATTGTGTATTTCTAAGGAGATTTACTTCTTCACACTGCCATATATTTGCGAAGGTTAATATATTTAGGTGCAGCCACGTATACTACGTATATTGCAGGGTACAAGGGAATTTCAGATATAATAATTTTTTTTTTTGAGATTTCGAAATGGACGACAACCACCCTACTACCTCCGAACTTGAAAATCCTACTCGATTTTCACATCCGGAGCAGGAGCGTATCGGCGGAGAGTTTACCGGACCCAGAGCTAGCCGGAGTCTAACAGGAGAAATTTTCCAAAATTTTTCCTATAACTATATACCGCCTTTACGACATGGCGCTGGCCACCGTGGGGCCAACGTTAGGGCCGGTTCACACACGGCGCGCAGACCGCTCCGATTTCAAGGAGATCGCGCGGTTGCTAGCGTTTCATTTGGCGAAGACGAGAGCCCTAACACTGTTCCTCTGAATGAGGAAAGAATTTCTCGGCAGCCTGCGAGAAATATTAGGAGTGAATTGTCGTTCACAAATTCATCACCTGTAAGGCATGCAGGACTTTGCAGCCTAGACGAGGCGAGGACTCCACTGTTGCTCGATGGCACCTTGGGGAACTCTCTCCAGAAAACGGATCAATCGAGTCCGGTGTATCACAGTGCCCTCCTAGAGGGAGAGGCACGGATTCAGGATATTATGGGAGACGATAATTGGAGGACGATTTCCTCACTGGACAATCGGACTACTGAAACCCTTCAGAGTCAGAATGGTCTTGGAGGCTCCCCCAATAACCCCTTTAAACTTCTTATGTCCCCTCTCATTCAGGACACTAAAAATATGAATGAGTGGCGCCCAGAATCGACAAAGGCTTCGAAGGTGACCTTCGAAGCAGACCTAGGAAACCAGCAAGGCACTGCTGGAACAAATAACTCCCAGCAGGGGGATTCGATGTTGCAGCTGGCAACAATCATGAGAGAGATTGTAAACCAGCTGCAAGGAGGAAAGAAGTTGGACAGGTCCCGCCTCCCAACCTTTTCAGGAGGAGAAGAGGATCCAAAGGCTTTTATTGCTCGGATGATAACCGAGTTCAATCGTGCCAAGGTTGAGGCCCAGGATTGGGTAGTAATTACAAAGGGACAGCTGAAGGGCGATGCCCAAGGCTGGATCAATAGTTACTCAGGGATAGAGATGTCTTGGACATCCTTCCTGCATAAATTTTTCGGTAAATTTGATAGTCCAGAGCTGGTCTCACGATTGATGTCTAGCCTCTATGGACAACACCAAGCTAAGGAGAAGGTCGACATTTTTATAGAAAAGAAGAAGGCCTTAGCCCAACGCTTGATTCCAACAATCACGGAGACAGAAGTGATCCGATTGATCACTCAGTTAATCACTCCGAGAATCAGGGCATATTTGCGAGGCAAAGCCTTTCATGACATAGAAGAGTTTAAGGCACTATGCAACAGCCTAGAAGAGGACCTTGGGGTGGCAGGAGTAAGTGTGCCCCCAGTGAACAGCTACAACAAGCTGGTTCAGAAGGCAAATGCTTCCGGGCCAGCACCCAGACAGGCATTGCAGCCTAGGGCAGCTGAAAACAGCAACCGCCTGAGTCAAAGCCAGCCCTCAAATAATTCCTCTTGGAGGAACAACCAACCAAGCGATACGTACTACCAAAGAGGAAGCTACTCCGCAGCCAGAGGCCGAGGTGGCGGCCGAGGCGGCGGAAGCCCAATACGCCGAAACCCTACAAATCCCCAGTACTCCTCGAACGATGCTCGCAACTTGAATCAAGTAACGAGCGTCGACGAAGACGACGACTACTCGGGAAACTACTTGGAGGGGGCGGCATCAGCGGCGGCGGCCCCTCCGAGCCAACGATAAGCCGCCAGTGGTATTCAGGCCCCTTTTCTCCGCGTGTACATAAATACCCTTTAGCCACTAGTGACGAAACCCTGGCGGTGTTGCCGCCTCTTCAAAAATTTCCAGCATACAAGGAAAACTCCTTTGAAGCTCAAGCCCTTATAAGCCTTGATGATGGCCGACGGCCAAGCCGAAATCTTCCCCGGATCCCTGTGGTAATCAACAACCAGCAGGTGACCGCACTGATCGACACCGGAGCCAGCAGTAATTTCATACGTGCTGAAATGCTTCCGCAGTCGAATTTCTTTTATGCAGAGGACTCCATACCCATTCAGCTCGGCTGTAGGGAAAGCATAACCAACAGCCTGGGCCAAACGGATGTTTCGATTGAAATAGACGGCAGCCGCTACGACATCCCAGTAGTAGTGCTGGCCGACTTGAACGAGCCCCTTATCCTGGGAGTACCTTTCTTGATGAGTCAAGAAGCCATACTTGACATCAAGAGAAAGTGCATATATGTGGGTATTATTCCCAGGCAAACCCTATTTTGGAACGGAGTGGCAGAGCGACGGCTGTGTGACATCACGATGCCGGAGTTCTCTGAAGAACAATTTTGTCCCGATACACGGGAAATGATTATGACTGTAATTATGGATTTTCCCGATGTATTCGAGGAATCCATAAGACAACCCATTACCAAGGCGGCTGTTCATGAAATCCGGGTGCATCAGGAAAGGCCGTTTCGCCGTTCGCGTTACGGCCGGATGTCGGAAGAACGGAAGGCCCTGGTACACGAGGAAATTAGAAAGTTATCGGAGGCAGGAGTAATTACTCAAAGCAACTCCCCTTACTGTTCACCCGTGGTCCTCGTCCCTAAAAAGGACGGGAAGCTTAGGTTCTGCGTGGACTATAGGGAAATGAACAAACTTATTATATCAGAAGCCCCTAACCTCCCACCCATCCAGGAGACGGTGCGAGAGGTGGGAGCAGCCAGTGTGTTCACCACTCTCGATTTAAGGAATGGCTTTTGGCAGGCCCCTCTTACGCCTGAGTCGCAAAAGTATACGGCTTTTGGAGCACCCGACGGGCAGGTCTACCAGTTCAAAGTGCTGAGCTTTGGACTGAAGAATGGACCTGCCGTGTTTCAGAAACTAATGTCCTCTGTGCTTGTGGGGTACACGGACGTCTTCTGTAAAGTTTACCTCGACGATATAATCGTGTACTCCCACAGTATAGAAGAACATTGCGACCACCTAAGGAGGATCCTAGAGAGGCTACGGTCACACGGGCTATGGCTGTCCCCCGGAAAGTGCCGTTTCGGCTCTAACGAGCTGAAATACTTGGGCAGGGTTGTTTCAGAGAAAGGCAATCGACCTCAGGAAACCCATATATTGAATGTGAGTAATTTCCCCACTCCCAAAACTATTAGACAAGTGCGCGCCTTCCTTGGCACCGCAGGATGGCTTCGCGAATACATTCCTAGATTCGCGGAAGTAACGGCTCCTTTGTCTGACCTCATCGACAAGGAGAAAAGGTTTAAGTGGACCGATAAGACAGAGGAAGCGTTCCAGAAAGTGAAGGCATTAGTGTTAAATCCCCTTGAGCTGGCAAGGCCTGACTCTACTCGTCCCTACTGCCTCCAGACGGATGGCAGCACGGTAGGGATAGGAGCTGTATTGTTTCAGGAGAGAAGTGACGGCCAAAGGGATATCGTTGCTTATGCGAGCGCGAAGCTCAAGAAAGCAGAGCAACGATACCACGTAAATGAAATTGAATATCTTGCCTCTGTCTGGGCCATCAAAAAGTACAAACACTTCCTACAAGATAGGAAATTCAAATTATATACAGATAGTTCCGCTCTGTTGTGGTTACATAAAACCAAGGACGAAAGAGCAAAGCTGACCCGTTGGTCGTTGCTCTTATCGGAATATGATTTTGAAGTCATTCATATTCCTGGCCGATTAAACCAGTTGCCGGACTTCCTATCGCGAAACCCCGCGGAGGAGGAGACCGGCCACGACATTATGACAGATACGGAAAGAATGTTTTTCCCTATTGCAGGACCTAAACCGATATCCCAAAAGGAGTGGGAGAGTCTACAGGTGTCCGAAGCCGACGTGACTCCTAAGGAAGCGCTAACGCAAATCGAAACCTTTTATGACAAAGTGCTACAAGCACAAGCGAATTGTCATGGGTTGCAAAGATTCGTGGAGCGCATAATCCGTGCCAAACAGGCTGCTGCTCCGAATGACTACGAGCAAAGAATAGCAGCGGAATTCCTCTTAGAGGAGGGAGTTTTATATTCCGTGGGCCCGGACCAGACAGAGAAACGCCTGGTAATACCTAAAAGTCATTTCCATGAAGTCATGGAAAGGTACCATGACAATATTGGGCACCCGGGAGTCGACGAGACTTACCGCCAGGTGTCCAAATACTATTACCTATCCCCTTTGGAGGACCGTGTCCGCGAGTACGTGACGAGGTGCTTAATATGTGCCACCACCAAGCGCTCGAAGCCTCAACCAGCCTCGAACCTGAGACCCAATACTCCTGAACGTCCATGGGAGATTGTTTCCGTAGATGTTATGGGAGCCTATCCCGCATCAGTGAACGGAAACAAATACTTAATAGTTGCCACCGACTGCTTCAGCAAGTGGGTGGAAACAAAAATCGTCCCAAGAATCGATGCCACCGTAGTGGCAAAGTTTTTGCAGGAAGATGTGTTTAATCGTTGGGGCTACCCGAGGTTATTCATCTCGGACAGCTCTGTCCAATTTAAAGGGCGGGTGTTTGAGTCTTTCGCTGCGAGGCATCAAATGGAATTGAGATGGTCCCCAATATACCACCAACAGGCGAACCCGGTGGAACGCCGCATTCAAGAAATAAAGAAAATGTTACGGGCCGCCCTTGTGAACAAGGAGGAAAACCTCTGGGAAGGGCAGATCCCGGACATAGTCTTTAACTTAAGGACACGCTTCAATGCCGCTATTGGCACCACCCCGAGTACCTTGCTACTAGGCTACGACCTTCCTCGGCCAGGAGAATGGGCTACTCCCGCCCAGGGCCGACGGAGACGACGCCGAAATAATGATAGGGACGCGCGAGTAGCCGCCGCGGCGGCAGCATCGAATACATACAGGAATAAACATTTCCCTAACCCAGATCACCAACCGATCACATTTCAGCCCGGCCAGTGGGTACTGTGCCGAAACGGCGAAAGATTTAGAAAGAATTTTGGACCCACTTGGGTAGGCCCTTACCAAGTAGAACGGGTAGCCGGGCCAAACTGTTTTGTGGTCAACAAAGCTGGTCTCGAGCAAAACATCCACACCGACGAATTAAGGCTAGCCCCAGACCCCAGGCGAGGTCAGGATAACCTAGACCCTCGACCTCCTCCTCCGGATGATGATGATGAGAATTAGTTCGCGAAACGCGGTGGCACCAAACGTGTCAAACAACTTCTTATTTTTAATTTTTTCCCCTATAGCCTGCCATAAATTCCTTTCTCAAACCTTTATTGTCGCAAATATATGGCCATAAAGAAAGAGGAAGAACTCATACGTACATATTTAGGTGTAAGAGTGCCTTTAGGTTAGATAAGGAGTGTACAGGTGTATATATGTTTAAAGCCAAATAGTTGTCATTAGGATTAAGAGTATAGTTAAGTTCTTTTACATTGATGTTACGCTGTTATGTTAAGTATCCTAGTTGTTAAACACCCAATTGTACAGGGTGAGACATGTTATGTTACTGTATGTAGTATTCTTGATTGAGTTCAAAATAAAGCAACAGATTGTTGGCTCCAGTCGTGCCCACAAGATGGTGCTCACTTTGACAGCGATTCCTTAAAGGGGGGGCGTGTTATACTCGGCCTAAAAACAGGCAGAGTATTTCATTCGAAACAATCCAGAAATTGAAATTATAAAGTGCGAAATGCAGAGAAATATCGAGATTTCTCTGCATCGGAGTTTTGTTCACAAGCCACGCCCCGCGCGGCCGGTGATTGGCCTAGACGGCGTTTTAAGGAGGTGACCCGCAAAGCGGACACTATAAATATACGCGTTATTCAGCCGATTGAGTTAAGTCTGAAAGCTACCTGCTACGTTAATAGTTCAGTCTGAAGCGGCATTCTACGTGAGAGCTTAGTCTGAAAGTGCAGTCAGATAGTATAGTTCCATCTGAAAGTTAGTCTCAGAGACATTCAAAGTTTATTCAGATTATTCCAATAACGAATAATCTCAGTCAATATAAGTTGATACTACGAATATTAGTGCCAGTAAAAGTGCTTTTACTGGCCTCCGTCAAATTAAAACCTGCATTCAGCAAATTGAATGCTAAAAACTCCAGATTAATCGACATTGATTCGATTAATCATTCCTGCACAATAGTCAGAGGCTGTTTAGCCAACAAAACGTTTCGAAACCTAACCTGGAGGAATCTTCGGCCGTCAAAGTCGAACATTTTGGGTACAATTGGAGTTGTGAAACCTCAACTCACGACTTGTTATTTGAAGAAGAGAATCACCCCTATCTGTAGCTGGAAGCTGGCAGCTGGTTCCTGATTCAGAAGAAGAAAGAGGCCACAGGGTAAGCCGAAATCTTTGACATCAGATCAGTTCCACGAGTGGGAGTTAGCATAATCCTGTTTATGCTACTTGCAGTGCTAAAGTGAAAAGTAGAACAAATCATTTTTTTACTAACTTTACTTTCAAACGAGAAGAACTTTTCCTTGAAGCATAGTTCAACAAGATAACTTTAAAAACTCTCATTTCATAAAAACACTTTGAACTTTCATATTAGCTAGAATAAGATTTGAAAGTAGTGATTCTTTAGGACACTTTAAGTGAACTTATTTATTTCTATTAGTCATATTATTGTCCACTCTGATCTATGAAAGATCCTCAGACCGAGTGGAAACATCTTACAAAATTTTGTTTCGCATTGTGGATTCCGATTGTGTATTTCTAAGGAGATTTACTTCTTCACACTGCCATATATTTGCGAAGGTTAATATATTTAGGTGCAGCCACGTATACTACGTATATTGCAGGGTACAAGGGAATTTCAGATATAATAATTTTTTTTTTTGAGATTTCGAAATGGACGACAACCACCCTACTACCTCCGAACTTGAAAATCCTACTCGATTTTCACATCCGGAGCAGGAGCGTATCGGCGGAGAGTTTACCGGACCCAGAGCTAGCCGGAGTCTAACAGGAGAAATTTTCCAAAATTTTTCCTATAACTATATACCGCCTTTACGACACACATCTCCTTTGATTTACCGTTCAGTCTTCCGTCCAACCCTCATAATAATATTTAAAGACTGTATCGTAAAAAGGTGTGGATGGACGGCTTCCGCAAAGTTTCGGATTCCTCCGAAACCATCTTCAGCCACCCACCGCTCTGCTCCTAGTTGCCTGGAGGGCAAGGACGTCGTCACCCAGGGATTTCGGGTGGCAACTTCCGTGTCCCTGCCGACACCCGTCACGAAATCTGCCTTCGTAGCTCTTGTTGCATATTCAGGCTGTGCATAGTTGTTCCCGTGGGAGGTACGCTGAACCCGCCCCTGGAGAGATATGGGAATGCGAGCATTCCCAACTCCCTCCGAGAGCCTTCCACCACCCCCTAGTTCCTCCACTAGGGCCTCAGCATCACCCGGTTCCCTTAGGGTATGCACATCCGTAACCTGTGGCCTCCGCTGTGGTGCGTGAGGCACACCCAATGACCTCGGAGCGCTTCGGCGCACTCCGAGGGGGCGTACCCCTCGAGCTTCGCCAGCACGGACTCCTTCGTAGCCCTCCGACCTACAAACAGAAACATTTCTCGTTAAACGGAATTGCTCGAAACGGGCTTCCAAAGGTGGAGTTGTGACAACTCCCGCGGAATCGATTACTAACCCTACCTGAGCCGACGGGGAAGGCTGCCTCCCTCCGTCTAAGCTCGACTCTAAAGTACCTTGGTCCAGCACACTTCTCGGGGACAAGGTAGTTGACATCGTCAACTCACGATTTTCCCCGGTAGTACGTACCTGGGGGACGTCTCCGTCGAGGCGTCGCGACGCTTCGGGGAATAGACGCCTGGCGTCTAAGTCACCCGACGGCGGAGGTGTCCGAGAAAGCCCAACGCCGGCGAACACGGCTTGGGTATTCTCCTCCGCGAGCATATGAGATCTCAATCTCATATTCGTCATTGCTCTAAAGGACAACAATTACGGCTGTAATGTATTGTCGGGCTACTTGCGTGTGCAAGTGTGTGGCAAAGGAGAAGTGCACTAAAATCGACCTCGCGTCGACCCAACTCAAGTGTGACGATGAGAAGGGTCACCCTATAGCTAACTAACCTAACACCTAACAAGACCTCGCCGGGAAATGGACGAGGGAGGAAGGATTCACGGTTTAGAAAAACTATCTAAATAAAATTTCCTAACTTCAAAAATTGTGTGAAGCACCAAAAAGGAAAATTGAACTTGAAAAATTTTACTTTAAAAATTACAACTGGATGTGACAAAAACCAAGACAGAAATTTGGGTAAAAGGATCACGGAGCCTAACCAGACTGTCTCAGGTGGAAAAGCCGAGAACAGCCGCAGGAAATAGGTATGGGAAGGACGCGAAACCCCTAGGTACCACAGGAAATGTGGCTCGCCAACGACAAAGTCGCAGCTAATGATGTCTTGACAGGCCGAGGAATTTAAGCTCGAACGATACAATCTTCGTGGAACTCTACGATCGAGCCGATTGTATCAGGTGAGATCTCGTTTTGGTGCCTGACCCCTTTTCATACGATGGGGATTTTTCGTCAACGTCGCGTACAGGTATTAAGTCGGGAAATAACTTTGATGAAGTTAAATCCCTAAGTGTCCGTTGCAAAAGATCACTTTACACTGATTATTGCTCGAGAGTTAAACTGCCTATCAACGTACTTTCGTAGCGCGAATGAAACACCTGTAAACCGTACAAGTGAGTCTAACCCCCTTTAAGATAGAAACAAAACGTTATGAATCTACTGTGAACTGAATTATTATTACCGAGAACCTGACTCTAACTGCTAGCCAAAACGATGAATTGCAGAGACAAAAGGCAAAGCCAAACAAACGTAAGTTATTTAACGGAAACACAAAATTGATTATTACACTGCAATTCGACAAGAAAGAGTGGCTGTCTGCTGCTTCGCTGCTTGCATATTTATGCAATCCTGACTGCTGAATCCGCGACACCCATTGGCCTAGAGGGCCAAAGTGGGCGTCGCCCTTGGCTGAACAAAACCCTAGCTCGCGAAAACGCGCGGGATTTGGGCAAATGACCGTTAAAGTCCCGTTACCTGCGTTTTCTAGGGAGTATTTGACAAAAGTCACTAAATACTCCCCAGATCTAGGGAGATATTGAAAGTCAGAATTTCAGATATCTCGATTCCTAGGGCGGTCCGATATTCGGAGAGCCCCGAGAAAAACCATAACCCAACGTGATTCTTGAACGCCGAAGAAATACACGTATTCCTTCGCCGAGGAATCTATACCCGTTTTCCGATTTGGCCAACCTGATGAGAAATCGAATTGAAATAAAATAATTTGTGAAAACAAATGGAGCCACGGAATCTTTCCACCCAACAAGAGACTAGCGTGTCGAAACCTTGCTCTAAGTGTTCTGTATACCGGGTGCTCGACTGTTTGGGGCCACAAATTAATAAAATTGAAAACTAGTCAGGAATTTCCGGTAAATCGGTAAAACTACGTACAGTGGAGTTCCACTGGGTGGAGATTGGGACTTTACATCATACAGGGTGAGACTAGACTAGTGACCTGAATATAATGCAAAAATCTAATATTATTCGACTGGCTTCTAGGTGAAAATTGAGAGTTATTAAGTGTAAAAATGGCTCACTAAAGGTGACCATACACAAAAAAAATCATCGTAGGAGCGCGGCGAGCCTGCCCTGCGACAAGACGTGTCTCGTTTCACGGTGTGGGTGGACGGCCTTAGCAAAGTTTCGGATTTCTCCGAAACCATCCTCAGCCACCCACCGCTCTGCTCCATGTCGCCTGGAGGGCAAGGACATCGTCACCCAGGGATTTCGGGTGGCAACTCCCGTGTCCCTGCCGACACTCGTTACGAAATCTGCCTTACTAGCTCTTATTGCTTGTTCTGGCCGTGCATATGGTATCCCTTGGGAGGTACGCTGAACCCGCCCCTGGAGAGATATGGGAATGCTAGCATCCCCAACTCCCTCCGAGAGCCTTCCACCACCCCCTAGTTCATCCACTAGGGCCTCAGCATCACCCGGTTCCCTTAGGGTATGCACGTCTGCTTCTCGTGGCCTCAGCTGTTGTGCGTGGGGCATACCCAATGACCTCGGAGCGCTTCGGCGCATTCCGAGGGGGCGTACCTCGCGAGCTTCGCCAGCATGGACTCCTCTGTAACCCTCCGACCTGCGAACAGATACATTTCTGGTTAATTGGAAACGTTCAAAACGAGCTTCCAGAGGTGGAGTTGTGACAACTCCCACGGTATCAGTTACTAAATCTACCTGAGCCGACGGGGAAGGCTGCCTCCCTCCGCCTAAGCTCGACTCTAAAGTACCCTGGTCTAGCACACTTCTCGGGGACAAGGTAGTTGACATCGTCAACTCACGGTTTTCCCCGGTAGTACGTACCTGGGGGACGTCTCCGTCGAGGCGTCGCGACGCTTCGGGGAATAGACGCCTGGCGTCTAAGTCACCCGACGGCGGAGGTGTCCGAGAAAGCCCAGCGCCGGCGAACACGGCTTGGGTATTCTCCTCCGCGAGCATATGAGATCTCAATCTCATAGTCGTCATTGCTCTAAAGGACAACAATTACGGCTGTAATGTATTGTCGGGCTACTTGCGTGTGCAAGTGTGTGGCAAAGGAGAAGTGCACTAAAATCGACCTCGCGTCGGCCCAACTCAAGTGTGACGATGAGAAGGGTCACCCTATAGCTAACTAACCTAACACCTAACAAGACCTCGCCGGGAAATGGACGAGGGAGGAAGGATTCACGGTTTAGGAAAACTATCTAAATAAAATTTCCTAACTTCAAAATTTGTGTGAAGCACCAAAAAGGAAAGTTAAACTTGAAAAATCTTTACTTCAAAAATTACAACTGGATGTGACAAAAACCAAGACAGAGATTTGGGAAAAAGGATCACGGAGCCTAACCAGACTGTCTCAGGTGGAAAAGCCGAGAACAGCCGCAGGAAATAGGTATGGGAAGGACGCGAAAACCCCTAGGTACCACAGGAAATGTGGCTCGCCAACGACAAAGTCGCAGCTAATGATGTCTTGACAGGCCGAGGAATTTAAGCTCGAACGATACAATCTTCGTGGAACTCTACGATCGAGCCGATTGTATCAGGTGAGATCTCGTTTTGGTGCCTGACCCCTTTTCATACGATGGGGATTTTTCGTCAACGTCGCGTACAGGTATTAAGTCGGGAAATAACTTTGATGAAGTTAAATCCCTAAGTGTCCGTTGCAAAACATCACTTTACACTGATTATTGCTCGAGAGTTAAACTACCTATCAACGTACTTTCGTAGCGCGAATAAAACACCTGTAAACCGTACAAGTGAGTCTAACCCCTTTTAAGATAGAAACAAAACGTTATGAATCTACTGTGAACTGAATTATTATTACCGACAACCTGACTCTAACTGCTAGCCAAAACGATGAATTGCAGAGACAAAAGGCAAAGCCAAACAAACGTAAGTTATTTAACGGAAACACGAAATTGATTATCACACTGCAATTCGACAAGAAAGAGTGGCTGTCTGCTGCTTCGCTGCTTGCATATTTATGCGATCCTGACTGCTGAATCCGCGACACCCATTGGCCTAGAGGGCCAAAGTGGGCGTCGCCCTTGGCTAAACAAAACCCTAGCTCTGTCGAGAATGGGAGTTGGTTGAATTATTAAAAAAAATAGAATTGTTTGTTTGAGGTGCCTCGGCCAGCTCCGGGTTCGACCTCATTCTCGCCGCCCAGAATCTCTCCATTTTTTACAAAGAAATTGCAAAAAGAAAATTCTGTAAATGATAGGGAAAATGCCAACCAATGATTATTATAACTAGCCTACTCCTAGCAAGAGCCCTAAGTCCCTAATTTAACTTACCAGAGTAGCTGAAAGAGAGATTATGATTAGTCGATAGCTGAACAAAATCTACAAAATAAAACTAAGTGTTTTAACGCGCCTATCCAGGGAGTTTACCCGTGTCTCTCCCGGGAGAGAAGTTGCGCTTTACCGCCCCGTCTCACCTTAGTGCAATGGCTCGTCTCATAACGGAAGACTCACCCCAGTGATCCGGTAGGCATCACCTGGCATAGATTTCGGGACCACGCAATCTAATCCAGGCAATACGGAGCCGCTGCTTCCACCGGCGGTGGAGGCCAGGCTAGGCTGAAAGAGAAAAAGTGGATTAGTAAATATAAAATGTTCAAGAATACGAATTCTTTTATAGTGGGCTCGCACTGAGTCCCAAAAATTTAACACTTCTTATTCAGTTCTGAAAAGAACTAAAGTGTCCAGCAATCATGCATGTGGTCAATCGAATTCTTTTTGGAGGGATGTTTGTTTTTCTTGATATCCCTCCAAGAAACACAAGTTGGCCTAGCAGAAAAATGTTGGCTGAAGATCTTCTTTCTTGAGCCTGCACACCTTCTGGAATCTTCTCTCTTCTTTTGAAAACCCAATATTTCAATATTCGGATTCGTAAAATTCTCTTTCTGGAACTTTCGATTTCACCTTCGTCGAAGGACTTTTCTGGAACACTATTTCGCCGAATTTATACTATTTCTCTTTCGCCAATTATTCTCAGGAACTTTCTGGAACTCTCGTACTATCGGATTTCGACACTTTGAAATTCTCGAAAATACTAATTTTTACAATACTTTGTAACTGGTACTTTGTACTAAACTTTGTACTAAACTGTCTGTTTGCTTTCGTAAACGTCGTACTCTGGAGCACTGTGTGTTTTACTAAACGTTCTTCGCTTCTTTCTAAACGTGTTTTTTTTTTTTTTTTTTTTTTTTCAGTGGGGTGGAAATCCTCATGGACTCTGATCGCTCGGTGTCCATCGCGTATCAGTAGTGTCAGACTCTTACTGACTAAAACCACCCCAGGTGTGCTGCACTTGCCAAGCCGTTAGGCCATAAAGCTGCACCTACATCCCATTCCAACGTCCACGTCACGATATCCCTCGCTCCTCCGCCCCGCCACACCCCCCCACCACCGTTGGGTCGTGACCCACCGAATACCGGGCGGGCAATCAGCGGGAAAGATCCTTCCTTCTTTATTCCGCTCATCCTCCACATTCAAACAGTGCCTTCCCTGGTCGGCAGTCTTATTCTATCCGAGTGCCTGCTCTCCCGATTTACTTTCGTCGCTCGTTTATCCCGAAGCCAGGCCACTATTACCGTCGCATTGACACTATGTTGGTTCTCATACTTCTTCATCCTCGACCACAGCCCCCGCCCATTCATTCAATATCCTTACCCATTCATCCTTCACACCATTCGTATCCCTTAGCTGTAACGCTCCAAGTCTATCCTCCTCTTCCTCAATCCTCCTTCTCCATTCTACCCTTTCTCTCCGCATGCAATCGTTCCTGATGTGCTCCCAGTTCCCATGCCCTGTGACCAGTTGCACTGCCTTCCTTGCTAATGGTATACACCCCATCCCTACCCTGTTGCACATACCATGTACGCTTCTGCCGGTCCTGCCGCTGTCCCATTCACCCTGCCATTTTTCCCCTAGGATGATCTTCCCGCCTGCCCATTTATCAAAATTCCTTCTCACCTTTTTCCATTCATCATTCCTCCTCCTTCCAGGTTCCTCATACACATTCATTATCTTGACATCCTGCCCATCTTGCATCCTTAATATCACTCCGACCCCATTTATGCTCCTCACTGCCATGAGGGCAGAGCTGTCTATCTTTGTCCTTATCCATGTTCTGACCTTGGTACCTTTACCCCCGTCATGTTTATGCCACCCTTCCCAGTTCCCCTCTCTCTGCCACGGTTCCTGTAAACATACTATATCCGCCCCTTTTTCCTCTGCCATACCTCTTATGAGGTGTGTGGCCTCCCTGCCCCGTCCTGCGTTGAATTGCAGGACTTTAATACTCTGTCCGCCTTCTGCTAAGCTCTACCCTTCTCATATATACCGGGCATTTCGGGTCTATCGCCGGATGTCTTCTTTCACTTACCCCCGCCCTTTTGCAGTTTATGCAGTCAAGTGGCCGGATACCCAAGCACTCCTTGCCTTCGTGTCTACCTCCACATTTATTACATACCGCCGTCTCCGTGCAGTGTTTAGCAGTATGTCCATAATGGCAGCATTTGTAGCATACTGCTACACTCGCATGTTCTTCCACAAATATTCTCGTTAAATCAATAAATATAACTCCCACAGTCATCATCTTCCTAAACAGTTTCGCTCCTACTTCCACCACTATGTCTAAACGTGGTGTCTGGAACACTGTCTCGAGTCGCGCAAAGCGCTCTATATTTATAGTTGCGGTTCGGAGGGCGTGGCCTGGCTTTAGCCAATCGCGCTCGAGAACGGCGAACAAAACTCGGTCGAGAATTTCTGGAGCTCATTTCTCGACGGAAATTTCTTGGCGAATGCTGAATTGGATTCTTTCTGAATCTCATCGTTAAAAATTATAATAATATATTGGGTTTTCATGACACTCCCCCCCTTCAAGAGATCGCTGACATCTTTTCTGCTAGTGGAATGCCAAACATTTTTGCCGCCGGAGCAACGTGCGCCTCGGGAGGGTTTTATTTTCTTTCTCTTTATTGATTCTTTTCAAACCACAAGTACAATATATTTTAATGGGCAATGCCCCTAAACCCAACTGGGTGTACAATGTTTTGGCCCTAGCCTAACTTGTACAATGCTATCCTAACTACCTGTGCTAGCTAAAGTGCGAACTAACTTATGTTAGGGAGATAAGTTTTACAATATGTACTTATACTACAGGGACGTTGACAAATAACACCTTCTGGGCATAATAATGTCCGGTGTTCCACGGGCCTATCTTACGGACTAAAGAGGAGAATATTTACAATGTTCACGGACTACTCGTCCTCTCCTGGGGCTGGAGTTGGATGTGGATCCAAGTGGTCTTGGCCACTTCTGGGATCCGGGGCTGGTCGGAGATCATCGGCGGAGATATTCTGTTCGTAGCCTCCTTTGAGGACCACATAACAGTTGGGGCCGATTTGCCGTTCGACCTGGAATGGGCCGACCCAGGTCTGGCCAAAGTTTTTGCGACGAGGACCAAAATTCCGGCACAAAACCCATTGTCCTGGCGAAAATGACACTGGTTGCTCGTCTTCCAGATTCGGGAAAAGCTTACTCCGGTAGTTTGAAGAAGAAGCGGCTGCTTCTGCAACGCGCTCTGCACGGTTCTCGTTTCTTCTTTTTCTCTTCCTTTGAGAAGGAGTTATCCACTCTCCGGGCTGGGGTATCTCGTAGCCTAACAGCAGCATGCTCGGTGACATCCCTGTTGCGGCGTTAAATCGAGTCCTTAGGTTGAAGATTATACTAGGAACCTGCTCTTCCCAAAGGGTTTCCTCCTTGTTTAGTAAAGCAGCTCGTAGCATCTTCTTAATTTCCTGTACTCGCCTTTCTATTGGATTCGCCTGTTGGTGATAGATAGGTGACCACTTAATTTCAATACGATAGTGCTCTGTGAACTGTTCAAAGACTCTGCCCTTGAATTGGGCTGCACTGTCAGAAATTATTAACCTTGGGTAACCCCATCTTCCAAAGACATCCTCCTGAAGAAATTTGACGACAGCTTCGGCATTAGCTTTTCGTACCACCTTGGCTTCAACCCATTTGCTAAAACAATCTGTGGCCGGAAGAATGTACCGGTTCCCGTTCCGGGATGCGGGATATGGACGAGGGGATTTTTCAAAGTTTTCGTTTCCCAAAGTTTGCGTGGAAATGTTTGCATGAGTGATGATTTCCACTTTGGGAATGTAAGTGGGGACTCGGCTTACTGGTGAGCGGACGTCACCATCGCCGAAGGTGGTGCATCCTGCCAGGCGTTTCCCGAACAGTAAGCGTCCTCTTCCGCTATGTAATTAAGTCTACTGTCTGTAGATCTTTGGTTTTGTGTGGGTGGGGGATTCCTCTGACCCACGTTCCCATAAGAGCCTCTGCCCCGAGCAGCAGAAAATTGACCCCTGGTATAATTTCGAGAGTCCTCTCTTTCTCTTTGAGAGTCTCTGTTTTCGTTTCTATTAATATTGGAATTCCTCCATCCATTGGAGTTCGAATTTCCATTACCCCTCCAGTTTCCGTTATACTGGCTCTGGGTATTCGTATTTCTAGCAATGTTAACATTGTTCGAACCCACATTAGCTTGTCTAGTAGATTCCTGGACAGTGGCTTTACTATTTGTTTTGAAACAGCTAGGGGCTGTCAAGCTGGCCTCTATTTGTATGCAATGCCTAGTGAATGCTTCAAGGTTGACAATCGGCTTGTCTCGGAGAAAAGATTGTATAGCAGGGTCAATCAATTCTGTTATTAATCGTATGGCCTCCAGTTCGGGCAGATTTGGCATCACTCGACGGATAAGGGCCATTTTCTCTCCGATGAAAATATCAGTTTTGCTTTTCGTCTGTTTTTCTCCATAAATTTTTGCAAGGAGTCGTGAATGTAGCTCCTGGCTATCAAATCTGTCGGGGAAGCGGTTTACGAAAAATTTCCAAGTGGCATTAATATCGTTGTATAAATTCATCCATGTTTGGGCCTCACCTTTAAGCTGACTTCGAGCATGAGCCACCCAATCATCCAGATCTAAATCCGCTTTTCTGAATTCAGATACCAATTTATTCAGAAAATATCTGGGGTTTTCTGAATCTTTTCCACTGAAAGTGGGTAATTTATTTCGATCAAGGGTTTTCGGCTTCGAATGGCCTGTTAGCTCCTTGAGAACTTGCACCAGCTGCGCCATGTCACTTTGTGGCGGAGCAGGGGCAACAGTATTTATGGTTTCCGGATTTATCGTAGAATTTCCGACTGGAATATTATCTTCCGGAGCAAAAGAAACCCTTCTTGGGCTTTCTTCATTTTTAAAGTTTGGGCGCCACCTGTTCCCACTTAATTTTTCGTCGCTGGGATCGGAAATAGGCGACGTTTTGAAAAGCAATGAGAATGGATTATTAGCAGATGCACTCTGCAAATATGAGGCTTCCGCCCGCTCACCATCGAGGGTGCGTGTCGAAGCCATTGAGCGAGTATACCAATCGCTATCGTTCATAACAGTGGAAATTCGTGGATCGAACGTTTCGACCTGAATACGTTCCTCCTCAGGCATGTGTGCATGGCGTTCCCTATCAAGGAATTGAGTTCGTTCACTGATCACAGTGAAATAATCGCCATTTCGTTGTCCAGAATGTTCTGGAATTTCGAAACTTCGAAAATCGTCATTTCCGACGTTTCGGTCATTTTGTTCATCATCAGTATGACGATTAAAGGCCCCACGTTGGGCGCCATGTCGAGAATGGGAGTTGGTTGAATTATTAAAAAAAATAGAATTGTTTGTTTGAGGTGCCTCGGCCAGCTCCGGGTTCGACCTCATTCTCGCCGCCCAGAATCTCTCCATTTTTTACAAAGAAATTGCAAAAAGAAAATTCTGTAAATGATAGGGAACGTTCTTCGCTTCTTTCTAAACGTGGTGTCTGGAACACTGTCTCGAGTCCATCATGATCTTCGTGGTTTTCATTTGGGCTGGAACCTAGTTCCCTTGCCCTTCAAACGAGCTTTCTCACCATCCGTGAGAAGGACTGCTGGTGGCCACTACGAAAGTGGCGGGATGGGGTGCAGGACAGTACCAGGGTGCTAACAGCTCCCTGCCGCCCTCGCGCGTTGGTGTTCCCCCAGGTGACGGGGGGTGCTCGAATTTTGGTGAAAGTTTCCCTTCACGCAATTCCCTGTCGGAGTGGTGGCGGATTAGGCCACAGATAGGCGTGGCCTTTTGTGACGGGTAGGGTCATCGATAGTATAATCGACTGCAACCCGTATAAGCGGATTTTCATGCGCTTCCGCACAATCCAATACACGCTGATTACGCTCACGGATAGACTGCTGAATGGAAGGCAGCCTCAGATCGTCGCGGATTCGCACGTTACGCACAAACCACGGAGCATCGACTATCATCCGCAGGTACTTGCTCTGGACCCGTTCCAGAGTTTGTATATGGGTGTGGGCGGCTTGACCCCAGGCGGCTGAGGCATACATCATTACAGGCTTGACCATAGAATTATAAAGAAGCAATTTGTTCTTTAAATTGAGTTTACTTCTCCTGTTAAGGAGCGGGTATAGTGAACACAATCTAGAGTGCAATTTTCAAGCAGCAACAGGAAGACAAAGTGTCTCCTGTTGAGCTCACTGATGGTCTCTTCGACCATCCTCAGGGCCTGGAGCTCTGTCGAGTGTTGGGGCCTAAAGCCAAATTGCTCGTCGGGAAGGATGTTTCTGTCGTCATTGACCCTCTCCAATACGACGCGTTCCGCCAGTTTCGCCACCGAGCTCAAGAGGCTGATGGGACGATGGTTCTGCGGGAACATTGGGTTTTGACCGGCCTTCGGAATCATCACGACAATGGCATGTTTCCACCTGCTGGGGAAGTACCTAAGGCGCAGAGAGTTATTAATCAGATTCCTGATCGAAATGATCTGATTATCCGGGAGTTTCTTCAACATTACATTGGTAATGGAGTCCACCCCCGGAGCCTTCCGCTTGGGAAGCCCTCTGATCTGCGCCTTAAGTTCCTCCTCAGAAGCTGGACGCAATTCATCGTCATCATCCTCGCGAAGGACCTGTCTAGCCCGCCGTTCCACGAAGGTGTCCCGATCGTCGTCATCATCCTCGTCGGTGTTCAGCACAAACTGACGTTCCATCGTATCAGCGAAGGCCATGGCCTTGTCGACCGATGCATAGCACATCCCGTGCTCGCCATGAATGGGTGGTAACTCAGCCCTCCGACCTTTTTGCCGCTTGATAAGGCGCCAGAGCTCCTTATCTCCCGGCTCAAGGCTAGAGAGCGTGTCGTTCCACCTTTCATTCCTGTAATCCAGGATCGCGAGTTTAACTTCAGTAGCCTTACGGCTGGCTCTTACCCGGTCCCCGGGGAACAGAGTCCTCTGAAAGGTCCTACGCAAGCGGTTACGTTCCCGAATGAGGAGTTTAATCCTCGTTGGGAACTCATTGTAGGACTTCAGAGGGCTCCGCTCACTGGTTGTGGCGGCCTCAAAAGCGTCATTCATAACGTGCTCGAAACGTGCTGCTGCAACGTCCAACTCGGCAGGAGTTCGGAGTACCTTAGGCACGACGTGTGCCTCTGCGAGATTCGCCGTGAACGTTTCCCAGTTCGTCGACCTACGCAGCCAATTTCCCTGGGGAATAGGATCATCGCAATGTCAAGCACATCCGGCCTGAAGCGACCGTAGTGTGTGGGCTCACCAGGACTAACCACATGATAGTCATGCCTGTCCATGTGTGCCCAGAGCGCCATCCCATTGCGGTTTGACACCCGGCTCCATGACGTGTGCTTCGCGTTAAAATCGCCTGCGACGATCGTCGGAGTGTTGGATTCCATCAGCAGAGAATCCAGCGTATCATCCTGTATTGGATTGTTCGGCGGGTTATAAGCAGAGATCACCCTAAGGGTGCCCCTACTCGTCTCAACCTCAACACCGACCACTTCCGTGCCGTGGTTTCGGTTACCATTAATGCCGCATTGTACGACCCGAAGAGAGCGTTTGACTAGAACAGCCACGCCCCCTCCACGTCGCCCAATACGGTCCTCACGGAAAACTCGATAGTTTGGCACCGCAATGACCCCATTGTCAAGATGAGTCTCTTGAAGGAGCACGAGGTCGACGTTATGTCGCACCATGAAATCTTCAAGATCCCATTTCTTGTCTTTGAGACCATTGCAGTTCCAAAAGACGATCTTCAAGGAGCTGGGCCTAATATGGTGCACAGCCATTAATTAGTCCTCGAAAGCACGGCTTGGTTTGGCACAAACATGGTCTGTAAGGCCGGGAACTGCACGAAGAGTTGTTTCATCTTTTCGAGGGCGGCGAAAAAGTCGTCCGGTCCACTCGTTTTTGTCTGGGAGGGGCCGGTTTTCGTGGCGCCCGAATAGGAGACTCCAGCACGGACAGTGCCGGAACCTGCAGCGATCACAGCTGGGCGAGAGCCAGCCTTGGTGGCCTTTCCGGCCGCAGAGGGTGCCCCCCTCCCCGTTCCCTTGGCGGCGTTGCCGCTTCTGGGCTTAGGGAAGTTAGGACATCCCCTGTAGCTGGCCGTGTGGGGTCCCCCACAGTTCGCGCACTTGGCCTTTTCAGCGCGCGGTTTTTGGCATTCAGAAGACAAATGCTTTCCAGCGCACTTCACGCACACAGGAATCGCCATACAATTCCTCTGCGCGTGACCGAAACGTTGGCACTTATGACACTGCCCGACTGCTCCTCTTGGTTTTTGAGGCTCGGCCGAAATCTTCACGGATAAGATGTCAGTAATCTGGTAGATTTCACGTTCCGATTTCGGAACGAGCACCAAAACCAGAGGCATCGGTTTTTTGTTGCGATTGTATAAGCGCGCAACGGTCTCGGGATTGAAGCCCCTCCCCAACAAATCTTCTTCGATGTCTTTGCTCGAGACAAACTCCGGTACTCCCCTAAGGATGACCCTAAGGGGTTTGTCTTCAGCGAAAGAGTAGGTGTGATGTGGCACTTTACCACTTATCAGCACGTGCGATAATTCTCGGTAGTCTTGTAGGGTGGCCGGTTGCACCCTAATGCCATCCTGCACGTTCACCGCTTTGGTGAAGGTAATCTTCTTCTGCTGGCACTTTTTATTGATTTCCACCCAGCAATCCTTCTTCCGGATTGTGATAGGTGGGACGGCTCGTTTTGGGGCAGGTTTAGGAGAAGCGCTCCTCCTGACGCTTTCGGAACTAGGTCCCGCCTCTTCAGCACCGATTACAGTTCGGGCGTCTTCATCTTCATTGACAGTGGCAGCGGGCCTTTTCTTGGCCTTGCCCTTGTTTTTCACGACAGCAGGTACTTGGTTTTCCTGCTGGATGTTTGCAGGGGTGGGGGCGATGTCCTGCCCGACGGTGCCTACGGCACCGTCCACCTGCATATCTGTCTCGTTGTTGTTACTACTGTTGTCAGTTGAATTCTCAGTTGACGTTTGAGCTTCATCGTTCGTAGATTTTCCCACAGTACTGTGAGATCCGGCACTGCTCACAGTAGTGTCGGAGGTGACCGACCTGGCACCCGACCCTCTGCGTAAACAAACGCGTTTGGGTCTGCTGACAGGCCCGGCACCCCCGGCCCTAGGGGACGGAAGACATGGGAATTCCTCGCTAGGAGGGTTAAAAGACGAAACGTCATCATCATCGTTAACGATTTTCGCCATGTCTTCCGGCCCCACACCGAATCTCACCATAATGTGCTTCAAGATGAGAAGCAAGTCCGCTTTCGACGCATTTTCGAGCATTTGTCCGATTTCAGACATGACACAGCTTTGTAAATAATAACCCTTCGAACGCAAATACAATACAAAGGCCTACTCACCATGTAAAAACACTCAACACACTTAAACGATCCCCAATTCCGAGTTGGGAATCCAGAAAGCTTGAGGCCACGCCCCCTTTTATCAACGCGATTTTTAAAGACTATTGCTCGCCACGCTGGCCAAAAACAATACAATATCGTATGAATCTTACTCTCAACGAAAGAACGGTTAGACACGCCCCTTCAAAACACGTCTGTCTTTGTTGACTGCTAACAATCAACTCTGACGACGACCCCTGACGACTGTCTCGAGTCGCGCAAAGCGCTCTATATTTATAGTTGCGGTTCGGAGGGCGTGGCCTGGCTTTAGCCAATCGCGCTCGAGAACGGCGAACAAAACTCGGTCGAGAATTTCTGGAGCTCATTTCTCGACGGAAATTTCTTGGCGAATGCTGAATTGGATTCTTTCTGAATCTCATCGTTAAAAATTATAATAATATATTGGGTTTTCATGACAGCTCGCGAAAACGCACAGGATTTGGGCAAATGACCGTTAAAGTCCCGTTACCTCCGTTTTCTAGGGAGTATTTGACAAAAGTCACTAAATACTCCCCAGATCTAGGGAGATATTGAAAGTCAGAATTTCAGATATCTCGATTCCTAGGGCGGTCCGATATTCGGAGAGCCCCGAGAAAAACCATAACCCAACGTGATTCTTGAACGCCGAAGAAATACACGTATTCCTTCGCCGAGGAATCTATACCCGTTTTCCGATTTGGCCAACCTGATGAGAAATCGAATTGAAATAAAATAATTTGTGAAAACAAATGGAGCCACGGAATCTTTCCACCCAACAAGAGACTAGCGTGTCGAAACCTTGCTCTAAGTGTTCTGTATACCGGGTGCTCCACTGTTTGGGGCCACAAATTAATAAAATTGAAAACTAGTCAGGAATTTCCGGTAAATCGGTAAAACTACGTACAGTGGAGTTCCACTGGGTGGAGATTGGGACTTTACATCGTACAGGGTGAGACTAGACTAGTGACCTGAATATAATGCAAAAGTCTAATATTATTCGACTGGCTTCTAGGTGAAAATTGAGAGTTATTAAGTGTAAAGATGGCTCACTAAAGGTGACCATACACAAAAAAATCATCGTAGGAGCGCGGCGAGCCTGCCCTGCGACAGACTGTCTCAAAATCACGTGTGGGTGGCCGACTTTAGAAAAGTTTCGGATTTCTCCGAAACCATCCTCAGTCACCAACCGCTCTGCTCCAGGTCGACCCAACTCAAGTGTGACGATGAGAAGGGTCACCCTATAGCTAACTAACCTAACACCTAACAAGACCTCGCCGGGAAATGGACGAGGGTGGAAGGATTCAAGGTTTAGAAAAACTATCTAAATAAAATTTCCCTACTTCAAAAATTGTGTGAAGCACCAAAAACGAACAATTGAAACTTGAAAAATTTTACTTTAAAAATTTACAAATGAACGTGACAAAAAATCAAGACAGAGATTTGGGTAAAAGGATCACGGAGCCTGTCTCAGGTGGAAAAGTCGAGAACAGCCGCAGGAAAAAGGTATGGGAAGGACGCGAATCCTCTTGGTACCACAGGAAATGTGGCTCGCCAACGACAAAGTCGCAGCTAATGATGTCTTGACAGGCTGAGGAATTTAAGCTCAAACGATACAATCTTCGGGGAACTCTACGACCGAGCCGATTGTATCAGGTGAGATATCGTTTTGGTGCCTGACCCCTTTTCATACGATGGGGATTTTTCGTCAACGTCGCGTACAGGTATTAAGTCGGGAAATAACTTTGATGAAGTTAAATCCCTAAGTGTCCGTTGCAAAAGATCACTTTACACTTGATTATTGCACGGGAGTTAAACTACCTATCAACGTACTTTCGTAGCGCGAATAAAACACTTGTAAACCGTACAAGTGAGTCTAACCCCTTTTAAAGATAGAAACAAAACGTTATGAATCTACTGTGAAATTAATTATTATTACCGAGAACCTGACTCTAACTGCTAGCCAAAACGATGAATTGCATTGACAAAAGGCAAAGCCAAACAAAAGTTAGTTATTAAACGGAAACACGAAATTGATTATAACACTGCAATTCGACAAGAAAGAGTCGCTGTGGACTTCTTCGCTGCTTGCATATTGATGCAATCCTGGCTGCTGAATCCGTGACACCCGTTGGCCTAGAGGGCCAAAGTGGGCGTCGCCCTTGGCTGAACAAAACCTTAGCTAGCGAAAACGCGCGGGATTTGGGCAAATGACTGTTAAAGTCCCGTTATCTGCGTTTTCTAGGGAGTATTTGACAAAAGTCACTAAATACTCCCTAAATTCAGGCGGATATGGAGAGTCAGAACTTCCGATATCACGATTCCTGGGACGGTCCGATATTCGGAGAGCCCCGAGAAAAACCATAAACCATCATGTTTCTTGAACGCCGAAGAAATGCACGTATTCCTCCGCCGAGGAATCTATACCCGTTTTCCGATTTGGCCTACCTGATAAGAAATCGAATTGAAATAAAATAATTTGTGAAAACAAATGGAGCCACGGAAACTTTCCACTCAAGAAGAGACTAGCGTGTCGAAACCTTGCTCTAAGTGTTCTGTATACCGGATGCTCGACTGTTTGGGACCACAAATTAATAAAATTGAAAACTATTTAGGAATTTTTGGTAAATTGGGAAAACTACGTACAGTGGAGTTCCACTGGGTGGAGATTTGGGACTCTACATCATACAGGGTCAGACTAGACTAGGGACCTGAATATAATGCAAAAATCTAATATTCGACTGGCTTCTAGGAGAAAATTGAGAGTTATCAAGTGTAAAAATGGCTCACTAAAGGTGACCATACACAAAAAAAATCATCGTAGGAGCGCGGCGAGCTTGCCTTGCGACACCCCCCTACTAAAGAGTTTAACTTGGATAACTCCCTAATAGTCACCTTCCGCACTCTGATGAACCAAGGCTGGAACCACCAAAGTTACTGGAACGTCATCCTACATGTCGGAATCGTTCTCAGTACAGTCTTTACTAACTCTAGGAGCTTCGCTGTAGCTCTGGGCTGGTACAGGATCTTCGTCATACCCGGTCACCGAAACATACTGACAGGCGGAGTTTGTCGGTGGCCACTCGATCGGAGCTCGGTCGGAGTCCAGTGCCACAATCCAGCATCTCCTTCGCCGTCCTGTACTCGTACTAGGAGTCTCAGTCCTTACTGAGCCTTCCTGTCTCACATTCTCTTTCGGGTCGACCACCGATGGTGATGGAGACCCCCTCATTGAAAGTACTAACGCTCGGATAGCAGCTTCCAAATCTAAGTCATAATCCGAACCTTGGTCTGAAACGACCGCCTGGTGGGTAAAAGCGTCTACTTTTGTAGTAGCCCGTCCCCGTACTGATGGATTTCCGTCAGCCCCGCTGACATCCGATAGGCCAGAGTTCACCACTGGCAACGGACTCCTACGAGATACTCCTTCCTTCTCCGCGCAGTCTGGGTCGCGTTCCATTCGTGTGGATTCCTCCTCAACCTCTTGATCCTTTAGGCAATGGTGCATCCCGGATCCCAAGTTCGAACGACTTCCCTTGGTGTTTCGACGTGGCGGACCTCAGTCCTAGTCGATGCTGGATGACCCACCGCCCTGGGTTCTACCAGCCCCCTAAAAGGTTTCTTCCTTCTTTTCCAATCCTTGGTGATTTCGTTTACCTCATTAGGTCTCTGTCGCCAAGCTCTTGTGTTGTAGCCCCTGCTACATCCTGCTTCCTGCTGCGGCCGCTGCTCCTGCTGCTTCGTCTGCTGCTCCGACGTCACTTGGTGAAGACTCCCTCTGGAACTTCGAAGAACAACGACCTTTCAAGAAGGATGTGGTAGCTCCCCTAAAAGAGGACCGATCTCCTCCTTCCAGCGAATAGATCGACCAAACTGTCCAAGGCAGATGGAACGACTTGCAAAATCGACCACGGCCCCGTTTGCTGCCAGCCAGGGACACCCGAGCAGAAGATCTTCCTCAAGATCATCCACCACATGCAGTACAACCCCGTGCACAACTCCATCTATCATAAGTTCGACCTCTGTCTCCCCTAAGGTGGAGATGCCACGACCATTGCATGCAAGTTGCAAAGGTGTCACTTGATTCATATCAACCCTCCAAGTGACAGGCAACAAACTACGTTTTACTAGGTTCAGCGAACTACCACAGTCCACTAACGCCCCAATGTAGTGACCCATCAGTTCAACCTCGATTCGTGGTAACTGATGCGATAGACCCCCTACGCTGTTGTTAGATAAACTAACCTGCTGGCGACGGTATAGGCACTCTGTACCGAGCTGTTCCACTTCGGACCTAGTCCGGAGTGGGTCGGTTTCGATGAAACTCTGTAGTTCCGACTTGTGACTTCCCTCAGCTACTGCAGCACCAACTGCAGTCGACGTTTGGACTCGACGATTATCTGCTCCGAGAACCTCGCCTCCGCCCCGAATTTGACGTGTACCCCTCTTGAGCGGCAAGCCTTCTACGCCTCCAGTAATTGTTCGCAGGGAATGGCGATCAGCTCGTGTGATCCCATGTACAAGGCCCCCAATTACTGAGAGTTGGCAAGCACCTGCTCCGGTAGCGCCGTCTTGTGTGGAAGTGAGTGACAGACCACCACCCTCGGTGACTTCACTACTTTCGACTGGAAGCGGAAGAAGTGCATCGCTCTCGATGACTTCTCCGTTCCGAACTTGGGACGAGAGAAGTACGCCGCCTTCGACGACTTCTCCCTTCCTACCTGCTGAATCACAGTCTTCCCTATGTTGCTGTTCCCTAACACGACGTGTGTCTATACCTGACCCATGACTGGTGTGGTGTGCCCTAGTAGCAACCTCCTTGTGCACGGATCCTCCGAGTTCCCAATGGTTCGTTCCCGAACGCACCAACGAGTAATGCTGTGGCCTAGGAGACCCACAGACGTCGACCTGGGGTGTATCAACGAATTCAGAGCTCCATGAACCAGTAGTTGAATTTCTGACCCCAAACGCTGTTGTTCCCAACATGGAACTTGTCCCAGTTGAGAATACTTTCGAACCTTTGCGTTTAACGTCCGCCGACGAGTGAGCTCTTTTACGCCTACCACCAGTGCCGCGATCCACACGCTCATCTACCACGCTGAAACGAACGGATTCACAATCTGACCGGTCTGCCTAATGTAGTTAGCCTGATGACGGTGGCGTTTCGGCTGAAACGACTCCAGCTTCAACATCCTGGAACACCTTCTCCTCCTCCTCCTCCTCCTCGTTGGAAAAACACGCTGAAAAATTTCTATGACAGTCCAACACTGTCACAGAACCGCAAATCGGTATTGAAGGAGTACTTACTCCAATGGAGCCCCCTGATGGCTCCTGTTGGAGTTTTTTGAATCTTCACAAACTGTCATTTTGTCTGCGTCCTTAACTGACGTCTTACGACGCGAGATTTTACTCGCCTGTACGGTATTAACCGTATGTGCCTTATTGGCCTGAACGGTTTCGTCCCCGCACTACGATGTTTGGGGCCATTCTCATTGTTGTTTTGCTGAGGGCAATCTTTGTTCCAGTGAGCTCCCCCGCAAGTGAAACACCCGTTCAATGGAAAGTTGTTTCCTCCAGAACGCTTCGACCGATCGAAATTCTGGAATTTACTGCCATTATTATTTACGTTATTGGACCTAACCTGTTTCGAACCCCTGTTGTCCTGTGACTGTCTTTGAGGACGCTTAGGTGGCACATCGTCGGCCTGATGAGGTCTGCTGGTGTTCGAAACAAGCTTTGGACCTGAGTGTACACTTGGGCTGGTGCTGCGAAGTAGCGTCTCGACAGCAACAGCTTTTTGTGTCAGCTCTTCAATAGTTGCAAAACTATGCAATTGTAAATGGACTTTTATATCCGGTTTGATCCGGTTCAAGATTAACCGTACTACCCTTCCTTCGTCCATCTCTGGGAAGAGCCTCTGTGAGAGACTCCACTTGCTCAAGATGAAGGAAGTTATAGATTCTCTCTTCGGCTGGTCAGTGCCAAAGAACTCCGCCTCTAAACTGGAGACCAACAAATCATTGTAGAAACCCTCTTGGAGCCGGTTAGTGAAAAACTGCCAGTTTAGGCGTGAATTACGATATGGAGCATACTACTGCTGGGCTGCTCCATTGAGCCACTGAGCTGCAACGCTCACCCAGACGGTTGTATCAAAGCCCCCTAGATAATCCTCACAGCATTGAATAAACTGAATCGGATCTTCGTGAGGAAGCCCAGTGATACTGGGATGTGGTTTATTATTGATTAAACTACCATCAACACCGTTAAGGGTTCCCCGACGTCTATCCTCCAGCAGGTCCACGAGTCGCGCGAGCACGTCGTCGACCCCCGTCACTGCACTCCTGGGGTTCTCCTGAACCCGGGCTGTAGGCGTTGGCCTCCTTGTTGGGTAATACCCACTCCTGTGGACATTACCGGGGTTGAAAGCAACGATCTGAACATTTCAAGGGACATCCTCAGATTCCCTATAGTGGCAATTCCCGGTTGGCAACCGGGTAAACGTGCCATATGGGCGCCAAAGGGTTTCAGGTTCACCCATAACCATGTTTGCATTAACTGGGAGTCTCTCAGGAAAGAGATCCCGAACTCTAAATCTGTTGGTCGGAGGAAGGTTACATTCGCAGATTCCTGAAGATGGTCTTTCTTCAGCAGCCCCACGTTGGGCGCCATGTCTCGAAATCACGTGTGGATGGCCGACTTTAGAAAAGTTTCGGATTTCTCCGAAACCACCCTCAGTCACCAACCGCTCTGCTCCAGGTCGCCTGGAGGGCAAGGACGTCGTCACCCAGGGATTTCGGGTGGCAACTTCCGTGTCCCTGCCGGCACCTGATCCGAAATCTGCCTTTCTACCTCTTATTGCATATTCAGGCTGTGCATGGGATGTCCCTTGGGAGGTACACTGAACCCGCCCCTGGAGAGATATGGGAATGCGAACATTCCCAACTCCCTCCGAGAGCCTTCCACCACCCATTAGTTCTTCCACTAGGGCCTCAGCATCACCCGGTTCCCTTAGGGTATGCACATCAACGTCTAGCATTGGCTGTTGTGCGTGAGGCACACCCAATGACCTCGGAGCGCTTCAGCGCATTCCGAGGGGGCGTACCTCGCGATCTTCGTCAGCACGGACTCCTTTGTAACCTTCCGACCTACAAACAGAAACATTATTCATTAACCGAAATCGTCCAAAACATGCTTCCAGTGGTGGAGTTGTAACAACTCCCGCTGAATCAATCACTAAGTCTAACTGAGCCGACGGGGAAGGCTGCCTCCCTCCGTCTAAGCTCGACTCTAAAGTACCTTGGTCTAGCACACTTTTCGGGGACATGGTAGTCGACATCGTCAACTCACGGTATTCCCCGGTAGTACGTACCTGGGGAATGTCTCCATCGAGACTTCGCGATGCTTCGGAGAATAGACGCCTAGCGTCTGAGTCATCCGACGGCGGAGGTGTTCGAGAAAGCCCAACGCCGGCAAACACGGCTTGGGTATTCTCCTCGAGCATATGAGAGCATATGAGATCTCAATCTCATATTCGTCATTGCTCTGAGGACAATAATTACGGCTGTAATAAATTGTCGGGCTACTTGCGTGTGCAAGTGTGTGGCAAAGGGTGCACTAAAATCGACCTCGCGTCGACCCAACTCAAGTGTGACGATGAGAAGGGTCACCCTATAGCTAACTAACCTAGCACCTAACAAGACCTCGCCGGAAAATGGACAAGGGTGGAAGGATTCACGGTTTAGAAAAACTATCTAAATAAAATTTCCTATCTTCAAAAATTGTGTGAAGCACCATAAAGGAAAAATTGAAAATTTTTACTTTAAAAATCGACAAATGAACGTGACAAAAACCAAGACAGAGATTTGGGTAAAGGGATCACGGAGCCTAACCAGACTGTCTCAGGTGGAAAAGCCGAGAACAGCCGCAGGAAATAGGTATGGGACGGATGCGAAACCCCTAGGTACCACAGGAAACGTGGCTCGCCAACGACAAAGTCGCAGATAATGATGTCTTGACAGGCTGAGGAATTTAAGCTCGAACGATACGATCGAGCCGATTGTATCAGGTGAGATCTCGTTTTGGTGCCTGACCCCTTTTCATACGATGAGGATTTTCCGTCAACGTCGCGTACAGGTATTAAGTCGGGAAATAACTTTGATGAAGTTAAATCCCTAAGTGTCCATTGCAAAAGATCACTTTACACTTGATTATTGCACGAGAGTTAAACTACTTATCAACGTACCTTCGTAGCGCGAATAAATCACTTGTAAACCGTACAAGTGAGTCTAACCCCTTTTAAGATAGAAACAAAACATTATGAATCAACTGTTAAATGATTGATTATTACCGAGAACCTGACTCTAACTGCTAGCCAAAATGATGAATTGCAGTGACAGAAGGCAAAGCCAAACAAAAGTTGGTTATTTAACGGAAACACGAAATTGATTATTACACTGCAATACGACAAGAAAGAGTGGCTGTGGGCTACTTCGCTGCTTGCATATTTGTGCAATCCTGGCTACTGAATCCGTGTCTCCTATTGGCCTAGAGGGCCAAAGTGGGCGTCGCCCTTGGCTGAACAAAACCCTAGCTCTGTCATGAAAACCCAATATATAATTGAAATTTTTAACGAAGAGATTCAGAAAGAATCCAATTCAGCATTCGCCAAGAAATTTCCGTCGAGAAATGAGCTCCAGAAATTCTCGACCGAGTTTTGTTCGCCGTTCTCGAGCGCGATTGGCTAAAGCCAGGCCACGCCCTCCGAACCGCAACTATGAATATAGAGCGCTTTGCGCGACTCGACACAGTGCTCCTGTCGCAGGGCAGGCTCGCCGCGCTCCTACGATGATTTTTTTTGTGTATGGTCACCTTTAGTGAGCCATTTTTACACTTAATAACTCTCAATTTACACCTAGAAGCCAGTCGAATAATATTAGATTTTTGCATTATATTCAGGTCACTAGTCTTGTCTCACCCTGAATGATGTAAAGTCCCAATCTCCACCCAGTGGAACTCCACTGTACGTAGTTTTACCGATTTACCGGAAATTCCTGACTAGTTTTCAATTTTATTAATTTGTGGCACCAAACAGTCGAGCACCCGGTATACAGAACACTTAGAGCAAGGTTTCGACACGCTAGTCTCTTGTTGGGTGGAAAGATTCCGTGGCTCCATTTGTTTTCACAAATTATTTTATTTCAATTCGATTTCTCATCAGGTTGGCCAAATCGGAAAACGGGTATAGATTCCTCGGCGAAGGAATACGTGTATTTCTTCGGCGTTCAAGAATCACGTTGGGTTATGGTTTTTCTCGGGGCTCTCCGAATATCGAACCGCCCTAGGAATCGAGATATCTGAAATTCTGACTTTCAATATCTCCCTTGATCTGGGGAGTATTTAGTGACTTTTGTCAAATACTCCCTAGGAAACGCAGGTAACGGGACTTTAACGGTCATTTGCCCAAATCCCGCGCGTTTTCGCGAGCTAGGGTTTTGTTCAGCCAAGGGCGACGCCCACTTTGGCCCTCTAGGCCAATGGGTGTCGCGGATTCAGCAGTCAGGATTGCATAAATATGCAAGCAGCGAAGCAGCAGACAGCCACTCTTTCTTGTCGAATTGCAGTGTAATAATCAATTTCGTGTTTCCGTTAAATAACTTACGTTTGTTTGGCTTTGCCTTTTGTCTCTGCAATTCATCGTTTTGGCTAGCAGTTAGAGTCAGGTTCTCGGTAATAATAATTCAGTTCACAGTAGATTCATAACGTATTGTTTCTATCTTAAAGGGGGTTAGACTCACTTGTACGGTTTACAGGTGTTTTATTCGCGCTACGAAAGTACGTTGATAGGTAGTTTAACTCTCGAGCAATAATCAGTGTAAAGTGATCTTTTGCAACGGACACTTAGGGATTTAACTTCATCAAAGTTATTTCCCGACTTAATACCTGTACGCGACGTTGACGAAAAATCCCCATCGTATGAAAAGGGGTCAGGCACCAAAACGAGATCTCACCTGACACAATCGGCTCGATCGTAGAGTTCCACGAAGATTGTATCGTTCGAGCTTAAATTCCTCGGCCTGTCAAGACATCATTAGCTGCGACTTTGTCGTTGGCGAGCCACATTTCCTGTGGTACCTAGGGGTTTCGCGTCCTTCCCATACCTATTTCCTGCGGCTGCTCTCGGCTTTTCCACCTGAGACAGTCTGGTTAGGCTCCGTGATCCTTTTACCCAAATCTCTGTCTTGGTTTTTGTCACATCCAGTTGTAATTTTTGAAGTAAAAATTTTTCAAGTTTAATTTTCCTTTTTGGTGCTTCACACAAATTTTGAAGTTAGGAAATTTTATTTAGATAGTTTTTCTAAACCGTGAATCCTTCCTCCCTCGTCCATTTCCCGGCGAGGTCTTGTTAGGTGTTAGGTTAGTTAGCTATAGGGTGACCCTTCTCATCGTCACACTTGAGTTGGGTCGACGCGAGGTCGATTTTAGTGCACTTCTCCTTTGCCACACACTTGCACACGCAAGTAGCCCGACAATACATTACAGCCGTAATTGTTGTCCTTTAGAGCAATGACGAATATGAGATCTCATATGCTCGCGGAGGAGAATACCCAAGCCGTGTTCGCCGGCGCTGGGCTTTCTCGGACACCTCCGCCGTCGGATGACTTAGACGCCAGGCGTCTATTCCCCGAAGCGTCGCGACGCCTCGACGGAGACGTCCCCCAGGTACGTACTACCGGGGAAAATCGTGAGTTGACGATGTCAACTACCTTGTCCCCGAGAAGTGTGCTGGACCAAGGTACTTTAGAGTCGAGCTTAGACGGAGGGAGGCAGCCTTCCCCGTCGGCTCAGTTAGATTTAGAAATTGATACCGCGGGAGTTGTCACAACTCCACCTCTGGAAGCTCATTTTGAACGTTTTCATTTAATCAGAAATGTATCTGTTCGCAGGTCGGAGGGTTACAGAGGAGTCCATGCTGGCGAAGCTCGCGAGGTACGCCCCCTCGGAATGCGCCGGAGCGCTCCGAGGTCATTGGGTGTGCCCCACGCACAACAGCTGAGGCCGCGAGAAGCAGATGTGCATACCCTAAGGGAACCGGGTGATGCTGAGGCCCTAGTGGATGAACTAGGGGGTGGTGGAAGGCTCTCGGAGGGAGTTGGGGATGCTAGCATTCCCATATCTCTCCAGGGGCGGGTTCAGCGTACCTCCCAAGGGAACACATATGCACAGCCAGTATATGCAAATAGAGCTAGTAAGGCAGATTTCGTCACGGGTGTCGGCAGGGACACGGAGGTTGCCACCCGAAATCCCTGGGTGACGACGTCCTTGCCCTCCAGGCGACATGGAGCAGAGCGGTGGGTGGCTGAGGATGGTTTCGGAGAAATCCGAAACTTTGCTAAGGCCGTCCACCCACACCGTGGAACGAGACATGGCGCCCAACGTGGAGCTGCTGAAGACAGACCGTCTTCAGGAATCTGCGAATGTAACCTTCCTCCGACGAACAGATTTAGCGATCGGGATCTCTCTCCTGAGAGACTCCCAATAAATGATATGGTTATGGGTGAACCGGAAACCCTTTGGCGCCCATATGGCACGTTTACCCGGTTGCCAACCGGGAATCGGCATTATAGGGAATCTGAGGATGTCCCTCGAGTTGCTCGAAACGTTGCTTCCAACCCCGGTGATGTCCACAGGAGTGGATATTACCCATCGAGGAGGCCAGTGCCCACAGTCCGGATTCAGGAGAATTCCAGGAGACCAGTGACGGGGGTCGACGACGTGCTCGTGCGACTCGCAGACTTGCTGGAGGATAGACGTCGGGGAACTCTAAACTCGTGTTGATGGGGGTTTAATCAACAACAAACCACATCCCAGTTTCAGTGGGCTTCCTCACGAAGATCCAATACAATTTATTCAATCCTCTGAGGATTATCTAGGGGGCTTTGATCCAACCGTCTGGGTGAGCGTTGCAGCTCAGTGGCTCAAGGGAGCAGCCCAGCAGTGGTATGCTCCATATCGCAACTCACGCCTAAACTGGCAGTTTTTCACAAACCGGCTCCAGGAACGGTTCGATAACGATCTGTTGGTCTCGAGCTTAGAAGCGGAGTTCTTTGGCACTGACCAGCCGAAGGGAGAGTCAATAACTTCCTTCATCCTGAACAAGTGGAGTCTTTCACAGAGGCTCTACCCAGAGATGGACGAAGGAAGGGTTGTGCGATTAATATTGAACCGGATCAGACCGGATATCAAAGTCCATTTGCGATTGCATAGATTTGCAACTATTGAAGAGCTGACACAAAAAGCTGTTGCTGTCGAGACGCTACTTCGTAGCACCAGCCAAAGTGTACAGTCGGGGCCGAAACTTGTTTCGAACACCAACCGTCCTCATCAGGCCGAAGATGTGCCACCCAAACGTCCTCAGGGACAGTCACAGGACAACAGGGGTTCGAACCATGTTAGAGGTTCAGAGCACATGGCCTGTGGTGCAGTTTAAAGAAGTGCAACTTTGCTCAGCGTAGGCTGGAGTACTTGGGGCATGTGGTGACGGAAACGTCAAACGAACCAATGCCAGGTCATGTGTTAGCGGTTCAACAATTCCCGCTACCCAAGAATGTCTCTCAGGTCCGAGGATTCTTGGGCACCGTTGGTTGGCTACGGGAGTTCATCCCGAACTTAGCGGAGTTGGAGGCTCCGATAAGTGACATGCTCAAGTCGAAGAAAGGTCGAGACCTTAAGTGGAACTCTCAAGCATTGGAGGCGTTTGAGAGGATCAAGGAAGTCGTGGGCCGTCCTATGGTCTTGGCCAGGCCGGACATGACTCTCCCGTTTTTCCTGCATCTGGGGTAGGCATTGCTGCAGTTCTGTATCAAGTCGATTGTCACGGCGACAGAAGGATCGTTTCGCATGCTAGTGCCAAGCTCAAGGGCGCGGAATTAAACTATCATGTGAACGAGACTGAATGTTTAGCCATTGTTTGGGGTATCAAGCGATACCGTCATTATCTCGAAGACCGTCCATTCACTCTTCGAACGGACAGCAAAGCGTTGACTTGGTTATCCAAGTTCAAGGACGCAAAAGTGAAGTTAACTCGTTGGGCCTTACTTCTACAGGAGTATTCCTTCACTGTGGAGCACGTCGCAGGTCGAGACAATCAGCTAGCTGATTTCTTGTCCCGTAATCCCTCGGGGTCTCACAGTGAAGACTTGGATGCTGATGTAGAGCGTATGGGGTTGCCACCTATGAAGGTGCAATTGTCTGAACACCAAGGTGTGGTGAGCGTCGTAGAGACGCCGGCTGAAGTGGTCGTGCGGCGGCAGGCCATAGATAGGGAGACGCAAAGGTTGAGGGCGCGTATCAGAACGATACAGGAGTTAGGTCCTATGTCCAGGGACGATCTTCGTTTTATCAACAAGTTTTCGGATGTCCAAGGGGTTGTATATGTTTCTTCTGCTGGTAAACGGCTATTGTATGTGCCCGAGGCGCTCCGTGAGGACGTGTCGGCTTATTACCATGAACACCCGACCGCTGGTCATCCTGGTCAAGAGGAAACCTTACGTGCCTTGAAACGGCACTATTGGTGGCCGGCCATGGAGGACTACGTCCGGGCCTACGTGAGAGGTTGCCTAGTCTGCTAGTGCGTTAAAGCCGTACGGCATCAGGAAGCGGCACCGCAAAGGCCTAGTGTGCCGAAGCGACCGTGGCAGATGCTGGCTGTTGACGTCCTGGGGCCCTATGCAGCCTCAAGGAGGGGAAACAGGTTCGTGGTAATTGCCGTCGATATGTTTTCAAAGTGGGTTGAAGCCAAGGCCACTAAGACATGCACGTCGAAAGTAATTTCTCGTTTTCTAGACGAAGAAATCTTATCTCGTTGGGGTTGTCCAGAAGTCGTCATTTCTGACAACGGCCCGCAGTTTCAGAGCAATCATCTGCTAAAATACTACGATTTGAAGAACATCGAGGTCAAATTTTCACCTGTTTTTCATCAACAGGCGAACCCTGTCGAGCGAAGGGTCCAGGAACTGAAGAAGTGCCTAAGAGCAAGGATGCTGGAAACCACTTCGGAAGGGCTTTGGGAAGAAGGTCTGGCTGCAAGTCTCTATTGCTTACGGAACCGTAAGAATAGAGCAACAGGGGAGACTCCAGCGGAGTTATTGTTAGGATATACACCTGGTCGTCCAGGAGATTGGAGGCTACCTATGTACCGAGATCCGGTACATAATAGCCCCGAAGATCGGCAAGAACGTCTTGCAAAAGCAGCCAGACGTCAGGCAGTTTATCAGAGGAATTTATTCCCTGATAAAGATCTACCGTCGCCACGGACCTACGGGGTCGGCGACCGCGTTTTAGTTAGGAATTTCGTTAAAGGAAACTTCGGAGGTACACTGTCAGGACCGCATCCGATCACGAGGGTGATGGGGCGAGACAGTTACCTCGTAGATAGGAACGGCACCGAGAGGCTGGTGCACGTAGGCGATATCCGTTCTTGGGTAAGCAGGACTTTGCCGGCTGGCGTCCGCCACGACGATGGTGGCCCAGGTCCGGATCAGCCAGAGTCCAACGACGCTGACCAAGAAGTGACAGGGGAAGTCACACCTAGGCCGACGACTGGGGGCGGTCCGAAGCCACCTTCGTTAATCCGGGTACGAGCTGACGCACCCAACTCAACGAATCCACGGGAAGTAACGGTCAGTTTCGATCCAAAGGACAAAGCGGTCCGGCGGACAGTGAAAAGGTTGAGGAGGAATCTACAAGGACGGAAGCGCGACTCAGACTGCGCGGAGAAGAGAGGAGTATCCCGTAGGAGTCCGTTGCCGGTGGTGAACTCTGGCCTTTTGGAGATCAGAGATTCTGAACTCCCCGTCGCAAACTCATCAGTAGGGGGGCGTGCTACTACTGAAGTAGACGCTCTTACCCGTCAAGCGGTCGTTTCAGACCAAGGTCCAGCGTACGATTCAGATTCGGAAGTGGAAGCTGCTATCCGAGAGTTAGCACTTCCAGTAGGGGGGTCTCCATTATCATTGATGGTCGACCCGGGAGAGAATGTGAGACAGGAAGGCTCAGTAAGGACTGAGATTCCTAGTAAGAGTACAGGACGGCAAAGGAGATGCCGAGCTGTGGCGCCGGACTCCGACAGAGCTCCGATCCAGCGGCCACCGACAGACTCCGCCCGTCAGTATGTTTCGGTGACCGGGTCTGACGAAGATCCCGTACAAGCCCAGAGCTACAGCGAAGCTCCTAGAGTTAGTAAAGACTGTACTGAGAACGATTCCGACATGGAGGATGACGCTCCAGTAACTTTGGTGGTTCCAGCCTTGGTTCATCAGAGTGCGGAAGGTGACTATTAGGGAGTTAACGTAAATTTAGCTTTTGTCGAACCGCCCTAGGAATCGAGATATCTGAAATTCTGACTTTCAATATCTCCCTAGATCTGGGGAGTATTTAGTGACTTTTGTCAAATACTCCCTAGAAAACGCAGGTAACGGGACTTTAACGGTCATTTGCCCAAATCCCGCGCGTTTTCGCGAGCTAGGGTTTTGTTCAGCCAAGGGCGACGCCCACTTTGGCCCTCTAGGCCAATGGGTGTCGCGGATTCAGCAGTCAGGATTGCATAAATATGCAAGCAGCAAAGCAGCAGACAGCCACTCTTTCTTGTCGAATTGCAGTGTAATAATCAATTTCGTGTTTCCGTTAAATAACTTACGTTTGTTTGGCTTTGCCTTTTGTCTCTGCAATTCATCGTTTTGGCTAGCAGTTAGAGTCAGGTTCTCGGTAATAATAATTCAGTTCACAGTAGATTCATAACGTTTTGTTTCTATCTTAAAGGGGGTTAGACTCACTTGTACGGTTTACAGGTGTTTTATTCGCGCTACGAAAGTACGTTGATAGGTAGTTTAACTCTCGAGCAATAATCAGTGTAAAGTGATCTTTTGCAACGGACACTTAGGGATTTAACTTCATCAGAGTTATTTCCCGACTTAATACCTGTACGCGACGTTGACGAAAAATCCCCATCGTATGAAAAGGGGTCAGGCACCAAAACGAGATCTCACCTGATACAATCGGCTCGATCGTAGAGTTCCACGAAGATTGTATCGTTCGAGCTTAAATTCCTCGGCCTGTCAAGACATCATTAGCTGCGACTTTGTCGTTGGCGAGCCACATTTCCTGTGGTACCTAGGGGTTTCGCGTCCTTCCCATACCTATTTCCTGCGGCTGCTCTCGGCTTTTCCACCTGAGACAGTCTGGTTAGGCTCCGTGATCCTTTTACCCAAATCTCTGTCTTGGTTTTTGTCACATCCAGTTGTAATTTTTGAAGTAAAAATTTTTCAAGTTTAATTTTCCTTTTTGGTGCTTCACACAAATTTTGAAGTTAGGAAATTTTATTTAGATAGTTTTTCTAAACCGTGGATCCTTCCTCCCTCGTCCATTTCCCGGCGAGGTCTTGTTAGGTGTTAGGTTAGTTAGCTATAGGGTGACCCTTCTCATCGTCACACTTGAGTTGGGTCGACGCGAGGTCGATTTTAGTGCACTTCTCCTTTGCCACACACTTGCACACGCAAGTAGCCCGACAATACATTACAGCCGTAATTGTTGTCCTTTAGAGCAATGACGAATATGAGATTGAGATCTCATATGCTCGCGGAGGAGAATACCCAAGCCGTGATCGCCGGCGCTGGGCTTTCTCGGATACCTCCGCCGTCGGGTGACTTAGACGCCAGGCGTCTATTTCCCGAAGCGTCGCGACGCCTCGACGGAGACGTCCCCCAGGTACGTACTACCGGGGAAAATCGTGAGTTGACGATGTCAACTACCTTGTCCCCGAGAAGTGTGCTGGACCAAGGTACTTTAGAGTCGAGCTTAGACGGAGGGAGGCAGCCTTCCCCGTCGGCTCAGTTAGATATAGAAATTGATACCGCGGGAGTTGTCACAACTCCACCTCTGGAAGCTCGTTTTGAACGTTTTCATTTAATCAGAAATGTATCTGTTCGCAGGTCGGAGGGTTACAGAGGAGTCCATGCTGGCGAAGCTCGCGAGGTACGCCCCCTCGGAATGCGCCGGAGCGCTCCGAGGTCATTGGGTGTGCCCCACGCACAACAGCTGAGGCCGCGAGAAGCAGATGTGCATACCCTAAGGGAACCGGGTGATGCTGAGGCCCTAGTGGATGAACTAGGGGGTGGTGGAAGGCTCTCGGAGGGAGTTGGGGATGCTAGCATTCCCATATCTCTCCAGGGGCGGGTTCAGCGTACCTCCCAAGGGAACACACATGCACAGCCAGTATATGCAAATAGAGCTAGTAAGGCAGATTTCGTCACGGGTGTCGGCAGGGACACGGAGGTTGCCACCCGAAATCCCTGGGTGACGACGTCCTTGCCCTCCAGGCGACATGGAGCAGAGCGGTGGGTGGCTGAGGATGGTTTCGGAGAAATCCGAAACTTTTCTAAGGCCGTCCACCCACACCGTGGAACGAGACACTCCAGAGTACGACGTTTAGAAAGCAAAGAAGCTACGAAAACTCAGCTGAGTGAATTATTCCAAAAGTATTGAAAGTATAGTGAAAAGTCAGTATTTTCAATCAGTTTCAAAGTATCGAAAATCGATAGTACGAGAGTTCCAGAAAGTTCCTGAGAATAATCGGCGAAAGAGAATAGTATAAATTTGGCGAAATAGTGTTCCAGAAAAGTCCTTCGACGAAGGTGAAATCGAAAGTTCCAGAAAGAGAATTTTACGAATCCGAATATTGGAATATTGGGTTTTCAAAGAAGAGAGAAGATTCCAGAAGGTGTGCAGGCTCAAGAAAGAAGATCTTCAGCCAACATTTTTCTGCTAGGCCAACTTGTGTTTCTTGGAGGGATATCAAGAAAAACAAACATCCCTCCAAAAAGAATTCGATTGATCACATGCATGATTGCTGGACACTTTAGTTCTTTTCAGAACTGAATAAGAAGTGTTAAATTTTTGGGACTCAGTGCGAGCCCACTATAAAAGAATTCGTATTCATTTTATATTTACTAATCCAATTTTTCTCTTTCAGCCTAGCCTGGCCTCCACCGCCGGTGGAAGCAGCGGCTCCGTATTGCCTGGATTAGATTGCGTGGTCCCGAAATCTATGCCAGGTGATGCCTACCGGATCACTGGGGTGAGTCTTCCGTTATGAGACGAGCCATTGCACTAAGGTGAGACGGGGCGGTAAAGCGCAACTTCTCTCCCGGGAGAGACACGGGTAAACTCCCTGGATAGGCGCGTTAAAACACTTAGTTTTATTTTGTAGATTTTGTTTAGCTATCGACTAATCATAATCTCTCTTTCAGCTACTCTGGTAAGTTAAATTAGGGACTTAGGGCTCTTGCTAGGAGTAGGCTAGTTTGTAAAAACCATTGGTTGGCATTTTCCCTATCATTTGCAGAATTTTCTCTTTGTAATTTTCTTTGTAAAAATGGAGAGATTCTGGGCGGCGAGAATGAGGTCGAACCCGGAGCTGGCCGAGGCACCTCAAATTAACAATTCTATTTTTTTTAATAATTCAACCAACTCCCATTCTCGACATGGCGCCCAACGTGGGGCCTTTAATCGTCATACTGATGATGAACAAAATGTCCGAAACGTCGGAAATGATGATTTTCGAAGTTTCGAAATTCCAGAAAATTCTGGACAACGAAATGGCGATTATTTCACTGTGATCAGTGAACGAACTCAATTCCTTGATAGGGAACGCCATGTACACATGCCTGAGGAGGAACGGATTCAGGTCGAAACGTTCGATCCACGAATTTCCACTGTTATGAATGATAGCGACTGGTATACTCGCTCAATGGCTTCGACACGCACCCTCGATGGTGAGCGGGCGGAAGCCTCATATTTGCAGAGTGCATCTGCTAATAATCCATTTTCCTTACTTTTCAAAACGTCGCCTACTTCCGATCCCAGCGACGAAAAATTAAGTGGGAACAGGTGGCGCCCAAACTTTAAAAACGAAGAAAGCCCAAGAAGGGTTTCTTTCGCTCCGGAGGATAATATTCCAGTTGGAAATTCTACGATAAATCCGGAAACCATAAATACTGTTGCCCCTGCTCCGCCACAAAGTGACATGGCGCAGCTGGTGCAAGTTCTCAAGGAACTAACAGGCCATTCGAAGCCGAAAACCCTTGATAGAAACAAATTACCCACTTTCAGTGGAAAAGATTCAGAAAATCCGAGATACTTCTTAAACAAATTGGTATCTGAATTCAGGAAAGCGGATTTAGATCTGGGTGATTGGGTGGCTCATGCTCGAAGTCAGCTTAAAGGTGAGGCCCAGACATGGATGAATTTATACAACGATATTAATGCCACTTGGCAATTTTTCGTAAACCGCTTCCTCGACAGATTTGATAGCCAGGAGCTACATTCACGACTCCTTGCAAAAATTTATGGAGAAAAACAGACGAAAAGTAAAACTGATATTTTCATCGGAGAGAAAATGGCCCTTATCCGTCGAGTGATGCCAAATCTGCCCGAACTGGAGGCCATACGATTAATAACAGAATTGATTGACCCTGCTATACAATCTTTTCTTCGAGATAAGCCGATTGTGAACCTTGAAGCATTCACAAGGCATTGCATACAAATAGAGGCCAGCTTGACAGCCCCAAGCTGCTTCAAAACAAATAGCAAAGCCACTGTCCAGGAATCTACCAGACAAGCTAATGTGGGTTCGAATAATGTTAACATTTCCAGAAATACGAATACCCAGAGCCAGTATAACGGAAGCTGGAGGGGTAATGGAAATTCGAATTCAAATGGATGGAGGAATTCCAACATTAATAGAAACGAAAACAGAGACTCTCAAAGAGAAAGAGAGGACTCTCGAAATTATACCAAGGGTCAATTTTCTGCTGCTCGGGGCAGAGGCTCTTATGGGAACGTGGGCCAGAGGAATCCCCCACCCACACAAAATCAAAGACCTACAGACAGTAGGCTTAACTACATAGAGGAAGAGGATGCTTACTGTTCGGGAAACGCCAGGCAGGATGCACCACCTTCGGCGATGGTGACGTCCGCTCACCAGTAAGCCGATTCCCCACTTACATTCCCAAAGTGGAAATCATCACGCATGCAAACATTTCCACCCAAACTTTGGGAAACACAAACCCTGAAAAATCTCCTTGTGTAAATACTTCAATTCAAACAGATGAGTCTGTTGAAGTCCCTATAAATAATTTTCCCCCTCTAGAGGCTTTATTGAGCCTGGAAGATGGACATATAAAGTGCAGAAAGCTTCCTAGGATCCCTGTGTGCGCCGTCGGCAAACAGGTATCTGCCCTAATAGATACGGGAGCAAGCACCAATTTTATAAGAGCAAGCCTACTTGAGGAACATGATCTGTCAAATCTCCCAAATCCGACTGCTATCAGATTAGGATGCAGAGACAATACGTCCTACAGTTTAGGACAAAAGGAGATTACGTTGGATATTGAAGGACAAGAGTTCCATATTACTGCTACAGTCTTGGAGTCGATAATTCTAGGAGTCCCATGTCTGGACGATAATGAGGCCATCCTAGATGTTAAACGAAAATGCGTGTACTTGGGAAGTGAGACCAGGCAAACGGTCTATTGGAGTCCAGTTTCAGAGAGGGCAATTGCCGAGATTCAGTTAGCGGAGTTCGCTGAAGAGCAATTTTCGCCCGAAACGAAGGACAAGATCATGGAAGTTATAACGGACTTTCCTGATGTGTTCGAGGAAACCATCAGGCAGCCGATTACTAAAGCCGTGTTACACGACATTAAGGTCAAAGAGGAACGCCCTTTCAGACGCTTTCGTTACGACAAGATGTCGGAAAGCAGGAAACAAATAGTCCATGAGGAGATAAGAAAACTCTCGGAGGCTGGCGTGATAGTGCCAAGCGACTCCCCGTACTGCTCCCCTGTAGTTCTTGTCCCAAAGAAGGACGGAAAATTGAGATTCTGTGTAGATTACAGGGAAATTAATAAGTTGATAGTTTCGGAAGCTCCAAACTTACCTCCTATTCAGGAGACTGTCAGAGAAATGGGGCAAGCAAAGATTTTTACCACACTTGACTTGAGAAACGGGTTTTGGCAAGCACCCTTAACACCGCAGTCTCAAAAGTACACAGCATTCGGAGCTCCTGACGGACAAGTGTACCAATTTAAAGTTCTGAGCTTTGGCCTGAAGAATGGCCCGGCGGTATTTCAGAAACTTATGTCCTCGGTCTTAGTCGGATATACTAATGTCTTTTGTAAAGTATATCTCGATGACATTATTGTTTATTCCCGCAATGTCGAGGAACATTGTGTACATTTGAGGAGGATTTTGGAACGCCTCAGAACTCATGGTCTATGGCTCTCTCCTCAAAAATGCCACTTCGGTTCAAGAGAACTGCATTATTTAGGCAGAATCGTCTCCGCCAAAGGAAATCGGCCACAAGAGGCTCACATCCTTAATACTATAAATTTTACTACCCCCAAATCATTGAAACAGCTCAGAGCGTTTCTTGGAACAGCCAGTTGGCTACGGGAATATATTCCCCATTTTGCAGAAATTGCGTCTCCCCTCACAGATCTCATTGATACCTAGAAGAGGTTTAAATGGACTCCTGCTGCCGAAGCAGCATTTAACAAAATAAAAGAGCTGGTCAGCCAACCACTGGAGCTTTCCAGACCCGATCCCCAGAGACCTTATTGTCTCCAGACGGACGCAAGCCTCATTGGCATGGGGGCAGTCCTGTTTCAAGAAAAATGGTAACAGGGACATTATCGCCTATGCAAGTGCGAAATTATCTAAGACTGAAAGGAAGTACCACGTAAACGAAATAGAATGTTTGGCCATAGTATGGAGCATTAAAAAGTACAGGCATTTCCTGCAGGATAAACACTTTAAATTGTACACGGATAATTCGGCACTCCTTTGGCTTGGAAAAATGAAGGACGAACGAGCGAAGTTAACACGATGGTCCTTACTGTTACAAGAGTACGATTTTGAGATCATCCACATTCCAGGGAAGCTGAATCAGCTCCCGGATTTTCTCAGTAGAAATCCGATAGACGAGCCGACAGGCCATGACATACACTCTGAAACAGAGCGGATGATATTTCCAGTCAAAGAGACTCAGGAAAAATCCCCTGTAGGAGAATTACCGACACTTACCCAAATAAGAACGTTTTATGAGGAAGTTAAAGACAGACAGAGAGATTGTCCTAGCCTCCAAAGGTTTATAGAAAGAATCATCAGAGCAAGGAATACGCCAAATCCAAATCCCTATGAGCGAAGAATTCGTGACGAGTTCGTCATAGAGGATGGCGTGCTCTACTTTACAGGCCAGGATCCTGAAAGTCGGCGGGTTGTGATACCGAAGAATTTTCTGCACCAAGTGCTTAAACGGTATCACGACGACATAGGGCATCCTGGAAGCCTAGAGACTTATCGACAAATTTCTAAGCACTTCCAACTTTCTCCCCTTAAATCTCGCATCGATGACTACATCAAGAGGTGCCTCACTTGCGCGACAACCAAACGTGCTGCCCCTCAACAGGAAATGATCCAAAGGCCAAATTGTCCGGAGAGGCCATGGGAAATCGTCTCTATAGACGCCATGGGTCCATATCCCGCATCCCGGAACGGGAACCGGTACATTCTTCTGGCAACAGATTGTTTTAGCAAATGGGTTGAAGCCAAGGTGGTACGGAAAGCCGATGCCGAAGCTGTCGTCAAATTTCTTCAGGAAGATGTCTTTGGAAGATGGGGTTACCCAAGATTAATAATTTCAGACAGTGCAGCCCAATTCAAGGGCAGAGTCTTTGAACAGTTCACAGAGCACTACCGTATTGAAATTAAGTGGTCACCTATCTATCACCAACAGGCGAATCCAATAGAAAGGCGAGTACAGGAGATTAAGAAGATGCTACGAGCTGCTTTACTAAACAAGGAGGAAAACCTTTGGGAAGAGCAGGTTCCTAGTATAATCTTCAACCTAAGGACTCGATTTAACGCCGCAACAGGGATGTCACCGAGCATGCTGCTGTTAGGCTACGAGATACCCCAGCCCGGAGAGTGGATAACTCCTTCTCAAAGGAAGAGAAAAAGAAGAAACGAGAACCGTGCAGAGCGCGTTGCAGAAGCAGCCGCCTCTTCATCAAACTACCGGAGTAAGCTTTTCCCGAATCTGGAAGACGAGCAACCAGTGTCATTTTCGCCAGGACAATGGGTTTTGTGCCGGAATTTTGGTCCGCGTCGCAAAAACTTTGGCCAGACCTGGGTCGGCCCATTCCAGGTCGAACGGCAGATCGGCCCCAACTGTTATGTGGTCCTCAAAGGAGGCTACGAACAGAATATCTCCGCCGATGATCTCCGACCAGCCCCGGATCCCAGAAGTGGCCAAGACCACTTGGATCCACGTCCAACTCCAGCCCCAGGAGAGGACGAGTAGACCGTGAACATTGTAACATATCCCTCTTTAGTCTGTAAGATAGGCCCGTGGAACACCGGACATTATTATGCCCAGAAGGTGTTATTTGTCAACGTCCCTGTAGTATAAGTACATATTGTAAAACTTATCTCCCTAACATAAGTTAGTTCGCACTTTAGCTAGCACAGGTAGTTAGGATAGCATTGTACAAGTTAGGCTAGGGCCAAAACATTGTACACCCAGTTGGGTTTAGGGGCATTGCCCATTAAAATATATTGTACTTGTGGTTTAAAAAAAATCAATAAAGAGAAAGAAAATAAAACCCTCCCGAGGCGCACGTTGCTCCGGCGGCAAAAATGTTTGGCATTCCACTAGCAGAAAAGATGTCAGCGATCTCTTGAAGGGGGGGAGTGTCATGAAAACCCAATATATTATTAAAATTTTTAACGAAGAGATTCAGAAAGAATCCAATTCAGCATTCGCCAAGAAATTTCCGTCGAGAAATGAGCTCCAGAAATTCTCGACCGAGTTTTGTTCGCCGTTCTCGAGCGCGATTGGCTAAAGCCAGGCCACGCCCTCCGAACCGCAACTATAAATATAGAGCGCTTTGCGCGACTCGACACAGTGCTCCAGAGTACGACGTTTAGAAAATGAAGAAGCTACGAAAACTCAGCTGAGTGAATTATTCTAAAAGTATTGAAAGTATAGTGAAAAGTCAGTATTTTCAATCAGTTTCAAAGTATCGAAAATCGATAGTACGAGAGTTCCAGAAAGTTCCTGAGAATAATCGGCGAAAGAGAATAGTATAAATTTGGCGAAATAGTGTTCCAGAAAAGTCCTTCGACGAAGGTGAAATCGAAAGTTCCAGAAAGAGAATTTTACGAATCCGAATATTGGAATATTGGGTTTTCAAAGAAGAGAGAAGATTCCAGAAGGTGTGCAGGCTCAAGAAAGAAGATCTTCAGCCAACATTTTTCTGCTAGGCCAACTTGTGTTTCTTGGAGGGATATCAAGAAAAACAAACATCCCTCCAAAAAGAATTCGATTGATCACATGCATGATTGCTGGACACTTTAGTTCTTTTCAGAACTGAATAAGAAGTGTTAAATTTTTGGGACTCAGTGCGAGCCCACTATAAAAGAATTCGTATTCTTGAACATTTTATATTTACTAATCCAATTTTTCTCTTTCAGCCTAGCCTGGCCTCCACCGCCGGTGGAAGCAGCGGCTCCGTATTGCCTGGATTAGATTGCGTGGTCCCGGAATCTATGCCAGGTGATGCCTACCGGATCACTGGGGTGAGTCTTCCGTTATAAGACGAGCCATTGCACTAAGGTGAGACGGGGCGGTAAAGCGCAACTTCTCTACCGGGAGAGACACGGGTAAACTCCCTGGATAGGCGCGTTAAAACACTTAGTTTTATTTTGTAGATTTTGTTTAGCTATCGACTAATCATAATCTCTCTTTCAGCTACTCTGGTAAGTTAAATTAGGGACTTAGGGCTCTTGCTAGGAGTAGGCTAGTTTGTAAAAACCATTGGTTGGCATTTTCCCTATCATTTGCAGAATTTTCTCTTTGTAATTTTCTTTGTAAAAATGGAGAGATTCTGGGCGGCGAGAATGAGGTCGAACCCGGAGCTGGCCGAGGCACCTCAAATTAACAATTCTATTTTTTTTAATAATTCAACCAACTCCCATTCCCGACAGCTCTGTCATGAAAACCCAATATATGATTAAAATTTTTAACGAAGAGATTCAGAATGAATCCAATTCAGCATTCGCCAAGAAATTTCCGTCGAGAAATGAGCATCACAATTTCTCGACCGAGTTTTGTTCGCCGTTCTCGAGCGCGATTGGCTAAAGCCAGGCCACGCCCTCCGAACCATGAATATAAATATAGAGCGCTTTGCGCGACTCGACAGAGTGTTCCAGACACCACGTTTAGTAAAAAGCGAAGAAAGTTTATTGATACACACAGTGTTCCGGCTCACTAAGTTTTAGAAACGAAAAAGCTACGTATACTCAGCTGAGTAAAATATTACAAAGTATTGTGAAAATTAGTATTTTTGAGAATTTCAAAGTATTGAAATCCAATAGTACGAGAGTTCCAGAAAGTTCCTGAGAATAATTGGCGAAAGAGAATAGTATAAATTTGGCGAAACTGTGTTCCAGAAAAGTCCTTCGACGAAGGTGAAATCGAAAGTTCGAGAAAGAGAATTTTACAAGTCTGAATATTGGAAATATTGGGTTTTCAAAGAAGAGAGAAGATTCCAGAAGGTGTGCAGGCTCAAGAAAGAAGATCTTTGGCCAACATTTTTCTGCTAGGCCAACTTGTGTTTCTTGGAGGGATATCAAGAAAAACAAACATCCCTCCAAAAAGAATTCGTTGATCGCATGATTGCTGTGGACACTTTAGTTCTTTTCAGAACTGAATAAGAAGTGTTAAATTTTGGGACTCAGTGCGAGCCCACTATAAAAGAATTCGTATTCTTGAATATTTTATATTTACTAATCCACTTTTTCTTTCAGCCTAGCCTGGCCTCCACCGCCGGTGGAAGCAGCGGCTCCGTACTGCCTGGATTGGATTGCGTGGTCCCGGAATCCATGCCAGGTGATGCCTACCGGATCACTGGGGTGAGTCTTCCGTAATAAGACGAGCCATTGCACTAAGGTGAGACGGGGCGGTAAAGCGCAACTTCTCTCCCGGGAGAGACACGGGTAAACTCCCTGGATAGGCGCGTTAAAACACTTAGTTTTATTTTGTAGATTTTGTTTAGCTATCGACTAATCATAATCTCTCTTTCAGCTACTCTGGTAAGTTAAATTAGGGACTTAGGGCTCTTGCTAGGAGTAGGCTAGTTGTAAAAATCATTGGTTGGCATTTTCCCTATCATTTACAGAATTTTCTCTTTGTAATTTTCTTTGTAAAAATGGAGAGATTCTGGGCGGCGAGAATGAGGTCGAACCCGGAGCTGGCCGAGGCACCTCAAATCAACAATTCTATTTTTTTTAACAATCCAACCAACTCCCATTCTCGACATGGCGCCCAACGTGGGGCCTTTAATCGTCATACTGATGATGAACAAAATGACCGAAACGTCGGAAATGATGATTTTCGAAGTTTCGAAATTCCAGAAAATTCTGGACAACGAAATGGCGATTATTTCACTGTGATCAGTGAACGAACTCAATTCCTTGATAGGAAACGCCATGCACATATGTCCGAGGAAGAACGTGTTCAGGTCGAAACGTTCGATCCACGAATCTCCACTATTATGAATGATAGCGATTGGTATACTCGCTCAATGGCTTCGACACGCACCCTCGAAGGTGAGCGGGCGGAAGCTTCATATTTGCAGAGTGCATCTGCTAATAATCCATTTTCCTTACTTTTCAAAACGTCGCCTACTTTCGATCCCAGCGACGAAAAATTAAGTGGGAACAGGTGGCGCCCAAACTTTAAAAGCGAAGAAAGCCCAAGAAGGGTTTCTTTTGCTCCGGAGGATAATATTCCAGTCGGAAATTCTACGATAAATCCGGAAACTATAAATACTGTTGCCTCTGCTCCGCCACAAAGTGACATGGCGCAGCTGGTGCAAGTTCTCAAGGAACTAACAGGCCATTCGAAGCCGAAAACCCTTGATAGAAACAAATTACCCACTTTCAGTGGAAAAGATTCAGAAAACCCCAGATATTTTCTGAATAAACTAGTGTCTCAATTCAGGAAAGCGGATTTAGATCTGGACGATTGGGTGGCTCATGCTCGAAGTCAGCTTAAAGGTGAGGCCCAAACATGGATGAATTTGTACAACGATATTAATGCCACTTGGCAATTTTTCGTAAACCGCTTCCTTGACAGGTTTGATAGCCAGGAGCTACACTCACGACTCCTTGCAAAAATTTATGGAGAAAAACAAACGAAAAGTAAAACCGATATTTTCATCGGAGAGAAAATGGCCCTTATCCGTCGAGTGATGCCAAATCTGCCCGAACTGGAGGCCATACGCTTAATAACAGAATTGATTGACACTGCTATACAATCTTTTCTCCGAGACAAGCCGATTGTGAACCTTGAAGCATTCACAAGGTATTGCATTCAAATAGAGGCCAGCTTGACAGCCCCTAGCTGTTTCAAAACAAACAGTAAAGCCACTGTCCAGGAACCTACTAGACAAGCTAACGTGGGTTCGAACAATGTTAACATTTCTAGAAATACTAATACCCAGAGCCAGTATAATGGAAACTGGAGGGGTAATCAGAATTCGAACTCCAATGGATGGAGGAATTCCAATACTAACAGAAATGAAAACAGAGACTCTCAAAGAGAAAGAGAGGACTCTCGGAATTATACAAGGGGCCAATTTTCTGCTGCTCGGGGCAGAGGCTCTTATGGAAACGTGGGCCAGAGGAATCCCCCACCCACACAAAATCAAAGGTCTCCAGATAGTAGACTTAACTACATAGCGGAAGAGGATGCTTATTGTTCGGGAAACGCCAGGCAAGACGCACCACCTACGGCGATGGTGACGTCTGCTCGCCAGTAAGCCGAGTCCCCACTTATATCCCAAAAGTGGAAATTGTCACTCATTCGAACATTTCCACCCAAACTTTGGGAAACACAAACCCTGAAAACATTCTTCCTTGTGTAAATATTTCAATTCAAACAGATGAGTCTGTTGAAGTCCCTGTAAATAATTTTTCCCCTCTAGAGGCTTTAGTTAGCCTGGAAGATGGACACATAAAGTGCAGAAGGCTTCCTAGGATCCCTGTGTGCGCCGACGGCAAACAGGTATCTGCCCTAATAGATACAGGAGCAAGCACCAATTTTATAAGAGCAAGCCTACTTGAAGAACATGATCTGTCAAATCTTCCAAACCCGACTGCTATCAGATTAGGATGCAGGGATAATACGTCCTACAGTTTAGGACAGAAAGAGATAACATTGGACATTGAAGGACAGGAGTTCCACATAACTGCTACAGTCTTAGCAGATCTCAATGAGTCAATAATTCTAGGAGTCCCATTTCTGGATGATAATGAGGCCATCCTAGATGTTAAACGAAAATGCGTTTACTTGGGAAGTGAGACCAGGCAAACGGTCTATTGGAGTCCAGTTTCAGAGAGGGCAATTGCCGAGATTCAGTTAGCGGAGTTCGCTGAAGAGCAATTTTCGCCCGAAACGAAGGACAAGATCATGGAAGTAATAACGGACTTTCCCGATGTGTTCGAGGAAACCATCAGGCAGCCGATTACTAAAGCCGTGTTACACGACATTAAGGTCAAAGAGGAACGCCCTTTTAGACGCTTTCGTTATGACAAGATGTCGGAAAGCCGGAAACAAATAGTCCATGAAGAGATAAGAAAACTCTCGGAGGCTGGCGTGATAGTGCCAAGCGACTCCCCATACTGCTCCCCTGTAGTTCTCGTCCCAAAGAAGGACGGAAAACTGAGATTTTGTGTAGATTACAGGGAAATTAATAAATTGATAGTTTCGGAAGCTCCAAACTTACCTCCTATTCAGGAGACTGTTAGAGAAATGGGGCAGGCAAAGATTTTTACCACACTTGACTTGAGAAACGGGTTTTGGCAAGCACCCTTAACACCGCAGTCTCAAAAGTACACAGCATTCGGAGCTCCTGACGGACAAGTGTACCAATTTAAAGTTCTGAGCTTTGGCCTGAAGAATGGCCCGGCTGTATTTCAGAAACTTATGTCCTCAGTCTTAGTCGGATATACTGATGTCTTTTGCAAAGTATATCTCGATGACATTATTGTTTATTCCTGCGATGTCGAGGAACATTGCGTACATTTAAGGAGGATTTTGGAACGCCTCAGAACTCATGGTCTATGGCTCTCTCCTCAAAAATGCCACTTCGGTTCAAGAGAACTGCATTATTTAGGCAGAATCGTTTCCGCCAAAGGAAATCGGCCACAAGAGGCTCACATCCTTAATACTGTAAATTTTACTACCCCCAAATCATTGAAACAGCTCAGAGCGTTTCTTGGAACAGCCAGTTAGATACGGGAATACATTCCCCATTTTGCAGAAATTGCGTCTCCCCTCACAGATCTCATTGATACCCAGAAGAGGTTCAAATGGACTCCTGCTGCCGAAGCAGCATTTAACAAAATAAAAGAGCTGGTCAGCCAACCACTGGAGCTTTCCAGACCCGATCCCCAGAGACCTTATTGTCTCCAGACGGACGCAAGCCTCATTTGCATGGGGGCAGTCCTGTTCCAAGAAAACGTAAACGGTAACAGGGATATTATCGCCTATGCAAGTGCGAAATTATCTAAGACTGAAAGGAAATACCACGTAAACGAAATCGAATGTTTGGCCATAGTATGGAGCATTAAAAAGTACAGGCATTTCCTGCAGGATAAGCATTTCAAACTGTACACAGATAATTCAGCACTCCTGTGGCTAGGCAAAATGAAGGACGAACGAGCGAAGTTAACACGATGGTCCTTACTATTACAAGAATACGATTTTGAGATCATCCACATTCCAGGGAAGCTGAATCAGCTCCCGGATTTTCTTAGCAGAAATCCAATAGACGAGCCGACAGGCCATGATATACACTCTGAAACAGAGCGGATGATATTTCCAGTCAAAGAGACTCAGGAAAAATCCCCTGTAGGAGAATTACCGACACTCACCCAAATAAGAACGTTTTACGAGGAAGTTAAAGACAGACAGAGAGATTGTCCTAGTCTCCAAAGGTTTATTGAAAGAATCATCAGAGCAAGGAATACGCCAAATCCAAACCCCTATGAGCGAAGAATTCGTGACGAGTTCGTCCTTGAGGATGGCGTGCTCTATTTTATAGGCCAGGATCCTGAAAGTCGGCGGGTTGTGATACCAAAGAATTTTCTGCACCAAGTGCTTAAACGGTATCACGACGACATAGGGCATCCTGGAAGCCTAGAGACTTATCGACAAATTTCTAAGCATTTCCAACTTTCTCCCCTTAAATCTCGCATCGATGACTACATCAAGAGGTGCCTCACTTGCGCGACAACCAAACGTGCTGCCCCTCAACAGGAAATGATCCAAAGGCCAAATTGTCCGGAGAGGCCATGGGAAATCGTCTCTATAGACGCCATGGGTCCATATCCCGCATCCCGGAACGGGAACCGGTACATTCTTCTGGCCACAGATTGTTTTAGCAAATGGGTTGAAGCCAAGGTGGTACGAAAAGCTGATGCCGAAGCTGTCGTCAAATTTCTTCAGGAGGATGTCTTTGGAAGATGGGGTTACCCAAGGTTAATAATTTCTGACAGTGCAGCCCAATTCAAGGGCAGAGTCTTTGAACAGTTCACAGAGCACTATCGTATTGAAATTAAGTGGTCACCTATCTATCACCAACAGGCGAATCCAATAGAAAGGCGAGTACAGGAAATTAAGAAGATGCTACGAGCTGCTTTACTGAACAAGGAGGAAACCCTTTGGGAGGAGCAGGTTCCTAGTATAATCTTCAATTTAAGAACTCGATTTAACGCCGCAACAGGGATGTCACCGAGCATGCTGCTGTTAGGCTACGAGATACCCCAGCCCGGAGAGTGGATAACTCCTTCTCAAAAGAAGAGGAAAAGAAGAAACGAGAACCGTGCAGAGCGCGTTGCAGAAGCAGCCGCTTCTTCTTCAAACTACCGGAGTAAGCTTTTCCCGAATCTGGAAGACGAGCAACCAGTGTCATTTTTGCCAGGACAATGGGTTTTATGCCGGAATTTTGGTCCGCGACGTAAAAACTTTGGCCAGACCTGGGTCGGCCCATTCCAAGTAGAACGGCAAATCGGCCCCAACTGTTATGTGGTCCTCAAAGGAGGCTACGAACAGAATATCTCCGCCGATGATCTCCGACCAGCCCCGGATCCCAGAAGTGGCCAAGACCACTTGGATCCACGTCCAACTCCAGCCCCAGGAGAGGACGAGTAGACCGTGAACATTGTACATATTCTTCTCTAGTCTGTAAGATAGGCCCGTGGAACACCGGACATTATTATGCCCAGAAGGTGTTATTTGTCAATGTCCCTGTGGAGTAAGCACATTGTAAAAATTATCTCCCTAACATAAGTTGGTTCTCATTCTAGCTAGCGCAGGTAGTTAAGATAGCATTATACAAGTCAGGCTAGGGCCAAAACATTGTACACCCAATTGGGTATAGGGGCATTGCCCATTAAAGAAAATTGTACTTGTGGTTTTAAAAAAAAATCAATAAAGAGAAAGAAAATAAAACCCTCCCGAGGCGCACGTTGCTCCGGCGGCAAAAATGTTTGGCATTCCACTAGCAGAAAAGATGTCAGCGATCTCTTGAAGGGGGGGAGTGTCATGAAAACCCAATATATGATTAAAATTTTTAACGAAGAGATTCAGAATGAATCCAATTCAGCATTCGCCAAGAAATTTCCGTCGAGAAATGAGCATCACAATTTCTCGACCGAGTTTTGTTCGCCGTTCTCGAGCGCGATTGGCTAAAGCCAGGCCACGCCCTCCGAACCGTGAATATAAATATAGAGCGCTTTACGCGACTCGACAGAGTGTTCCAGACACCACGTTTAGTAAAAAGCGAAGAAAGTTTATTGATACACACAGTGTTCCGGCTCACTAAGTTTTAGAAACGAAAAAGCTACGTATACTCAGCTGAGTAAAATATTACAAAGTATTGTGAAAATTAGTATTTTTGAGAATTTCAAAGTATTGAAATCCAATAGTACGAGAGTTCCAGAAAGTTCCTGAGAATAATTGGCGAAAGAGAATAGTATAAATTTGGCGAAACTGTGTTCCAGAAAAGTCCTTCGACGAAGGTGAAATCGAAAGTTCGAGAAAGAGAATTTTACAAGTCTGAATATTGGAAATATTGGGTTTTCAAAGAAGAGAGAAGATTCCAGAAGGTGTGCAGGCTCAAGAAAGAAGATCTTCGGCCAACATTTTTCTGCTAGGCCAACTTGTGTTTCTTGGAGGGATATCAAGAAAAACAAACATCCCTCCAAAAAGAATTCGTTGATCGCATGATTGCTGTGGACACTTTAGTTCTTTTCAGAACTGAATAAGAAGTGTTAAATTTTGGGACTCAGTGCGAGCCCACTATAAAAGAATTCGTATTCTTGAATATTTTATATTTACTAATCCACTTTTTCTTTCAGCCTAGCCTGGCCTCCACCGCCGGTGGAAGCAGCGGCTCCGTATTGCCTGGATTGGATTGCGTGGTCCCGGAATCCATGCCAGGTGATGCCTACCGGATCACTGGGGTGAGTCTTCCGTAATAAGACGAGCCATTGCACTAAGGTGAGACGGGGCGGTAAAGCGCAACTTCTCTCCCGGGAGAGACACGGGTAAACTCCCTGGATAGGCGCGTTAAAACACTTAGTTTCATTTTGTAGATTTTGTTTAGCTATCGACTAATCATAATCTCTCTTTCAGCTACTCTGGTAAGTTAAATTAGGGACTTAGGGCTCTTGCTAGGAGTAGGCTAGTTGTAAAAATCATTGGTTGGCATTTTCCCTATCATTTGCAGAATTTTCTCTTTGTAATTTTCTTTGTAAAAATGGAGAGATTCTGGGCGGCGAGAATGAGGTCGAACCCGGAGCTGGCCGAGGCACCTCAAATCAACAATTCTATTTTTTTTAACAATCCAACCAACTCCCATTCTCGACAGCTCGCGAAAACGCGTGGGATTTTGGCAAATGACCGTTAAAGTCCCGTTATCTGCGTTTTCTAGGGAGTATTTGACAAAAGTCACTAAATACTTCCTAAATCTAGGGGGATATGGAGGGTCAGAACTTCCGATATCACGATTCCTGGGACGGTCCAAAATTCGGAGAGCCCCGAGAAAAACCATAAACCAACATGATTCTTGAATGCCGAAGAAATGCACGTATTCCTTCGCCGAGGAATCTATACCCGTTTTCCGATTTGGCCTACCTGATGAGAAATCGAATTGAAATAAAATAATTTGTGAAAACAAATGGAGCCACGGAAACTTTCCACCCAACAAGAGACAGAGAGTCGAAACCTTGCTCTAAGTGTTCTGTATACCGGGTGCTCGACTGTTTGGGACCACAAATTAATAAAATTGAAAACTATTCAGGAATTTTTGGTAAATCGGGAAAACTACGTACAGTGGAGTTCCACTGGGTGGAGATTGGGGACTTTACATCATACAGGGTCAGACTAGACTAGGGACCTGAATATAATGCAAAAATCTAAGATTATTCGACTGGCTTCTAGGTGAAAATTGAGAGTTATCAAGTGTAAATATGGCTCACTAAAGGTGACCATACACAAAAAAACATCGTAGGAGCGCGGCGAGCTTGCCCTGCGACAAGTTTTCTACTACTAAGTCTAACTGAGCCGACGGGGAAGGCTGCTTCCCTTCGTCTAAGCTCGACTTAAGTACCTTGGTCTAGCACACTTCTCGGATACAGGGTAGTCGACATCGTCAACTCACGGTATTCCCCGGTAGTACGTACCTGGGGGACGTCTCCGTCGAGACGTCGAGACGTTTCGGAGAATAGACGCCTGGCGTCTAAGTCATCCGACGGCAGAGGTGTTCGAGAAAGGTTACACAGGAGTCCGTGCTGGCTAAGATCACGAAGTACGCCCCCTCGGAATGCGCCGAAGCGCTCCGAGGTCATTGGGTGTGCCTCACGCACAACAGCCAAGGCTGGATACGGATGTGCATATCCTAAGGAAACCGGGTGATGCTGAGGCCCTAGTGGAAGAACTAGGGGTTGGTGGAAGGCTCTCGGAGGAAGTTGGAAATGTTCGCATTCCCATATCTCTCCAGGGGCGGGTTCAGTGTACCTCCCAAGGGACATCCCATGCACAGCCTTCATATGCAACAAGAGCTATACAGGCAGATTTCGGAATAGGTGTCGGCAGGGACACGGAAGTTGCCACCCGAAATCCCTGGGTGACAGCATCTTTGCCCTCCAGGCGACCTGGAGCAGAGCGGCTGGTGACTGATGATGGTTTCGGAAAAATCCGAAACTTTTCTAATGTCGGCCACGCACACCGGTTTTCGAGACATGGCGCCCAACGTAGGGCTGCTGAAGAAAGACCATCTTCAGGTATCTGCGAATGTAGCCTTCCTCCGACCAACAGATTTAGAGTTCGGGATCTCTCTCCTGAGAGACTTCCAGTCAATGCAAACATGGTTATGGGTGAACCTGAAACCCTTTGGCGCCCATATGGCACGTTTACCCGGTTGCCAACCGGGAATTGCCACTTTAGGGAATCAGAGGATGTCCCTAGAAATGTTCAAATCGTTGCTTCCAACCCCGGTAATGTCCACAGGAGTGGGTATTACCCAATGAGGAGGCCAGCGCCTACAGCCTGGGTTCAGGAGAACCCCAGGAGGGCAGTGACGGGGGTCGACGACGTGCTCGTGCGACTCGCGGACCTGCTGGAGGATAGACGTCGGAGAACCCTTAACCGTGTTGATGGTGGTTTAATCAACAATAAACCACATCCTAGTTTCAGTGGGCTTCCTCACGAAGATCCGATTCAGTTTATTCAATGCTGTGAGGATTATCTAGGGGCTTTGATACAACCGTCTGGGTGAGCGGTGCAGCTCAGTGGCTCAAGGGAGCTGCCCAGCAGTAGTATGCTCCATATCGTAATTCACGCCTAAAGTGGCAGTTTTTCACTAACCGGCTCCAAGAGCGTTTCTACAATGATTTGTTGGTCTCCAGTTTAGAGGCGGAATTCTTTGGCACTGACCAGCCGAAGGGAGAATCGATAACTTCCTTCATCTTGAGCAAGTGGAGTCTCTCATAGAGGCTCTACCCAGAGATGGACGAAGGAAGGGTAGTACGGTTAATCTTAAACCGGATTAAGCCACAGATAAAAGTCCATTTACAATTGCATGGTTTTGCAACAATTGAAGAGCTGACATAAAAAGCTGTTGCTGTCGAGACGCTACTTTGCAGCACCAGCCCAAGTGTACACTCAGGGCCGAAACTTGTTTCGAACACCAACAGACCTCATCAGGCCGACGATGTGCCACCTAAGCGTCCTCAGGGACAGACACAGGTCAGCAGGGATTCGAACCAGGCTAGGTCCAGTAACGTAAACAATAATGGCAATAAACTTCAGAATTTCGATCGGTCGAAGCGTTCTGGAGGAAACAACGTTTCATCGAACGGATGTTTCACTTGCGGGGGGGCTCACTGGAACAAAGATTGCCCTCAGCAAAATAATAACAAGAACGGCCCTGAACATCAGAGTTCGAGTACGAAACCGTTCGATCAGGCCAATAAGGCACATGCGGTTGATACCTTACAGGCGAGTAAAATCTCGCGTCGTAAGAAGTCAGTTAAGGACGCAGACAAAATCACAGTTTGTGAAGATTCAAAAAACTCCAACAGGAGCCATCAGGGGGCTCCATCGGAGTAAGCACTCCTTCAACACCGTTTTGCGGTTCTGTGACAGTGTTGGACTGTCATAGAAATTTTGCAGCTTGTATTTCCAACAAGGAGGAGGAGGTGTTCCAGGATGTTGAAGCTGGAGTCGTTTCAGCCGAAACGCCACCGTCATCAGGCAAACTACATTGGGCAGACCGGTCAGATTGTGAATCCGTTCGTTTCAGTGTGGTAGATGAGCGTGTGGATCGCGCCACTGGTGGTAGGCGTAAAAAAGTTCACTCGTCGGCGGACTTTAAACGTAAAGTTTCGAAAGTCGTCTCAACTGGGAAAAGTTCCATGTTGGGAACAACATCTTTCGGGGTCAGCAATTCAATTTCTGGTTCATGGAGCTCTGAATTCGTTGATACACCCCAGGTCGACGTCTGTGGGTCTCCTAGGCCACAGCGTCACTCGTTGGTGCGTTCGGAAACGAATCATCGGGAACTCGGAGGATCCGTGCACAAGGAGGTTGCCACTAGGGCACACCACACCAGCCACGGGTCAGGTATAAGCACACGTCGTGTTAGGGAACTGCAACATAGGAAAGATTGTGATTCAGCAGGTAGGGAAGGAGATGTCGTCGAAGGCGGCGCACTTTTCTCGTCCCAAGTTCGGAAGGAAGAAGTCATCGAGAGAGATGCACTTCCTTCGCTTCCAGTCGGAAGTAGTGAGGTCACCAAAGGTGGTGGTCTGTCACTTACTTCCACACAAGACGGCGCTACCGGAGCAGGTGCTTGCCAAGTCTCAGTAATTGGGGGCCTAGTACATGGGATCACACGAGCTGATCGCCATGCCCTGCGAACAATTACTGGAGGCGTAGAAGGCTTGCCGCTCAAGAGGGGTACACGTCAAGTTCGGGGCGGAGGCGAGGTTCTCGGAGCAGATGATCGTCGAGTCAAAACGTCGACTGCAGCAGTTGCTATAGTAGCTGAGGGAAGTCACAAGTCGGAACTACAGAGTTTCATCGAAACCGACCCACTCCGGACTAGGTCCGAAAAGGAACAGCTCGGTACAGAGTGCCTATACCGTCGCCAGCAGGTTAGTTTATCTAACAACAGCGTAGGGGGTCCATCGCATCAGTTACCACGAATCGAGGTTGAACTGATGGGTCACTACATTAGGGCGTTAGTGGACTATGGTAGTTCGCTGAACCTAGTAAAACGTAGTTTGTTGCCTGTCACTTGGAAGGTTGATATGAATCAAGTGACACCTTTGCAACTTGCATGCAATGGTCGTGGCATCTCCACCTTAGGGGAGACAGAGGTCGAACTTATGATAGATGGAGTTGTGCACGGGGTTGTACTGCATGTGGTGGATGATCCTGAGGAAGATCTTCTGCTCGGGTGTCCCTGGCTGGCAGCAAACGGGGTCGTGGTCGATTTTGCAAGTCGTTCCATTTGCGTTGGACAGTTCGGTCGAACTATTCGCTGGAAGGAGGAGATCGGTCCTCTTCCAGGGAAGCTACCACATCCTTCTCAAAAGGTCGTTGTTCTTCAAAGTTCCAGAGGGAGTCTTCACCAAGTGACGTCGGAGCAGCAGACGAAGCAGCAGGAGCAGCGGCCGCCTCAGGAAGCACGTTGTAGCAGGGGCTACAACACAAGGGCTTGGCGACAGAGACCTAATGAGGTAAACGAAATCGCCAAGGATTGGAAAAGAAGGAAGAAACCTTTTAGGGGGCTGGTAGAACCCAGGGCGTTGGGTCGTCAAGCATCGACTAGGACTGAGGTCCGCCACGTCGAAAGACCAAGGGAAGTCGTTCAAACTTGGGATCCGGGAGGCACCATTGCCTAAAGGATCAAGAGGTTGAGGAGGATTCCACACAAATGGAACGCGACTCAGACTGCGCGGAGAAGGACGGAGTATCCCGTAGGAGTCCATTGCCAGTGGTGAACTCTGGCCTATCGGATGTCAGCAGGGCTGACGGAAATCCAGCAGTGGGAGGGCGGGCTACTATGGAAGTAGACGCTTTCACCTACCAGGCGGTCGTTTCCGGCCATGTCTCGAGTTCTAGTTATGACTTTGATTTGGAAGCTGCTATCCGATACAGTGGCCACTGACAAACTCCGCCCGTCAGTATGTTTCGTTGACCGGGTCTGACGAAGATCCCGTACCAGCCCAGAGCTACAGCGAAGCTCCTAGAGTTAGTAACAACTGTACTGAGAACGATTCCGACATGGAGGATGACGTTCCAGTAATTTTGGTGGTTCCAGCTATGGTTCATCAGAGTGCGGAAGGTGACTATTAGGTTACTATGGAAGTAGACGCTTGTACCCACCAGGCGGTCGTTTCCGGCCATGTCTCGAATTCTAGTTATGACTTAGATTTGGAAGCTGCTATCCGAGCGTTAGCACTTTCAACAAGGGGGTCTCCATCACCATCGGTGGTCGACCCGAAAGAAAATGTGAGACAGGAAGGCTCAGTAAGGACTGAGATTCCTAGCATGAATACAGAGCGGCGAAGGTGATGCCGGATTGTGGCAATGGACTCCGACCAAGCTCTGATCCAGTGGCAACCGACAAACTCCGCCCGTCAGTATGTTTCGGTGACCGGGTCTGACGAAGATCCCATACCAGCCCAGAGCTACAGCGAAGCTCCTAGAGTTAGTAACAACTATACTGAGAACGATTCCGACATGGAGGATGACGTTCCAGTAATTTTGGTGGTTTCAGCCATGGTTCATCAGAGTGCGGAAGGTGACTATTAGGGAGTTAACGTAAATTTAGCTCTTGTCGGTTGTTTCGTTTGGAAATAACTTCGACCAAGTTAAACTCTTTATTCGGGATGTGTCGCAGGGCAGGCTCGCCGCGCTCCTACGATGATTTTTTTTGTGTATGGTCACCTTTAGTGAGCCATTTTTACACTTGATAACTCTCAATTTTCACCTAGAAGCCAGTCGAATAATATTAGATTTTTGCTTTATATTCAGGTCCCTAGTCTAGTCTGACCCTGTATGATGTAAAGTCCCCAATCTCCACCCAGTGGAAATCCACTGTACGTAGTTTTCCCGATTTACCAAAAATTCCTGAATAGTTTTCAATTTATTGATTTGTGGTCCCAAACAGTCGAGCACCCGGTATACAGAACACTTAGAGCAAGGTTTCGACACGCTAGTCTCTTGATGGGTGGAAAGTTTCCGTGGCTCCATTTGATTTCACAAATTATTTTATTTCAATTCGATTTCTCATCAGGTAGGCCAAATCGGAAAACGGGTACAGATTCCTCGGCGAAGGAATACGTGCATTTCTTCGGCGTTCAAGAATCACGTTGGTTCATGGTTTTTCTCGGGGCTCTCCGAATATCGGACCGTCCCAGGAATCGTGATATCGGAAGTTTGACTTTTGTCAAATACTCCCTAGAAAACGCAGATAACGGGACTTTAACGGTCATTTGCCAAAATCCCGCGCGTTTTCGCGAGCTAGGGTTTTGTTCTGCCAAGGGCGACGCCCACTTTGGCCCTCTAGGCCAATGGGTGTCACGGATTCAGCAACTAGGATTGCATAAATATGCAAGCAGCGAAGAAGCCCACAGCCACTCTTTCTTGTCGAATTGCAGTGTAATAATCAATTTCGTGTTTCCGTTAAATAACTAACTTTTGTTTGGCTTTACCTTTTGTCACTGCAATTCATCGTTTTGGCTAGCAGTTAGAGTCAGGTTCTCGGTAATAATCAATCATTTAACGGTAGATTCATAACGTTTTGTTTCTATCTTAAAAGGGGTTAGACTCACTTGTACGGTTTACAAGTGTTTTATTCGCGCTACGAAATTACGTTGATAGGTAGTTTAACTCTCGTGCAATAATCAAGTGTAAAGTGATCTTTTGCAACGGACACTTAGGGATTTAACTTCATCAATGTTATTTCCCGACTTAATACCTGTACGCGACGTTGACGGAAAATCCCCATCGTATGAAAAGGGGTCAAGCACCAAAACGATATCTCACCTGATACAATCGGCTCGATCGTAGAGTTCCACGAAGATGTATCGTTCGAGCTTAAATTCCTCGGCCTGTCAAGACATCATTAGCTGCGACTTTGTCGTTGGCGAGCCACATTTCCAGTGGTACCTAGGGGTTTCGCGTCCTTCCCATACCTATTTCCTGCGGCTGTTCTCGGCTTTTCCACCTGAGACAGTCTGGTTAGGCTCCGTGATCCTTTTACCCAAATCTCTGTCTTGGTTTTTTGTCACGTTCATTTGTCGATTTTTAAAGTAAAACTTTTTAAGTTTTCAATTTTTCCTTTTTGGTACTTCACACAATTTTTGAAGTTAGGAAATTTTATTTAGATAGTTTTTCTAAACTGTGAATCCTTCCACCCTCGTCCATTTCCCGGCGAGGTCTTGTTAGGTGTTAGGTCAGTTAGCTATAGGGTGACCCTTCTCATCGTCACACTTGAGTTGGGTCGACGCGAGGTCGATTTCAGTGCACTTCTCCTTTGCCACACACTTGCACACGCAAGTAGCCCGACAATTTATTGCAGCTGTAATTATTGTCCTTAGAGCAATGACGAGTATGAGATTGAGATCTCATATGCTCGCGGAGGAGAATACCCAGCCGTGTTTGCCGGCGTTGGGCATTCTCGAACACCTCCGCCGTCGGATGACTTAGACGCCAGGCGTCTATTCTCCGAAACGTCGCGACGCACATAGGGGTATTTGGCCTATCTAGGCGGACAAAAGTCGATTTCGTAAAAGTCGCGCCAGGTGGAAACAAACCACTGCCTGATAAACTTGAATAGTGGGGGCAACAATAGAAGAATTCTTCACCCAGCTCTCGGCTGTCTTCTGACGGCAACATTAGTCAGAACTTGACCATAGGTGTAAGTGTACGGTATTTTTCACACAATTGTTTGGGAACCGGCAAGTTTGTCAGTCAGTATTTTTGGTTTGAAGTTAATTGGGAACAAAGTAGTGATGGATCTTGATAACACAGGTAAGAACGCACACATTGTGAGTCATGTTTACTTCACTGTTTTTAATGTTTCATGATGTTTAAGCGAAATAATTTTTTTTTATCTTTTTGTTATTATTTAACTACTTCTCAACAATCATAAAGCAATTTATTGTATTTCAGGGTGCGTCCCACTGAATTATTTTGAATTGTTATAAAGTTAAGAACTTGTACAAATGAACTGTAAATAAATTAGCCGCGGAAACCCGTGAATTTTGGTGAAATATGGTCATTGTGTGAGATAGTAGCAAATTTATAAATTTTTATTTTCAAATTTATTTTGGTGTAAAACAGTTTTTTTTATTTTCAGGTTCACAAGGTGGCTCGGGCGATAGAGTGATGACCCGAAAATCAATGTATTATCAATTCCAACAGCAAAATTTACCTAGTTTTGACGCAAAACTAGAATACTTACAAAACTATATTTTATCGTTGGAAGACACCCCCGAAGACCAAATTAAGGACCTTAAGCATAAATTTTCATATATTAAGTCTTAATTCAAACGAAGATGGATAAAAGCACATAAAAAGGAAGATATATTTAAAAAAAAAAATGTAGAATGGTTACAAGGAACATTCCAAATTCCGAAAGTTCTGCAACAACGTTCTGGTCGACCACCGAAGTGACAGAAGCAAAAGAAGAAAAACAGTAGAACTGCGCAGTGCTGCAGATGAAGATCTGTTGGTGCATGCTGCTCAGATAAAATTGAGAACTTCTGGAAAGAGGGATGCATCTTATTTACTAAAAAAATAGCCAAGTCTCCTAAACGAGCTCAAAAATACAAGAAAGCATACTTCACCGTTCTACAGAGGAAGGAAACACAACTGACTCCGATGCTCGCCCTCTCAATGTTTGTGGAAGCCGATCTCTCTAGGCAACAATACGAAGTAGTTAGAAATACGAATAAAAAGTATTATCCAAGCTACAATGTACTACAAAAAGCAAAACGAGATTGTTACCCTCCTAAAGAATCCTACCAAGTGAGTGAAACCTGCACGGAAATTAATTTACAAGATGTGCTCGATCATACCGTTAGACGGTTATTAACACATTTAGAAGAGGTCTTGAATTATTTAAGTCAAGAAGAACGACAAACATTGAAGATAATATGTAAGTGGGGTTGTGATGGATCACAGAAAACCCAATTCAAACAAAAGATGCTAAATGATGCTTCTGATGACTCCAACATCTTCGAAAGTTGTTTTGTGCCAATTCAATTAGTGTGTGGTATCAAAAAAAGTAAATTGGTTTGGCAAAATCCAACTCCATCTTCGCCACGATATTGTCGTCCCATCAGAATAAGGTTTGTGAAAGAGTCTGTCGATATTACCAACGAGGAAATAAACTATATAAAAAACGTCATAGATTCTTTACATAACACCGAATTTATATTGGGGGATAAATATTTTTCCGTGAAACATGTTATGATGCTTACCATGGTAGACGCAAAAGTGTGTAACGCAGCCACTCAGACAACATCTACAATGAGGTGTTACATTTGTGGTGCTACTTCTAAACAATTTCATGATCTGATTGTCGAAAAGTATGCTGCTTCAGATTCGCTTTCCTTAGGCCTGTCTATTCCGCACGCCAGAATCCGTTTGTTTGAGAGTTTGTTGCACCTGTCTTACGAATTGCCTGTGAAAAAATGGCAACTGAGGTCAGATAGTGACAAAGCCATTGTCAAACAAAGAAAGGCAGAAATACAAGAAAGATTTAGAAGAGAAATAGGCTTAATAGTGGATGTACCGAAAGCCGGCTTTGGCAATACAAATGATGGCAATATCAGCAGGCGATTTTTTGCCAATCCACAATTAGTCGCTGAAATCACAGGAGTGGATTTTGATTTGATTTACCGATTTGAAGTCATTTTAGAAGTAATTTCAAGCGGTCACAAGGTGAACTTAAACAAATTTGGCAGCTATGCTATTGAAACTGCAAAACTGTATGTAGGATTGTATTCGTGGCATCCGATGACACCGACAATGCATAAAATCCTTGTCCACGGTGCAACCGTTATAGAAAAGGCATTATTGCCTATCGGATTGCTTTCGGAAGAAGCCGTAGAAGCACGGAATAAGCATTTAGGCAATACCGACAGAACTTCGCCAGGAAGTTTTCAAGGGAGTCTTGTAACCTTGATGTTATAAATAGGCTACTGCTGAGCTCGGATCCTCTTATAACTAGCATGAGACCAAAACACATGAAACTTTCAAAACCCTTTTTAAAAGAGACACAGAAATTGTTACTTCCAGCTGAGGCAAACCCACCACGTGTGAATAATTCTGTTTCAGATCAATCCACAGAAGATGTAGATGACTCCTCAGATGACGAATCATGGTCCTCGTCATCATCATGATCTAATTGTGTTGTATTTTTATACATACCGTGCCCGCCATAAAGTATGTTAGTAACATATGGCAAATATTTCAATTGCAGAGTACTGGAAAAAGTAATGGCAGCAAATTTGAGAAAATACAGTGAATAGACTAAAAGTAAACTTGAAACTAGTGCGCCAAATTGAATAGGCTCAAAGTTTATGTGCGAAGTGAAACGCTCATAACACTATCCGTGGAATTCAGATATAGCTGATAGATACGAACCATTTTAATAGCGAGTATCCTGGCAAAAACCCTTTTTTTTTTCAAACTGTTGCTATCTGGTATATATGAAATGAGAAAATGTTGTCTTCATCATCAAAATACAAACATTGCAATTATCCATTTTCTTGATTTATTGCTTGAAACTCCGTATATGAGTACAAAAATAAATTCGATGTAACTTTTTCATCTAACTTTTTTCGATATCTTGTCAATTTACCCCACATTCTATTGCCCTATAGAATTTTTTTTTTCAATTTCCTGGCACATCGGTGATCACGTGACATATGTCAAAATCAACTTTCAGGTTGTCGGACATGCACAACCAATCACCAAAACACTTTTTTCTTCTCCAATTCTCCAATAATAAACTATTTTCCCATATGTTACGTACTTTATGACTGGCACTGTATATTCATTAAACTGGGTCATAACTATTTGCTTTTTCAATTTATCACAAAGTACATCAAAAACAATAGCTATATTAAAAGCATAATTCGTTTGGAATAAATAGAGTAAGATATATAATTTTGGCCGCTCAGATCGGCCAAATACCCCTATGTGCGACGTCTCGACGGAGACGTCCCCCAGGTACGTACTACCGGGGAATACCGTGAGTTGACGATGTCGACTACCCTATCACCGAGAAGTGTGCTAGACCAAGGTACTTTAGAGTCGAGCTTAGACGGAGGGAGGCAGCCTTCCCGTCAGCTCAGTAAGACTTAGTAGTCGATTACGCGGGAGTTGTTACAACTCCACCTTTGGAAGCGCGATTTGAACGATTTCGATTAATGAAAAATATTTCTGTTTGTAGGTCGGAAGGTTACACAGGAGTCCCTGCTGGCGAAGATCGCGAAGTACGCCTCCTCGGAATGCGCCGAAGCGCTCCGAGGTCATTGGGTGTGCCTCACGCACAACAGCCAAGGCTGGATACGGATGTGCATACCCTAAGGGAACCAGGTGATGCTGAGGCCCTAGTGGAAGAACTAGGGTGTCGTGGAAGGCTCTCGGAGGGAGTTGGGAATGTTCGCATTCCCATATCTCTCCAGGGGCGGGTTCAGTGTGCCTCCCAAGGGACATCCCATGCACAGCCTACATATGCAACAAGAGCTATACAGGCAGATTTCGGAATAGGTGTCGGCAGGGACACGGAAGTTGCCACCCGAAATCCCTGGGTGACGGCGTCTTTGCCCTCCAGGCGACCTGGAGCAGAGCGACTGGTGACTGAAGATGGTTTTGGAAGAATCCGAAACTTTTCTAAAGTCGGCCATGCACACGCATTTTCGAGACAAGTTGTCTCGAAATCACGTGTCCCTGCCGACACCTAGTTCGAAATCTGCCTGCATAGCTCTATTTGCGTATCTAGGCTGTGTATGGGATGTCCCTTGGGAGGTACGCTGAACCCGCCCCTGGAGAGATATGGGAATGCAAACATTCCCAACTCCATCCGAGACCCTTCCACCACCCCCTAGTTCTTCCACTAGGGCCTCAGCATCACCCGGTTCCCTTAGGGTATGCACATCCACATCCGGCCTCCGCTGTTGTGCGTGAGGCACACCCAATGACTTCGGAGCGCTTCGGCGCATTCCGAGAAGGCGTACCTCGCGATCTTCCACAGCATGAACTCCTCTGCAGCCCTCCGATCTACAAACAGAAATATTTCTAGTTAAACAAAATTGTTCCAAACACGCTACCAAAGGTGGAGTTGTAACAACTAACTCCAACTGAGCCGACGAAGAAGGCTGCCTCCCTCTGTCTAAGCTCGACTCCAAAGTACCTTGGTCTAGCATACTTCTCGGGGACAGGATAGTCGACATCGTCAACTCACGGTATTCCCCGGTAGTACGTACCTGGGGGATGTCTCCGTCGAGGCGTCGCGACGGTGCGGAGAATAGACGCCTGGCGTCTGAGTCATCCGACGGCAAAGCTGTCCAAAAAAGCCCAACGCCTGCAAACACGGCTTGGGTATTCTCCTCCGCGAGCATATGAGATTTCAATCTCATATTCGTCATTGCTCTAAGAACATTAATTACGGTTGTAATGAATTGTCGGGCTACTTACGTGTGCAAGTGTGTAGCAAAGGAGAAGTGCACTGAAATCGACCTCGCGTCGACCCAACTCAAGTGTGACGATGAGAAGGGTCACCCTATAACTAACTGACCTAACACCTAACAAGACCTCGCCGGGAAATGGACGAGGGTGGAAGGATTCACGGTTTAGAAAAACTATATAAATAAAATTTCCTAACTTCAAAAGTGTGTGAAGCACCAAAAAGGAAAAATTGAAAACTTGAAAATTTTTACTTTAAAAATCGACAAATCAACGTGACAAAAAACCAAGACAGAAATTTGGGTAAAAGGATCATGGAGCCTAACCAGACTTTCTCAGGTGGAAAAGCCGAGAACAGCCGCAGGAAATAGGTATGGGAAGGACGCGAAACCCCTAGGTACCACAGGAAATGTGGCTCGCCAACGACAAAGTCGCAGCTAATGATGTCTTGACAGGCCGAGGAATTAAAGCTCGAACGATACAATCTTCGTGAAACTCTACGATCGAGCCGAGTGTATCAGGTGAGATCTCGTTTTGGTGCCTGACCCCATTTCATACGATGGGGATTATCCTTCAACGTCGCGTACAGGTATTAAGTCGGGAAATAACTTTGATGAAGTTAAATCCCTAAGTGTTCGTTGCAAAAGATCACTTTACACTTGATTATTGCACGAGAGTTAAACTACCTATCAACGTACTTTCGTAGTGCGAATAAAACACTTGTAAACCGTACAAGTGAGTCTAACCCCTTTTTAAGATAGAAACAAAACGTTATGAATCTACTGTGAAATGAATTATTATTACCGAGAACCTGACTCTAACTGCTAGCCCAAACGATGAATTGCAGTGACAAAAGGCAAAGCCAAACAAAAGTTAGTTATTTAACGGAAACACGAAATTGATTATTACACTGCAGATCGACAAGAAAGAGTGGCCATGGGCTTCTTCGCTGCTTGCATATTTATGCAATCCTGGCTGCTGAATCCGCGACACCTATTGGCCTAGAGGGCCAAAGTGGGCGTCGCCCTTGGCTGAACAAAACTCTAGCTCGCGGAAACGCGCGGGAAATTGGCAAATGACCGTTAAAATCCCGTTATCTGCGTTTTCTAGGGAGTATTTGCCAAAAGTCACTAAATACTCCCTAAATCTAGGGGGATACGGAAAGTCAGAACCTCCGATATCACGATTCCTGGGACGTTCCGATATTCGGAGAGCCCCGAGAAAACCCGTAAACCAACGTGATTCTTGAACGCCGAAGAAATGCACGTATTTCTTCGCCGAGGAATCTATACCCGTTTTCCGATTTGGCCTACCTTATGATAAATCGAATTGAAGTAAAATAATTTGTGAAAACAAATGGAGCCACGATAAGTTTCCACCCAACAAGAGACTAGCGTGTCGAAACCTTGCTCTAAGTGTTCTGTATACCGGGTGCTCGACTGTTTGGGACCACAAATTAATAAATTGGAAACTATTTAGGAATTTTCGGTAAATCGGGAAAACTACGTACAGTGGAGTTCCACTAGCTGGAGATTGGGAACTTTACATCATACAGGGTCAGACTAAACTAGGGACCTGAATATAATGAAAAAATCTGATATTATTCGACTGGATTCTAAGTGAAAATTGAGAGTTATCAAGTGTAAAAATGGACACTAAAGGTGACCATACACAAAAAAACTCATCGTAGGAGTGCGGCCAGCCTGCCCTGCGACACCCCCTTACTAAAGAGTTTTACTTGGTCGAATTTGTCTCCAAACGAAACATCCGACAAAAGCTAAAATTGCGTTAACTCCCTAATAGTCACCTTCCGCACTCTGATGAACCATGGCTGGAACCACCAAAGTTACTGGAATGTCATCCTCCATGTCGGAATCGTTCTCAGTACAGTCTTTACTACCTCAAGGAGCTTCGCTGTAGCTCTGGGCTGGAACGGGATCTTCGTCAGACCCGGTCACCGAAACATACTGATGGGCGGAGTTTGTCGGTGGCCACTGGATCGGAGCTCGGTCGGAGTCCAGTGCCACAATTCAGCATCTCCTTCGCCGTCCTGTACTCGTACTAGGAATCTCAGACCTTACTGAGCCTTCCTGTCTGACATTCTCTTTCGGGTCGACCACCGATGGTGATGGAGACTTTCCTGCTGAAAGTGCTAACTCTCGGATAGCGGATAGAAGGCGGCTTCGGACTGCCCCCAGTCGTCGGCCTAGGTGTGACTTCCCCTGTCACTTCTTGGTCAGCGTGGGCGGACTCTGGCTGATCCGGACCTGGGCCACCATCGTCGTGGTGGGAGCCAGCCGGCAAAGTCTTGCTTACCCAAGAACGGATATCGTCTACGTGCATCAGCCTCTCGGTGCCATTCCTATCTATGAGGAAACTGTCTCGCCCCATCACCCTCGTGATCAAATGCGTTCCTGACAGTGTACCTCCAAAATTTCCTTTGACGAAGTTTATAACTAAAACGAGGTCGCCGACCCCGTAGGTCCGTGGCGACGTTGGATCTTTATCAGGGAATAAATTCCTCTGATAAACTGCCTGACGTCTGGCTGCTTTTGCAAGACGTTTTTGCCTATCTTCGGGGCTATTATGTACCGGATCTTGGTACACAGGTAGCCTCCAATCACCTGGACGACCAGGTGTATATCCTGACAATAACTCCTCTGGAGTCTCCCTTGTTGCTCTATTCTTACGGTTTCGTAAGCAACAGAGACTTGCAGCCAGACCTTCTTCCCAAAACCTTTTCGAAGTGGCTTCCAGCATCCTTGCTCTTAGACACTTCTTCAGTTCCTGGACCCTTCGCTCGACAGGGTTCGCCTGTTGATGAAAAACAGGTGAAAATTTTACCTTGATATTCTTCTAATCGTAGTACTTCAGCAGATGATTGCTTTGAAACTGCGGGCCGTTCTCAGAGATGACGACTTCTGGACAACCCCAACAAGACAAAACCTCTTCGTCTAGAAAACGAGGAATTACCTACGAAGTGCATGTCTTAGTGGCCTTGGCTTCAATCCACTATGAGAACATATCGACAGTAATCACCACGAACCTGTTTCCCCTCATCGAGACTGCATAGGGCCACAAGACGTCAAGAGCCAGCATCTGCCACGGTCGCTTCGGCACACTTATCCGTTGCGAAGCCGCTTTCTGATGCCTTACGGCTTTGACGCACTGGCAGACTAGGCAACCTCTCACGTAGGCCCGGACGTAGTCCTCCATGATAGGCCACCAATTGTGCCGCTTCAGGGCATGTAAAGTTTCCTCTTGACCAGGATGACCAGCGGTCGGGTGCTCGTGGTAGTAAGCCGACACGTCCTCGCGGAGCGCCTCGGGCACATACAAAAGCCGCTTACCAGCAGAAGAAACGTAGACAACTCCTTGGACATCTGAAAATTTATTGATGAAACGAAGATCGTCCCTGGACATAGGACCCAACTTCTGTATCGTTCTGATGCGTGCCTTTAAACCTTGCGTCTTCCTATCTATGGCCTGCTGCTGCATGACCACTTCAGCCGGCGTCTCTACGACGCTCACTACACCTTGGTGTTCTGAAAGTTGCACCTTCATAGATTGCAACCCCATACGTTCTACATCAGCATCCAAGTCTTCACCGTGAGACCCCGAGGGATTACGGGACAAGAAATCAGCTAGCTGATTGTCTCGACCTGCGACGTGCTCCACAGTGAAGGAATACTCCTGTAGAAGTAATGCCCAACGAGTTAACTTCGCCTTTACGTCCTTGAACTTGGACAACCAAGTTAACGCTTTGCTATCCGTCCGAAGGATGAATGGACGGTCTTCGAGATAATGTCGGTATCGCTTGATACCCCAAACAATGGCTAAACATTCAGTCTCGTTCACATGATAGTTTAGTTTCGCGCCCTTGAGCTTGGCACTAGCATGTGAAACGATACTTTTGTCGCCGTGACAATCGACTTGATAGAGGACTGCAGCGATGCCTACCCCAGATGCATCTGTCTGCAGGAAAAATGGGAGAGTCATGTCTGGCCTGGCCAAGACCATCGGACGGCCCACGACTTCCTTGATCCTCTCAAACGCCTCCAATGCTTGAGAGTTCCTTTTAAGGTCTCGACCTTTCTTCGATTTCAGCATGTCACTTATCGGAGCCTCTAACTACGCAAAGTTCGGAATGAACTCCCGTAGCCAACCAACGGTGCCCAAGAATCCTCGGACCTGAGAGACATTCTTGGGTAGCGGGAATTGTTGAACCGCTAACACATGACCTGGCATTATATCGTTTGACGTTTCCGTCACCACATGCCCCAATTACTCCAGCCTACGCTGAGCGAAGTTGCACTTCTTCAAACTACACCACAGGCCATGTGCTCTGAACCTCTCCAGCACAAGGCGGAGATGGTAGAGGTTCTCCTGTTCATCTTCGCTGTAAATTATTATGTCGTCCAGATAGACTTTGACGAATTTATCGACATAACCAACCAACACTTCCGTCATAAGAATTTGGAAACTTCCAGGTGCATTCGAAAGACCAAACGGCATTGAATTGAACTCATAACAAGCTCCATCAGGTGTAGCAAAAGCTGTGTACTTTTTACTAGCCTCATCCATGGGTACCTGCCAAAACCCAGACTTCAGATCTAGGGAAGTGAGCACTCTCGCTGTTCAGAGCTCTTTGATAGTCTCGTGAATACCTGGCAATACCGACGACTCTGGTATTGTCAGACTATTCAACTTCCTGTAGTCGACACGAAACCGAGCCGTACCGTCCTTCTTCGTGACGATAACAACCGGGCAAATAAAGGCAGAATGGGACCTACTTATTACACCTGCCGCAAGCATTTTAGCCACCTCCTCTTGGATAAGAGCCCTCTTCTGATTGGAAACTCTATAAGGACGGAGCTTGAAGGGTAGCTCCTCCTTCAATCGAATTTTGTGGCAAGCAGCCCTCGTCACTGGTTGCCTTGGAGATTCGTAAAAGACATCTCCAAACTCTCGAATTAGACTCCAAAATTCTGCTGTACGTCCGCTACCTGTGGCTCAGGGAACTTTTCTGGTGGAAGATAGACCTCCTCCGCCCAGAAAATAGTTTGCCTAGGCCCCTTTTCAACGTACATGGTGCGACGTGCAAAGTCGACCGTAGCCTCGTTTGATGCCAGCCAGGTACACCCGAGCAGGAGATCCTCTACAAGGTCATCCACCACTTGCACGACAACTTCGTGAACAACACCATCTATCAGTAGTTCGACTATTGTCTCCCATAGACTGGTGAGGCCACGACCGGCGCATGCAAGCTGCAACGGTGTCACTTGCTTCCTATCCACCCTCCAGGTGACAGGCAACAAATTACGTTTAAGCAGATTTAGTGAACTTTCGCTGTGCACCAAAACCCTAACTCTACGACCCATCAATTCAGCCTCGATTCGCGGCCATTGATACAAACGTCCCTTCACGTTGTTGTTCGCTAAGCTAGTATCACAGCGACGATATAGACACAATGGATCCAGCTGATCCACCTCTGACTTCTTCCTAAGCGGGTCGGTCTCAATGAAACTTAGAAGTTCCGACTTGCGATTACCATCAAGTGCTGCAGCACCGGCTGCAGCCAACGATGGGACTTGGCGATTGCATCCCTTAGGAACCTCGCCTCCGCCCCGACTAAGACGTGTAACACTCTCAGATGACATGCCTACCACGCCTCTGGTATCTACTAACGGGGAATGGCATTTCGCATCGGCGAACCCATGTGCTCTGCCACTAGATACCGTCCCTTAGACTTGGCATGCATCGACTTCGAAACCTGCGTCCTGTGTGGGAGTGAGTGACAGACCACCACCCTCGGTGTCTTCACTACCCCGATGTGGAACCAAAAAGAGTACGTCACTCTCGACGACTTTTTCGTTCCGAAACCTTGACTCGCAATCTTCCCTTTGATAAACCTTTTCACTTAGACTTGTGCCTATACCGGACCTGTGCCCAGTTTGAAATGCACAGGCACTATCTTTGACAACAGGCCCCTTCTGTATCTCGATGACTGACTTAAAAACCTTGTGTTGTGGTGGATGGAACGACCCATCAACAACGACCTGGGGTACCTCGATGAACTCGCAACTCTATGAACCTGAAGATGATTCACAACCCCTTCCTTTCGTTCCGAAACCAGAACTTGACTTCTTTGAAAAGACTTTCAAACCCTTACGTTTAACGTCCGCCGACGAGTGAGCTTTTTTACGCCTACCACCAGTGGCGCGATCCACACGCTCATCTACCACACTGAAACAAACGGATTCACAATCTGATCGGTCTGCCCAATGTAGTTTGCCTGATGACGTTGGCGTTTCGGCTGAAACGACTCCAGCTTCAACATACTGGAACTCCTTCTCCTCCTCCTTGTTGGAAATACACGCTGCAAAATTGCTATGACAGTCCAACACTGTCACAAAACCGCAAAACGGTGTTGAAGGAGTGCTTACTCCTATGGAGCCCCCTGATGGCTCCTGTTGGAGTTTTTTGAATCTTCGCAAACTGAAATCTTGTCTGCCTCCTTAACTGACGTCTTACGACGCGAGAATTTACTCGTCTGTACGGTATTTACCGTATGTGCCTTATTGGCCTGATCCTTCTTATTATTACGTTGATGAGGGCAATCTTTGTTCCAGTGAGCCCCCCCGCAAGTGAAACACCCGTTCGATGGAAAGTTGTTTCCTCCAGAACGCTTCGACTGATCGAAATTCTGAACTCTATTGCCATTATTTACGTTATGGGTTCTAGCCTGGTTCGAATCCCCATTGACCTGGGTTTGTCCCTGAGGACGCTTGGGTGGCACATCGTCGGCCTGATGAGGTTTGTTGTTATTCGAAACAGGTTTCGGTCCTGAGTGAACACTTGAGCTGGTGCTACGAAGTGGCGTCTTGACAGCAACAGCTTTCTTTGTCAGCACTTCAATTGTTGCGAAACTATGCAGCTGTAAATGAACTTTGATATCCGGCTTAATCCGGTTCAAGATTAAAAGTACAACTCTTCCTTCGTCCATCTCCGGGTAGAGCCTCTGTGAGAGACTCCACTTGCTCAAGATGAAGAAAGTTATCGACTCTCCCTTCGGCTGGCCAGTGCCGAAGAATTCTGCCTTTGAACTGGAGACCAACAAATCGTATTCCAAAGGTTCTTGGAGCCTGTTGGAGAAAAACTGCCAGTTTAGACGTGAATTGCGATATGGAGCATACCACTGCTGGGCTGCTCCCTTGAGCCACTGAGCTGCGACGCTCACCTAGACGGTTGGATCAAAGCTCCCTAGATAATCCTCACAGGATTGAATGAATAAAATCAGATCTTCGTGAGGAAGCCCACTGAAACTAGGATGTGGTTTATTATTAATCAAACCACCATCAACACTGTTAAGGGTTCCCCGACGTCTATCCTCGAGCAGGTCCGCGAGTCGCACGAGCACGTCGTCGACCCCCGTCACTGCCCTCCTGGGGTTCTCCTGAACCCAGGCTGTAGGCGCTGGCCTCCTCGTTGGGTAATATCCACACTTGAGGACATTACCGGGGTTGGAAGCAACGTTTCGAACATAAGTTCGGACATCCTCAGATTCCCTAAACTGGCATTTCCCGGATGGCAACCGGGTAAATGTGCCATATGGGTGCCAAAGGGTTTCAGGATCACCCATTACCATATTTGAATGTACTGGGAGTCTCTCAGGAGAGAGATGATCCCGAACTCTAATTATGTTTGCAGGAGGAAGGCCACATTTGCAGATCCCTGGAGATGGTCTTTCTTCAGCAGCCCCACGTTGGGCGCCATGGCTCGAAAAGGCATGTGCATGGCCGACTTCAGAAAAGTTTCGGACTCCGAAACCATCTTCAGTCACCAGCCGCTCTGCTCCAGGTCGCCTGGAGGGCAAAGACGCCGTCACCCAGGGATTTCGAGTGGCAGCATCCGTGTCCCTGCCGACACCTAGTTCGAAATCTGCCTGCATAGCTCTATTTGCGTATCTAGGCTGTGTATGGGATGTTCCTTGGGAGGTACGCTAAACCCGCCCCTGGAGAGATAAGGGAATGCGAACATTCCCAACTCCCTCCGAGAGCCTTTCACCACCCCCTAGTTCTTCCACTAGTGCCTCAGCATTATCCGGTTCCCTGAGGGTATGCACATCCACTCACGGCCTCCGCTGTTGTGCGTGAGGCACACCCAATGACTTCGGAGCGCTTCGGCGCATTCCGAGGGGGCGTACCTCGCGATCTTCCACAGCATGAACTCCTGTGTAGCCCTCCGATCTACAAACAGAAATATTTTTAGTTAAACAAAATTGTTCAAAACACACTTCCAAAGGTGGAGTTGTAACAACTCCCGCGGAATCGACTACTAACTCTAACTGAGCAGACGGGGAAGGCTGCCTCCCACCGTCTAAGCTCGACTCTAAAGTACCTTGGTCTAGCACACTTCTCGGGGACAGGGTAGTCGACATCGTCAACTCACGGTATTCCATGGTAGTACGTACCTGGGGGACGTCTCCGTCGAGGCGTCGCGACGGTGCGGAGAATAGACGCCTGGCATCTAAGTCATCCGACAGAGGAGGTATCCGAGAAAGCCCAACGCCGGCAAACACGGCTTGAGTATTCTCGTCCGCATGCATATGAGATCTCTATCTCATATTCGTCATTGCTCTAAGGACAATAATTACGGCTGTAATAAATTGTCGGGCTACTTGCGTGTGCAAGTGTGTGGCAAAGGAGAAGTGCACTGAAATCGACCTCGCCCCGACCCAACTCAAGTGTGACGATGAGAAGGGTCACCCTAACAAGACCTCGCCGGGAAATGGACGAGGGTGGAAAGATTCATGGTTTAGAAAAACTATCTAAATAAAATTTCCTAACTTCAAAAGTGTGTGAAGCACCAAAAAGGAAAAATTGAAAACTTGAAACTTTTTACTTTAAAAATCGACAAATGAACGTGACAAAAAACAAAGACAGTGATTTGGGTAAAAGGATCACGGAGCCTAACCAGACTGTCTCAGGTGGAAAAGCCGAGAACAACCGCAGGAAATAGGTATGGGAAGGACGCAAAACCCCTAGGTACCACAGGAAATGTGGCTCGCCAACGACAAAGTCGCAGCTAATGATGTCTTGACAGGCCTATCAGTACCTATTAACGTACTTTCGTAGCGCGAATGAAACACTTGTAAACCGTACAAGTGAGTCTAAACCCTTTTGAAGATAAAACAAAAACGTTATGAATCTACTGTGAATTGATTTATTATTACCGAGAACCTGACTCTAACTGCTAGCCCAAACGATGAATTGTAGTGACAAAAGGCAAAGCCAAACAAAAGTTAGTTATTTAACGGAAACACGAAATTGATTATTACACTGCAATTTGACAAGAAAGAGTGGCCATGCTTTGGGATCGACCATCCTCAGGGCCTGGAGCTCCGTAGAGTGACCCGGTCGGAATCCGAATTGTTCGTTGGGGAGAACATTCCGGTCAATGATTTCATCTTGGAGTCTTTCCAACACGACGCGCTCCGCCAGTTTCGCCACCGAGCTAAGGATGCTGATAGGACGATGGTTCTGCGGAAACATCGGGTTTTGACGAGCCTTCGGGATCATGACCACGATGGCATGTTTCCACCTGCTGGGGAAGTGCCTAAGACGCAGATAATTGTTGATCACATTCCGCAAGGAAGTGATCTGGCTGTCCGGGAGTTTTTTCAGCATCACGTTAGTGATTGAATCCGCTTCCGGAGCCTTTCTCTTCGGGAGACCCCGAATTTGCGCCTTAATCTCCTCCTCAGAAGCTGGTCGAATGACATCGTTGTCGTCCTCATGAAGGATTTGTCTGGCCCTCCGTTCCACGAAGATGTCCCGATCGTCGTCATCATCTTCGTCGATATTTAGTTCAAACTGACGTTCGCGGCTGGGCTAAAGCCAGCTTTTGCTGCCTTTCCGGCAGCAGAGGGTGCTCCCCTCCCTGTGCCCTTGGCGTTTCCGCTTCGGGGCCTAGGGAAGTTGGGGCATCCCCTGTAACTCGCCGTGTGGGAACCTCCACAGTTGACACACTTTGCCTTCTAGGCTCTAGGCTTGGTACAGTCCTGACTCAAGTGCTTTCCGGCACATTTCACACACACAGGAACCGCCATGCAGTTCCTCTGTGCGTGCCAGAAGCGCTGGCACTTGTGGCAGTGGCCCACCGCGCCCCTGGGTTTCTGAGGCTCTGTCGAAATCTTCACGCTGAGTATATCTGTAACTTGATAGATATCACGTTCCGATTTTGGAACGAGCACCAGAACCAGGAGCATCGGCTTCCGGTTACGGTTGTAAAGCCGTGCCACCACTTCGGGGTTGAAGCCACTCCTCAACAAGTCTTCTTCGATATCCTCGCAGAGGACAAACTCAGGAACTCCCCGAAGGATAACCCTGGGGGGTTTGTTTTCGGCGAAGTTGTAGGTGTGATGGGGTACTTTCCCCTCTATCAGTACGTGCGATAGTCTCCGGTAGTCGTCAACGGTAGCAGGTTGTACCCTGATACCGTCCTGAACATTAACGGCCTTAGTGAAATCGATTTTCTTTGCCTTCATTTGTCGGTTTACTTCGACCCAACAATCCTTTTGCCGGATGGTGATCGGCGGCACGGATTTTCGGGGAGCAGGCGCGGTGTTGGAGCTCCTCCTCGCTCCAGCAGTGCTTGGCCCAGCTTGAACTGGGTCAGCTCCGACAACGGTCTGGGCGTCGTCTTCGTCAACGTCATTGGGAATGGCAGCGGGCCTTTTACGTGCCTTGCCCTTCGTCTCAGGTGTCTGGTTTCCCTGGACGATTGTGGCAGGGGTGGGGGCGATGGTCTGCCCGCTAGTGCCTACGGCACCATCCACCTGCATATCGTCGTCGTTCTGTTTTTCTTCTTCAGCATTCGTACTTGGTACACCCTCACTAGTGTTGGCATTCCCAACCATATCACTGCGCGATTCAGCGCTTGACACTGTAGTGTCAGAGGTTACCGATCTGGCACCCGACCCTTTGCGGATGCAAACTCGCTTGGGTCTGATGAAGAAGAAAGAAGATTCCAGAAGGTGTCAAGGCTCAAGAAAGAAGATCTTCAGCCAACATTTTTCTGTTAGTATAACTTGTGTTTCTTGGAGGGATATCAAGAAAACCGGTATTCGTTTTGACTGCATGTCAGATAGCACACTTTTGTTCTTTTCAGAACAAACATAAAGTTTGAAACATTTGGTACTCAGTACGAGCCCACTACAAAAGAGTTCGATATTGACTTTGATATTGAATTTACTAATTATAAATTTTCTCTTTCAGCTTAGCCTGGCCTCCACCGCCGGTTGAAGCAGCGGCTCCGTATTGCCTGGATTAGATTGCGTGGTCCCAGAATCTATGCCAGGTGATGCCTACCGGATCACTGGGGTGAGTCTTCCGTTATAAGACAAGCCATTGCACTAAGATGAGACGGGGTGGTAAATCGCAACTTCTCTCCCGGGAGAGACGGGTAAACTCCCTGGATAGGCGCGTTAAAATATAATATTTCATTTGTTGTATCAGATTTTCTTAGCTATTTCCTAATCTGATTTTCTTTCAGCTATCTGGTAAGTTCGGGTAGGGACATTAGGGCTTGCTAGGTATAGGCCATTTTATAGACAAAATTACTGGTATTTTCCCTATCAAACGAAAATTCTCTTTGTTAAAAATAGAGAGACTCTGGGCGGCGAGAATGCGGTCGAACCCGGAGCTGGCCGAGGCACCTGAAAATAATTCATTATATTTTTTTGATAATTTCACCATTCCACATTCCCGACAGCTCGCGGAAACGCGCGGGAAATTGGCAAATGACCGTTAAAGCCTCCTTATCTTTGTTTTGTAGGAAGTATTTGACAAAAGTCACTAAATACTCCCTAAATCTAGTGGGATACGGAAAGTCAGAACTTCCGATATCATGATTCCTGGGACAGTCCGATATTCGGAGAGCCCCGAGGAAAACCATAAACCAACGTGATTCTTGAACGCCGAAGAAATGCACGTATTTCTTCGCCGAGGAATCTATACCCGTTTTCCGATTTGGCCTACCTTATGATAAATCGAATTGAAGTAAAATAATTTGTGAAAACAAATGGAGCCACGATAAGTTTTCACCCAACAAGAGACTAGCGTGTCGAAACCTTGCTCTAAGTGTTCTGTATACCGGGTGCTCGACTGTTTGGGACCACAAATTAATAAATTGGAAACTATGTAGGAATTTTCGGTAAATCGGGAAAACTACGTACAGTGGAGTTCCACTAGCTGGAGATTGGGAACTTTACATCATACAGGGTCAGACTAAACTAGGGACCTGAATATAATGAAAAAATCTGATATTATTCGACTGGATTCTAGGTGAAAATTGAGAGTTATCAAGTGTAAAAATGGACACTAAAGGTGACCATACACAAAAAACTCATCGTAGGAGGGCGGCGAGCCTGCCCTGCGACACCCCCTTACTAAAGAGTTTTACTTGGTCGAAGTTGTTTCCAAACGAAACATCCGACAAAAGCTAAAATTGCGTTAACTCCCTAATAGTCACCTTCCGCACTCTGATGAACCATGGCCGGAACCACCAAAGTTACTGGAATGTCATCCTCCATGTCGGAATCGTTCTCAGTACAGTCTTTACTACCTCAAGGAGCTTCGCTGTAGCTCTGGGCTGGAACGGGATCTTCGTCAGACCCGGTCACCGAAACATACTGACGGGCGGAGTTTGTCGGTGGCCACTGGATCGGAGCTCGGTCGGAGTCCAGTGCCACAATTCAGCATCTCCTTCGCCGTCCTGTACTCGTACTAGGAATCTCAGACCTTACTGAGCCTTCCTGTCTGACATTCTCTTTCGGGTCGACCACCGATGGTGATGGAGTCCTCCCTGCTGAAAGTGCTAACTCTCGGATAGCGGATAGAAGGCGGCTTCGGACTGCCCCCAGTCGTCGGCCTAGGTGTGACTTCCCCTGTCACTTCTTGGTCAGCGTGGGCGGACTCTGGCTGATCCGGACCTGGGCCACCATCGTCGTGGTGGGAGCCAGCCGGCAAAGTCTTGCTTACCCAAGAACGGATATCGTCTACGTGCATCAGCCTCTCGGTGCCGTTCCTATCTATGAGGAAACTGTTTCGCCCCATTACCCTCGTGATCGAATGCGTTCCTGACAGTGTACCTCCAAAATTTCCTTTGACGGAGTTTATAACTAAAACGAGGTCGCCGATCCCGTAGGTCCGTGGCGACGTTGGATCTTTATCAGGGAATAAATTCCTCTGATAAACTGCCTGACGTCTGGCTGCTTTTGCAAGACGTTCTTGCCTATCTTCGGGGCTATTGTGTACCGGATCTTGGTACACAGGTAGCCTCCAATCACCTGGACGACCAGGTGTATATCCTGACAATAACTCCTCTGGAGTCTCCCTTGTTGCTCTATTCTTACGGTTTCGTAAGCAACAGAGACTTGCAGCCAGACCTTCTTCCCAAAACCTTTTCGAAGTGGCTTCCAGCATCCTTGCTCTTAGACACTTCTTCAGTTCCTGGACCCTTCGCTCGACAGGGTTCGCCTGTTGATGAAAAACAGGTGAAAATTTGACCTTGATATTCTTCTAATCGTAGTACTTCAGCAGATGATTGCTTCGAAACTGCGGGCCGTTGTCAGAGATGACGACTTCTGGACAACCCCAACAAGACAAAACCTCTTCGTCTAGAAAACGAGGAATTACCTCCGAAGTGCATGTCTTAGTGGCCTTGGCTTCAACCCACTTTGAGAACATATCGACAGCAATCACCACGAACCTGTTTCCCCTCATCGAGACTGCATAGGGCCCCAGGACGTCAAGAGCCAGCATCTGCCACGGTCGCTTCGGCACACTTGGCCGTTGCGAAGCCGCTTTCTGATGCCTTACGGCTTTGACGCACTGGCAGACTAGGCAACCTCTCACATAGGCCCGGACGTAGTCCTCCATGGTAGGCCACCAATTGTGCCGCTTCAGGGCATGTAAAGTTTCCTCTTGACCAGGATGACCAGCGGTCGGGTGCTCGTGGTAGTAAGCCGACACGTCCTCGCGGAGCGCCTCGGGCACATACAAAAGCTGCTTACCAGCAGAAGAAACGTAGACAACTCCTTGGACATCTGAAAATTTATTGATGAAACGAAGATCGTCCCTGGACATAGGACCCAACTTCTGTATCGTTCTGATGCGTGCCTTTAAACCTTGCGTCTTCCTATCTATGGCCTGCTGCTGCATGACCACTTCAGCCGGCGTCTCTACGACGCTCACTACACCTTGGTGTTCTGAAAGTTGCACCTTCATAGATTGCAACCCCATACGTTCTACATCAGCATCCAAGTCTTCACCGTGAGACCCGGAGGGATTACGGGACAAGAAATCAGCTAGCTGATTGTCTCGACCTGCGACGTGCTCCACAGTGAAGGAATACTCCTGTAGAAGTAATGCCCAACGAGTTAACTTCGCCTTTGCGTCCTTGAACTTGGACAACCAAGTTAACGCTTTGCTATCCGTCCGAAGGATGAATGGACGGTCTTCGAGATAATGTCGGTATCGCTTGATACCCCAAACAATGGCTAAACATTCAGTCTCATTCACATGATAGTTTAGTTCCGCGCCCTTGAGCTTGGCACTAGCATGTGAAACGATCCTTTTGTCGCCGTGACAATCGACTTGATAGAGGACTGCAGCGATGCCTACCCCAGATGCATCTGTCTGCAGGAAAAATGGGAGAGTCATGTCTGGCCTGGCCAAGACCATCGGACGGCCCACGACTTCCTTGATCCTCTCAAACGCCTCCAATGCTTGAGAGTTCCTTTTAAGGTCTTGACCTTTCTTCGATTTCAGCATGTCACTTATCGGAGCCTCTAACTACGCTAAGTTCGGAATGAACTCCCGTAGCCAACCAACGGTGCCCAAGAATCCTCGGACCTGAGAGACATTCTTGGGTAGCGGGAATTGTTGAACCGCTAACACATGACCTGGCATTATATCGTTTGACGTTTCCGTCACCACATGCCCCAATTACTCCAGCCTACGCTGAGCAAAGTTGCACTTCTTCAAACTACACCACAGGCCATGTGCTCTGAACCTCTCCAGCACAAGGCGGAGATGGTAGAGGTTCTCCTGTTCATCTTCGCTGTAAATTATTATGTCGTCCAGATAGACTTTGACGAATTTATCGACATAACCAACCAACACTTCCGTCATAAGAATTTGGAAACTTCCAGGTGCATTCGAAAGACCAAACGGCATTGAATTAAACTCATAACAAGCTCCATCAGGTGTAGCAAAAGCTGTGTACTTTTTACTAGCCTCATCCATGGGTACCTGCCAAAACCCAGACTTCAGATCTAGGAAAGTGAGCACTCTCGCTGTTCAGAGCTCTTTGATAGTCTCGTGAATACCTGGCAATACCGACGACTCTGGTATTGTCAGACTATTCAACTTCCTGTAGTCGACACGAAACCGAGCCGTACCGTCCTTCTTCGTGACGATAACAACCGGGCTAATAAAGGCAGAATGGGACCTACTTATTACACCTGCCGCAAGCATTTTATCCACCTCCTCTTGGATAAGAGCCCTCTTCTGATCGGAAACTCTATAAGGACGGAGCTTGAAGGGTAGCTCCTCCTTCAATCGAATTTTGTGGCAAGCAGCCCTCGTCACTGGTTGCCTTGGAGATTCGTAAAAGACATCTCCAAACTCTCGAATTAGACTCCAAAATTCTGCTGTACGTCCGCTACCTGTGGCTCAGGGAACTTTTCTGGTGGAAGATAGACCTCCTCCGCCCAGAAAATAGTTTGCCTAGGCCCCTTTCCAACGTACATGGTGCGACGTGCAAAGTCGACCGTAGCCTCGTTTGATGCCAGCCAGGTACACCCGAGCAGGAGATCCTCTACAAGGTCATCCACCACTTGCACGACAACTTCGTGAACAACACCATCTATCAGTAGTTCGACTATTGTCTCCCATAGACTGGTGAGGCCACGACCGGCGCATGCAAGCTGCAACGGTGTCACTTGCTTCCTATCCACCCTCCAGGTGACAGGCAACAAATTACGTTTAAGGAGATTTAGTGAACTTTCGCTGTGCACCAAAACCCTAACTCTACGACCCATCAATTCAGCCTCGATTCGCGGCCATTGATACAAACGTCCCTTTACGTTGTTGTTCGCTAAGCTAGTATCACAGCGACGATATAGACACAATGGATCCAGCTGATCCACCTCTGACTTCTTCCTAAGCGGGTCGGTCTCAATGAAACTTAGAAGTTCCGACTTGCGATTACCATCAAGTGCTGCAGCACCGGCTGCAGCCAACGATGGGACTTGGCGATTGCATCCCTTAGGAACCTCGCCTCCGCCCCGACTAAGACGTGTAACACTCTCAGATGACATGCCTACCACGCCTCTGGTATCTACTAACGGGGAATGGCATTTCGCATCGGCGAACCCATGTGCTCTGCCACTAGATACCGTCCCTTAGACTTGGCATGCATCGACTTCGAAACCTGCGTCCTGTGTGGGAGTGAGTGACAGACCACCACCCTCGGTGTCTTCACTACCCCGATGTGGAACCAAAAAGAGTACGTCACTCTCGACGACTTTTTCGTTCCGAAACCTTGACTCGCAATCTTCCCTTTGATAAACCTTTTCACTTAGACTTGTGCCTATACCGGACCTGTGCCCAGTTTGAAATGCACAGGTACTCTCTTTGACAACAGGCCCCTTCTGTATCTCGATGACTGACTTAAAAACCTTGTGTTGTGGTGGATGGAACGACCCATCAACAACTACCTGGGGTACCTCGATGAACTCGCAACTCTATGAACCTGAAGATGATTCACAACCCCTTCCTTTCGTTCCGAAACCAGAACTTGACTTCTTTGAAAAGACTTTCAAACCCTTACGTTTAACGTCCGCCGACGAGTGAGCTTTTTTACGCCTACCACCAGTGGCGCGATCCACACGCTCATCTACCACACTGAAACAAACGGATTCACAATCTGATCGGTCTGCCCAATGTAGTTTGCCTGATGACGTTGGCGTTTCGGCTGAAACGACTGCAGCTTCAACATACTGGAACTCCTTCTCCTCCTCCTTGTTGGAAATACACGCTGCAAAATTGCTATGACAGTCCAACACTGTCACAAAACCGCAAAACGGTGTTGAAGGAGTGCTTACTCCGATGGAGCCCCCTGATGGCTCCTGTTGGAGTTTTTTGAATCTTCGCAAACTGAAATCTTGTCTGCATCCTTAACTGACGTCTTACGACGCGAGAATTTACTCGTCTGTACGGTATTTACCGTATGTGCCTTATTGGCCTGATCCTTCTTATTATTACGTTGATGAGGGCAATCTTTGTTCCAGTGAGCCCCCCCGCAAGTGAAACACCCGTTCGATGGAAAGTTGTTTCCTCCAGAACGCTTCGACTGATCGAAATTCTGAACTCTATTGCCATTACTTACGTTATGGGTTCTAGCCTGGTTCGAATCCCCATTGACCTGGGTTTGTCCCTGAGGACGCTTGGGTGGCACATCGTCGGCCTGATGAGGTCTGTTGTTATTCGAAACAGGTTTCGGCCCTGAGTGAACACTTGAGCTGGTGCTACGAAGTGGCGTCTTGACAGCAACAGCTTTCTTTGTCAGCACTTCAATTGTTGCGAAACTATGCAGCTGTAAATGAACTTTGATATCCGGCTTAATCCGGTTCAAGATTAAAAGTACAACTCTTCCTTCGTCCATCTCCGGGTAGAGCCTCTGTGAGAGACTCCACTTGCTCAAGATGTAGAAAGTTATCGACTCTCCCTTCGGCTGGTCAGTGCCGAAGAATTCTGCCTTTGAACTGGAGACCAACAAATCGTATTCCAAAGGTTCTTGGAGCCTGTTGGTGAAAAACTGCCAGTTTAGACGTGAATTGCGATATGGAGCATACCACTGCTGGGCTGCTCCCTTGAGCCACTGAGCTGCGACGCTCACCTAGACGGTTGGATCAAAGCTCCCTAGATAATCCTCACAGGATTGAATGAATAAAATCAGATCTTCGTGAGGAAGCCCACTGAAACTAGGATGTGGTTTATTATTAATCAAACCACCATCAACACTGTTAAGGGTTCCCCGACGTCTATCCTCGAGCAGGTCCGCGAGTCGCACTAGCACGTCGTCGACCCCCGTCACTGCCCTCCTGGGGTTCTCCTGAACCCGGGCTGTAGGCGCTGGCCTCCTTGTTGGGTAATATCCACACTTGAGGACATTACCGGGGTTGGAAGCAACGTTTTGAACATAAGTTCGGACATCCTCAGATTCCCTAAACTGGCATTTCCCGGTTGGCAACCGGGTAAACGTGCCATATGGGTGCCAAAGGGTTTCAGGATCACCCATTACCATATTTGAATGTACTGGGAGTCTCTCAGGAAAGAGTTGATCCCGAACTCTAATTATGTTTGCAGGAGGAAGGCCACATTTGCAGATCCCTGGAGATGGTCTTTCTTCAGCAGCCCCACGTTGGGCGCCATGGCTCGAAAAGGCATGTGCATGGCCGACTTCAGAAAAGTTTCGGACTCCGAAACCATCTTCAGTCACCAGCCGCTCTGCTCCAGGTCGCCTGGAGGGCAAAGACGCCGTCACCCAGGGATTTCGGGTGGCAGCATCCGTGTCCCTGCCGACACCTAGTTCGAAATCTGCCTGCATAGCTTTATTTGCGTATCTAGGCTGTGTATGGGATGTTCCTTGGGAGGTACGCTAAACCCGCCCCTGGAGAGATAAGGGAATGCGAACATTCCCAACTCCCTCCGAGAGCCTTTCACCACCCCCTAGTTCTTCCACTAGTGCCTCAGCATTACCCGGTTCCCTGAGGGTATGCACATCCACTCCCGGCCTCCGCTGTTGTGCGTGAGGCACACCCAATGACTTCGGAGCGCTTCGGCGCATTCCGAGGGGGCGTACCTCGCGATCTTCCACAGCATGAACTCCTGTGTAGCCCTCCGATCTACAAACAGAAATATTTTTAGTTAAACAAAATTGTTCAAAACACACTTCCAAAGGTGGAGTTGTAACAACTCCCGCGGAATCGACTACTAACTCTAACTGAGCTGACGGGGAAGGCTGCCTCCCACCGTCTAAGCTCGACTCTAAAGTACCTTGGTCTAGCACACTTCTCGGGGACAGGGTAGTCGACATCGTCAACTCACGGTATTCCATGGTAGTACGTACCTGGGGGACGTCTCCGTCGAGGCGTCGTGACGGTGCGGAGAATAGACGCCTGGCATCTAAGTCATCCGACAGCGGAGGTATCCGAGAAAGCCCAACGCCGGCAAACACGGCTTGAGTATTCTCGTCCGCAAGCATATGAGATCTCAATCTCATATTCGTCATTGCTCTAAGGACAATAATTACGGCTGTAATAAATTGTCGGGCTACTTGCGTGTGCAAGTGTGTGGCAAAGGAGAAGTGCACTGAAATCGACCTCGCCCCGACCCAACTCAAGTGTGACGATGAGAAGGGTCACCCTAACAAGATCTCGCCGGGAAATGGACGAGGGTGGAAAGATTCATGGTTTAGAAAAACTATCTAAATAAAATTTCCTAACTTCAAAAGTGTGTGAAGCACCAAAAAGGAAAAATTGAAAACTTGAAAATTTTTACTTTAAAAATCGACAAATGAACGTGACATAAAACCAAGACAGTGATTTGGGTAAAAGGATCACGGAGCCTAACCAGACTGTCTCAGGTGGAAAAGCCGAGAACAACCGCAGGAAATAGGTATGGGAAGGACGCAAAACCCCTAGGTACCACAGGAAATGTGGCTCGCCAACGACAAAGTCGCAGCTAATGATGTCTTGACAGGCCTATCAGTACCTATTAACGTACTTTCGTAGCGCGAATAAAACACTTGTAAACCGTACAAGTGAGTCTAAACCCTTTTAAAGATAAAAACAAAACGTTATGAATCTACTGTGAATTGATTTATTATTACCGAGAACCTGACTCTAACTGCTAGCCCAAACAATGAGTAGAGGAGTAAACCTCGATAATAAATCCCCAATGCTACGGCGTGAGTCATCGTGTCTACGGCATGAATGGCACTGGGGTCACAGTGCTTATAACGATACCTGTGGGATACATGGGCAACATCCTACAGAAAACCCGCCCTCACCCCTGTATGCGGGGCTCTGCGGGGGTGAACTTTTATTTCCCTAGCTACTCGTGGGATGAAATATGGAACAAAGTAATAAAAATTTTAAAATGGATCATGGTGCTATGTATCACGGTGCAAGTACGAGGAAGCGAACAAGGTCGGAAGTACGGATCGACGAATTCTACCGGGAGCACGGTAGGTTCCCGAAAGCCGGGGAGCTGAAATCACCAGAGGCGGAGAGAGAAAGGGACAAGATGCAACGAACAGAAAAGGTACTGGGAGAACTCGTAAATCAGGCAGCCGGAGCAATGCAGAACGCTATGACTGACATCATGAACAAGTCGGTGGAAAAGCTGCAAGAGATAGTAGCAAACCAGCTATCATCTACCATGCATGACGAAGGGGAGGGAACTGGGAAAGAGGGAGAACGGGATCTGGAATTCAGTGAGGAAGAGGATAACGGAGGACAAGGAGGCGAACAACAAGAAGCAGAAGAGGACATAATTAGCTCGAGATGGGAGAGGATCAAGGAGTGCATGAACGCCGTGAGGCAGGCCACCACTAGATACGCGGGCGGTAAAATTCAGTTCAATAAAGATGAACAGACGATCGTTGCTCAGAAATTGCAGGAAATGGCACTAGGGATTGGAGACATTATGTTGGAAGTTGGAAGGATGAAAGGTGATGGAGTTAAAATGAGAGTGATGGAAAGAAGAGTAGAGGAATGTGAGGACAAACTAAATGAGATGGATGGGATGAAAGTAGTGATCGAGGGGTTGGTTGAGGAAACTAGAAGAATGAATGTTACCATCGAAGACATGGGTAGGGCAATGATTACTAACAGAAAGGAAGCGGAGGTAATTAGAAGAGGGGGCGAGTCGACTGGGAGCCGAGTGAGGGAAGGAAGAAAGGAAATGGAGGCACCAGTGTCGACGGCTAACGAGGAGGGTTTCGATACGGAGATGGAAACTGACTCTGAACAGGGAGGACAGTTCCAGCAGACTAGGCGTAGAAAAAGGAGGGGAAGGGGCGACAATGGACCTAGAACCTACGCTAATATGACCAGCATACCCATGCGAGGAGAGAGGCCAAAACCAAGTGAAGGATGGACAACGCCAACGCGGATACAAGAAATCAAGGTAGAGGGTGTGACCGAGGAAGCGAAGAGGACGGCCGCTAGGATCATCAAGGAATGTCTGGAGAAGGAAGGATGTGCGGATGACGTGCTGGGCCTGACGAAAGTGAAGGGAGGTACGCTATATTTGGAAAGTAAGGGCGTGGAAGAAAGGGAGAGAGTGAAAAGGGCGATAGAAAATGATGACAGGGTGAGAGTTGAGGAAATTAAGGGAAGGAAACCGTCGCTACTTCTTACAGGGGTGGAAAAGGGATATAAGGATGAAGAGCTACCGAGGCTGATAAGGGAACAAAACTTGGATTTGAATAATGAGACGAATGATGAGGACTGGGAGGGGATGATTGTGAGAAGCAGGAGAGAATGTAGGACGAATAGTTGGAAGGAGAACATAGTGGTGGAAGTAGGAGCGAAACTGTTTAGGAAGATGATGACTGTGGGAGTTATATTTATTGATTTAACGAGAATATTTGTGGAAGAACATGCGAGTGTAGCAGTATGCTACAAATGCTGCCATTATGGACATACTGCTAAACACTGCACGGAGACGGCGGTATGTAATAAATGTGGAGGTAGACACGAAGGCAAGGAGTGCTTGGGTATCCGGCCACTTGACTGCATAAACTGCAAAAGGGCGGGGGTAAGTGAAAGAAGACATCCGGCGATAGACCCGAAATGCCCGGTATATATGAGGAGGGTAGAGCTTAGCAGAAGGCGGACAGAGTATTAAAGTCCTGCAATTCAACGCAGGACGGGGCAGGGAGGCCACACACCTCATAAGAGGTATGGCAGAGGAAAAAGGGGCGGATATAGTATGTTTACAGGAACCGTGGCAGAGAGAGGGGAACTGGGAAGGGTGGCATAAACATGACGGGGGTAAAGGTACCAAGGTCAGAACATGGATAAGGACAAAGATAGACAGCTCTGCCCTCATGGCAGTGAGGAGCATAAATGGGGTCGGAGTGATATTAAGGATGCAAGATGGGCAGGATGTCAAGATAATGAATGTGTATGAGGAACCTGGAAGGAGGAGGAATGATGAATGGAAAAAGGTGAGAAGGAATTTTGATAAATGGGCAGGCGGGAAGATCATCCTAGGGGACTTCAACGCCAAGCATGTCGCATGGGGAGGAATGGTGACGGATGAAAGAGGAGAGGATATACTGGACTGGATAGTGGAGAAGGGTTATCAGATTGAGAATGATGCGAACAGCCTGGCGACGTTCTCTAGTGGAAGAGGCGAGAGCTGGATTGACCTAACCATTTGCAGCAAGAGCTGGGTGAGAGACTGGGAGGTAAGCGAGGATGAGTCACTGAGCGATCATCGAGTGATACGTTTCCTAATAGCCGGAAAGCCGACAACGCGAAAAAGGACATTTTTGAATGTGGGAAGGACAAATTGGGCCGTGGTGGAGGAGATACTCTCGACATATGATATGGGGAAAATAGATAGCAGTGAGGAGGTAGAAGCAGAAGCGGGGAAACTCCAGTCCTTGATTGTTCGGGCGTGTCGCAAGGCAATACCCAGGAGTACAAAAGAGGAGCAAGAGGAGAGAGAATGGTGGAATGATGAGTTGGGTAGGATGAGAAGAAGAGTGAGGAAACTCAGGAGGGAGTACCAGGAAGAAAGAATAGAGGATGAAAGAATCAGAAAACAGGGTATATTTAGGAGAGAGAGGAATGAGTACAAGAGGGGGATTGCAAGGGCAAGAATCGAGTGGCTGAAAGAAAGGGTCGAGAGGTTGCAATCGGAGAAACCGTGGAACAGAGTGTTTGGGCTCCTGAGGAAAGAAAGGGCAGAGGAAATACCGGGCACGGCTAAGAGGGAGGATGGCACATACACCGAGGGGAAGCACGAAACCAGCAGATACCTGCTGGACAAGTACTTCCCGAACGATGACAGGGGAAAAGACACCATGGGTAGACGCTGCATTAGGGAGGACGGAGATGAAGGATGGGGACCGGAGCAGCCCAACTTCACGGTGAGGGAGGTACAAGAGGTAATGGAAGGATTAAAAGACAACAAAGCGACGGGAACAGACGGCATACCTAATGAGGTGATGAAACACGTGGCGAACCTAATAAGCGAAGATCTTACGGATATACTCAACGCATGCCTTAGGCTGAGGTATTTCCCTGCAGTATGGAAGGTGATGAAGGTTGTGTGGATTCCTAAGAAGGATAGTAGCCTAAGGCCGATCAGCTTGCTGACCGCGTTAGGGCGAACTTTCGACCGGCTTCTCAGCGGAAGAGTACAGGTGTGGTGTGAAAGAGGACAGAAGTTCTCGCCCTGCCAATTTGGCTTCAGGGCGGGATTGGACACATCGACTGCTGTTGAGAATATGGTGGAGAGAATAAAGAGAAGTAAGAACGAGGGTATGCATAGCATGGTGATGGCGCTGGATTTGTCGAACGCTTTCAACACGGCATGGGGACCTGCGATAGGATGGAATATGAGGAAGATGGGGCTACCGGAGAACATTGGCAAGTTGTGCATGGAATTTGTAGGCGAAAGAAGAGTCAAGAGTGGAGGCGTGGAAGTAATCGTGGACAGGGGGTGCCCGCAGGGATCCAGCCTGGGACCCACGCTATGGCTTATTGTCATGGAAGCGTGGTTCGAGAGGATGAGGGCAGTAAACGAAAAGGAATATGACAGGATAAATGAAGGGGTGCCAGTGGCGCACAGAGTAAGTAGTGGGACGAAGGTGTGGGCCCAGGCCTACGCCGACGACCAACTGATAGTGGTGGTTGGCCCGTCGGTAAAGAAAATAGAAAGGATGTGGAAGGAGGTGTGGAAAGAATGTCAAGAATGGGAGGATGAAATGTGGCTGAGGTATAACGAAAACAAGACCGAATGCATGTTTGTCCCGGCCAGGAAACTGGACAAGGAACCGGTGGTTAGGGTGAGAGAGCAACGGATTGAGTGCGGCGGTAACATCACATACTTGGGCATGATAGTAGACAAGGGCCTACTGTACATTGATCATCTTAAGGAGGTAAGAAGGAGAACGGCTATAGTTGCAGGAAAACTAAGAAGATGGACGGGCCGTGACGTAAGGCTAAGGAGAGGATGTGTCAGACTGATTTTCGAAAGAGTGGTTAAGCCGGCGGTGATGTATGGCGTCCAAGTGTGGGGAGCAAGAGCGAAGGACTCTAGGGTGATCAGACAATTGGGGGCGATACAGAGACCGTTTACGCTATCGGCCAGCGGGGCATATAGAACGGCGCCGTCAGCTGCGTTATGCGTGCTGACTGGGATGGCGCCTCTATACATAGAGGCAGCAACGAGGTATGAAGAATGGAAGGCGCACGGAAAAGAAAAAGTAAGAGGACGGATAAACGGGTGCGACAGAATATACCCATGGATGATCGGAACAATTCTGGAGAACCGAGAAGGGCTAAAAGAGGTATTTGTGGACGCGGTTAAGAGAGAGGATGGACGAGTGGGTATAGGATGGGCGCATAAGGAGGGGAGCGAGTGGAGAATGGGTCGGGAAAGAATCAGTGAGCTGGGAAGCGTACAGGAAGCCGAAATGGTGGCTATAGGTAAAGGGGTACTGATGGGTGGAGAGATGGACATAAGAATAATAAGTGACTCGCCTGGAGCAGTGGAGACCATTAGGAATGCGAGATCGAAGAGCAAAAGGGCAGCTCGTATTAGGAGAATGCTTGAAAACAGAAGGGTAGCGGGATTGGTGACGGAAATTGAGTGGAGGAAAGGGCATGTTAGGGAGAATGAGGGTAACAGAAGAGCAGATGTAGAGAGTAGAAGAGGTGCGGAACTGCAAGAGATCACATGGCAAATAGACTTGGGACATAGCAGAATGGAGGAGAGGGAAAGGATTAGGAGAATGGTGATGGAAAAATGGCAGGGTGAATGGGACAGCGGCAGGACCGGCAGAAGCGTACATGGTATGTGCAACAGGGTAGGGATGGGGTGTATACCATTAGCAAGGAAGGCAGTGCAACTGGTCACAGGGCATGGGAACTTTCGGGGTTACCTGGCAAGGTTCGGAATTGCACAAGAGACCCCATGCCAGTGTGGAACTGGCGGGACTGACACGGCGGAGCACATCAGGAACGATTGCATGCGGAGAGAAAGGGTAGAATGGAGAAGGAGGATCGAGGAAGAGGAGGATAGACTTGGAACGTTACAGCTAAGGGATACGAATGGTGTGAAGGATGAATGGGTAAGGATATTGAATGAATGGGCGGGGGCTGTGGTCGAGGATGAAGAAGTATGAGAACCAACATAGTGTCAATGCGACGGTAATAGTGACCTGGCTTCGAAATAAACGAGCGACGAAAGTAAATCGGGAGAGCAGGCGCTCGGATAGAATAAGACTGCCGACCAGGGAGGGCGCTGTTTGAATGTGGAGGATGAGCGGAATAAAGAAGGAAGGATCTTCCCCGCTGATTGCCCGCCCGGTATTCGGTGGGTCACGACCCAACGGTGGTGGGGGGGTGTGGCGGGGCGGAGGAGCGAGGGATATCGTGACGTGGACGTTGGAATGGGATGTAGGTGCAGCTTTATGGCCTAACGGCTTGGCAAGTGCAGCACACCTGGGGTGGTTTTAGTCAGTAAGAGTCTGACACTACTGATACGCGATGGACACCGAGCGATCAGAGTCCATGAGGATTTCCACCCCACTGAAAAAAAAAAAAAAAAGCCCAAACAATGAATTGTAGTGACAAAAGGCAAAGCCAAACAAAAGTTAGTTATTTAACGGAAACACGAAATTGATCATCACTTTGCAATTTGACAAGAAAGAGTGGCCATGCTTTGGGATCGACCATCCTCAGGGCCTGGAGCTCCGTAGAGTGACCCGGTCGGAATCCGAATTGTTCGTTGGGGAGAACATTCCGGTCAATGATTTCATCTTGGAGTCTTTCCAACACGACGCGCTCCGCTAGTTTCTCTACCGAGCTTAGGATGCTGATAGGACGATGGTTCTGCGGAAACATCGGGTTTTGACGAGCCTTCGGGATCATGACCACGATGGCATGTTTCCACCTGCTGGGGAAGTGCCTAAGACGCAGATAATTGTTGATCACATTCCGCAAGGAAGTGATCTGGCTGTCCGGGAGTTTTTTCAGCATCATGTTAGTGATCGAATCCGCTCCCGGAGCCTTTCTCTTCGGGAGACCCCGAATTTGCGCCTTAATCTCCTCCTCAGAAGCTGGTCAAATGAGATTGTTGTCGTCCTCATGAAGGATTTGTCTGGCCCTCCGTTCCACGAAGATGTCCCGATCGTCGTCATCATCTTCGTCGATATTTAGTTCAAACTGACGTTCGCGGCTGGGCTAGAGCCAGCTTTTGCTGCCTTTCCGGCAGCAGAGGGTGCTCCACTCCCTGTGCCCTTGGCGTTTCCGCTTCGGGGCCTAGGGAAGTTGGGGCATCCCCTGTAACTCGCCGTGTGGGAACCTCCAAAGTTGACACACTTTGCCTTCTCGGCTCTAGGCTTGGTACAGTCCTGACTCAAGTGCTTTCCGGCACATTTCACACACACAGGAACCGCCATGCAGTTCCTCTGTGCGTGCCAGAAGCGCTGGCACTTGTGGCAGTGGCCCACCGCGCCCCTGGGTTTCTGAGGCTCTGTCGAAATCTTCACGCTGAGTATATCTGTAACTTGATAGATATCACGTTCCGATTTTGGAACGAGCACCAGGACCAGGAGCATCGGCTTCCGGTTACGGTTGTAAAGCCGTGCCACCACTTCGGGGTTGAAGCCCCTCCTCAACAAGTCTTCTTCGATATCCTCGCAGAGGACAAACTCAGGAACTCCCCGAAGGATAACCCTGAGGGGTTTGTCCTCGGCGAAGTTGTAGGTGTGATGGGGTACTTTCCCCTCTATCAGCACGTGCGATAGTCTCCGGTAGTCGTCAACGATAGCAGGTTGTACCCTGATACCGTCCTGAACATTAACGGCCTTAGTGAAATCGATTTTCTTTGCCTTCATTTGTCGGTTTACTTCGACCCAACAATCCTTTTGCCGGATGGTGATCGGCGGCACGGATTTTCGGGGAGCAGGCGCGGTGTTGGAGCTCCTCCTTGCTCCAGCAGTGCTTGGCCCAGCTTGAACTGGGTCAGCTCCGACATCGGTCTGGGCGTCGTCTTCGTCAACGTCATTGGGAATGGCAGCGGGCCTCTTACGTGCCTTGCCCTTCGTCTCAGGTGTCTGGTTTCCCTGGACGGTTGTGGCAGGGGTGGGGGCGATGGTCTGCCCGCTAGTGCCTACGGCACCATCCACCTGCATATCGTCGTCGTTCTGTTTTTCTTATTCAGAATTCGTACTTGGTACACCCTCACTAGTGTTGGCATTCCCAACCATATCACTGCGCGATTCAGCGCTTGACACTGTAAAGTCAGAGGGTATCGATCTGGCACCCGACCCTTTGCGGATGCAAACTCGCTTGGGTCTGATGAAGAAGAAAGAAGATTCCAGAAGGTGTCAAGGCTCAAGAAAGAAGATCTTCAGCCAACATTTTTCTGTTAGTATAACTTGTGTTTCTTGGAGGGATATCAAGAAAACCAAAGATCCCTCCAAAAAGAATTCGTTTTGACTGCATGTCAGATAGCACACTTTTGTTCTTTTCAGAACAAACATAAAGTTTGAAACATTTGGTACTCAGTACGAGCCCACTACAAAAGAGTTCGATATTGACTTTGATATTGAATTTACTAATTATAAATTTTCTCTTTCAGCTTAGCCTGGCCTCCACCGCCGGTGGAAGCAGCGGCTCCGTATTGCCTGGATTAGATTGCGTGGTCCCAGAATCTATGCCAGGTGATGCCTACCGGATCACTGGGGTGAGTCTTCCGTTATAAGACAAGCCATTGCACTAAGATGAGACGGGGTGGTAAATCGCAACTTCTCTCCCGGGAGAGACACGGGTAAACTCCCTGGATAGGCGCGTTAAAATATAATATTTCATTTGTTGTATCAGATTTTCTTAGCTATTTCCTAATCTGATTTTCTTTCAGCTATCTGGTAAGTTCGGGTAGAGACATTAGGGCTTGCTAGGTATAGGCCATTTCATAGACAAAATTACTGGTATTTTCCCTATCAAACGAAAATTCTCTTTGTTAAAAATAGAGAGACTCTGGGCGGCGAGAATGCGGTCGAACCCGGAGCTGGCCGAGGCACCTGAAAATAATTCATTATATTTTTTTGATAATTTCACCATTCCACATTCCCGACAGCTCGCGGAAACGCGCGGGAAATTGGCAAATGACCATTAAAGCCTCCTTATCTTTGTTTTGTAGGGAGTATATGACAAAAGTCACTAAATACTCCCTAAATCTAGTGGGATACGGAAAGTCAGAACTTCCGATATCATGATTCCTGGGACAGTCCGATATTCGGAGAGCCCCGAGAAAAACCATAAACCAACGTGATTCTTGAAAGCCGAAGAAATGCACGTATTCCGTCGCCGAGGAATATATACCCGTTTTCCGATTTGGCCTACCTGATGAGAAATCGAATTGAAGTAAAATAATTTGTGAAAACAAATGGAGCCACGGAAACTTTCCACCCAACAAGAGACTAGCGTGTCGAAACCTTGCTCTAAGTGTTCTGTAGACCGGGTGCTCGACTGTTTGGGACCACAAATTAATAAATTGAAAACTATTCAGGAATTTTCGGTAAATCGGGAAAACTACGTACAGTGGAGTTCCACTAGGTGGAGATTGGGGACTTTACATCACACAGGGTCAGACTGAACTAGGGACCTGAATATAATGCAAAAATCTTATATTATTCGACTGGCTTCTAGGTGAAAATTGAGAGTTATCAAGTGTAAAAATGGCTCACTAAAGGTGACCATACACAAAAAAAATCATCGTAGGAGCGCGGCGAGCCTGCCCTGCGACAAGCTTTACCGAATTTCATTAGTCTACATTAGAACGTTGAACGTCTAACACTTGACTTTTTTGTAATTACAGTAATCTTAATATCAATGTTTGCTGAAATAGTTCAGTACATCGCCGCTTTGCTAGCCCTCATCACTCCGAATGATGAGCTACGTGAAGGATTGAGGGAATGTGCCAAAGGGGTGAAAAGGGTTGAAAATTCCATGCGTTATGCCGTTTCTGTGGGGGAAAAGCAGCATCTGGAAGCGTGTTTAAGAAATATATTGACGATGAGGAATCAGTTCAAGGCCGAGCAGAAAAAAGGAGCAGGGCATTCTTCTCGACCTGAAACTGCATGGAATCGTGTTCATTGGTGTGAGTCTGACTCAGCTTTCAATAGCCGAATCAGGACTGGTGTTATTTCCAACTTCAAACACAAGGACTCCGGCTCTTTCCTAATTGACTCTAGAGCAATCTTCAAACGCCTCATTCATGACGCTCTCAAGACGGAAACGTCAGTCAAGGTGAACTCTGTTTTCTGTGGAGAATTCGAGATAGTGAAGGGAGCTAGTGTACTGAAGGAATATAAATACTTTACTACTACAAACTCGCCAATTTACAGGGACACCAATCTGGAGGAATGGTTCCAAGATAAAGTTATTGCTCCAATCATGAAAGATCTTGAAGAATTTCAAGAGAGAGAAAGCGGCTGGGTGTTGGAGAAAGTGGTTAATCTGGGCATAAACATCAACAAGTTTACTCCCCAGCTTGGATCTTCTTACATCGAGTTGCCACCTCAGATCAAGAAAAAAAAAGCTTGCGTCAATGTCAAAAATGATGATAAAGCATGCTTCACCTGGGCCGTTATTTCTGCCTTCCATAAAAAATGCAAGCCGTTCCTCATCATACCCTCACTATTCAACAGTATTGAAACTGAGAGGCATCCAATTTCCAATGACCATAAAGCAAATTCCGAGATTTGAAAAACAAAATGGTATTTCGATCAACGTTTATATCCTTGAAAAATTAAAAAATTCGTTCAAAACACTACCAACATTCCTTACTGATAATAAGAAGGAGAGACACGTTAATCTTCTCTTGGTGCAGGATCAATATTGTGATGATTTTGCTCCTATAAAATACCATTTTGTATGGATTTAAAGTATGTCAAGACTCCTTTCCAAACAGCTGAGTAAACATTAGTGTCAAAAATTCTTCTGTGACCGTTGCCTCCACTACTTTCGCTCTGAAGGAAAACTGAATAAACATACTGAGGATTGTCAAAAATTAAATGAAACTGCAATAAGGATGCCAGAGCCAGGAAAAAATATTTTGAAATTTAAAAATTTCAAAAACAAGGAGAAGGCACCTTTCATGGTTAATGCTGACTTGGAATCGGCCTTGAAACCAGTTGAAGATCCCAAGAAACCCCAGCATCACATTCCAGCTGCCATAGGATGCTATGTGAAATGTTCATTGGATGATACACTTTCATTTTATGAGTCTCATCGTGGGCAGGACTGTTTGGCGTGGTTTGCTGATGAAATGGCTCAATTGGCTGAGGATATGGCAACAGTTTTTTGGTGTCCTTATGATATCAATATGACTTGGGTGCAGGAAGCACATTTAAAACTTACTTCACACTGCCACATTTGCGAGCAACCTTTCACTCCGGAATGTAAGAAAATTTAAGTGAATAGGATGCACACTTCATCGTTAGAGACATTGCTACAAGAATGGCTGGAAAGGTTGAACTACTCCCCATTACCAAAGAGAAATATATTTCCTTCAATAAACACGTTGATGATACCCCAATTCAATTTAGGTTTATTGACTCGATTCGTTTCATGGCTTGTTCATTGGATAAACTAGCATCGTATCTTCCCGAGTTCTCCAATCTGAAGTCACAGTTTCCCGATGTACCTATAGATCAGTTCAAACTGTTGACGAAGAAAGGAGTTATGCCTTATGATTACATTGATTCGATTAGTCGATTCGAGGAGACAGCTCTAGCATCTCAAGATAAATTTTATAACAAGCTGGAAATTAAACCCTGCCCCCAACGTTTGTATCGACGAGCTCAGGATGTATGGACCACATTCAACTGCCAGAATCTCGGTGATTATGTGGACTTATACATGAAAACTGATATTCTCCTGTTGGCGGATGTCTTCGAAATGATCAGAACCTCCATTCTCAAGTCACATGAACTCGATCCTGCGTACTATTTCACATCACCGGGCTATACGTGTGATGCCGTGATGAAGTATACCGGAATTGAGTTTGAACTTCTCACTGATGTCGACATGTTTCTATTTGTCGAGCGAGGTATTCGAGGAGGTCTGAGCCAAGTTTGCTCTAAACGTTGAGCTCATGCAAACAATAAGTATATGCCAAATAGAATGATCCTTCCAAACCTTCAACTTTCCTGATGTACTTCGATGTCAACAATCAGTACGGATGGGCTATGTCACAGTACCTTCCTTATGAGGGATTCAGATGGGTAGATAAAAATATTGATGTAACTCAAATTCCCGATGATGCTAATGAAGGATACATGTTGGAAGTAGACTTGGAGAATCCAAAACACTTACATGATATGCATAAAGATATACCGTTCTGCCCACAACACATACATTCGAAAACAATGATGCCTCCTGAGAATGTGCGAGATGTTACTAAATTGATGGCCACTCTACATAATAAAAAAAATATATATCATACACTACAGGACACTGAAACAGGCTTTGAACAATGGACTGGTGTTGACGAAAATCCACCGTGTTCTTAAATTCAAACAAAGTCCCTGGTTGAAGTCATATATCGATCTCAATACGGAGCTCCGCAAGAAGGCAACAAATGACTTTGAAAAAAATCTTTTCAAATTGATGAACAACGCAGTCTTTGGTTAAACTATGGAGAACGTCCGAAAGAGGGTCAACATCCACTTTCTAACTGAATGAAGTGGTAGATATGGTACAGAAGGATATATCTCAAAACCGGAGTTTAAAAATTGCACCATCTTCAACGAAAACTTGGTGGCTGCAGATTTTCCTGAACAAGCCTATATATGTGGGGCAGGCCATTCTGGATTTAGCAAAGACAACCATATACGATTTCCACTATGGTTATATGGCTGAACGTTTTGGAGAGGACTGTACAGCTATGTACACTGATACAGATTCTTTCGTATATGAGTTGCGACAAGACCCCTATGTAGTTATGAAGGAGGACTGCCACAAACATTTTGACACTCTAGACTATCCCTCCGACAACATTTATAGAATTCCTCAGGTCAACAAGGAAATATTGGGTATGATGAAAGACGAAAATAGTGGCGTGCTGATGACTGATGACTTCGTTCCAAATTGTATGCTACGAAAGTGTTGACATCAGATGCTGACATTATTGATAAAAGAAGGGAATTGGAAGAAGCTGAGTATGATGAGGATGGAATCAATGAGATATTGATGAATTTTGGAACAACCAAAAAGGCTAAGGGCGTGAAATCGTCTGTGGTCAGAACTAAGATTACATTCGATAATTATGTGGAATGTCTGAACAGTTGGAAATGTACGACTGTAACCCAGAGACTAATCCGCTCTGAGAAACATCAAGTACACTAAATTGTGCAGGACAAAATTGCGCTCAACCCACATGACGATAAACGCTACCTGACACCAAACTCAGATGAAACTTTACCTTGGGGACACTATTCAATAAAAGAAAATTTGATGGATACTTCACAATAACTTTGTATATATATGATAAAATAAAATGTATTATTTGATGACTATTTTCTCATAATTGGTGGTTTTCCTATGCCTACTGGGGGAGTCTTCCACAATAAAAAAGGGTAACGCATTGACAGTCCTACCTCCTGGGTGATATGGAAACGGACTGATAGCAATATTCAACCAACGCTGAATTTTGAAGTATTTTGAATCTGCTTCATATTAATATCATTTTTGATTCTCTAATGATACTTCTTGTTAAAATCACTTTTGAAAGGTATGTTCGGTTCATTGGATTAATTCATTATCAATCTGTGTACTTCGCACACAAATATATGATACTTGAATTGTCCATTTTTTTTCATGCTGACTTTACATCAAAATATAACTTATTCAATAACTTTTATAATTCTGATATTTAATGATGCTTGAAATATTATCATTCTATTTGTTTTATTGCGATTCATATAATAATAATATTACATGTCTTTATTTGCCACAAATATTTTTGAAACATTACAGAAAGAGAAAAATAAGACGATAATTAATTGTGACAAAATGGAGAAGTTCGAATAGCACTTAGTGCCTCGCTCTTCCACCCAACCCTGAAAAGTACTATATAAATATTAAATTTCAGCAATACATTGGAGATTAACTGATACACAATTTTTTGTTAGTATAATTGATCAATAACTCCTAGATTATTTGAATATAGTAAGATGAATGGAAAATGAGAACATATATATATATATATATATATATATATATATATATATATATATATACATAAAGTATACCGGAATTGAGTTTGAACTTCCCACTGATGTCGACATGTTTCTATTTGTCGAGCGAGGTATTCGAAGAGGTCTGAGCCAAGTTTGCTCTAAACGTTGAGCTCATGCAAACAATAAGTATATGCCAAATAGAATGATCCTTCCAAACCTTCAACTTTCCTGATGTACTTCGATGTCAACAATCAGTACGGATGGGCTATGTCACAGTACCTTCCTTATGAGGGATTCAGATGGGTAGATAAAAATATTGATGTAACTCAAATTCCCGATGATGCTAATGAAGGATACATGTTGGAAGTAGACTTGGAGAATCCAAAGCACTTACATGATATGCATAAAGATATACCGTTCTGCCCACAACACATACATTCGAAAACAATGATGCCTCCTGAGAATGTGCGAGATGTTACTAAATTGATGGCTACTCTACATAATATAAAAAATATATATCATACACTACAGGACACTGAAACAGGCTTTGAACAATGGACTGGTGTTGACGAAAATCCACCGTGTTCTTAAATTCAAACAAAGTCCCTGGTTGAAGTCATATATCGATCTCAATACGGAGCTCCGCAAGAAGGCAACAAATGACTTTGAAAAAAATCTTTTCAAATTGATGAACAACGCAGTCTTTGGTAAAACTATGGAGAACGTCCGAAAGAGGGTCAACATCCACTTTCTAACTGAATGAAGTGGTAGATATGGTACAGAAGGATATATCTCAAAACCGAAGTTTAACAATTGCACCATCTTCAACGAAAACTTGGTGGCTGCAGATTTTCCTGAACAAGCCTATATATGTGGGGCAGGCCATTCTGGATTTAGCAAAGACAACCATATACGATTTCCACTATGGTTATATGGCTGAACGTTTTGGAGAGGACTGTACAGCTATGTACACTGATACAGATTCTTTCGTATATGAGTTGCGACAAGACCCCTATGTAGTTATGAAGGAGGACTGCCACAAACATTTTGACACTCTAGACTATCCCTCCGACAACATTTATAGAATTCCTCAGGTCAACAAGGAAATATTGGGTATGATGAAAGACGAAAATAGTGGCGTGCTGATGACTGATGACTTCGTTCCAAATTGTATGCTACGAAAGTGTTGACATCAGATGCTGACATTATTGATAAAAGAAGGGAATTGGAAGAAGCTGAGTATGATGAGGATGGAATCAATGAGATATTGATGAATTTTGGAACAACCAAAAAGGCTAAGGGCGTGAAATCGTCTGTGGTCAGAACTAAGATTACATTCGATAATTATGTGGAATGTCTGAACAGTTGGAAATGTATGACTGTAACCCAGAGACTAATCCGCTCTGAGAAACATCAAGTACACTAAATTGTGCAGGACAAAATTGCGCTCAACCCACATGACGATAAACGCTACCTGACACCAAACTCAGATGAAATTTTACCTTGGGGACACTATTCAATAAAAGAAAATTTGATGGATACTTCACAATAACTTTGTATATATATGATAAAATAAAATGTATTATTTGATGACTATTTTCTCATAATTGGTGGTTTTCCTATGCCTACTGGGGGAGTCTTCCACAATAAAAAAGGGTAACGCATTGACAGTCCTACCTCCTGGGTGATATGGAAACGGACTGATAGCAATATTCAACCAACGCTGAATTTTGAAGTATTTTGAATCTGCTTCATATTAATATCATTTTTGATTCTCTAATGATACTTCTTGTTAAAATCACTTTTGAAAGGTATGTTCGGTTCATTGGATTAATTCATTATCAATCTGTGTACTTCGCACACAAATATATGATACTTGAATTGTCCATTTTTTTTCATGCTGACTTTACATCAAAATATAACTTATTCAATAACTTTTATAATTCTGATATTTAATGATGCTTGAAATATTATCATTCTATTTGTTTTATTGCGATTCATATAATAATAATATTACATGTCTTTATTTGCCACAAATATTTTTGAAACATTACAGAAAGAGAAAAATAAGACGATAATTAATTGTGACAAAATGGAGAAGTTCGAATAGCACTTAGTGCCTCGCTCTTCCACCCAACCCTGAAAAGTACTATATAAATATTAAATTTCAGCAATACATTGGAGATTAACTGATACACAATTTTTTGTTAGTATAATTGATCAATAACTCCTAGATTATTTGAATATAGTAAGATGAATGGAAAATGAGAATATATATATATATATATATATATATATACACATAAAAAAACAATTTATCTAAGAATATTCTCAGTGAAAATATCCCTTGGGGTTGCAGTCAGAAAAAGTGGCCTGGTAAAGAACAACTCTTTGTTAAATTGTCGAGCTTTCGAAAATATTTATTTTCATTTTCAAGACATTAACGTGAGATTAATTTTGTGAAAACAGCAGAGAAACTTCTTGGTCATTCCTTATGTATGTAAGGTTATGTCACAACACAAAACGAGATGAAACAACAATAATAAAACTATGTCATGTACATGAACACGATTAAAAAACATTATGATTTTATGAGTTATGAAGGAAAACTTTTAATTAAAATTTGGAAAAATGTTAATCATTTTAAAACTCGCCTTTGAGACCGCACGTGGTTCAAGGGACGCACAAGGGCGGCCACTTTTTCTGACTGCAACCCCAAGGGATATTTTCACTGAGAATATTCTTAGATAAATTGGTTTTTTTCAACTAGTCCAGTCAAGAGACTACCTCTCTCGATATATACATATATATACACACACAAATATACACATATACACATATACACACATACATACAGAAAGAGAGTAGAGAAGTACATAAAATTTAAATTACTTGTTTTTATTATTAACGAAATCAAAAGAAGGACGATATGATATGACATGGCGGTGCAAGATTTTTTCAAGAGTTTTTCAAGAGAGAATACTTATCAATTCCTGTGGAGAGGCTAGAGGATACACTAGGATCGGTTGTTTAGGGACTGAGTGCAGCACAGGCGGATCGATTGTGATTGTTGAACTATAGCACATTTGCTTATTTTTTTTTTTTGACTTGAAGATATTGATATAGGTGGTTACCTTTAATTCATCAGGGATAATGCTGTATAATTTATATACATTGTATGAGAATGACCACTCGAATTGGGAAGTTGAATGTCTGGGTGAGGCAATACGTTGCCTATGTCGTGTGTTGAAATTGTGGAGATCATATATATGTATATATATATATATATATATATATATGTATATATATATATATATATATATATATATACATATATATATATATATATATATATATATATATATATATATATATATATATATATATATATATATATATATATATATATATATATATATATATATCTATATATATATATATATGGATGGTTAACAATGCGTAAAAGAAAAAATCTTCACAGTGTCTGCCTCTTCCATCGAATAATAACCTACAAAATAACCAGCTATCTGTATAACAAAATAACTTATATATATATATATATATATATATATATATATATATATATATATATATATATATATATATATATATATATATATATATATATATATAAGTTATTTTGTTATACAGATAGCTGGTTATTTTGTAGGTTATTATTCGATGGAAGAGGCAGACACTGTGAAGATTTTTTCTTTTACGCATTGTTAACCATCCAAGCTCTCTGATTTTGCTTGAAACTGAGTCGTATTTTCGAATGCCAAAGATCAGCCTGACGCATGCATTTTGAGCGCGTTGTATGCACATTTCATCATATTTTGTTAAGCAGGGGTCGTAGACCACATTGGCAAAGTCAAAATGGGAGAACACTAATGCATTACATAATATAATTTTGTTTTTTTTACTCAGGATCTTGTGACTGCTATATATGAGCTTCAAGTTTGAATATGCTTTTTTAACACACTGAGTGACGTGACCAGTGAATCTCAGGGAGTTATCCATTAGCAGGCCTAGGTTACGCAACAAATTCGAGAGGTTGCCTGTTGAGAGTTATTTTTAGATCACAGGTACATTGGGTAAGATGAGCTTTTTTTCTAAAAACCATGATTTTGGATTTTTCTGAGTTGATTGTGAGGCCGTGCTTCCTAGACGCTTCCATCAAAGATTGTAAGTCAGCATTGATTCTTTCGTTGTCATCAGCTGTTTCTGCTAAATCAAAAGAGAAAGTGATCTGACTGTCGTCAGCATAGCAATGAAAGTCAAAGAAGGTGACACTCGAATAAAGGTTAGCTACGTATATTAAGAAAAATGTAGGTCCAAGGATGGATCCTTGGGACACGCCATTACTGATCTCCAGAAAGTTGGAAGGAGCATCTTCCAGTTTCACTTGTTGTTTACGGTTTTTTAGATAGTTTTCAATCATTTCGATTGCGTGTCCAGCAAAGCCATAATAATGCAGCATAGCTAAAAGTAGCTAGACACTATAATATAATTGAGAGTACATTTGAGGAAGAGAGGGCACTCAGTCAAATAGGTAGTTGTTTGAATGTTTCATGATTCATATCAATATATTTTTTATCTCTTTTTTCAATTTGTTTTTGTTCTGTATTGTTTCAAGATGTAATGGTAATTTATTGACCAATTTTGGTCCATGGTAGAAAATAAATTGCTGTGCTTGGTTTTTTGTATACAAAGGAATTGTTATGGACAGGTTGGCAGTAGTTCTAGTATTGTATGCATGAGTGTTATACAGTATTGAAGAGATTAAGGTCCAGATCAAAGTGTGATACACGTACAATTTCCTTACATCTGGTTAGCATAAGTCTAGATTAAGTGAAGTAGTTTCATCAAAGAATTTTGAATGATTTGAATATTGTTCATTGTTGTTTTACCTACACTACCCCAAATTATAATACAGTATCTAATTATTGTTCAAGCCAAGGCATCATAGATCATACACTGAGAGAAATCTGGAGAATATACTGGTATATTAAAAAGAATATTTTATGGTTCACTATTTTAAATTATGATTGTTAACAATTTGAACTGTAAACAGTAAAATATTTTTATAGTAATGACATTATTGTTGTTCTTAGGATACTATATTATAGTGCTTAGACACACAGTTATATATTAGCATATTGCACTATATAGAATTATCATATTTTATCGTAACATGGTTGGGTATAAAATATGCTAATTATTATTATACAATTTTCCTAAGCTTTATGATATATGGAATACAAATAAGCATCATATTGTAATGCATAAAAAACAAAATTAATGATATAAATCACGTGGATGTTATTTTGACCTTCACATTCAGTCGCCTGCATTGTGACTAGTTGTTGTTTGCTACTTGTTACCTACACATTGACTGTCGAAGCGTTTGAGGGTGATGGAGAAACCGAGAAATTACGCAGCAGTAGCAGTAATCGTAGTCAGTATGCAACAGGCAACAACAGCTCTCAGCTTTTAATCATTTCTGAGTTCAGTTAACCATAAAAATATTTTGTTGCAGTGTAAATTGTCTTGTATTGTTAAAATAAGTTTTTAATGAATGTGGTTTGTGGTGCAACTGATCCTGTCCCGATCCTCCATTGTGGACACGTCTGCTGTTTTTTGAATACCTACATAAATATACATCGATGAACGTTCTTTTCGAAAATATACCATTATACTTGATTTCACAATTTATGTGTAATAGATTTTATCATAATATAGTTTTATAATTACAAAACAAATATCTCCACGTAACAATAAATTATCTTCATATTTATAAACAACATATATTTATTGTTAAAATAACATTCCGATCAACTAACTGTCTGAGTATTGTAAAATTCATAATATGATATATTGTTAGGACTATAATACAAATATTTCAATGGTAATCAGAATACTATTATAGTAGTCATTACCATAAATGGTAAAAATATATTTTTTTTAATTTTACAATATTGTATTGCTGTCACATATAGTACCAGAAATTTTTGTAAATATTGCCATATTTCTGGTAAAAACCACTATACATTTCTCTCAGTGTAAGTCGAAGTTTTGTATCAGTGTCATGATCCACCCTGTCCCATTCTGATTTTTAGAAATGATCCGTCATCAAACGACGTCATGCAATTCATTATTTTTGAATATCGGTCAAAGATATCAAAAGAATAAACGATGATGAATGCATCTCTCTTCTGTTTGAGAGCAAATTGCGCGAATATAGAGTTCATTGCTATCCTTCCCCCACGACCAACATAATTGACGAATTCCTAGATAGTGAATAGGTATCTCGAAATATTCCATCCTACTTTTCAATAGTGCGTCTTTGTTCCACCCACCGCATAAGATAATATCAATAAATTAAGGCCATAAACATGTCTCGCTAGGTAGGTTAAAGCAATAAATGATCGCTATTAAAAACATGATCAATTATGCAGATGTCCTATTGTATGGCATAGGGAAGAATAACGGCGACACGTGTCCGAATAAATATTACTATAAAACACCGCGGTTTGACCGGATAATAGTCAGTTCATATCTTGACCCGTGCCATGTTCGTCTAAGGATTATACCAGTGCGTTACCAAGTTCGATGTCATGTATTAGTGCAACTGTTCTCGAAAATGTATGCCTCGGAGTATAGTTTATTCACTGCCGCGAATATCTTCTAGTTACAAGTGCGTTTGGAATAGTGCAGTATGTAGTCTAATTTATCGCGAACACCGGAGTGCCTCGGAGTTTAGTCAAGGGAGTTTGAAATCACTTCGTCAGTAAAAACCGTAAGATGAAACTATCGTACTATTGAATATTAACCAGAAACGATCATGAATATAATGCCTGAACAGATATAATGAGTGCGGAAATGTATGTGCCTTCTCGTGAAAATACAGCTATAGTTTGTATTATACTAAAGGTTTATGTCCACTAGTACAGTGAAAGTAATTACTGTTACTTCGAACTTTGGTGTATTTTTATAGGTATCATGTAATAGCGTTTTGTGTATTTGCTTGATTTGTGTTTATTACTGTCTGAACTGATTATCCATTTTGGTTATGTCTTACATCTCTGATTAATGTTATATTGATTTATTTGCATGATTTTATCGCATGTTACCTGTATAATGTAGTTCAATATGTACTGTTAGTACTCGTTTTGCTTGATATATTTCGTATAGTACGATATTTGATTACTAGGAGTGTTATGGGTATATATTGATTCATTGCGCAAACAAAGGTATTTAGTAGTGACTATGAGGTTGCTATCTTTGAAAGTATGTTTCTATGTATGTGAACTATTATCCAGAAACATTTATGTGCTTGCTACCATTGTTTATTTAAATGTTTTTAATATACCTCCGACAGTAGCGATAACGGCTAGCATAGTAAAAAATGTCTCGTTGAATATTCGTTTTCGTAAGCTTGCCTGTTATCAAGGGTACTTTAAGTAGTTTAGATGTTGGTTACTACACATTATATGAATATATTGTGTTTTTGATACATGTTAAAGAGGTCTGGCTTGCGGGATAGCAGGTGGATCTAAAATGGAAATACTTGTATTCAATTCGGAACTAATCTATGTTTATTTAATATACTTATCAAATTAATCTGTCTTGTTTTCTTTCTATACTCGAATTTCACTTATAACAGGACGTCACGTACTTTCTAGGACCATCAGGGGTATAACGTAGCCGCTCACGTTATATTCCTTATTGTTGTTAGGTGTCCCGACGTTTTGATACGCCTCGTCCATTATCAGACCTAGCGCTGATGGCGAATGAGACCTTGCGTTAGAAACTCTAGGATATTCTAAGCGGTGTAGAGACTAAGGCCGATATGCCGCTTCATAACATCAGCAATGTTCCTCAGTTGGTAAAATTTGTTAATCAATTTTCTTAGTTTTTTGTTTTCGTAAGATTGGATTTCATCATCAAAGAAGAATGCTTTCCAGGAAATAAAGTTTTTGGGGTTTCAGTACAATACGCGATAGTTGATGAGTTCGAAAGCTAAATCTAAATTTACGATCAGAAATTTTTCAAAATCAATAGGTTAACGCGTTGCGGCTTGTCCGCTGGTAGACTCTAGTTGAAAAGCAAGATTTTGGAAAGCAAAATATCAAGCTCTAAAACGCCAGAGTAATTTTTGTTTTCTTTTAAATTTGTTTTTACGAATCACCCAGGATTTCTGAAAAAACCTCGAAAGCAGAGCATGTGCGAACAACTCTGTGCTTACGTTCAAGTGGATTCAGAACCACTTCAGCTCAGAGGCAGGCGGTATGGTCCAAACCCGGGCCACAACTAGAGATCCACAACGAGTCCTGCGATTAATTGAACAAATTTATCCTTTGGAATCACTCACTTTGCCAAAACTTACCCAAAAATTATTGATACTTTTTGCATTTACAACAGCTCAGAGATTTCAAACTTTTTCAAAAATTAAACTGAACAATATACTCTTTCAAAATGAAAGAGTTGACATAAAACTAACTGATGTAATAAAAATATCAAAGCCTAAAAAGAACCAACCAGTTCTAACTCTTCCATATTTTACATTATTTGAAAGCATTAAAAAATTGTTAATGTTGAAAATCAATATATTCTTTCAACATACAAAAACCTCATACACACAGCGTCAACACCAAGTAAATGGATAAAATCTATTCTAAAACATAGTGGAATAGACACAAATCACTTCACTAGCCATTCCACTCTCCATGCTGCCACGTTGGTAGCTTTACGATTAGGCGTAAATATTGATACAATCAAAAACACGGCTGGGTGGACAGAATCCTCAGGGATCTTCACTGAATTTCATAACAGACCAGTCGAAAAAGGCACAGAAGAATTTTCCAGAGCAGTTATGAATATTGGAAAACGAATGTTAAATTGTGCTAATGGAAATAGGTAGTTTGTTGTTAAAATCATAATATCTTTCGTATTCACGAACAGTTGCTTCAACGTAAATTTTTATGATATCCTGGGAGAAATGAAATAATAGATAATATATTTGATGCATGTTTTGCGATGAATAATGAAATGAAGAGTTTTTCAGATCGTAGATATTCTTCTTTGAACATTATGGTTGAGTGGAAGAGCAAACACTTGTACCCACAGGTGATTTATACTCTGCCTTTTGACCTATGTAACTAATTCATTTTGTTGTTCATTGCAAGTTGTGTTTTTGTGTTCATTGGAACTATTAAAATTTGCGCCTTCGTAAACCTATTAATAAATGTAATTTTTTTTGTAGACAAAATGCAAAAGAGTCAAAAAATGGTGAAAATTAAGAAAATATCAATTATGCGACCATGTCCAAGTTTGGCATTAGAGCAAATAAATTATTTATTTATACTGATGTTATTAACTCGTTCAAAAATATTAAATGAGGGGTACACTATGTCATAATTCTTGCTATAAATTTGTAATTTCGTAAAAAACATATAAAATATGCCACCACCACAAATTTCGGGATCTATGACGTATAAAAAAAAATACATCCAATGATTAAAAAGTGCATCTGGGTGAAGTGAAGCGACATCGTAAAATAATAAGTAGAAATACTGTGTTCGTTTGATGCAGTGGATATACAGTGGATAAACTTTTCAATGAACAGCTAAACGTGGAATGTAACAGAAATTAAGTAAGAAACTGTTACAGAATAGGGTCGAGAAGTAATGTAATGTAATGTTTTATTAAATCCTTTTCTCTATAGTACAATAGATTGGACGAGTCAGTATGGGTGTAAACTAGTGGAACATAAAACATAGAAGACTAATATAACAGCTAAAACTATTCAAGAAATGCGAGATAGAACAAATACATTCACATTGACATTGTACAGAATAAATTAGTTAAAAAATTTACATTTCAATCAATTATTGGAGAGAAAAGCACCAACCTCACCCAAATCATAGAAACACTCATTTGTTAAGAAGTGTTTTAACCTACCTTTGAAGACTTCGTATGTAGGACTGTTTTTTAAGTGGCTGGGAATAAGCGATAAGTGGTGATTTCTTATAGTACTTGCGTTTTGCTCTTCTGAGCAATAAGTCATTTTTGTTTTTCGTGTCATGCTTAGATATATCACTATTTTTTGTTAATTTTCTTGTCTCTGAATATGTTGCGACACGAAGTTTGAAAAGGTAGATCAAATATTAGTCGAATTATCCTTTTTGCAATACAAACACTCGTTGTACAGTAATACTGTGAGCAATTGCAGAATATGCATATGAATAATATACGTTCAATAGAATATCCCTATCTAGCATGGATTTCAGGACTGTCAATAAGTAAAAGCATTGATTAATTTTCTTGCATACAGCATTAATTTGCTCTTCCTATAAGAGTTTACTGCCGAAAGAGGTTCCCAGAAACTCTACCAATTTAGATTTTCCAATAACATTGTTGTTCAAAGAAGTAAAACAGTTTGATGGTGTACTGAAAGTGGAGTAATATTCAATGCAAGCAGTTTTTTTATGTTCATCATCAATCTGTTTCGAAAGCACCAATCTTGAAATTGATTCAATATGTTGGCAATTTTTCCAGAAAGTGCAGTTTCATTACATGAGAATTTTAGCGTCAGACAGGTAACTGGGAAGGTCATTGATAAATAATAAAAATATTAACGGGCCAAGAACACTGCCTTGAGGAGTTCCAAGCTCCATATCAATATTGTTTGAGAAGACATCATCAATTTTAACAATAATTTTTTGATTGTCAAGAAATGAGAGGAACCAGTCATTAATACAACCACGAATGCCCAGGTGATTCAATTTTTCAGAAACAAAGTATTTTTCAACAGTGTCAAATGCCTTTGATACATTGAATAGTATTGATACTACATATTGACCACGATCCATTTCATCGTAAACTTGTTGTGTGTACTCAGCCACGCTTGTCTCAGTTGAGAGACCACTTCTGAAACCATGCTGATTATTTGTTATTAAATTAAATGAACTTAGACATGTTTCCACCCTCAGAGCGTAAAATTTTTCAATTATTTTTGAGAAAATACTCAATAATGAAATTGGCCGATAGTTTTCTACATTGCTTGGATAATTTTTTTTATACAGTAACATGACTGAAGCTATTTTCCGACTAGAAGGAAATTTGCCTTGACTGATGGATAAATTAATGATATGACCTAGGATTGGAGAAATGATATCTATACAGTGTTTTATGATCGAAACCGGTATTTCATCAAGACCTGTAGATTTTTTATTTTTAAATGAATCGATTACTTTTATGACGTCTTCCTTATTAACAGGTACGAAAAACATAGATCGTATAGCAAAATCACTCTTATAGCATGAAGCGCTCAATTTATTGCCGAAATGATCGGATAATTTTTTCTGAATATCTGTCGATAAGTATTCACCGAAAGCTTCTGCTTTTTCGGTGTTATCGTCTATTACCCTGTTTTTATAATTAGGTAATTCCTGATATTTCGATATTTCTATGTTTCCCCTTCACTTTATTCACAATGGACCATGCTGTTTTGTTTTTATTACTGGATTTGTAAACAAGGTTTTCGTAATATTGGTTCTTTTCGTATTCTATTTGTTTATCTACCTCTTTTTTCAGGAGTTCATAATTTTTGTTAAAATTTTCGTCTGAGACTCTTTTACACATTCAATCTAATTTTCGTACTTCTTTTCTCTTTTCATTCAATTAATCTGAATTATTTTTTTTTATTTGTGTTTACTTTGGTACTGTTTTTTTGTTTTTGTTTTTTTTGAATGCAATATCGAAACACCATAGAAATTCGTCAAAAAAATGTTCGAATACATTATTTACGTCATCCCTATTGTCCACGTCAAAATTTAATTTGGAAAAATGATACATAAATTTATTCATGGCGTTGTCATTGAAATTCCTAAAAGTGTGTATTCTCACAATATTGTCTATATGTTTGGATTCTTGACGTAATTTAAAATCAACTGTTTGACAATAATGGTCTGAAAGCCCTGGATCAAAGTTTGACACTTTAAACATATTTGGTGCGTTTGTTATTATATAATCTATGGATGTAGAGCTGGTATGGGCTAAGCTAGTGAAAACTCTTATGAAATCTGTAATTAATGAGGTCATCCCAAACGAGCTCAGCACATCAAACAATATTTTATTACTCAATTTATTACTAAATAGGTCAATATTGTGAGTGATCCGAATAATAAAGCAAGACCTGTTGCAGTTGAACTACAAACTTATGATCTGAAAATACAAATTCATTATCAGGCAAGAACGTTAAAAAAAGAAGTACATCAATAACGCAAACTCCTACACAAACATCTAGTAATCGCTAGGCAAAAAAATTTCTCGGCGTTTATGAAGAATAATATTCTTATCGTGAACGGTGAGAACTACACCCACGAAGATCTTTTTTAAAACGAGACATCCTGCGAAACAGCTGAAATCGAAGAGAGAATAACCAACAAACAGGAAGCTTACAATACACAAAATAAAACAAAAATTACCACATGAACCACTGAACCACATCAAACCGAAATCGCTTTACTCCAAATAATTTTTTTTTTATATTCGTATTCTATAAACCCAGATATGCCTATTGTACTATATTTAGTACGGTCTTAACAAGTCTCGACGTGCAGCGGTTTCTACGTGCGCGAGAGCTATCAGTATGGTAAATGCATAAGTATACTTGTAATATTGTGGCTGGACGGACTACATTCAGTTTTGTTGTGTAGAAGTGAGCATTTTAATTTGTTGAAATACAGATATAAATAGAAATGGCTGGGTACGGTGTCAACTCTGGAAGCATTATAAATTAGAATATATTTTACCAATTGCTGGTAATTAGAATAAAGATGATAATAATATCATAAATCCTTTAGATATATTCATTATTCAAAAAACTTTTATTTGTTTAGGGTGGTATTTTGGGGATGTACTAAATATAGTACATTAGGAAAATATATGTCTATCAATGTTATTTCCTTCCAGAGGTTTTTCACTCAACGAAGGTCTAGCTATGTTGGAAGATGATGCTGAATTAGCTGAAACAGTAGATGAAATTTTCATTTTACCCCCAGAAAATGCCACGGCTGAAGTAACAGATGAAGATTCTGGGACGAAAGATATTTTTATAATTGATAATCTACCTGCATCTCAGTTCCAAAATGAACTATGATAGTATTGATTATTCATCAGAACACGATGTGCCCTTATCCGAATTACAGGAACGATTGCGATTATAGGATTGAAAAATAAATCTTTGAAAAAAAGTACGAGTGCATCCAAGATTTACCTACATCAGAAGCAAACTTCGAGCATTTGCATGATATAAATAATTCAGAGAATCCAATGGAGCTTTTCTCGAAATTCTTCGATGAAGAATTAATTGAACTTTTCGTGAGTAGCGGTAATAATTATGCCCAACAAAGAAATCGAACACCTAATATAAAACATTCTGAATTCAAAGCTTTCATTGGAGTTGTCCTGCTTAGTGAATACGTACAGGTGCCAAGAAAAAGAATGTTTTGGGAGCGTGAAAAAGATGGACATAACGAGTTGGTTGCCAAAGCAATTTCAAGGGACAGATTTGAATAAATTTTTTCCAATTTACATGTGTCAGATAATCAACAATTAGACCACCATGACAATATTGCAAAAGTGCGGCCCCTTTTCATTCTTCTGAATAAAAAGTTCATGGATAACTCGATTGTCGAAGAAATGCACTCAATTGATGAAGTCATGGTACCCTATTATAGACGCCATGGCTGCAAACAATTTATTTACGGCCAATGAGGTATGGCTTCAAATTATGGGTTGGAAGTACAAGACTTGGTTACTTGAATTGGTTTGAACCATACCAAGGTGCTGCAACAAATATAAGTGAACATTATGCAGAGTTCGGAGTTGGCGCAGGAGTGGTATTGGATTACGCACAAGCCCTGTGGCAGAAATGGATGGACAGAAAATTTTATCTCTTTTTCGACAACTTCTTCACGTCCATTCCTCTGATTGAAGAGCTGACAAAAGAAACATTTTTCGCAACTGGTACAGCAAGAGAGAACCAATTTGCAGGAAATACCCTCATAGACTCTAAAGTTCTGAAGAAAAGAAAGCAAGGAAGCTATGATTATAAGAAAATTTCAAATCAGAATATAATAGCAGTGAAGTGGCACGACAACAGCATCGTAACTCTTTGCTAGAATATTTCAGGAGTCGAACCTCTTCATGTAGTCAAACGCTACTCGCAAAAGGAGAAGAAGAATATTCAAGTAAGTATAATCATCTTTTTCGCAGATATGTATAATGTATAGTTTATTTTTAGGTGGAGCAGCCACATGTCATAAACATGTATAACTCTAATATGGAAGGAGTCGATCGCTCTGACCAGAATATCAGCTTATATCGCACATCTCTGAGAGAGAAAAATGGTATATTCCTTTGCTTACCCACAGCATTGACATGTGCGTTCAGAACGCTTGGCAATTACATAAAATAATGGAGGAGTTCTAGATCAGCTTAGTTTTAGAAGACGAATTGCCACAATATTACTGATTCAAAATAAAAAGCAAGCTATATACCAAAAAGTACATTCAAGTAGAACACAAGGTATTGATTTGTGTTACGACCGGTTAGATCTTATGATTCCGCTGGCAAAACAAACCCGATGTGGATACTGTCATGAGAAAACAACAACAATATGTTAAAAATGTGACATTGGAGTACACGTGAAATGCAACGTTATATTTCATAAAAAATAATTTTTGTTTTCGTATTAGTACATCTACCTAATGTACTGTATGTAGTACGGTCTTGATTTTATATTTTTTATAAAATTAAATTTTTGAAAAAAATTCAATCACTTTTTTGTCACCCATGAGCTTCAATTTCGGTGAAATTACTTCTTGAAATTTTCAAATAATCCTATAGGCATATCTGGGTTAAAGCAATTTATTTTCAATTATTCTCATAGTAACTCAATAATTAATCAAAAACTCACACATTATTCCATATATTTATTTATTTCCACCACCCTGAATCAATACATAAAACTCAGAATATCACTCAGTCGAAACAGTAGAAACAGTAGAAACAGTAGAAACAGTAGAAACAGTAGAAACAGTAGAAACAGTAGAAACAGTAGAAACAGTAGAAACAGTAGAAACAGTAGAAACAGCACCATTGCCAACTCCGATATTATTGATGCTACGAATTCGAATGAATAGGCAAACTAGCAGCATTTTTAATGACCTTCTCGATGCTGGAAACAAAAAAAAATTGACAGTTGATTTTTCAGAATATTTCATAAAATTATTTCTTTCAGTGGAACACCCTAAATGTTTTCATGCATTTCGATTCGTAAAAACATTCTCAACAACAAAACTCATATTACCTTTCTTCCTGAAGTGGAAAATGAGCGACTTATGTGGAAATATTTCTTTCTTTCACTAGTACAAAAAATGTCTTTGTTTTGGCGAATAAAACCTCATGATTGTCCAAACACCTAATTTTGGTACTTATACGAATGACAATATTTTGTTAATAATAACAAAACAAGACAGAAAAAAGAAAAAATTGCGCTGGGATGTGAACTCGTGAAACCCGTGATCATCATGTCGCACCTCTCAATTGACACCACTGAGCTATTTGGTATTAATGTACAAAACGATAATTAGCCATTCCGCTAGCTGCATTTATTTTGTGAATCAAAATATGTCTGCTGTAATGATAACTTTGAAGCCGTTTTTGTACAGAACAGAAAATACTGGAGGGTCATATGAATGTGGTTGGAAATAATGTGTTTGATTCGATAAAACATCATAATTATGAGCAATTATGGCCTTCAAAATTTGTTGAAATACTATTTGTCAAATATTCTCAATGACAATGTCATAAATTATTGTAACTGTCAACTACTGTTCCAATATTTTTCGGAAAGCCGTTTTCACATCAAGAAAAATGTGATATGTTAGAATCCTACTTGGTTTGCCAGAAAAATAGCATAAGAGCACTCCAACACTACCGCAATTCGTTCCCCGATCGTGAATTACCTAATTGGTGTTTTTTTTGCTGTGCTTCATCGTCGATTCAGGAAAAATGAAAAAGTTTTTGAGAAGAGGAGAACTGAAAAACATTTTGTAATATCTGAAGATACAGAGATTGACGTTTTATCCTACTTTGAGGTATATTCAAATAATTTCATCAGTGATTTATCTAGAGAAATAGCTGTTCCACTGTCTGGTATTCAACGAATTCTGAAGAATCATAAGATTTCTCCTTATACGTTAAGACCAGTGCAAAAACTAGAACCTGGTGATCCTGAGAGACGATTGGGGTTTTGTCGGTGGTTTATGAATAAATGCAGACAACATCCAAACTTCTAATAGAAATATTATATGGAGCGATGAGGCTAATTTTTCAATTCATAGGATGTATAATAGAAAGAATTTTCATTATTGAAGTAGACATAATCCATTTCTAGTCCATCCTCACAATCCGAAAAGACGATTTAGTATTTATGTTTGGTGTGGTCTATTTAGAGGCAGAATGTCACCTTCAAAGGTATAATATACTTCCCCTACATCAATTAGGATTTAGATCAGGTTTCAGTTGCGCCACAGCACTTTCTTCAATTTCAGATGATATATTCCATTCACTTGATAATAATGAAATGTGTGCTCTCATATTAATGAACTATTCCAAAGTGTTCGATACTATAAATCATAAAATCACGACGGCCATTTTACATTTCATTGGATTCAGTGAATCAGCTCGTACTTTCATGGTATCTTACTTAGCAGATAGATGTCAGCAAGTTAAATTGGATAACATCACATCCGACCTAATGGATTTGCGACAAGGAGTTCCCCAAGGAAGTATTTTGGGTCCTTTGATGTACAACATTTATACTGACAACCTTTGCTCTAGCCTGGCACTGCATATATCACCTCTATGCAGATGACACGCAACTGTACTACTCATTCAGATTTTGTGATACAATTGTAGCCAACGATTTGATTAACTTTTATTTGAATGATCTTCTCGATGTAACAAACAAGCATTTACTGAAAATAAATTCAAAAAAATCGGTTGCACTTCTATTTGGTTCAGATGAACAGAGGAATGAGGCTCTGAATATTTTGCGTATACAAATTGGCAATGACTCAATCGAATTCAAGGATACATGTAAGAATCTAGGACTCTTCATGGATTCTAAACTACGGTTCAAATATCATGTCACCCAAAAACTTAAAAATCCATATATTTCTTTGAAGCTCATCTATGGACGTAAATATTTTCTCAACACCAAATTAAAAACTCAGCTCTGTGATAGTCTAGTACTTTCGCACTTCAATCACTGTGATGTTGTTTACGGTCCATGTATTGATAGTACTGACATCAGAAGAATTCAAAAGACTTAAAATTCGTGTTTGAGATTGATATATGGGATTAGAAGACCACAGCGCATTTCGCATAAATTGAATGATACGGGATGGCTTAGCATGTTCAATCGCCGCAGACACCAACCACATGGCAAGCTTTGTCTATAAAATCTCGAAAAGTAGATACCGTACTATTTGTATAGGAAAGTTACATTTAGAACTGATGTACATAACCTAAATTTGCGTCGTAGAAATATGCTAATGACTCCAAAGCATAAAAAGCAATCATTCAAACGGTCTTTCTCCTACAATGTTACCCTTTTTAGTGATATAATGAATGTTTCAAATTTTTCCATGTCACACGATGCATTCAAAATATGGTATAAACGATTTCTGTTTTCCCGACAATGATGAATATTACTTGTTACACACGATATATTTATGTACCTTATTATTGGAAAGTATTTCTTGATAAATTTTTCATTCTCTTTCGATTTCTTCTTTTTTCATCTTTTCCCTCTTTTTTCTTATTTTTCGTGAAGTTCATTTAGTTAGGGTCATCTTAGGAAATTGTGGAATAATCGGCCACTTGGCCTAACAGTTCTCCTATCATTTACCATTGTACATTTTTATTATTTGTATTTCATGTATTTATGGTGAATAATAAAAATATTGTTATTATTATTATTAATTATCGGTACATTTTTCTATCATGGTTCTTTGAACGGACCCCGTTACATTAATTTATTAACAAGAGTGTTGGAAGACTTCTTCGATGATCTTGATTTGTAGGCTCGTCAGATGATCTATTTTCAGCAGGATAGAGCACTAGCACATAATGTCAGTGGCGTAAAAAAAATGTTGCGAGGCTGTTTCGGAAACAGATGGATTGCTACAAATGGTCCTGTTAAGTGGCCCCCTCGTTCACCTGACATGACACCTCTAGATTTTTATTTTTGGGGATTTCTGAAAAATGAGGTGTACAAAATTAAACATAATAATGTAGATGAACTGAAAAATTCTATTGAAAATATAATTAATAGAATTGATGGCCGCACTGTGTTGAATGCCACATGTAGTGTCAATAGAAGGGCCCAAATATGTGTTCAACAAGATGGCGGTGTTTTTGAACATTCACTCGATATTCGTTTCGTAAATATTTTCTATTGATAAAACTGTCTTATTTTCACCTTTACGAAAAAAATTCAAATGAAATAAAGAAATAAATATTTCCACATAAGTCGCTCATTTTCCACTTCAGGAAGAAAGGTGATATGAGCTTTGTTGTTGAGAATGTTATTACGAATCTAAATGCATGAAAAAATATAGGGTGTTCCATTGAAAGGAATATCATTTTGTGAAATATTCTAAAAACGCTACTGTCAATCTTATTTTGTTTTCGGCATCGAGAAGGACATTAAAAATGCTACTAGTTTGCCCATTTAACCGAATTCGTAGCATCAATAATAACGGAGTTGGCAATGGTGCCGACTTAATTTGGAACACCCTGTATAATAAAATTTCAAACATTAACGACAATGAAAAATATAATTTTGGAATATTTCACCAAAACATTTTGTTTATATCTGAACAACGAAATAATACCAACCTGTGATGAGGTCCGTGACTCGTACTTCGATACAACCGTTGGAAAATCCCTTCGCTTGTTAGGGTTCGTTCTTAGAAATACGAAGGAATTTCATGAATCTATTATAAGTGTATACAAAACAATAGTGAGGCCGATATTGGAATACTGTACGAGTATTTGGAATCCTTTTGATGAGAAATACTTCGCAAAAATTGAACAGGTACAAAAAAAACTGGTAAAAGCTCTCAACTACAGAATTTTTCAATATCGACATCGTTACACATATGAATCAAATTTATACTTCTATAAATTGGAATCAATGTTTACTAGGAGGGAGTTCTTTGATATACAGTTTACTTACAAAATATTGAATAATTATATCGACCCACCTAATTGCACTGAACACCTTCATTTGAACTGCAACCCAAGATCTACTCGTAATCGCCTTACTTTCTATCCACCCTCGTATGATACTAACTATAATGGTAATTCACCAATGATTCGATGCATGAATGCTTACAACACGATTTGTTACTTGAATTTAGACATCTTTTATCTGAATATAATAAATTTTAAAAAGGAACTGCGGCAGTCCTTGCTCGATTTTTATGCTTCCTCTGCTAAAGATTGAAAATTTAATTTTCTCTGAGTTTAACTTTTTAAGCACTTATCTTTCCTGTACCAAACTGTTGAATAAGTATTGTAAAATCTTTGTATATCGTTTATAGCTCTTGATATCCTGTTATGTTAATTGTTACTCTATCATCCTATCAAAGGATGAACCACTAAGGTTCGTCTGTTTGGATGATCAACAAATAAATAAAATAAATAAATAAATACATATATATATATATATATATATATATATATATATATATATATATATATATATATATATACACATATACATATATACACATACCCTCATATACTCATATATGCATATTGTTATGTTATAAAAGATTTGAAAGTTTGAACAGAATGAATTGTAGAATGAATTTTGAAAATTAAAGTGGAAAAGATTTTGATAATGTTACTGTATTTTTTTGTGCGATATCCCCTTCATAGTAGTGCGAAATCAGAGACCAGAGCATAGAAAACATCCTATTGAGAAAGTCTAAATAACAAATTAATAATTAATCAATTCAGAAAACCGAATTTAACATCCTGAAGAGAAATAAGTATCATGAAGAACGTCAAAACTGAATTTGACAGAAGAAAAATTAAAAAAAAAAACGATTTTAAAAATGTCAAAATATACAAATATTGCAATAATCAAATTTAAGAACGATGAAAATAAACATGAAAAATCACAGAAGCTTGCAAGCTTGTGCGTAATATGCATGTTATATCCGATTCCTGAATGAGCCCTTTGTCCCGGAATTGCGTCATACACTATAAACATTGCATCATCTACTACGCAGAAGATAGAGGATATTCCTCAGCACATTTGAAGGTCTTCGTGGAACAATAGAAACTACGCAGTATCCAGTCAGCATTCCCGAACCTATAAAAGTCGAGGAGACCGGATTCAAGTCGTTCAAGTCTTTCCAGTCTTCAAACCAAGTAGTTTAGTAGATTTGAATCAGTACGAGTTTTTAAACCATTATAATTTCACTTGTAAAATTCAATATTTCCATATTGCAATAAATGTGAATAAAGTCTGTTTTTAAAAACTCAAACCAAAGAAGACTGATTTAACAAATTGGCGCAGTCGTGCGGATCTCGAAAACGCTGTGATCCAACGAAGAAACAGCGGTAGTCTCCAGACTTCCAACGAGTCCAAGAACCGCAAAGCAGAACCCAGTGGACAAGACGGTCTCTTCAACAACAAGAAACCCGCATAAGTCGTCGAACGTTGCTCACCTCGTCGTGAAGAAATCACCTCTTGGAACCCGCGTAAGTCGTCGAACGCTGCTCATCCTGTTGGAGCTAGAGCTTTATGAAGTAGGACTTCATATTTCCACAAACCCCGGAGACAACAAGAAAAAGAAGAAAGAAACAAGAAGAAAGAAGAAGCAAGCCACCCAGAGCTTAGGAAGCTCAACCAACCATTAGACGTAGGAAACTCATTGTAAGTACCACATCGAATCATTAATCATTTTGTTGTATTTTGATAGTTTTCTAAATTTGATTTAACCTTGTTATCCCAAAATTTACCCAAAATGTCACATCATAGTTCAAATGAAAGATTACATAATGAACGCGAAGTACCATTAGAACCGTATAAACTTTCCGAAATATTCTCAATAATTCCAGAATATGATGGTGATTCAATTTCGCTTGGAAATTTTCTTAACGCCTGTGACCATGCGCAAGCTATGGCAGTAGACCAACAAAAATTGCTTTTAACTATTCACATTAGAAACAAACTCAGAGGAAAAGCTGCTCAATTGATAAATTCCAGAAATCCAGAAAATTATCAAGAGATCAAAATTTTATTAAATTCTCACTTTGGTGATTCCCGTGACTTAACATCTTTGATACAGGATTTACAAAGAATAAGGCAAGCAAATGGAGAAAATGCACTGACGTTTTTCTCAAGACTTCAAAGTCATAGCGCGAAAATGTATTCGTGTATACAAAGATCTATGTTAACAAACGCACAGTAAAACGCACAGTCTCAATTAATTGAAAATATGGTTTTAAATACCTTATTAACAGGCCTCGAACCCAAAATCGGTCAAATTATTCGAGCTAGCAATCCAAACAGTATGCTAGAAGCTTCAGTTAGAATAAAGCGTGAGATACAGCTCTTATACTTTGAAAATCAAAAATCAATCAATCGTTCATCACAACCTCAAAGTTCAAGAACAAATCATAATACAAGACCACAAATAAATCGACCAAATAATTTCCAAAGGAATTATTTCCAACCCCAAACGAATCAACCCCAAATGTATCAACCTCAAACGAGTCAACCCCAAATGAATCAACCTCAAATGAGACCAAATATGTTCCAAAATCAAAATCCAAATCGAAATTTCCGAATTCAAAACTTTCAAAGACAAGCAAATCCTCAAATGCAACAACGCGGACAATATTTTCAAACAAATAGACCCACAGTAATCAAGAATAACCCTCAATGGAATTTAAATGCGAATAAAACCCATTTATTAGATCATGAGTACGATTCATTATGCTCAAATACAGATTTTGAGTATCAAAACGAAAATATTTATGAATATTCAGACCAAGGAAACGAGTCATTCTATGATGAGGAAGATTATTTCCAGGAACAACAAGATTTTGAACAACAGCAATATGAACAAATACCAAATGAAAATTTTGACTGTGAAGTAGAACAACTTCAAACGGATTTTCACAATTTTCTGTCACTAGACAACCCACCTATCAGTACAACTACCAATCCATGTACGACACAATTAATCAATACCAATCCCCAATCTCGACAAACCCTATATGCAGACAATCTAATTATAGAACAACAATGTCCAACTCAACAGATTCCTCCTGCAATCGAAATGAAAGCGAATCTCGCAGCGCTTATCAAAACTCGCGAATTCAAGCCAGAGAAAACAATACCCACTATGAACGACCTCAAGACAGATCAGCAATTTCTATAACATCCAATTGTAGCGATTTGTACTATTTAATCAGTCCAGCTAATTTTAAAATATTAATTGACACAGGTGCAGGTATCTCGATTTTTAAAAGGAAAACAGCTGAAAATTGTACAAAAAGATTTTCAGAAAATATACCAGTTACAGGAGTTACAGATGGAAAAGAAATGGTAAAAGAGTCAGTTTTAATACCATTTGGCACAAAAGAAAAACCAGTTTGGCATAAAGTTTATGTACACGATTTAGATATCGAATTTGACGGAATTTTAGGTACCGATTTTTTGAAAAGATTTGATGGAGTAGTAGATATTGGTAATCAAGTTTTAATTTTGAATTATAAAACCTTCCCTTTATATTCAGCCCGGAAAACACTTGCTGGAACATCAGTTAAAATAAATAATGAACAAAAAATTCAAGGAAACTTACAGGAAAAGTTCAGTACACAAAATCTCGAAAAAAAAATAACAATCGAACCAAGAGTTGAAAAAGTTTTTAAATTAAAATCCAAATTAAGAAATACAGAAGCTATACTGTTAGCTACTGAAAAAGAGAAAGTTAAACTTCCAAATGCCCTAGTCAAAATTAACGAAAAAGGAGAATTTTTAGTAACCGTTGTAAATGTAAATGCAATTGAAAAATCTATTGATTTTAATGACTTACAATTTGAAGAATATTATGGAAATGAAAATGACATTGAAACAGAAAACATAGAAACAAGTCGTCCAGAGAAAATAAAGAATTTACTTCGTCTAAAACATCTTAATGAAGAAGAGAAAGAACTAATTGAGACCTTATGTTTAGAATTCACAGACATATTTTATTTAGAAGGCGATCCTTTAACTTTCACAAGTGAAATTAAACATACAGTGAAACTGAAAGATGGTGCACAACCCGTTTCAACAAAATCTTATAGATATCCACACGTACATAAAGAAGAAGTGAAGTCACAAATTTCAAAATTATTAGAACAAAATATAATTAGACCCTCAATTTCACCATGGTCAGCCCCAGTTTGGGTCGTACCGAAAAAACTTGACGCATCAGAAAAACAAAAATGGCGTGTAGTAATTGACTATCGAAAATTAAATGAACTAACTATTGATGATAAATATCCTTTGCCCAATATATCAGATTTATTAGACCAACTCGGAAAATGTCAATATTTTACCACCCTTGATCTAGCCTCAGGTTTTCATCAAATTGAAATGCATCCTAACGACATAGAAAAAACCGCTTTTTCTGTTGAAAATGGTTTATACGAATTTCTCAGAATGCCTTTCGGAATGAAAAACTCTCCCAGTACTCTCCAAAGAATTTTAGATCATATTCTAACCGGACTTAGAAACGAGAGATGTTTGGTATATATGGATGATATAATTATTTATTCCCCGACTATAGACGAACACATATCTGACTTAAAACTAGTTTTCAAACGATTAAGAAATGCAAATTTGAAAATACAACCGGACAAATGTGAATTTTTGAGACAAGAAGTCGCCTATCTAGGACATGTTATTACTAAAGATGGAGTGAAACCAAACCCAGCAAAAGTTGATTGTATAATTAATTTCCCAGAACCAGCCAACCCAAAAGAAATTAAACAATTTCTAGGACTTGCAGGTTATTATAGAAAATTTATTCCAAATTTTTCAAAAATTTCTAAACCCATGACAAGATTATTACAGAAAGATGTATCCTTCCATTTTGATGAAGAATGCAAAAAATCATTCCAAGAATTGAAAAAAGCCTTGACTTCAACCCCTATTTTGATTTATCCAAATTTTGATGAACCTTTTATCTTGACAACCGATGCAAGCTCATTTGCAATTGGATCCGTATTATCCCAAGGACCAATAGGAAAAGACTTACCTATTGCCTATGCATCTAGAACATTGTGTCCCGCTGAAACAAAATATTCAACTATTGAACGAGAACTTTTATCCATGGTATGGTCAGTTAAACATTTTAGACCCTATCTTTATGGTAGAAAATTTAAATTTATAGTAGACCATCGACCACTAACATGGTTATTTTCAATAAAAGACCCTGGCAGTAGATTAGCCAGATGGCGTTTGAAATTAGAGGAATACCAATTCGAAGTTATTTATCGACCCGGAAAAATTCATAAGAACGTAGACGCTTTATCTAGAATCAGAATGAATCATTTTGATGATTGTAGCAAAGTCTTATCAAATATTTTAATGGCAAATGATAATCTTGAAGAACATGATATTTCAGATACAGAGACTGAAGTAGCTCAAGAAACCGTATTAGAAGAATTAACAAACTTTTCTAGACTTTTTAAAATCAAATCATTGATTGATTACTCAAAATTTAAATGCATCAATGATCAATTACTAGACAAAAGTCATAAAGACATTGTTATTTTTCCACAACACCAAAAATTAACACCATTACATGATAAAATACTTGACGATATATTTGAAGAAGATATAGATTTTTATCCAAATAAAATAAATAGTGTTTCCAGTAGAACTGTAAAAGATCGGAAATATTATTTGATATTAGTACCTTTTGAACCTGAAGATGCAATTGAATACATGTTCAGTTCCTTATATCGATGCCAAGACACATTTCAACCCTCAAAAACGTATTATGTCGAAAATAATGTCGATCTACCTATTCAAGAAATGCTTTCATATATCCTAGCAGACAAAGAGAATATTAAATTCGAAATATGTCAAGACGTAGTTCGAACCCCCAACGAAAATGAAATACCAATAATATTAGATCAATACCACAATGGTAAAAAGAATTTGCATCGTGGAATAAATGAAACTTTGAGAAGAATAAGAGAAAAATATAATTGGACAGGCATCACAAAAGATGTTGAAAATTTCATAAAAGCTTGTGAAATTTGTCAAAAAGCGAAAATATGTCGACAAAATTTACAGAATCCTCTTGTTATAACAGAAACTCCCAAAACAGCCTTTGAAAGAGTAAATGTTGATATTTTAGAAATTCCAGTACAAAATTATATTCTCACACTGAGATGCGAATTAACTAAATTCACCCAAGCATATCCAATACCTGACAAAACCGCAAAATCAGTCGCTAGTACTTTACTTGTATTTTTCCAACATTATGGAACTCCACTTAGAATCCACGTAGATTCAGGTAAAGAGTTTAATAATCACATTGTAAAAGACCTTTGTACACTATACGACATAAAGATTACAATTTCTAGTGTAGACCATCCACAATCAAATGGTTCACTAGAGAGATTTCATGCCACCCTTGTCGAAATGTTACGAGTTCATAAGATAGAAAATCCTAATGAACATCCCCTGTCAATCTTACCCCTTGCTGTTATTGCTTATAACAACAGTAAAAATAAAACTCATGGATTCAGTCCTTATGAGTTGATATTTGGACACACTTCAGGTAGACCCCCTGAAACTACATATAATCAAAAAGATCTTTTAACCAAATATATAAGAGATCTTAATAATAGAATGGAATATTATTATAAAGTAGCTCGTGAAAATACTGAAAGGAGAAAACAAAATGCGAAAAAACGATTTGACGAAAATATCCATCATGAAACTCGATCTTTTAAAATTGGAGATAAAGTCTTTGTTAAAGAATCTCAAATAAAGAATAAATTAGAAAATAAATTTAATGGACCTTTCGAAATTATCGAAGTGTTTCAAAATTCAGCCATGCTTAAGAATCCTGAAACAAATCAAAATTCAAAAGTAAATTTTGATAGACTGAAACCATGTTTTGTTTCAGATCAGGAAAATCTAGAAAAAGAAATTTCAGATCAAGAATGATTCTTCTCCTGATAGCAGTCATCCACATTGTTAACGCTCAATATAAGTTAACACCTATTAATAACTCAGTAGGAGTATATTACCATGAACAAGGTGATATTAAAATTTCAAATGAAAAATGGACTTTATTAGTAGTAAAAGATATGGCACAAGTAAAAGAAGCTATTGATCATAATGCAAGAATATTAAATGACTTGATTGAACTTATAGAAACCAACAATCCGAGAATGAAATATTTTTATGGAGAAATCAGTACGCATATTAGTCTGTTGAATAAAATTGCTCATCAAGTAGAGGAAAAGTATTACGAATCTCAAGTTGATTCGAATGATTATAACAAAAGATATAAAAGAGGTTTAATAAATGGCGCTGGATCAATTTGGAAAGCCCTTACCGGAAATTTAGATGCCAGTGACGGTGAATACTTTAACAATTGTATTAACAAAATATACAGGGATGAACACCAAATTGAAAATTTATTCAAAAACCAAATTTCAGTTACAACTTCTGTAATAAAAGAATTTAATAGTAATATTCAACAATTGCAAGTAGATGAAGAAACATTTAATGAAGATATAAAACAAATTGAAACTTCAATTTATGATCTTTCAGACCATTTAGCAATGGTTGATGCAAAGTTGAAAACCATCGAAATCTGTGAACAACTATTGGAAAGTTATACATTTTTGGAAAATTATTTGAATGACATTCTCAATGCAATTACGTTTGCTAGACTACATATTATCCATACTTCAATAATTAAACCCAATGACTTAGTATCATCTCTTCAAGAAATAACACAAACAATTCAAAAGAATTATTTACCTTTACCCGCGAAACTTTCATCAGTATCTAAATACTTAGATATTATTGAATTACAAGCTTTTCAAGCAAATTCAAGGATAATTTTTGTATTGAAAATTCCCTTAGTCGAACCTGAAATCTATACTGTTTACCGATTGTACCCCATTCCTATCCTAGATAACAGAACAGGGTTACATCATATTTTACCAACAAATAAAAATTATATTGCAAAAGATGATGATTCTATGATGTACACTGCTTTTCAAAATTTAGATCAGTGTAAGTTACTTTTTTATAATTTTCATATATGTGAAAATGTTATTTCTTATCCAATTGATAGCAATGCAATTTGTGAAGCTCAAATTTTGAGACCATTACTAGAACTTCCTAGAATGTGTTCAACTTCCTTACTTTTTGCAAAAGATTATAATGTTTTTGAAATTCAACAGAATACTTGGTTAATAACTGTATCAGATCCTTTGGCTGTTACAATTAATTGTCAAAAACAAGATATTGTCACAAAAATAATTAAAACGAATTCAATTTTGAAACTGGAACCTAATTGTAATTCATTTATTGGAAATACAAGAGTATATGCAAAATACTTTGTTACTCAAGAAAGGAATATTACTTATAAAAGTTATCCAATTTTGATTCCATATCAATGTTGCAATGACGTACCAAATAAAGAAAATCTTCCAAAATTAAAGCCTTTGAAATTGAGCAAATTAAATGTTGATAACTTAAACATTGCTCAACATAAATTAAATCAATATTCTGACCAACTTGATCAAATTATTAATGAACCCTTTGTGAGGAAACATGTTTCATGGTTTACGATTCTCACAATTGTAATAATTGTCTTTGTAATTTTACTTTACATATTTTGTAAATGCAAAAATAGACGTTCGGTGAAAATTGGAATTATGACATCAAGAAATAATCCACCTCCACCACCTCCAAGAACAGGAAGAACTTTTGCATCCCTTCGAAGATTGTTACCTTCAAAAAGAAGACCAAGTATCCACTTAGATGAAAGAGAAGAAGAAAATATAGAATTGAACTTCAATAAATCATTAGCTTGATGTGAAAGTTGCAGCACCGCATCAACTTTCTTTTCAAGGGGGGAGTTGTTATATCCGATTCCTGAATGAGCCCTTTGTCCCGGAATTGCGTCATACACTATAAACATTGCATCATCTACTACGCAGAAGATAGAGGATATTCCTCAGCACATTTGAAGGTCTTCGTGGAACAATAGAAACTACGCAGTATCCAGTCAGCATTCCCGAACCTATAAAAGTCGAGGAGACCGGATTCAAGTCGTTCAAGTCTTTCCAGTCTTCAAACCAAGTAGTTTAGTAGATTTGAATCAGTACGAGTTTTTAAACCATTATAATTTCACTTGTAAAATTCAATATTTCCATATTGCAATAAATGTGAATAAAGTCTGTTTTTAAAAACTCAAACCAAAGAAGACTGATTTAACATGCATTTGAAATAAAATCATAAAATAACAACAGTTATTCATTTAGAAATATAATATGGATATAATCTTATGATATATAAATAAAGAAAGTTTAGAAGATTCAGTTATTTAAAAGAACAGAAAAAAGTAAAACATAAAAATTTGAAGAAGCACGAGAACAGGTATATATAAATAACACATTAAAATCACTTTTAGATAATATAAAAAAAACATCTTATTTAAAATATAAAACAAATCGCAGTGGGTACATTTCATCAAAACTACTTGCTAACTGCTAATAGAAGTAGTATTCTAATTTCAACAGAACTGATAGAGATATAGAAAGGTCATTTCGAATTTATTAAATCGTGAATATTTTGTCTCGGAATTTGAAGCAACCATTCTTCAAGATTTTTTTTGTAAGCCTTCAGCTCGTTTGGCTTCTTTACCTGTTTTGTTTGAGCTCATCAGGAAGCATATCATATAATCTAGGAGCTATGTAGACATAGCCTTTTTGTCCAATTGTTTTTTGTGACCGTTGCTTTCGTGTAATAAACTGTTTGTTTCATGTTCCATAGTTGTGGTGAGTAACATGATCTATTTTTATCTTTTTGTTTTTTTGTGCAATTTTCAGCAAAATATTATAGGCAAAAAGTTGTCTGATGTCTAATATTTCCGATTGCCTGAAATGGTTATTGATTGAATAGGCCTTTTTTTGTTGGAAATTACTTTTAGGATCCATTTATGTAACACATCTAGGTTTCGTAGATGAACGTCACTAACCTCACCCCATCCCAGAATGCCATAGGTCAAATGTGATTGTACAAGCCAGTAGTAGAGAATTTTCAAGTATTCGGTGCTCAAGAGTGAGTTCAGTTATTTGAATTTGTATAAAAGACATCTTATCTTGGCTGTTATGTGCTTGACTTGAAGATCCCAGCGTAAATGCATAACAATCATTATTCCTACATATTTCACTGATTTTGCTTCTGGTGTCTTTGTCAATGATAAGTGGTCCAAAATTGGGTAGGTTGTTGGAATAGGAAGTGAATGATAGATAAGTGCGTTTTCAGGCAATTCAGTGTGAGAACATTAAATTGAAACCATTCTTTAATCTTTTGGAAATCTGACGCAGATTTCTTCTTCAGCTCTTCCCAGGATTCGGCATCGTAAAAGATAGCTGTATCATACGTAAAGCAAAGTATTTCTCCTGATGAGTTCATTGATAGAATACTGTTTATATAAATAGTGAACAACAGGGGACCCAAAACTGTCCCTTGTGGAATTCCGTATTGGACAATTCTTGATTCACAATTGGTGTTGTTGATTTGCACAAATTGTGTTTGGTTTGACAAATAACTTTCCAGAATACCGTAATGTTTGAGTTTACCTATCAGTTTATCGTGACATACCGTATCGAACGCTTTGACTAGATCCACAAATATACACAAACATGGATTATTTTTGTCAACACTCTCATGTATTTTTTATATCAAGGCACATATTGCGTCTTCCGTAGAAATGCCCTTCTTAAAACTATATTGATTGTGGGAAAGAATATCAAACTTTTTGAAAAAACAATCCAGTCGAACTTTTATAATTTTTTCTACTATTTTGGCAATATCGGATATCAAGCTTACAGGACGGTAGTTTATTACCTCAGTTGTATTTCCGCTCTAATAAAGTGGATTTATTACGCCTTTTTTCAAAATTTGTGGAAAAAATCCTTTGTCAAAATATTTATTTATTATATGGGTAAGTGGCGAAACAATTTGAACAGCTACCTCCTTTAGAGTTTCAGCACGAATACCGTCAAATCCCGGAGATATTTTAGTTTTAAGTTTTTTTATGATTGTTTCTACAAATGTAAGATCATGAAAGAGGGGCGACACCACTTGACGGAAGACCATAAAACTAATAATGAAATATGGTGGATTACGTAATCCAATCTTCCGCAATAAAACCTATACAATAGGTAAAGTCGTCGGCAAGTATTCAACAAAAAACAACTACTGCCCCCTACGACCATTGAATTATATTTGTTTAATACTTGGCAAAGTTTTCTACAAGAACCACTTTGCAATGCATTTCAAATATCAAAGCTGAAATAATTTTTCGATTAAATTGGGGGAACACCTCCGTACCGGTTTCATGGTCATTGCCAATCATCAGCGAAGTCTAGTTCGACCCAATTGAATCGAAAAATCCTTTCATCCTAATTGGAAATCCCTGAGACAAACACTGAGGTATGAATTCAGCGCCATCTCTGGGTTCCAGTTTAAAATGCACTCCGACTACGTGTCGACTTCAACATGAAGCCAGAAACATCATGAAAGAGGGGCGACACCACTTGACGGAAGACCATAAAACTAATAATGAAATATGGTGGATTACGTAATCCAATCTTCCGCAATAAAACCTATACAATAGGTAAAGTCGTCGGCAAGTATTCAACAAAAAACAACTACTGCCCCCTACGACCATTGAATTATATTTGTTTAATACTTGGCAAAGTTTTCTACAAGAACCACTTTGCAATGCATTTCAAATATCAAAGCTGAAATTATTTTTCGATTTAATTGGGGGAACACCTCCGTACCCCACATTTGTACATCAACTTGTACGAAGTCTCCGTGGAGGCAAGGCTAGCGTCAAAAGGACGATGGTTCAAACATCTGCTGCTGAAAAATGTTTTTTCTTTTTAAATTCAATTCAAAATATGTGTGCGCCGCGCACTATTGGCAAAATGTTATCAATCAACTGGATCTCTCTCGACTACGTCACACGGTGAACGCGAAGCAGCGACGGCCGACTCCCTAGCGTTTGGCATGCTTGACCGTACTGCGCATGCGGTCCCAATTCTCTCTTAGGTGATCTACTTTGTAATAATTGGAAAACACCGTGTGCTAGGAGTCGCACGTTAAAAGGTAAGACCTCGTTAATCCCTGGCTCGCACAAGTTTCGACTACTGAGGGCTGCCGTTCATAAGGGGACGACAGCTGGTTAACGGAAAAAACAATTTTAAAGTTTCATTCCTTTTCGCCTTTGTATCTCCAGCAATATTTTTTAAATTTGGAACATTGAATATGCTCACTGAACGACACTTTTTGACATATTTAGAAAATAAAGGAAAGGAGAAAAGGAAGGTGTTCCCATGAGTGTGTCACACGGTATTCTGTTGGAACTAAAAAAACACTCTAATTGTCGGTGGTTCGCCATTTCCATGAATTTGAAAATGTTAATTCAGTAATTCATTATCCTATCTTATTACCTACACGTTATAATTTTATCGGGATATTCGCCACGGCATTCTACATTTAGACGTCATTTGGCTTAATCGTCTCGACTTATTTCATATGCACAACTTGATGACGCACGAGTAAGTTATTGTAATCGAACTGTAGTTTACATTATGGTGAAATTCCAGTTCACAGTGACAACTAAAACAAATCAGTGATTGGTCTTATTTATACTTACTAGAATCAATATCCAAAACATTTCCCAATTTTTTAAGTTTATTTTTGATTTAGTTTATTTTTGATTTTACAGTAATCTTTCATCAATTTTCGTTTTGATTTTTCCATTTTATATGTTGCTCTCGCTAAGATTACTTATACCATTCACGTTGGTTGAGCACTAGAAACGTAATGACGAGTATGGGGAGATACACTAGATACAGTGACGGCTTCGTAGGATTTGCTTTAAACCAAGCGCGCATACGTGTTGGAAACACTACTACTCCAAGTGATCTAGTTTGGATGTTACTGTGTGGTATAATACTTGAAAAGGCACTGAAAGTCAGAATTGAAAAACACCTCAATCAGAATAGTCTTATTCCGAATCGACAATATGGATTCGGGCCAAGATGCCATTCTCCTTCTCACTTCCAAAGTATCAGAGAGCTTAGATAATGGAAATTTTTTTATGGCAGAATTCCTTGACCTTACAAAAGCGTTCGATACAATTGACTATTCACAATTAATGGATGTGCTTTATAACTTTGGTTTCAGGGGTGTAACACACAAATTGATGACATCTGAAGGGAAGGAATCAAGTTGTTGAGATGGATGGTGAGGTGAGCGGAACTCAAAATGTGGAATATGGGCTCCCGCAAAGAACTATCATGGGTCCACTACTCTCCACCATCTGTATGAATGATATACTCACCACCAATAGCACTGGAACTCTTGTGAGTTTCGCCGATGATACCGTCATTTTCTATGAAGCACGCACATGGACCAATCAGAAAGAAAAAGTTGAACAGGACATGAACATGATATTGTTTCAATCAAAAATTACTAACCATTAACTTTGACAAAACGTGGTGCCTACCGTTCTCCTGCCTTTCTAATGAACAACCGGAATATAAAAATCTTGAAAATAAATGAAAATGGAAAAAGAATCGAGATCAAAGCTACAGATCAAGTCAAATACCTAGGAATTAACATTAACAAACACAAGAGATGGGATATTTATATCAAATATGCAGCCCGATCCATTCGTAGAGTGTTATTCAAGTTCGGATTTTTTTAAAATGTTCTTGATGAATAATTTCATCCTAAACTCCTTTACCATGTTATCGTAAAATCACGCCTAACTTATGGCATTCTAGCGTGGACAGCAGCGAACATCCATATGAAACACCTTGACCTGTAAAAAAAAGATTTTGAAACTTATTTTCAATAAAACATCACAAAAAATGTCAATTGTTTGTGAATATACTGCTACTTTGTGAAAAATTCAAATTAATGAAAAACGAGAAAATAAAAATAGATGCACTATCACCTGATTGAAAACACAAAACAAATTATTGAATACCTGCGCCCTGGCCTTGCGTTAGCGGGACTTTCTTCAATATATTAGCGTTGATACAAATCAAATCTCCCTATTTGTTTTCCTATGACGAACTTATTTCACCTTTTTCCTTTCTCATGAAAACATTAATTCTTTCCCTTTCTTTGCAATCGATGTATTATGATATTTGTCACTATAATCAATAATGCTATTATGATATGTACTATATCGATGATGTATAAATTATCATCTATCAGGAATGTACCAATCAAGCCCTGTCCCCGGAGCTCCGATACTACCGGAGGGCGCAATGATGTATCATTACCCCAGCAAACTCTCCCTACGTCCGTAGGGTGAATGATTACTGGGTCCGAGAGTCATGTGCCCTGAGTAAACGGAAAGAACCAAGAATAACGGCCTTCTGCATTCTTCCGGCTAGGTTTTCTACCGAATCACGGCATGCCGGTATGATTTTTAGATTCGAGAACAGCATGTCCATCATTCCACCAAGGACCCCTATTATCAGAACCACTATTATTATTATTATTATTATTATTATTATTGATACAAACATAAAAAACCATTTGGAGGGTATCAACGATACTACTTTCTGAAATATAACACATGGTGATCGCTCGATAGATGGCGCGAACAAAAAAAAATTAAATGGCATGGGGGGGTCATGTGTCACATCGTTGAAAAGATAACTCATGTCTTTTTCCAATCATTTCAATTTTCTTAAATTTCGTTTTATTCAAGAAATTTTCTGTCCCGTTATTTTACATCAAACCATTCAAAAGTTGTCGTGGTCAGGTAAGGTAATGGATTCAGATCCGCCAGATTCGCACTCATTTCTGACATTTCACATGCATATTGTAAAAAAACGTAGAAACAGAATTCTAAAATATTCAGATGTTTGAAAAAAGAAATTATTTATTTTTCAAACGATGTGACACATGACCCCTATGCCATTTAAAATGTTAAAGCTTATACACACTATAAAGACAATTCTCATAAAAAAATCACAGTACTTATGTACACTGTGAATGAACAACAGTTTCGCAGAGAGTCTTACGAATGATGAATTTCAACACAAATCTATTACTGTATACAGTTCTGAGCGAGGTGTACATTCTTTTTAGTAAGCTCTCAACGTGAGTTTGGAATTGCAGGTCCTTATCAGTCCTTAAAAGAAGTTGGGATTAGTTAAAATAATTGAAACGATGTGTTTCGATCATCCTTATAAGAGGTGTCAGTAAAAGTGAGCTACTAAAAATTGTCCGAGTGTATAACTCGACAACGGCTAGGAATATCCTCAGGGATGTACATACAAAAAATATTCGCCTCTCAATCCTATATCACATGGTCGAAAAATATACGTAGTTTTCCATTTGAAGAACTCGAGAAAATTTAATTCAAAAACTTCCGAATTGAAAAATCATTTTCAGTCATCCTGTATAATTTTTGGGAATGATAATGATTCAGAAGTATCACTCATATGTCTGACGGATAGGATTATAATCATGACCTCCTGCATCCCATAATCTTGAGAACGGTGGTTTTTTTGGTATGCATCTGTAGATAGCATTTTTTTGACAAAAAAATTATAACTCCCAAGTGGTTGGGAGATAGTGAAGGATATTGGAGGTGTGGATGGAGACCACTAAAATGCTTGAAATTGAAGTACATAGCATTTCATTTCATTCAAAAAAATGCAATTGACCCTGTAGATTTTCCTTGGTTCACCCTGTATATCCGACAATAATTTCTAGATATAGACACAGTTCTCTAGTTATATTTGTTTTTTGAATCATCGTCCTAACTATCTTAGAACTCAAGCAATCGGACTCTGACGCACCATTGCCCCACTCTGTATATCAATATATGACAGTCAGGAGGCTGCATAGCAAAGGCAAAGTTCGCACTTCTTCAATTAGATATAAATACCCAATTTCAGAAGCCGCGCTCTTCCACTTAACCTGGAGATATGATGAAATAGAACTAACTAAATTATAGGTAAGAAAATTTAAATAACTGAATTAATCTGTAACAATGCTAGAAGACAATAACCAAAAGCACCAAAATGGTAGACACATGGATAAATGAGTAAGTATATAAATTTCGAAGTTTTGTTAAGTAACTAACAATATTCATTATTTAGGAACTTCAACTAGATATTATCTATCATGTAATATATGCCTCATAGTCATGAAACATTTATTTTTCTCAATGGCTCCCAGCGAATCACGTGACGTTTTTTTGTCTTCCAGCCAATTGCTCTCAGCAAATCACGTGAGGGGATGTTTTTTCATAACTTCCAGCCAATTGCTCTCAGCGAATCACGTAATGGGGCGTTTTTCATAACTTCCGCCATCGCCGCCATGTTTTTCTGCCTTTCGCTCCATCACCGCCATGTTTTTTTGCTGGGACGTTTTTTTCATAACTTCCGCCATCGCCGCTATGTTTTTTGTCTTCTGCTCCATCGCCGCCATGTTTTTTGCAGAAAACACGCGCGCCACTTATGGTGAAGCAACGCAGCTGACGACCCCCCACCCCTCAAACTCTTCGGCGAATACGTCATCTTCTTCAGTTCTTCAGCCCCAAACCCTCCACCAACGGCGAGAACTCGATGGACGCGGCCATCGAGAGATTCACCGTGTAGAGCAATACCAATATGACGCCACTCGAAGTGTCGTCATATTGGGGTTGCTATACTACTACCGCAGCAGCCTTTGGGTAGGTATCACTTTCCTCCTGTACCAGTTGTTCAACACAACGGAGAGCGAGATGGGGAGCACAATTGAATCCGAAGCAAAGACATTTAATGCCAAAATCCGAAAATTTTTCTCTGGGAGAATACCTAAAAACTAAGCGCTGATAATCTCGATACTGAGGATGGATCCAAATCATACCATATATTTGGCACATATCACTGGTTAAACAGATTTCATGAAACCAGAAATTCAATAAAATTGTGCTTTTGTCTGTTTGTAATTTTTGTCCTGTATACAAACGTTCATTGAGTGATTTTTAATTTGGTTATTTAGCGGAGGCATTAAAAACTACGCGAACTTTAGTACTAGTACTTTCTGGGCGAACCACACAGGAATTAGAAACGGGTTCTATATTCCCTTGATCTAAGTACCCTTGAATTACATTACAATACTCTGCGTGAAGGTCGGGAAATTGCAAAGGTTTTCATTCCAGAGAGCGAAAACGTTTTATTGCTAGCGAACGACTTCCTGGAAAGTTGGTGAGAATTCTCGAAATGGAAGAGGTACAACAAATTTGCCTGTCCCGCCTCAATAAGTTTTAGCAATGAAAATGTTTTCCCATGTTTGATCATCCGATGATAATGATTCATTTTCTGGAACACTTTCGATTTCAAAAAACGTTTCATAGTGTTATCTAACGATGTGCCGTCGAAAGTGCCACAGAAAAACGTATTAACTTGTGTTTTTGCAACATTATTGATTGCTCCTAATAATACATAACCAGCAGACAAATGGGCCTGTGTTTCCCGTCCCGTGAGTCTCCCTTTGGGATCAGGACCACCTTGACCGTTCTCCATCTCCTGGGGAACTGGCAATCGGAGACCTGTGCATTTAGGATGTCTAGTATGACCTCTGGAATTGCTGCTACTGCTGTCTTTACCGCCTCCGGGAGTATCCCGTCCGGTCCCGGTGCCTTTCTCTCCTCCATTTCACTTTTTGCGGCCTCAAGTTCTCTTCTCGTGAACAGGATCCCTGATTTCCACATGTGGTGGAAATAAGGTCCTTATCTTACTGATCTTGGTGGAAGGGGGTGGTATAGAACAGATTTTATATTTTTCCAAACACAAGGGTATGAGAATACTAGCGAACTTTTCTTGATGTATTTGCGACATTAAATCATACTCTTATTCTCGGAGCCATTTCTTTCATACTACCACTAACAAAAAATTGTCCTTGAACTGATAATTTCGGGCACATCGAATCAGTGACAAATACTCATATCGAAGCAAATCTGAATATAAATATACCCAAGTGATGAGAAAGTATTTATTAAAATATACTGCGAAATATTAAAAATTACGGCTTTCTCGATAATTTCGAAAATTTCAAATTATTTACAGGGATAGGCCATTCCAAGTGGAGCTCGAAAGTATCAACGAAAGTTTCTGCCTAAGCTGACTACAGGGTGGAAATTTAAAAATAATAAAAAAAAAGGAAAAGTATAGTCCATTGCAAGTTGAGTGTAAAATCATCAATAAAATTCTTTGCCAAAACTGAATACAGTTGTAAACTCAAAAACTATAACAGAATATTTTCTCGAAAACTGAACATACTAACAACTTCAAATTATGTACAGGTATATTCCATTGCAAGTTGAGTCTATGAATACCAATACAATTTAAACCTAACTTGGAAATTATATTAAATAAAAAATAATTTCTAGAAAACTAAACTTACTGCCAACTTCAAATTATGTACAAGTATAGTCTTTTGCAAGTTGTGTCTTTGAATATCAATAAAATTCTCTGCCAAAACTGACTGCGGGTGTAAACTTAGAAACTACAAAAAAGTATTTTGTCGAAAACTAAACATACTGTAGATTTCTAAGAATGTACATTACAGAAAGACAAACTTTTCAAGTTCCATCCGGTATTCAGCTTTGGCAGAGAATTTCGTTGATACTTTCAGGCTCTGTTTGTAATACACCTGTAAATAATTTGAACTTGACAGTAACTTGTCTATTTATATTTAGCTTTGGCAGAGAATTTCGCTGATACTTTCAGGCTCTATTCGTAATGAACTACACCTCATAATTTGAAATTGTCAGTATGTGTGGTTTTCGAAAAAATTATTTTTATTTAAAATTTCCAAGTTTCACCCTGTATTCAGCTCTGGCAAAAAATTTCGTTGATACTTCCGGGCTCTTCTTGTAATGGACTAAACCTGTACTTCATTTAATCTTGTTGGTATATTTAGTTTTCGAGAAAGTCATAGTTTTTAAAAAAATTTCAAGTTTTACCTGGTATTCAGCTTTGACAGAGAGTTTCGTTGATGCTTCCAGGCTCTATTTGTAATGTACTACACCTGTAAATAATTTAAAATTGTCAGTATGTGTGGTTTTCGAGAAAATAATTTTTATTAAAAATTTCCAACTTTCACCCGGTGTTCAGCTTTGACAGAAAATTTCGTTGATTCTTTCAGGCTCTTCTTATAATGGACCACACCTGTACTTCAGTTGATGTCAGTATGTTTAGTTTTCGAGAAAGTCATAGTTTTTTCAAAATTTTCAAGTTTCACCTGGTATTCAGCTTTGGCAGAGAATTTCGTTGATACTTCCAGGCTCTATTTGTAATATACCATGCCTGTACATAATTTGAAATTGTCAGTATGTGTGGTTTTCGAAAAAATAATTTTTATTCAAAATGTCCAAGTTCCACCTTGTATTCACCACTGGCAGAAAATTTCGTCGATACTTTCAGGCTCTTCCTGTAACGGACTACACCTGTACTTCATTTCATCTTGTCATAGTTTTTTAAAAAATTTCAAGTTCCACCCTGTATTCAGCTTAGGAAGAGAATTTCGTTGATACTTCCAGGCTCTATTTGTAATGGACTACAAATATTTATAATTTGATGTTGTCAGTATGTTTTCATCCGTGTATTCCGCCATCGGGGCACAAATAGATTTCAATTTTTATCATTTCACACCCACCATTAATATTTTATGATTATCTGTCGCTTTCCACCAGTTGTTTTATTTTATATAATCCTGAGTTCATTACAATTTCGGTACCCGAAAAAAAAAGGAATCACGACACTGATCAATCGGGAATGTACAGAAAATTTGGCTGCTTGCTTTGGCTGCCAACTTCACATGAGTGAAGTTAGTAGCTGAAATATAGCAGCCAAAATTACGGAAACTGCCGAATGACCATCGGCGTGCGCAAATTTTTTTCAATTTCGTCTTCAGCAGCCAACACGATTTAACAGCAGCTAAAAAATATAGATATGTGCGGGTAGCAGCCGAAATGGACAAAGATCTTGTATAATCATTATAGATAGAATCATGTGCTAGAAGGATAATGACTTGCGAGCAGTTTGAGGGGGTCCAGAGGGGCAAAAACGACTTCAAAATTGATTTAAAAAATATTTACTGCTAAAAAAACGAGGTGTCACTTTGAAACAATAATGAAAACGTGTGAAACATCAGTTTAAATCTTGTTAGAGAAGAAAAATTACTTGCGAGCCGTCTAAGGGGGCCCGGAAGGGCGAAAACGACTTCAAAATTTGTTTCAAAAAATATCAACAGGTGAAATTAACGAGGTGTCACTTTGGAATATAATTAAAAACATACTCGCAGGTAAAATAAACGGGATGTTACTTCAAAATAATAATAAAAACATGTAAAACATCAGTTTGGTAATGAGTCAGAAGAAAAATGACTTCCGATCCGTCTAAGGGGATCTAGAGGGTCAAAAACAACTTCAAAATCATTTTAACATTTATTTATGGATGAAATAAATGGCGTGTCACTTTGAAATGATGATGAAAATATGTGATACATCAATTTTAATGATGTGCTGGAATAAAAATGACTTGCGAGCCATCTTAGGGGGTCCAGAGGGGCAAAAACGACTTCAAAATTGATTCAAAAAATAATTACAGGTGGAATAAACGAGGTGTCACTGTGAAATAATAATGGAAACGTGTAAAACATCAATTTCAATCATGTGCTAGATGAAAAATGACTTTCGAGCCGTCTTAGGTGCTCCAGAGGGGCGAAAACGACATCAAAATTTTTTAAAAACATATTTACGGGTGAAATAAAAGGGGTGTCACTTTGAAACAATGATATAATCATGTAAAACATCGTTTGTGTTCATGTGTTAAAAGGAAAATGACTTTCTAGCTGTCTTAGGGGATCCAGAGGGTGGAAAACGACTTTAAAATATGGGTGAAATAAACGAGGTGTCACTTTGTGATGACAATGAAAATGTGTAGAATAATAATTTTAATGACGTGTCAGAAAGAAAATGACTTTTGAGCCGTCTGAGGGGGTCCAGAGGAGCAAAAATAATTTCAAATCATTTAAAAATGTATTTACAGGTGAAATTACCGAGGTGTCACTCTGAAATGATGACGAAAACGTGTAAAATATTAATTTTAATCATGAGCTACAAGGAAAATAACTTGCGAGCCGTCTTATGTGGTCCAGAGGGGCGAAAACGACTTTAAAATCAAACAGATCTATTTTCTGAAAATCTCTATCATCGTCATGTACAAATATTTGGCGATAACACTTTTCTATATCTGCTGAAAAAACAATGGGATGACTTCTGAGTCGGAGAATTATAGAAAAAACATCTTCCTGTATATTCGGACCTACTTTCATAATATCATTTGAAGATATATCTGAAGAAGATTTTGCAGATGCGTCAAATACTACGCGCAATTTGGTTGTCAAAGAAGATTCCTTGAGAATGCAATGGTGAGGTAAATAGAAATGTATGTTTTCAAGATTTTCTGGCGCAGATATCGGTGACATATGTTCTAATTTCAGGTATTCGTCCATAAACTGGCAATATTTTTCTTTTATTTCTGGATTTTTAGCGAACTTACGTTCAAGAGATTGAAATCTTTGAACTGCCATACAGAATGAATTACCTAATTCATTATTATTATCTCTAAATGGAAGTTTAACTATGAACCTACCTGATGAATCACGTTCAAAATTATCAGAAAAATGTATTTCGCACTCAGCCTATTCTTTGGAATAAATTATTTGTTCATTTGAATATTCTTCGATATGCCAGAATGCTTCCAACTGTTTTTGAATATCTGATGTTTCAGCTTGAGAAAAATTACGGGATGATGTGCTCGTTTGAATGGGATTCTTATACAAAGGACCACCAATAATCCAACCAAACTTGGTATTCTGTAATATCGGTTGCTTATTATCAACTCTTATCTGACCGAATGAAAGAAGTTCATAAAAAATGCTTGCACCTATCAATATGTCTATCTCAGAAGATTCGTAGAATGAAGGATCGGCGAGTTCAATGTGTTCTGGTATATTCATGATAGAAACATCAAATGAGTGCTGTGGAATATTGTCAGTAATTTTATTTATTATCAAAAAAGAAAGGTTTGCTTGGTAGTTATTTATTATTGATTTTATTTTTGTTTGTGCTATTTTATTCACATTTGATATAGGGGAATTGATACCTGAAATTGGTACAGATGTACTGCGTGCTGTTATATTCAATTTGTTGAATGAGCTGAATTATAAAGTTTGATTGTGAATCGCTATCTAGCAAGACTCTGCATAAAATTGGATTCTCCTGATTATCCAGGATATATACTAATGCTGTTGAAAGTAAAACTGTACTATTATTTTTAGCATGAGCTATTATTGTTTTGGATGAATCATTATCTGAGTTATTTTGTGTAACTGCATTGGATTGTGATTGGATTGGAATCGAACCTGGGGCTGGTAAGACCTGGGAATGATTAATTCCAACATGGTTATTTGATGAGTGTGGTTCATCCGAATGGTTTGATATGACTGCAGTGTGTGTATGTGTTTTAGGTTTTTCAAAATGAAGTAAACTATTGTGTTTCTTATCGCATGTACAAAATGAACTACCTGTACATTCTGAAGTTCTCTGCGTAAGCAATTAGTGCATGCTCGAAGCCTTCTCATCTCATTGAATCTTGATGAGATAGGAAGTTTCAAGAAATCGTTACAATAGTATATTAAATGATTTCCATTACAAAAAATACAACCAGGATTGTTTGTAACAACATGAGACAATGCTTTCTCCGGTTTCTTGAAGACTGAGGTGGTATTTGTATTTTTATTGTCAATTAATTCCAATAGTTGGCATCGTTTTAGTAGAAAATCTTTTCGTAGATGTATCCAATTTTGAGAGTAAACGATGAATTAGTATACTGTTCAAATTTTCTACTGGCTCATTTAGATTTTTTAAAGCCCTATAATGTTTGAGAAAATTATCGTAAAATATTCTCAGAGCAGTATGAGAGTCTTTATTCACATTTGGTAGTTCAAAAATATTTTTCAAGTGACTTTTGATAATTACTTTTTTGTTTTCAATGCGATTCTTGAGTAGATTCCAAGCTATGGGGTAATTTGCAGCATTTACCTCCAATGAATCAATCACCTTAGCCGCTTCCCCTTTCAAACATGATTGAAGATAAAAATATTTTTGATTATCAGACAGACTCACGTTTTTGTGAATGAGAGATGAGAAAGTATCTCAGAAATTTGACCATTTATCGTATGCACCACTGAATTCTGGTAGTGATATTTGTGGCAGTTTGACATTGAATGAAATATTTGATGAACCTTGACTTTAAGCGACTGATTCACCTGAAATTGTTGGAGTAGTTGGCGATAATAACTTTTCTGCTTTAGATGTCATACTGAAAAATTTATTTTCTAGTTGAACCCTTTCATCAAGTTGTTCAGGTTCTTGATCAATAGCTTCAATTCGTGATTGTACTTGATCAAATTCATCAAAGAATTGCTCAATTCGCTGCAACCGCGTTGATATTTCAATCAAATTAGGATGATTACTTACGTCTTCAACAAAACCTGCGAATCTTGTTAACTGAGTCTTTATTTGATCCCTTCTTAGAACTAATTTCTTCAAATCATCTGCCATAATTGAAATTAGCTGAATAAATGAATAAATGACTACCTATGACACTGTTCATTCTGTACGTCTATAATTTTATTCGTATGGAAATTTAAATGAACTGATTTTTCTACTGAAATTGCTTGTGCAAGGTAGAATCCACTTCGGGAAAAATTGAATGAATAATATATTGGTATATGTTTTTGGATAGTATGGGATTTATATGGGAATAGGAATTGGGATGAGACAGGTAAGTGATTCAAAGGAACAACTCACAGATGTCCGCAACGTCCTATTCTTCTTGTGGTTTTTACCAGTTTCAACTGTATACTGCAGAATTGGATTCGGCTCGTACAGGATCAATGTGAAGTCTTGTGGGGTAGGAGTCTTGTTTTGGAGTGGACTGTAATATTATGTTATTATTGACAACTCCGTAGCTACCACTCGACTGAATGTAGTTCGCTGGTAAATGATTTCGTAGTTTGCTTTATTTGAATATATGACACTCAGCAATGTCATACATAAATTGACGTTAGTTGATTTATTTGACAAATACATAATTATTGAAAAAATAACAATACCTAAGTTGAAATTTTGCTTTAATGTATAAATATAATTTTGTTTTCCATATAAAAGAAGAAAACATTTCATAAGTATGTATTAACTAGATATATCGAAATATTTTCCCCACGATCATTGCAGAATTAGTCGAATCTGAAATCATATTTTAGAAATATTCAATACACCAGTTGTCACAAATTTGAATCAAACGTCCCGTGGCTCAGTGGTAATATTGTCAATCACTAGTCGATACTTTTCCGGGGTTAGCTCGCAATAATCAGCCTCACGTGAACTTAGACAATAGCAGTATCCAATGGAATGCAATGAACGACACGCATAAGCTTTGCAGGAGGCGTGTTTATTATGTCACCTACAACCCACACAAGCTCTACAGCTCGACCAACCGCCAACACCAGCGGAGGCGGCAGTCAGCGCCCCCTGATCGGGGCCCTAGACACCACTTGGCACAAGCGCTCGCCCTCCTCCCCAGCAATTATCGCTTGAGAGGAAATAATTGACCAAATTTTCACCTGGCTCCTGGACTATAAGTCGAGGCCTTAGTGTCACAAAGGCGTAACTACATTTTTTTGGAAAAATTCCGTTAATTTTGAGATATTTTTCATCTGTATCAAGTTTTTCAAATATTCGACATGGTCTCTGAATATCAAGTAGTTATTCATCTGAAAACATTTGTTTTATTCCGAACATTATGGTTGCTATAGATGAATTAGTATATAAAATTCAGATATTTCTGTTTTTCTCGAAATTAATTATCTGTAGTTACGCTTCTGTGACACTAAGTCCTCGAAGTCATCGGTTTCAATAATAACTTTTTTACCAAAGATGAATTGATTGAATCGTGTTGGACGAAAAGTAATTGCAAGAAGTTCTTTTTCAATTTATGCGTAACGAATTTGAGTGTCAGTCATAGCCCTGGATGCATATGCACAAGGTAAATTGTTTTGCAATAAAACAGCACCCAAACCAGAATGTGATTCATCCACTGATATAACGGTTTAACGATTAACATCATAGAATTGCAAAACAGGGGAAGTAATCAAAGATTTTTTAAAATCTTCGGATGCTATGTCATGTTGCAATTGCCAAAAAAAAATTTACATCTTTTCTTAGTAAATTACGCAAATGAAATGTTTTATCAGATTTTTTTTTAACGAATTAACTGACATAGGTGAGCATTCCCAACAGTCTTTGAACGCCCTGTTCATTTTCTGACTTTTCTGGCATTTCTGAAATTGCTTTGTTTTTTTCATAATCTGGACTGATTCCAATATTTGATATAATGTGACCCATATATGTAATTTTGTTTTTGCCAAACTTGCATTTGTTAATGTTGAACCTAACATTGTATTTTCGATCCGTTTCAAGAACTGTTTTCAGTCTCAAGTCATGCTCAGCTTTATTCTGACCCCAAATCAAAATATCATCAATATATGTGTCAAAACCTTCCATTGAAAAAATTTCTCCGAACCACGATTTGTATCTTCCAAAAGGTGTTCCCACAGTACATAATTCAGAACTTTCTTCATCCAAAGGAATTTGATAAAATCCTTTAGCAGCATCAAGGGTACTGAATACAGTTGCGTTTGTGAGTTTACCAGTAATTTATTCCACCGGTGGTCCGTGTACCTAGTGGTGATATTTTTTCTCTCCATAGACGACGGAATCGGATGGTTATACAATCGTATCATCGTGAACTTGAATCGAAGTCATTTTCTTTCTGGCAGATGATTGAAAGGAAAGTTTTACACGTTTACAAGCTTATATTTATTTATATTCATAATTGCATCTGCCAGTCATCCTAGTTACGGCGCTCGGCCCGTTATCCGAAGGTTGCGGGTTTGATTCCTCAATAAGTCAGATTTTATCTTTCGAAAATGTATCTGACCCATTGAGGAATAATTCTTCCACGTTTCATGGTCGACAGGACCACGAATAACCCTGCTGCTCCTTAGGAGGCGTAGGAAGTTAATAACAAGGCATAGACCCCAGCTAGCAGCTAGCACAAGTCTCATGAAGACTTCTGAGGGCTGCTTGTGAGGGTCAGCTGGTTGGTAATAAACAATTATAATAGAATAATAGTAGATGCAACAATAGAGGAAACAGGATAACATGCTACTGTAGCTTTCCGGGGAAGGGGGATGACAATTTCTTGGTCCTAGTACTCGTAAGTTCTAAGATGTAGGTCGACACGTGTCCTGTAATTTCTATATAAAATTATTTATTGATATGTAAAGTCTACTGCAGTGTTATTATTGGCCTTGTGTTTTCAAGTTATATTGTGAGTCTATTATTACTTTGGAAGCAATAAACACGCTGCTGTATTATTTGTGCATATATCAATCAAAACATGAAATGAATTCATGTGGCTTAATATTGAGATCGACTAGATAGACGAAATGCTTATCTTGGAACCTGAGGATGACGCTGGATACATACTTGTTCATCTAGCTAAAGATATTTTTCAATTCGATTGGGAACTAACCTTTGCTGATGATTGGCCAGTACCATGAAACCGGTACGTAGGTGTTCCATTTTAAATCGGAAAATAAATTCAGTTATATGTATATGTCAGTTCAATGATCGTAGGACACAGTAGTTAGTTTCTGTTGGATAATTGCCGAAAAATCACCTACTGTATAAGTTTGTTTGCGGAAGATTGTTCTAAATATGTTCTTGTTGTTCTAGAATTGTTCTCTTCCGTTAACCGGCTGCACCCTCACAGCAACCGTCAGAAGTCTTGAGACTTGTGCGAGCTAGGGAAGACGGAATCCTTACCTTTCAACGTGTGATGTGATCATTCTTATCTGTGTTGGGGACATGCGCTGAGAAATGTTCAGCTTTCATTGAATATATTGAAAACAATTAAAAATGTTTCTGTATTTATGTAACATTTTTTAGTGACCAGGAATTAAGTTTATTTTATAGTTTGTCGAATGCATTGAAAATAGTCCATAACTTTTTTCTTAACCCTTTCAGCCCTGAATTTTTGAAACGTAAAAAAAATTTTTTGATTATGAATTATTGATTGCATTATTTACAAGAACTTCTCCACCAAATATTAACTGTTTCCCACCAAGGGTATAAAAGCTAGGGAGCTGTGGCAAATGCCACCACCAGGTTCAAAGGTAAACAAATGACTGAAAATGGAAACTTAAATATTATTCATTTCATTACATTTAACTCAATTACATACTATAAATAACTCATTATTTGCGAAAATTTTTGAAACAGTTTTTAAATTTTGATAAACATAGAGGTACTTGACATTTTTCACATTGGATTCGTGAACGCCCTCCACAAGTGTCGAGCTTGCAGCGCTGCTCATGACCAACTTTGTGTGCTGGCCAGTGACACAAGTTATCATATCTTACATCGTTGACAGGAACTGTTTGATGTTTTTGGTGTTTGGTTGGTACTGGTGAACTTCTTGGGCTACCTGACGGTATGGGTGAATTCCTTGGCGCTAATATATTTCTCGAACTACTGGATAATGGTCTACCCCATTTTGGTGTTGTATTGGTTAGACAACCCGAAAATGCCAAACCTTCTGCTATTGACATACCAAACTGCAATAAATCCATTCTGTCTTTTTGTATCACTCCATCATGTTCCATAGTAACGATATTCTAACCAAGCATTGCAAACAGCTAAATTGAAATAATGAAAAATAACTCTCAGCGTCCATTTCTTTGATCGAATGAAGGTGCGATAAAGTGCAATTAGAAAATCACTCTTATCCACTCCTCCAATTGAGGTATTATACAGGCGTATAATTGCTGGACGTTTCACCATCACATAGGCCCCTTCTTTTCTATCCCATCTCCTGATCTCATCATCTGGTTCGATGCCAACAAAATTTGATGCCATATTTACAGCTTTATTATCATACCACCAAACTACCACAATTGTCTTACCATCTGCAATGAATGAATCACTGCTTCCACAGCCAATTTTCTTCATTTGATTTTCGGGTTTCAATGGACACTTTTCGAGTCTATGCCATGAAAATACCCTTTTCTAGTAACTCATGTAATAAAAGCAACGAAGTGAAGTAGTTGTCACAGAATAGTTTGTGTCCTGTATGTTCAGGAATTCTGTTTGATAAATGGATTACTAGTCCATTAGTAGCTGAATAATTTTCTCGCAAATTGGCTGGTAGAGTGGTAATGCCTTGGTATATAATAGAACGATAGATGATACCAGAGGCACCACAAAGCATGAACACTTTTACTCCCCATGGGTTTGGCTTCCCTTTTAGATATTGTTTCACGACAAGTTGCCCCTTGAATGGAATTATGGATTCGTCAATACAAAGATTTTCTTCCAGTACTAAGTCCTCACACCGCTTCTCAAACGACTTGACTAATGGACGTACTTTCCAGAGTTTATTATCATTATTACGTTCTTCGTTGATATCAACAATGTGTAAATTGTTTCTCAGCGATTCAAATCTGTTACGTGATATTCGAATATCATCTAGGAATTTTATTTTTGTGGCAGGTGATCAATACATCCTCAGTCTGGGAAAGCGAATTATATCCATATGTATATGCAGAGCGACAAGTTTTCTGATTTCACGTTCATCTGTGTTGATATTTTTCCACTTTTGTGAATGGAATACATGTTCGTTTTCTCTGCTATTTCAGTGAATATTTCGTTCGGAAAATACTCCTGAGAGTACATCAACGGAGTTTTACCCTGACGAGATTCTTCTTCACCATTTTCAAGTAGACTGAAATCTATAATTAGATGGTTATAACGTCGTAATCTTTCTGCCAACATTGCCAATGGAATGTTTTCATCGTCATCAGATTCTTCACTATCGGGGTCATTTTCTGGTTCATTATCTGTATCTTCCTGAATTTCATATTCTTCTTCTACATCAGAGTCAGGTAGTGCTGATATAGCAGCCTGCGCATCCTTCAAGGTTATTTTCTGATCAACTGTTCGTAATTTTCCATAAAAGTTTATTGGGGGCATCTATAACAATTATAGAAATATATAAGAATAGAAAGGAAATTACGAATATTTGTGTAAAATTTTGCAAGAAGCCCTAGTGGTGGCAATTGCATACACAAATTTCGACACGCCATGGCGATGACTGTTTGTGAAAGTATCCACGAATTTTTCACTTCTGGCTATTTATGCACTCTTACAGTTTACATAACACCCAAAATAACAGATAGATATACTTTCATATAATGATTATATGTACTTACCAAATGCATTGTCCAGGTAATTTGGATCCATGCTTGCAACACATAGAATCACGTCTTTCAGATACGTCAAAAGGACAGTGATAAATGAATACTAGTCACAATCTGCCCTAAAAATACTATAAAGAGGTGACATCTATTGGTCGGGGGTGAAATATGTTCTGACTGTGACAGAACACTATAAATATAGCGGTGGCAATTGCCACCGGCAGGGCCGAAAGGGTTAATTGAGGTATTTCAAGTTTGTGAAAAACAAAACGATTAGTAAGCTACTGTAATTATACAGTAGCCAAATTCAAATCGAAGTGAATTATGCATAGGTATACCGGGTGACAATGAGACTAGGGCCATGGCTATATCTAATTTACTTATCAAAAGATTTGAATGACATTTTGTACATGATATGAGACAAAACTTCGGATTGATAAACATATGAAAAAGCCACCAACTCCGATTTTTTAAATAGAATACCCTGTATGTTTCATGTTTTTCGGATTCTAAGGTTTGAATTACACTCGGCAGTGTTGCCAAATTTTTGTTTCTCAATTGAGAAAATATGAAATGATCAGTTTTTTTGTGAACAGAAGGCCTTGATCAGGTTGAAGTCTATTCTAATTGATATCACTTACTCATAGTAATATTGTTTTCCATGATTCTACCTTGGCTACCTTTCATTTCATCACACCTAACGAATCTCATTGGAATTTAGAAGCATCGTAGTAAGTAGGTACTGCACAAATTCGATAAATTTTCGTTTTTGGTTTGCAACAAAAAGACGTGATACATATTGTATGCCGTTAATAGGTAATTCAATTCTCTATCGAATAGTAAGATGGCCGCCCTCGGTAGTAACCATTTGAAAAAAAAAATTCGGTGAAAATGCTATCAAAGAATTTCAATTCCTGCTGTAGCGTCTCTAATTGATTTTATCGATGACATGACTATTACTATGATTCACTGATATTATTTAGAACAGATTTTAATATAATCAAGGCCTCCTGTATACAAAAAAATTGGTAACACCGTCATATGTAACTTGAACCTTGGAATCAAAAAAAACATCGAACAAGTTGTTTCACTCGAAAAATTGAAGTTGGCAGCTATTCTGACGAATCTGGAATCGGCCATTTTGTCTTCATATGTTCGTTAATTCGTTATTGAGTAAAAGAGCTGTATGCATGGCCCCAGTCCCATATTGTCAACCGGTATAATGTGATACACTGACATTGTTTGACAAAATATTACCCAATATTTGTCATGATGGAACTGAAAAAATGTAAGTTCTAGGAAAGATTGTGGCACCTCGTTTAATTCACTCGGAAGTTTTTTTTTTATAATTCTTATTGAAGTCGTTTTCACTCCTTTGGACCCCCTTAGACTGCTCGGAAGTAATTTTCCTTCTGACACATGATTGAAATTGATGTTTTACACGTTTTCGAAGTGACATCTCGTTTATTTCACCGATAAATATTTTTCAATTAACTTTGAAGTCGTTTTCGTCCTTCTGGACCCACTTAGATGGCTCGCAAGTCATTTTCCTTCTAGCACATGATAGAAATTATTCTCATACTGGTATTCATTATTATTTCATGATGACATCTCGTTCGTTTGACCCTTAATTTTTTTTATTAACTTGGTAGTCGTTTTATCCTCTCTGGACCCCCTTAGACGGCTCGAAAGTCATTTTCCTGTCGACACATGATTAAAATTGATGTTTCACACGTTTTCACTATCATTTCAAAGGGATACTTCGTTTATTTCACCTGTAAATATTTTTTTAAATTAATATTGAAGTTGTTTTCGCTTTTGTGATGGACCTCCTTAGACGGATTGCAAGTCATTTTCCTTCCGACACAATGTTTCACAAGTTTTCATTATTATTTTAAAGTGACCCCTTGTTTATTTCACCCTTGAATATTTTTTAAATATATTTTAAGTCGTTTTCGCCCCTCTGGACACCCTTAGACGGCTCACAAATAATTTTCCCTCTATAGCACATGATTTAAATTATTGTTTTACACGTTTTCATTATCATTTCAAAGTGACACCTCGTTTATTTCACCAGTAATTTTTTTTTTAAATTAATATTTAAGTTGTTTTCACCCTTCTGGAACCTCTTAGACGGCTCGCAAGTCATTTTCCTTTCGACACATGATTGAAATTGATGTTTTACACGTTCTCTTTATCATTTCAAAGTGACACCTCATTTATTTCATCCGTGAATATTTATTTTTAAATCAATTTTTAAGTCGTTTTCGCCCCTCTGGACCCCTTAAGACAGCTCGCAAGTCATTTCCTTTCTGATGCATAATTGAAATCAATATTTTAAAGGTTTTCATTATTATTTCAAAGTGACACCTCATGTATTCCACCAGTAAAAAAATTTTAAATTGACGTTGAACTCGTTTTTGCCCCTCTGGACCCCCTGAGACGGCTCGCAAGTCATTTTCCTCCTAGGATATGAGTGTCATTGATGTTCTCGTTTTCATTATTATTTCAAAGTGACACCTTGTTTTTTTCAGCCGTAAATATTTTTTTATTAAATTTTAAGTCGTTTTTGCTCTTCTGGACCCCCTCAGACGACTCGCATGTCATTTTCCTTTCAGCACATGATTGAAATTATTGATTTGCAAGTTTTTTTCATTATTTAAAACTGACACCTCGTTTATTCGATCCGTAATTTTTTTTTTATTGATTTTTAAGTCGTTTTTGCCCCTCTGGACCCCCTGAGACGGCTCGCAAGTCATTTTTCTCCTAGGACATGATTTGAATTGATCTTATACACGTTTTCATTATTATATCGAAGTGACCTCGCTTCTTTCAGCCGTAAATATTTGTTAATCAATTTTGAAGTCGTCTTTGCCCCTCTGGACCTCTCTAGACGGCTCGCAAGTAATTTTTCTTCTAGCACATGATGTTAATTAATGTTTTGCACGTTCTCATTATTATTTCGGAGTGATAACTCGTTTTTTTCAGCTGTAAATATTTTTTTATTTATTTTTGAACTCGTTTTTGACCTTCTGGACCTCCTAAGACGGCTCGCAAGTTAATTTCCTTTTAGCACATGATTGTCATTGATGTTTCACACGTATTCATCATATTTTGAAGTGACATCTCTTTTATTTCACCCGTAATTTTTTTTTTATTAAATTTTGAAGTGCCCCTCTGGATCCCTTCAGACGGCTCGAAAGTCTTTTTTTTTGTGGTACATGATTGAAATTGAAGTTTTCCATCTGTAATGATTATACAAGGTCTTTGTCCACTTCGGCTGACACCCGCACGTATCTATATCTTTTAGTTGCTGTAAAATCGTATTGGCTGCTGAAGACGAAATTAAAAAAAAATGTGCACGCCAATTTTCAATCGGCAGTTTCCGTAATTTTGGCTGCTATATTCCGGCTGCTAACTTCACTCCGGTGCCATCCATCCAGTCTTGCTATTGGTGAAATTCATTTGAACCATAAATATAACCCGATATACAACGGAGAGGGAAAAACAGAATACCTAATGATTTCTTTCAATAGAGTTCATGAGGCTTATAATCTTGAAGAAAGCCAATTTCTGACAGCACACAATTTCAAGGGTTCAATACCGAATAATCTCTTTACTCCTAGAGCGAAAATTAAGGATATAGACAGTTCCTTGAAGAAGAAATACAAGAGAATATAAAAAAATGTTCCAAGCAATGGTTCTCTTCCGATGAAAATCTAACTATTTCGCCCCTGTCATTTAGTGACATAACTGCCATCGGTATGGTCACAAAAAATCACTTTGTAATGGTAAAACTGTATGCCCTAAATGTGCAGAGGGTGACGACAGAGAAAGTTACAAGGCTATAAATCTTTCTTGCCTTTTCTGATGTAACATTCCAGTAGTCGCTGCAGAATCTGACTCCGCAATGGAGAATTTGGGTGGTTTCGAACATGATGAATTGAAATTTCATCAGTATGACTCTGAACATGAGTATACCTACGATGTAAAATGTCAAAATTGCAATAAAAATATATTTATTCAGAAACAAATCCAAAAATTATACAATAGACAACTCTTGAACATTTCATAGCTAGAAGTCGCACAAAAACACTCTATTTGAGGACAGAATGAAACTGTTGCAATTTCAATCCACCAACAACTCATCGGAAATCTCTGCAAATGAATGATGCGTGTTCTAAGCACATTAATTTTCCACATGACCTACAATACAATCAAGATGGTCTATTTTTTTTCCTATCGTGATAGATACATCGACCATGTGTGTTCACCAAACGCTCATTCAGTAGATGAGGGTGCTCAACTCCAAGAATTTCTCGGATTCTAGTTCTTATTTTCTTTGGTAAATTGCTCACCGTGACTTGAATCCGAAAATAATCTTCAATTAGTTCAAAGCTGAGAATGCGTAAAAATGTTCCTCGTGCTACAATATTCTATTGATTATTCGCTAAATACACGATCATGGAATTAATTGCATTGTATTATAACTTGGACGTTAAAGGTCGCTGCGGAGTACGACTCCGCACTACACTATAACACTAAAACTAGGCACTATTATTGCACAGCTGTAATACTCGATTCGTACCGAGGAAGTAATTTTAGGAAGGTGCTGATTGCGGCGGGATGAGGGAGTGGGGTGTTTTCCAGGAAACATACGATATTGATGCGTACGGAATGATACTCCGCAAGCGACTACTGGAAGGTAAAGACCATCTGACTACAGAACCTGAAGTTTCCTTTCAAAACATAATATGTCCTCAATTCCATAGACAGAAAGGAACCAAACTCCTGATGGGAGTAACCGGTGTGAAGTTAGCAGCCACTTCTCAGCAACCAATTTGACGGAAACGCCCGAACCATCAGTGGCGTAGGTGTCTGCAGGAATTCGAATTTTATGGGGTCATTACGGAATTAATTATTCTATAATATACGAGTAGACGTCTAAACATAGTATTTGAAGTAGATAATTCATACGAAAAACAAATGCATACAAAAAACTGAAAGAAAATCGAAAATATGATCACTAGAGTCTGTCTGAAACGGAGTATCAACTGGATGCATATTAAAAACAATAAGTTATGATGATAACGATATGATGTGAAACATTGTACTACTTAGCGAGGGGTAAGGGGGTTGGGCCATTTTGTCTAAATAGTAAAAGGAATCGGAAATACAATCACTAGAGTCTGTCTGAAACGGGGTATCAACTTGATGCATATATAAAATCCAACGTTTTAATGATAATGATCATATGTGAGAAAATTAATTCCTTAGCAAGTGGTTAGGAGGGTTATTTTGAGACAAAGTAAAAAAAATCGGGATTGAAATCACTATCATCTGTCTGCAACAAGGTATTAACTGGATGTATATAAGAGACAACACGTTATAATGATAATGATCATATATGAAAAAATAAAATCCTTAGCAAGGGGTTAGGGGGGGTCATTTTGCCAAAAAACTAAAAGAAAATCAGAAATAAAATCATTATAGTTTTTCTGAAACGAGGTATCAACTTGCATATAAAACACAACACGTTATAATGATGACGATAATATGTGAAAGAATGAATTCCTTAGCGAGGGGTTAGGGAGGTCATTTCGACGAAAGAGTATAAAGAAATAGTAAATAAAATCACTATAATCTGTCAGAAGCGAGGTATCAACTTGATTCATATAAAAAGCAACACGTTATGATGATGACGATATATGTTAAAAAATGAAATCCTTAACGAGGCGTTAGGGAGGTCATTTTGCCAAAAAATTAAAAGAAAATCGGAAATAAAATCATTATAGTCTGTTTGAAACGGAGTATCAACTTGATTCATATAAAAAACAACACTTTATAATGATAACGATAATATGTGAGAAAATTAATTCCTTAGCGAGGGGTTAGGGGGTCATTTCGACGAAAAAGTAAAAAAAATCGGAAATAAAATTACTATAATCTGTCAGAAGTGAGGTATCAACTTGATTCATATAATAAATAACACGTTTTGATGATGACGATAATAGGTGAAAAAATTAATTCCTTAGCGAGGGGTTGGGGGAGTCATTTTGCCAAAAAACTAAAAGGAAATCGGAAATAAAATCATTATAGTCTGTTTGAAACGGGGTATCAACTTGATTCACATAAAAAAACAACACGTTATAATGATAACGATAATATGTGAAAAAATGAATTCCTTAGCGATGGGTTAGGGGGGTCATTTTGCCAAAAAACTAAAACAACATCGAAAATAAAATTATTATAATCTGTCAATAGCGAAGTATCAACTTGATTCATATAAAGAACAACACGTTATAATGATGACGATAATATGTGAAAGAACTAATTCCTTAGCGAGGGGTTAGGGGGGTCATTTCGACGAAAGAGTAAAAAGAAATTGTAAATAAAATCACTATAATCTGTCAGAAGCGAGGTATCAACTTGATTCATATAAAAAACAACACGTTATAATAATGACGATAATATGTGAAAAAATGAAATCCTTGGCGAGGGGTTAGGGGGTCATTTTGCCAAAAAACTAAAAGAAAATCGGAAATAAAATCATTATAGTATTTTTGAAACGGGGTATCAACTTGATTCATATAAAAAACAACACGTTATGATGATGACGACAATATGTGAAAAACTGAATTCCTTAGCGAGGGGTTAGGGGGGTCATTTTGCCAAAAAACTAAAAGAGAATCGGAAATAAAATCATTATAGTCTGTTTGAAACGGGGTATCAACTCGATTCATATAAAAACCAACACGTTATGATGACAACGATAATATGTGAAAAAATTAATTCCTTAGCGAGGGGTTAGGGGGTTATTTTGCCAAAAAACCTAAAAGAAAATCGGAAATAAAATTACTATAATCTGTCAGAAGCGAGGTATCAACTTGATTCATATAAAAAAAACACGTTATAATGATAACGATAATATGTGAAATAATAAATTCTTTAGCGAGGGGTTAGGGGCGTCATTTTGCCAAAAAACTAAAAGAAAATAGGAAATAAAATCATTATAGTCTGTTTGAAACTTCAACTTGATGCATATAAAAAACAACACGTTATAATGATTACGATCATATGTGAAAAAATTAATTCCATAGGGAGGGGATAGGGGGATCATTATGACAAAAAATTAAAATATTCGTAATTAAAATCACTATAATCTGTCTGAAACGAAGTATCAACTTGATGCATATGAAAAACGAAAAGTTATGATAATAATGATTATATGAGAAAATATTAATTCCTTAGCAAGGGGTTAGGGGGTTATTCTAACGAAAACGTAAAAAAAATCAGAGTCAAAATCACTATAATGTATCTGAAACGAGGTATCAACTTGATGCATATAAAAATCAACACGTAATATAGATAACGATAATATATAATAAAAAACATCCTTAGCGAGGGGTAGAGTAGAGTCTGATTGAAACGCAGTATCTCAATTAAACTAATGATGATGGAAATGTACATGGAGTCAACTATGATAATGAAACGAATAATATGAAAATCTGGTTTCCGTTTAAACTTTATGAGGGTACTTATTATCGATGGTTCAGTTTTCTCTGCACAAATCACACATGTCATTCACTGTTTTATCTTCGATCTTAACTTCATTCTGAATATCATTGACAGAAAGTAGACATTTTTTGTGAATATGTCTCAAGCAAATCCTGCATTTTAAAGTCATGGTATCATCAGGAACATACTGGGAACAAAATAAACACTTTTCCCTCATGTCTACACTATTTTCTAATAACAACAATTTCAATTGATTTTGGTAATTGTCAATGTCAAATTGGTCTGTAAGAGATTCACCTCTGGATATTTTGGAGAAAAAGTATATTATGAATACACCACAATTGTAACTATCTAACTGTTTAATATGATCCAACTTTTTCATTATTATACCCTCGCAATTTCTTTCAACTTTCCGCAATACCGCATTTTCTAATAATTCTTTGTTACCCAAAGGATCTATAAAAAAAACTTCTTTGTCCGATATGGAAACGATAATAAGAAAAAAGTGAGAATGCTTATTTACAGGCATTACAATAAAATCCTTCTTCAAATGAACACTCTCCAAAAGTGAATCCGTCAATTCCTCGTCATTGAATAAAATGGACGATTTTGCTACAGAAATGATTTGATACTTTTCAGCTATCAATTTATTGAAAATATTGAGACGGTGATCGATATCAAACCCACTCCGCCACTGTTGAAAATTGAGTGTCATATAATCATCTGAGAGGATCTCTCGTATCGAAAAGTTTAAATTTGGATCAGATGTTACAACGGAACCTCTATTATTTGACAATTCTTTGTAGTAATTAATATTATTCACCAGACCATTTCTCAGGAAGGTCAGTTTGTTCTTGGTGCACCACTTTCTTTCGGTATTTGACAGGTTTGATTCAGGGCTGACTATTGTTGGTAACATATGGAAAAGATAGAAAACTTTCAGTTTATCTAGCATTTTTTTCCCAAAAAGGGTCGCATTTATAACCCCTCACAATTTTGACCCCTTTAAATGTATAAATCACAAGATCACACCATTTTCCTTTGATGATTTGTAGAAGTCCCTGAATCTGGAAATGATAACTATGGTCGGTCCGTATATTTGAACCATCATCCGTTAGAAAATTGAATTTGATTTCATTAGGATCTTCAAATCTTGCATTGAATTGACATTTGACCTCAATCATACCCTCATTTTCTACGAAGCCATCTGATGATCCAGCAAGAAATGAATACTCTTCATGAATTATTAGGCCAACTCTCTCACATGTGGAATTCGTCTGCTGGATATATTTATTCCAAGCTTCCGACTCGTATGCTAAGCCATGTTGGATGGCTGCAGTCTTCAGGTCTTTCAGTGACCTTTTGGACATTATTATATTATGGAAAGAAGACATATTCCATACCTTACATATTCTGCCAAAATTTGAACAAGTTACTCTCACTCGTCTTTCCTCATTCCACCTCTGAAATAAATTCTGTGCACGTGTGACCATTTCTAGTTCTATTTTTTCAGCTGCAGTCAAATGCAGTTTCTGCGAAAAAAACTCACATTTCTCATGAAGTTTTCGTGAGATGTTATCAGTGAGTTCCTTGTCCACAGATATGTTGCACAACTTACAGAAAAAATCGCCCTCATATCGTTGATTAACATCATTCGGTGGCTTGTCACAAGTCTGGTGTATCCATCTCTTGCATTGATCACATTGAACCCAGTCAGTCTTTTCGTCACTCATATCGTGACCACAATAGGCGCATTGGGCCAAGTCTTCATCATCTTCAGCAAAAATTAAATTGGTGGGAGTTTTTGTTACCTGCTTGAAGTTCAAAAATCTTCTTGTGAAATGGGTATCAACATTCTTAACTTTCCGAGACCACTTTTCTTGAGAACACTTCTCATCTGATGGATCATGTTTCGTTAATCGTGATTTAGTAATAACAAGGTCACGTCCATTCTGAGCTTCCTGAGGAATTGTGAGCATTTGAGATTTTTCTGGTGGTTCAAAGTATTTTTTTTCAATTGACCAAAGTAATTTTCCACTAACGGATTACTTTCGGGACCATTTGATATTGTAGAAGCACTCCAAAGAGGATAATATGGCAAATATTTTATTAATATTGTATTGAAAAACTCTTGATTATAATATTCATTAATTTGACTTTCGCAAGTTTCAATATATTTATCTTTTACCAGAGAAGAAAATCTTTTAAAAAATATGCTTGTTTTGTATAAGCTGTCATTCCCTTCCATTCCATTCATCCAATGAGAGGTGTCCTATTTCTTTATATTCAATAGCCATCACCGATTTTCCCCCATGTATCAATTTTATATTTTCCTGTGCTAACTTCACAGTATTGCAGCTGCAATCAGATCTTTGAAGTAGGCTTTCTGATTTTCAGTTTTCGAAATCAGGTCAATATTTTTGCACACCATTTGCATGAAATGAGATCAACATAAATGTATCCCAATCACTTTATCATCAGAAGGTAATGTATTTTTTTCCAACGAATGATGAAATATTTCGAGGTATTCAAGTAATGTACATCTATTGAATGCTTTGCAAATTGCATGTATATTCGCAAAAGAGAAATCTGTCACTACTCCAGATATGGCGGGCCAAAATTTATGCACTTCACAAAAATATCTAAAATCGTGTAAAATTTTGAAAATGGCATTTGAGTCGTGACTTGCTGAAATCATTGAAAAAATTGGATAAATTCTCTTTGGTTTCATAATTTTTATAACCGCCGTATATAAATAAATTTGCTTATTTACTGATTTCATTGGACACCTCACAACTCCTCCGGTAGCATCGAAGAATATCAATGATGGATATTTATTTTCTTGGAATTGTGATCTCAAAACACCCAATTGTTCAAAACTATATATTTTCACATTGAACGGAATGCATATTTCTTTTATGTATTCAGGATGATCTTTTTGCATCAAAAACAAATCCATCATGTCATTTTTATCACGATCCAGATCGCCAATAGCATCTGATTTTATTTTTCTCAAAGTGGGGTCAGATTTAATGCCTTGTAAGTTTTTAGCTTCATCTAACAAATTTTTTTTTTAGTTAAAAAGCGTCTGCTTTTTGTATTGGAAGGGTTTCATGGTGTGAATTTTTTTTTCACTATACTCCTTTCTACACCTCTGATATGGTTCGTCAGATAACTTTTGTGGTGGTAATTCAGTGATGTACTGTACACATTAACATTTCGACGAGATATATTGAGGCATACTTTGAACTTCTTACAGTTGTAATTGCTATGTTTACATCTGGCATATATGTTGATAGAATTGTCCTTCTTGGACCTTTTTACATAGCGAAAAACTATCAGGCATGTATTATTGACACTTAGAAATTCGATCTCACACATAAGATGGATAATACTTTACGTTGAGTTTTCCATTTTCATAGATAATATTCCAAATATTATCTTCTATGTGAAACGATCCCTCTAGTAAGTTACAGTCCGCAAATGAACATATTTTATGTGGTGAGTTAGAATTTTGAGAATTTTTGGGCAAAATTCTGCTCGACTCAGGGGAGCTTCCAAAATTCAACATAACTTTCGGAATGCCAAAATCTTCTGGACTTATTTCATTTTTCATCTTCCTGATGTTTCCTGTTTCACATTAGAGTCTCTTCAATACGGTCTTTTTCGATGTATTCAATATAATCGTTTTCGCTGAAATCTAGCTCACCCATTTCATCTGAATTGCTTACGTTTTTAACAAAACGTGACTCTAGATGTATAGGAGTACAAGTGTACATAACCTCTTCAGAAACGTCGTTTACTTCAATATCTACACCGATTACGCTCAATTTTTTCCAAAATTTGTATATCCGCATGCGATTCTTTATACAATTTTTTATGTGCAATATTTTGCACAATTCTCGGTACTCAGAGTAACTGCTCCTATAGGATTTACAAACATTGGATATGTCCATCTTATGTTCGTTTAGAGCCTCCTTCACAGTGTTCATATTTATTTTACATGTTCCTTTCCGAAGAAATTTTTCCTGGAAGTAATTTTTGAAATGGGAATTTTTAATGACGATGTCGAATATAACGCTGGCGTAACCAAACTTTGTACCTTTGAGCAGTCTCGCTATGTCAGAACGAATTTCTTTATCGATATCACCCTTGAATTGGATTGGGGAGATGAAGTTCAACAACTTCGAAGCTATAATTTGATAAGCTGCTACTTTTGAAATTTTCCTGACAGTCATATTGAGATAATATCGTGGAGTATGCTCCAAACTACTTATTGATATATCTCGCAAAATGCAGATTATTTAATGTATCAACACACCAGGTATATAACTAAGTGTGCTGGACTTTGAAACACGAACCTACCTGTATAACTCCGGAAAAGACGATCCGATTGAAAAATGACAGAAAATTTTATTTTTCGCATGTAACTCGATATTGTACCAAAAACATTGGGGTGATTTTTGTGAAATCTTCGAATACTTTTACTGCGGACATTCCTGTGCGTTTTTCCAATACTTCCACTCTTAAAGTGAAGTTGGCTATATTTGAAGGATGAATTTACATAAATATCTGCAAAACGGATGATCTGATCGAAAAATTTTACTTGAAAGTTGTGTTTTTCGCAACAAATTCAATATAATACCAGAAACAATGTGGTCATTTCTGTGCGTTTTTTCAATACTTCCATTCTTTAAGTGAGGTTGGCTGTATTTGAAAGATGAATTTACATGAATATTTGCAAAACGGATGATCTGATTAAAAAATTTTAATTGAAAATTGTGTTTTCTGCAACAAATTCAATATAATACCAAAAACATGTTGTCATTCCTGTGAGATTTTCGAATACTTCCACTCTTTAAGTGAAGTTGGCTGTATTTGAAAGATGAATTTACATAAATATTTGCGAAACGGATGATCTGATCATAAAATTTTACTTGAAAATTGTGTTTTTCGCAACGAATTCAATATAATTCCAAAAATACTGTGGTCATTCCTGTGAGTTTTTCGAATACTTTCACTCTTTAAGTGAAGTTGGCTGTTTTGAAAGATGAATTTACTTAAATATTTGCGAAACGGATGATCTGATCGAAAAATGTTACTTGAAAATTGTGTTTTTTGCAACGAATTCGATATAATACCAAAAATACTGTGGTCATTCCTGTGAGTTTTTCGAATACTTTCACTCGAAATGAAATTTGCTGTTTTGAATGATGAATTTACATGAATATTTGCGAAACGGATGATCTGATCAAAAAATTTTACTTTAAAATTGTGTTTTTTGCAAAATATTCAATATAATACCAAAAACAATGTGGTCATTCCTGTGAGTAATTTCAATACTTCCACTCATCAAATCAGATTGGCTCTATTTGAAGAATAAATTTGCATAAATATCTGCAAAACGGATGATATGATCTGTGAGTTTTTCGACAGACAGACCCTAGGGAATTTTTTCCGATGTTTTTTCGCTTTTGGCAAAATGACCCCCCTAACCCCTTGCTAAGGAATTCAGTTTTTCACATATTATCGTTGTCATCATAACGTGTTGGTTTTTATATCAATCGAGTTGATAACCCGTTTTAAACATACTTTAATGATTTTATTTCCGATTTTCTTTTAGTTTTTTGGCAAAATGACCCCCCTAACCCCTCGCTAAGGAATTCAGTTTTTCATATTATCGTCATCATTATAACGTGTTGTTTTTTATATGCATCAAGTTGATACCCCGTTTCAAACAGACTATAATGATTTTATTTCCTATTTTCTTTTAGTTTTTTGGCAAAATGACGCCCCTAACCCCTCGCTAAGGAATTCATTGATTCACATATTTTCATTATCATCATAACGTGTAGTTTCTTATATGAATCAAGTTGATACCTCCTTTCAAACAGACTATAATGATTTTATTTCCTATTCTCTTTTAGTTTTTTGGCAAAATGACTCCCCTAACCCCTTGCTAAGGAATTCATTTTTTCACATATTATCGTTATAATGTGTTGGTTTTTATATAAATCGAGTTGATACCCCGTTTCAAACAGACTATAATGATTTTATTTCCAATTTTCTTTTAGTTTTTTGGCAAAATGACCCCCCTAACCCCTCACAAAGGATTTATTTTTTCACATATTATCTTCATCAGTATAACGTGTTGTTTTTTCCATGCATCAAGTTGATACCCCGTTTCAAACAGACAGAAACAGAAATGATTTTATTTCCGATTTTATTTCAGCTTTTTGGCAAAATGACCCCACTAACCCCTCGCTAAGGAATTCAGTTTTTCACTTATTATCGTGATCAGTATATCGTGTTGATTTTTATATGCATCAAGTTGATAATCCGTTTAAAACAGACTATAATGATTTTATTTCCGATTTTCTTTCAGTTTTTTGGCAAAATGACCCCCCTAACCCCTCGCTAAGGATTTAATTTTTTCACAAATTATCGTCATCATCATAACGTGTTGTTTTTTAATATGAATCAAGTTGATACCTCGCTTCTGACAGATTATAGTGATTTTATTTACTATTTCTTTTTACTCTTTCGTCGAAATGACCACCCTGACCCCTCGCTAAGGAATTCAGTTATTCACATATTATTGTTATCATCATAACGTGTTGTTTTTTATATGAATCAAGTTGATAACCCGTTTCAAACAGACTCTAATGATTTTATTTCCGATTTTCTTTTAGTTTTTTGGCAAAATGACCCCCCTAACCCCTCGCTAAGGATTTCATTTTTTCACATATAATCATCATCATTATAACGTGTTGTTTTTCATATGAATCAAGTTGATACCTCGCTTCTGACAGATTATAGTGATTTTATTTACTATTTCTTTTTACTCTTTCGTCGAAATGGCCCCCCTAACCTAGGAACCTAAGGAATTAATTCTCTCACATATTATCGTCATCATTATAACGTGTTGTTTTTTATATGAATCAAGTTGATACCTCGCTTCTGACAGATTATAATGATTTTATTTCCGATTTTCGTTTAGTTTTTTGGCAAAATGACCACCCTAACCCCTCGCTAAGGAATTAATTTTTTCTCATATTATCGTTATTATCATAACGTGTTGTTTTTATATGAATCAAGTTGATACCCCGTTTCAAACTGACTATAATGATTTTGAACCCCTCGCTAAGGATTCCATTTTTTAACATATTATCGTCATCATTATAACGTGTTGTTTTTTATATGAATCAAGTTGATACTTCGCTTCTGACAGATTATAGTGATTTTATATACTATTTCTTATTACTCTTTCGTCGAAATGACCCCCCTAACCCCTCGCTAAGGAATTCATTCTTTCACATATTATCGTCATCATTATAACGTGTTGTTTTTTATATGCAAGTTGATACCTCGTTTCAGAAAAACTATAATGATTTTATTTCTGATTTTCTTTTATGCAAAATGACCCCCCCTAACCCCTTGCTAAGGATTTTATTTTTTCATATATGATCATTATCATTATAACGTGTTGTCTCTTATATACATCCAGTTGATACCTCGTTGCAGACAGATGATAGTGATTTCAATCCCGATTTTTTTTACTTTGTCTCAAAATAACCCTCCTAACCACTTGCTTAGGAATTAATTCCCTCACATATGATCATTATCATTAAAACGTTGGATTTTATATATGCATCAAGTTGATACCCCGTTTCAGACAGACTCTAGTGATTGTATTTCCGATTCCTTTTACTATTTAGACAAAATGACGCAACCCCCTTACCCCTCGCTAAGTAATACAATGTTTCACATCATATCGTTATCATCATAACTTATTGTTTTTAATATGCATCCAGTTGATACTCCGTTTCAGACAGACTCTAGTGATCATATTTTCGATTTTCTTTCAGTTTTTTGTATGCATTTGTTTTTCGTATGAATTATCTACTTCAAATACTATGTTTAGACGTCTACTCGTATATTATAGGATAATTAATTCCGTAACGACCCCTTAAAATTCGAATTCTAGCAGCCACCGACGCCACTGATGGTTCGAGCGTTTCCGTCAAATTGGCTGCTGAGAAGTGGCTGCTAACTTCACACCGGTGAAGAAATATCTCTATATATCTACTGATTCATTACTTCTATCTTTCCCCAATTACCAGAAATTGATAAATCAACCAATCAGTCCCATAATAAAAGTACTCCGACTCTTTTTGAACCCCTCAAGGGTAAAAAAATTACCAAATATACCTGTTCTCATCAGTAAAAAAAATAGTTATTAAATATTTTTCGAAACTGACTTCTTTTATGCATTCTGGACAGCTTTTCCTTGAAAAACATTGTAGGCACCGATTGGTCGGTGAACAGTTTTTTGTTGAGGTTGTCGGGTAGAGAATGCAAGATTGTCGGATAGTGTGTCAAATATATGAAGTATTTGGGAAAAAGTTTATTTATTATTTAACTTCAAATGGAAAAGCGGTTTCCAATTGATTTGAACTAATAATGCGTTTCAATTTAGGATTTACGGATTTAATAGTATATTTTGACTACCTCAGAAAGTTAGTTCAAAAAAATCATAGCCAAAAAAGAAACATTGTTTGCTATTTTACAAAAGTGGTACGGTTTGAGTAAAGATTTGTCAACGGAATCATTATAAAGTAAATTTCGGACATTGATGATAACCTATGAGGAAACCAAAAGTAACATTTATTCGGTGTTGGATGAAATTAAGGATGTACAAGTTGATATCAACGAAAACTACACTCCAGATTACAAGGTGATACAAACAATAAATGAACTTTGATGTCACATTCAAATGGGGCGGAAAATATTAAATTACCTACCAATATTTCATTGATTCGTGGAAGTTTTAGTACTAGTGGCGGCAGCGGTGCACCATCTTTACGTAGTTCTTTAAAAATTCCGAATCCTAGTTTACCGGAATTTTACGGGGAAATTCGTCAGTGGGAATTTCATGCTGTTCATAAAAGTATGGTTCATTTGAATCCAAATTTGACGAATCGGCTGGTAGAAAGCTTACGAAAATTTCGACAGGGTGGTCTTTGATGATGCCCGATTCAACGGTGATATCATCAATGTTGACAAATAAACAGTTTTCCAGATATTGAGGGTAACTCAAGTTTTTCGAATGGAATACCCTATTTGTTTTCATTGTAATAAATTCAGCGACGCATCATTACTTATGTCTCCAAATATCAGATTTTAAATTAATGCAGGTTTAGAAATATGACAACATGGCTTGTTCATTCAAAAGTCTAGGAACGTTCCAATAATTTCAATACGGTTCAAGAAAAAATCGTGAAATTTATACAAGACGGTTTTTGATGATGCCCGATTTAATGGTGATCGGTTTTGGCATTGAAAAATTTCAATCTTCCGGATTTGACACATTTTATGTTTACATATCATTATCTAAACTTGATAGTGAGACTGTTCGAGGATTTGAAACGGATCAAAGAGGAGCGGCTATTCCATCCTATAAAAACTTAATAAAGTTCATAAAAGGACAAACACGGATTCTTCATTTGAATAAAACGAGTACAGGAGGTAAATCGGCGGTAAAAAGTTTTTTTGTTACTGACAATAGACACACAAAATATAACAATTTTATATATTGTAAAAAACCCTCATATTATTTAGGGCGCTGTGAAAAATTCAAACAGCTCACTTCCGATAAGAGATATGAAATAGTGAGATATAACAATTGGAGTTTTTTGTGTTTATCTTCTGCACACGGTGTACGAAACTGTTCTTGAGAAAGATCTTGTGTGGGTGTGTGTGTTTCTAAAAAGCATCACGTTCTATTACAATTTGTAAGAACACGGCAAGATCACGATACATCACGGAACAATAATAATACAGATGAGGATGATTCTGCAAGATTAAATAATACAAGTAATTCTCAGAGAAATGTTGAAACACTATGTTCTACATAGACAGGAAAAAGTTATTCAAATTATACAAACTTATTATTTACAGTGTGAATAGTTGCATGCCCAAGAGCACGGCTAGATTTATCCTAGATACCGGAAATCAAGGCAAACTTATTAACATTACATTATTGTTAAAAATTGGGATTGAATATTTCTAAATATTTCTTATCAGTAAATGGTTTAGGTGGAAGGGAACAGTCATTACGGGGGTTGACCACTCTCACAATTGCATCACGGTATGGTTCAAGCAAAAAATATACTATTAGTGCACTTTTGGTGGAACAGATCATAGATAAATTGCCAAAAGTGTGTGTCGATGTCAGTGATATTCCGGGTTAAGCAGGTGTTGGTCTAGATGATGATAATTTTGACAAACCCGGAGAAATACATGGCATAATTGAAGTTGAACTGTTGTTGTTGCAATGGGAAAATTTCCAGTGTGATCCAGAGTAGAACAATTTTCGGTGTACTTTTCTTTGCAAGAAGATGAATCCATTGAACATCAATTAACTACATTCTGGGAGGTAGAACAGGTTCAAAATAAACCTTTATTCATTCTTGAGGAAATGGAATGTGATAAACGTTATTAATCAACGTACAGTAGAGATGAAACAGGACGTTTCACCGTAGCGTTACCTTTCAAAATTTCACCGGCTAGTTTAGGTGATTCACGGACTCATGCACAATTATTTCGGTCACATGGCCTTAGTGAAAACGCAAAATGACAATGAGTTGACTTATTATATGGCTCACCATCCGGTTATTAAATTAAGTAGCACTAGTACACCGATTAGAATTGTACTAGATGCAAGCGCCCCCTGTGAAAATCATGTTTCACTGAATGTCTTATTATACAGCGGCCCTAAATTACAATCAGATATAGTTTCTTCAATTCTAAATTTTCGGTTATTTCGGATTGCTATGACGTCAGATTTAAAGAAAATGTATCTGCAAATAAAAGTTGTTCCGGAACATAGGCGGTATCAAAGATTATTATGGTGGTTTGATCCTGAGGATGAAATCCAAATCTATGAAATACGAGTGGTGGCGTTCGGATTGAAATCTTCACCATATTTAGCTTTGCGCACGATAAAACAATTAGTTGAAGAGGAAGATGATAAATTTCCCATGGCGGCAAAATTTGTTTCACGTGATCTATATAGTGCCTTCAAAAGTATCGGAACGGTCTCATATTTCAGAAACGGCACCGAGAAAATTTACGAAAATTTCAACAGCGTGATTTTTGATGATGCCCGATTCAATGGTGATATCGGCAATGTTGCCAAATCAACAGTTTTTTAGATATTGGGGATAACTCACTTTTTCATATGGAGCACCCTATTTGTTTTCATTGAAATCAAGTCAGCGACGCCTCATTATTCATGTCTCCAAATTAGATTTTGAATTTTAGTAGTTTGAGCAACTAGCAAATTAAGAAATCTTGAAAAATAAAATATGTCAGGCAGCTCTTTTAATCACGCCTCAAATGCTAACTAACACCTTGAGGAAATTTTATGGCTGCTTGGGCTATTGTTTAGCAAATAATGGCAAACATTTTGAGCACTTGGTCAGATAGTTTTCAGTTTCTGTTATTTGATTCTAAACTCTACTGGAAAATAGTTCAATTTGTTTTAACAAAAACCATTTTGAATGAAATTTCATGATATTTTCTCGAGCCCTTTTGAAAATATTGGACCTTTCGCAGACATTTCGCAAACATTAATTCATAATCTGGTATTTGGAGGCATAAGTAACGACGGGGCACTGAATTTATTGCAATGAAAATAAATAGAATTGTCCATTTGGACAAATTGAGTAATATCTGAAAAACTTTTGATATAGAAACATTGCCGATATTACCATTGAATCAAGCTTTATCAAAAAATATCTTGTCCAAAATTTCACGAATTTTTCTTGAACCTTATTGAAAATATAAGACCGTTCCCATACTTTTGACCAAAAATGCCAAATTCAAAAACCACATAAATTTAAAATGTGATATTTGGAGACATCACTGATAACGGGGCGCTGAACTGATTTCAATGAAAACAAATAGGGTGTTCGATATGAAAAATTTGAGTTATCCTCAATATCTGAAAAACTGTTCTGCCCTCCTAAGCACAAAGGGCCTAAGTGAAAAATTCGAACATTTTGAGATAAATATCTTATTATTTCATTAACACGCTCCTCTTACTATTACTAATGGTTATAGGGACTATCTACACATTTTAAAACAGAAAATTTCATTTTTAATAAGGGCTTAAATGTGTTATTTCCTAAGCAAAAATGGCTCATCTCTCCATACTAATACAAAACGGGCACATCTGATCAAAAAGTGTGTAGATGCGCCCACTATACTTTAGTATTCTACATTATGCGCCCCTATATCCTTAGTAACTGACATGTCTGTAGTAGTCTCAAATTTTTTTCAGTAATCAATATTATTCATCTATGAGCCTTAACTACTGTTGTATGAAAGTTATATGATTTAAAAAGAAGTTAATTGGTCAAGTGAAGTTCAATAGTTTTATTCAGGTAAGTTGTTAAAATTCATTTTATTGTTACTCATCACATTAAACTTCTATAATACTCATCAATATTCAGCGCGAACTGATATCATAACAATTTTTATCGATCCTAACCTAAACGAAAATTAGTTTTTATTTCGTAGTTCATTATCAATAAAATATTTCCTTAATTTTAGTGTCCAGGTTGACAATGCTGATACAAAACATAGCAAAATAAGTAGGTATACCAATTTTTCTATACAGACTGAGTATAAAGTATTGCATGATTCCATAATTCTCCATAGACAGATATTTTACAAATTAATGCTTTCGTACCCATCGATTTTAACTATACCAAGCACACTAAGGGTGATCCATTACCAGCGTATGAATCCAAATTATTATTTTTCATATGAAAAACTCGAAGTAATCGATGTTATAAGCTCAATGAGTGTTGCACATGAATATCTCAAAAGAGTCAAATGATGCTATCTATCACATCTCCATTTATGTATTGCAGATAAACAAATATGGATTCATCAAGAGGAAAATTTGTGGCTGCAATGGCAACGTCGAAATCATCAAGAGGGAAAATCATCGTTGAAATGGCGCTTAACGAACTTAAGGAATCAGATTCAAAATCTGAGGCCTCAAGAGCTGACAGAGATTGTTTGACATTCGACTTTCCTAAGTCAATACAGTTGAAACAATTACCAATGATGAAAATGACAGAAGCTACAATATAGATTCATTAAAACAGCAAAGTATTATAAATCTTGACGCAATTGTAACATCCATTACGCCTGACTTCGCTGATTCCTCGGAACTGCACAATAATACTGATTTCTCAGAGCATCCCGTTACCAGTGAACCTATTTTTCCGGAATCGTCACGCTCACTGATTCAATTGGAACAAGATTCCATCACAACTTGTTTCTTGGAAAAAATAGATAATGATGACTTAAGAATAAAACAGACAAGAAAAGATCTTGATTACATCAGAGATAATATTGATGCGACAGTGCAGACATCTGATTTCACTATGCTTGAGTTCACTGATTTATCAGAACCGCCGAAAGATACTGATTATTATTTGAATGTTTCTGCTGCGTCTAAAGAACATTTCGTTTTTGATATGCCTCAATCACAAATTCAATCTGAACAAGGTGCTACTACAACTGATCCATCACAAGAAATTGAACATGGAATGGAACATAAACACCCTGATCCTGATTATATCGTAGAAAATGAAACCGAGAGTACCGATTCAAGTGATGGAGATGATGAAAATTTAGCTCCAATCAAAACAGCAGCTGCTAAGGAAAATATTGATCCTGATCATGGTAATAAGTCATCTAAAGGTTTCACTAAGAAAAGGGAGCCAAGAAAGCGAAGGAAATTTGAGGATCATGCATTGAAACCCGGATGCAGTATGAGCTGCAATAAGAAGTGCTCCCAGAATATCTCAGAAGAACGGAGACGTGATATAAATATTCAGTTTTGGGACTTAGAGAGGAGTGATAGGAGAAATTTTATCCTACAAAATATATCGAAATGTAATATTGCACGTAGAACTATCGCTTGTAAAAATCAGTATAAGAGGAATAAAACTGTCAGGTATCTACTGAAGAAGCAAAATGGCGAACAAGTTTCTGTTTGCAAGTTTTTTTTTCTGACGAACCTGGGATATCGCCCAAATCAAGACAAAATATTGAGGATAATTCTTCAAGGGAGTTCTGATCGTTTAACACCCAAACATGATGGAAGGAAAGGCAAAGTTCCAGTAAATAAAATTGACCATTTACCAATCATTCAGCACATAGAATCATTTTCTCCACAAATTTCACGTTATCGTCGTGAACATGCCCCAAATCGTAAATATCTGCCTAGCGACTTGTCGGTAAAAAAATGTTCGACAGTTTCAAACAGAAATATCCATCTTTCACTGGGTCATATGATCTTTACCGTAAAATATTGAAAGATCAAAATATTTCTTTCGTCAAGTTGGGACACGAGAAATGTGAAGATTGTGAATTTTTTTTTCTGCATGATGAGAACCACAAAAAGGATAATTTACAACCAGATTGTGTGATCTGCCACCAATGAGATAAACACATAAAGAAGGCTGATCAATCTAGAAAAAGGTACAAATAACATGCTGAAAGAGAACCAGTTGAGGGCGAAATCGTGTTTTCAGTTGATCTGGAAAAAGTTATTATGCTACCCAGGTGTGATATGTTTAAAAGTGTAATATTTTCACATAGGATAATTGCATACAATGAAAGTTTCGTTCCAGTAGGTACGAAGCAAAAGAGTGGGATTAAACCCGTGGCTGCCACTTGGCACGATGTTATTACCGGGCGAAAAAAGGAAAATATTATAAGCACTTTCTTTTCGTTCTTTCTTCAACATAGGGACGAGAAAAAAATTGTTTTGTGGTTGGACAATTGTACCGGCCAAAATAAAAATTGGGCATTTTTTCATTTTTAGTTTCATGGTTAATTCTGAAGTAGTTGCCATAAATAATATTGAAGTAAATTATTCCGAGCCTGGGCATACCTACACGTCTGCAGACTCATTTCACCACCAAGTAGAAATGAGTCTGAAGACACGGAAAAGTGTATGATTTTGCAGAATTCAAGAATGCTGTTCAGAATGCTAACTCTTCGCGGGTTGTTGTGCTGGAAATGGCTATTGAGAATTTTTATAAATGGCAAGACTTATCTTCTTTATATAAAGTCAATAAAACTGTTCCACGACCATATGTTCAAGATATTATTCAGGGAACTGTATGTAGAGGAAACGAGAATTTGGAATATTAAACTGATTTCAATTCACCAGCTATTTCACTCAACTTCTTGAAGTCTACAGTATTGAAAACGGTTTTTTTTTCCAAAGCTCGATAGCAAAGTGAATGGGATTAACAATGAAAAAAAGGCTAGCTTCTTAGCAAGCATATCAAAAGTAATACCAAAATATCGAATGGCATTTTGGGAAAATCTTCCTATTCAGGACAACTGAATTTTAGCATCATAATGAGGTTATGAATAAATTCATATTAAGTTCCAATATTTAACGATGTTTACATATGTTTCTGTCAGAAATGAATATTTCTCACCAACATTTTAATTTCTATCATCGAGCACATACATATGTATTTTTTCGTTGGGCTGTTTCTTGGCGTACAACTAAAGTAAAAGGAACATGATCTAACCTAACCAAACTGGAGCTTATCTACGATTTGAAATAATTAAATCCAAAATATTATTATTTTGAACATTACTTCTGAAAATTGACAAAAAATTAGGTTATAAGTATTTTTTTTGCTAGTTGCGAAAATAAAATAAGCAAAATGTCGTTTTATGGAAATTGTCCTTGATGTTAGATGGGCCCTTTGTGCTCATGAGGACAGTGTTGATTTGGCAACATTGTCGATATCACCATTGAATCGAGCATCATCAAAAACCAACGTGTATAAAAATTCACAATTTTTTTTGAATCGTGTTGAAAATATCAGAACGTTCCCAGACTTTTTAACGAAAAATCCATGTTGTCATATTTCGAAAACTGCATTGATTTGAAATCTGATATTTGGAGACATAAGTAATGAGGCATCGCTGAATTGATTATAATGAAAACAAATAGGGTGTTCCGTTTGAAAAAATTGAGGTACTCTCAATATCTGGAGAATTGTTGATTCGGCAACATTGCCGATATCACCGTTGAATCGGGCATCATCAAAAACCACCCTGTCGAAATTTTCGTAAATTTTCTCATAGCCGTTTCTGAAACATGAGACCGTTCCGATAATCTTGAAAGACACTGTATATGGATGATTATTGTTATAGCATAGATTCGGAAGGTGGAGCAATCGAGTTATATTACGAATCGGATAATTTATTTAAGTCAGATGGTTTCGACTTAGTCCAGTGATCGTCAAACTCCGCTTCGGTAATAAAAAATATTCCTTTAGACAAAAGGGCCTCTAATACGGTTATATTTAAAACGGATACAAAAATTTTGGGTATTCAGTGGGATCCAGAAAAAGATACTTTTAGTTTTGAGGTCAAAACTCCAGACCCAAAATGCACTAAACGGGCGGTAGCTAAATGTTTCGATCCCTTGGGACTATTAGCTCCATTCATTCTATATTTGAAGTCTTTAATCGAAGAACTTTGGCTCTTGAAGCTTGAAGCCCCCTGAGAGCATTATTAAAAAATGTCCAATTTCCACGATATCTAGGAGCGAACGGTAAACAACCAATAATTATTTTGGCATTTGCTAGGAATCGCACGTTAAAAGGTAAGACCTCGTTAATCCTTAGCTCGCACAAGTTTCGACATCTGAGGGCTGTCGTTCGTACGGGGATGACAGCTGGTTAACGGAAAAACAATTTTAAACAATTTTAAGTACAACAGGTTATGGTAGGGTAGTATACTTGAGAACAGTATCATCTTTCGGAAAAAATTATATTAATGTTCAGTTGGTTTGTGCAAAATCCAAAATTAGCCCGGCAATGGCTATGACTATTCCTCGGATCGAACGTCATTTGTTGTCGAAATTTGGTAAAATTAGTTGTAGAGAATTATCAGGATCGTGTTTTGATTTCCAAAATTTTTGTATTCTCGGATTCTTCTACTGTTATTAGCTGGTCGAGAACACCTTACTTGAAAGACATTTTTGTTGTAAATCGTATTTGTGATGCTAGAAATCGCACGTTAAAAGGTAAGACCCCGGTAATCCTTAGCTCGCACAAGTTTCGACTTCCGAGGACTGTCGTTCGTAGGGGAATGACAGCTGGTTAACGGAAAAAACAATTTTAAATAATTTTTTTAAACAAAACAACAACAATTTAAGAAAATGTGAAAAATGCTGTATGGCATCATATAGACGGTAATCAGAACCCGGCGGACGCTTTATCTCGGGGACTTACTCCCTCTCAATTAATTTATCATATCTTATGGCTCACCGGTCCTTCGTGGATGAGTTGTCCAGAGAACGAGTGGCCTGATTTTTCAGAAAACGGAGTTGACATTTCACAATAAAATGAAGATTTAAAAACTTGTCAAGAGTACGGATATGTACGATCCTTTTTTGAGTCTAACTGAGAGGTTTTAGTCTTTTTCGAAAATTTTACGGATTACAGTTTTTGCTCTGCGGTTTTGTGAAATGCTTGCTAGAAGAAAGGGTTTGATTTTAGCTAGTGAATTGCGGAAGGCGGAAATAATTTTGATAAAATTGGTACAAAACAGGCATTTCAAGTCCAAGTTTCTTCTTTTAAATGAAAATGAAAAATGCCTTACTAATTTGTGCTTGACACTTTTGTGCAGAATGGGTTGCTTAGGGTCGGGGGGTGAATTGGGAATTCTAACTTGGGATTTTCTAAAAAACATCCACATATATTACCGGCTAAAGAGATTTTTAGGGAAAAACTTGAAGATTTTTATCATAAGATATTTTAACACACGGGTGCTTATTTACTGGAAGCAATTTTACGTCAAAAATATTGGATTAAATCCTAAAAATTTAGAGCCATTGATGGCTTTACCATCAGTGCGGGTACAAGAGGCTTAAGCTTTCAGTAACACTGGGGTGGATTATTTTGGGTCAGTTAAAATTTTTTCTGGTAAACGAAAAAACGCACTAGTGTATAAAGGTAACGTAAGTCTTTTCATATGTATGTCTCTTAAGGCAATAAATACATTTAGAGCTGGTGAGCTCTTGGTAGACCGATAATTTTCTACAAGGATTTAAAAGATTCATCTCTCGGATTGGTCCGGTGCATGCTCTATATTCGGATAAAGGGACAAATTTTGTGGGCGCTAAATCGGTTCTCACTGAAATTAATAACTTAGTTAATTCTCCGGAATATATCAGTGCATTTGAGACGGAACTTGAGATTCACGGATTCGAGTGGCATTTCAATAGCCCGTCTGCATTGGAACAAGGAGGTTTATGGGAAAACAATGTGTCATATTTACCGGGTCATTGGAGATCAGTTACTTACTTACGAAGAATTTTCAACACTGTTAACGGAAATCGAAGCGCTCTTAAATTCACGGCCCTTGTGCCAGTTATCGGTGGATCCAACTGCTTCGGATGCTTTAACCCCAGCACATTTTTTGACTTTGGCTCCTCTACGCGAGTTTCCTTCTGAAAAAGTTGAGAATATTCCTGTCAACCGGTTAGATAGATTTCAACTAGTTGACCGAATGGTTCAAGATTTTTGGAACCGTTGGAGGTTAGAATATTTAGGTAGTTAACAAATTCGTAAAAAATGGAATAACCAACCCCTTAATATAACGGTAGGTACGGTTGTGATTTTGAAAACGGACAATGCACCTCCATTACATTGGCCATTGGCTGATAAATATAGAGGAAATAAAAGCTTCCAATTCACACTAAGAATATATGGAAGCTTTTATTACCTCTATATTTATTAGTCATGATGAATTTACACGTATTAGATGCCTCCATTATAGAACATTGGCCTTTAGCTGTAGTGACCATGGTTCTCCCGGGCAGCGACGGAATTGTGCGAAATGTAACTTTAAAAACAATCGAATGCATTCTTACATGACCCGGGGTCCTCACAGTAATACGCTGTTTATTCAAATTGTCTGGGCATGGGCTATTAATCTAGATCTAGAGTGTAGATCTAAACTATGGTATAATTTATTATTTCAAAAGTAAGAGATTTGAGCCGGTTCTGGGCCTCTCCCCAATACTATGACGTCATCAGTGACCTTGGGATGACCTTCAGGGATGACCTTGGTGCATAGGTGCCTGTGTGGGTCTATGACCTTGGGATGTCCTTGAAACGATTTTTAAATTTTGTAATTTTTGACCTTGATGTAGGTTTTGATGAGGTGTTCAAGGTTTTTGTTTGACCTTGAGATGACATTTGGGTGACAGAGATTTTTTTTCATACACGGACAAGTACTTTTTCCAAGTACTTATATATTTTTTTTTTTACCTCCAAGACTAAAAACATTTATGTGAACACTTGCTACTATGTATGACTTTCATATTATGTACTAACACATGAAAATCTAGAGAAGGCACACGTCCACACACCACGGAGATCCAGTCAGATATGTGAACTCTGATTCCTCTCCGATACTTACCTTGTAGTGGTGGTGGTAGTAAGCGTGTGTGACGTCATCCGACTATGAGGAGTGCATCTGAAGTAGCCCACGCTCGACGCTTATAATATATACGGACAAGTACTTTTTCCAAGTACTTATATTTTTTTTTACCTCCATGACTACTATTACCTTCATGTGTATGTACACTTGTTACTGTTCATGACTTTCATGTGTACCAACACATGAAAATCTAGACAAGGCACACGTCCGCACACCACGGAGATCCAGTCAGATATGTGAACTCTGATTTCTCTCCGCCAGTATATACCTTACAGTGGTGGTGGGAGGAAGCGTGTGTGACGTCATCCATTTATGAGGAGCGCATCCGAACACGATCCAGTCAGAAGCAATCCAAGCTCGACGCTCTGGGATTGTTTGTGACATGATGTCTGCAATAGTATATTATACAAGTCGGTGGTGGGGGAGTGGTTCACTATCCATTATAAAAGAAGTGGATATTGTGATACAAAATCAGAAGTTATATATCTAGCAGTCGAGTAGTCAGCAAGAGTAGTGAAGTTATTCAGTGCATTCAGAGACAGGAATATCAGTGAGTGTGTTTTTCTATCGAAAATGATTTATATTTTCCTTATATATTTTCATCATGTCAGTTCCAAAGGTGGATTTACAAAAAATCAATTCTGTAATTAAACAAGGGATGGAAGTATTAGAACAAAGAGTAATATCATCTTTGCCACTAAATGAAGCTTATCCAATAAAGAATATGTCAATTTGTTTTGGTAAATCCATTTTGTTATGGCGTGTTTCAGAGCTATTTAGTGACGACGATGTTACTTGCATCAATTCATCTGATGGTAAATATACCGTAGCATATTTGGGTCAGAAACAACAAAGCTTTGCCGGTATGACAACACGATCGTTGGTTAAATTCGATCTCATTGAGTAATAGTTAATTTTCACATATCATAGGCCAAGTCGAATTATATTATAGGTGTTAATTGTAAGGAAAATATAAAAAGTTTTCATACATTGTTAAACACACTCTTTGGCGGTTGGCATCATCGAAAGTATATGTGAGTTTTATTTATGAATTCTATTATAGCATACTTATTTCAATAATTTTTCTTTGATTTCAGTTTCATTTTCGAGAAAGATGTGGATGCTGTATGCTAGCCAAAACTGGACCGAAGCTGTAGACATCACTTCAGCTGTTGAACGATTGACTTCTGAATTGGATGCTTTGAGTGATGATGCTCACCATGCCACCGACTATGACCTGAGCGTGTGTTATGATGAAGAGCAGATCCAGTTATGTTTGCGTGACGCTGGGAACTATCAGAAAGGTGTGGATCTTTGTGAGAAATATACAGATGGTTCTTTGGATCTAGATCAACTCTGCGATGCAATGGTTGAATGTGAGCTGAGGAGATTTCTCTACCGTCTCTTGCCATATCTACGTAATGGAATCATCCAAAAGTACCAACTGGATAACGATGGTAATGAAAATGGTCAAGAAAATCATGACGATGAAGAAGAAGTTATATTAGATTGTTTGTATATACCTAAGACTAATTGAATTGTAAGCTAGTGATATCTGAATAAAAAACATAAAATAGTGCATACATGTTTTATTTACCTATTCCTCTTTTACAAGAATAAAGAAAGAAAAAAATCAATTCAAAATAATGAAAAATGTGTGTGTCTTCAATATCTGCTGTGAACTGATCTGTCCAATGCATTGTATGTCAAAAATGTATCATGTAGAATGAGTGCATATACTTTGGTGTTGGCTGGGAATTTGACTTTCCTAGTTTCAAACTCGAGCTTAATATCAATAGTTGATGATTTTGTGGCATTCGGCTGATGTGAACAATCGATGATGAATAGTGGATTTTGTCGAAATTCCCCAATGTCCATGAGAGGTTCACTCATATCTTTATCATAATAACTTCGTTGAAAGTTCTCATAGGCATAATATGCTGAAGTATCAAGTTTCTTATCGAAATCCAAATTCCAACGTTCATATGGGTATACTTCAGAGTTCAAGTACACACGAATGTTATTGATATCAGCAGTTGTGAATTTAGTGATGTCCTTTGCCCTGTCTTCAGACGTGGTAGTGCTTTGGAATCCAATTATGATATAACGAGGTGTTTCAAGGGCATTGGTTGTCTTGATGGCCCATATGTCTGAAAATGTGCCACGTAGTGATGGAAGTTCATAGAGATCCCACATGCGATAAGCCAACTTGATTTTAGCATTCAGACCACTTTTGTTGATTCTATTCAAAAGTTTTAGCTTGTGCTTATCTTCTGGCACTATGTGTCTTATTTTCCACTCAATTTTATTAATTTCCAAATCAGCATCAACCTCACCAATATATGAGTTCTTGAAAGATCGAGCGATTATTAAGATCATTTCTTGTTTGGCATTCAATATACTTTTGTTGTAATCTTCAGCTAAACCCATCAAATACTTTAGTGGTAATTTGCCACTGAATACATGACTGGTTGTATCCAAGATATCCTGTTTAGTTTCCGAAAGTCCCCATCCAGTGGTTAATAATGTATTAGCATGTGTTTTTCCAAATGAAATCATAGTCTTCATTGTAGATGTTATCCCCGGCTTCCTGACGACAGCAACTTGTTCACCACCCATTTCGTAGCGAATTTCATCAAAAAGGAAAGCGATAGCATTGTTCGAGAGATAACATGATTTCGTTTCATCTTTAGGTGTGAATTTACCCTCTATATAAATGAAACTCTCAGCAATATCGAGTATAACATCTTGATTATTGATTGCAATTCGAATTTCATCTGAATTTCTGAATAATGGTGATCCATATGGTTTGTATGTGTGCTCTTGTAAACTTGTGAGGGAATGATCGAGCATCGGCTCATCGAATATATTCAATTTTTCACTATTTGTTTCGAGCACCATTGTTCCTTATTTTCAGTCCAATTGATTTCAAAAATTTGAGATCTCTCACTGACAGAGCGTGGTGTGCTAACTGTTTAGCGTACACTTTTGGAATGAGCCTTTTTCTAGCCGAGCCTTCCTTTTTAGCTGTTTGTGGAAAGTTTTCAAATCCTCTTCGATTCTGTCTATTATAACAAAAACCCATGATAGTTATGAGATTTTTTTCAATTCCAAAATTATGACAATCTCTTCTGCACTTCCAAAATCAATGAGATTATTTTTATGATCCAAAATACGCACTGTGATATTGTGAATCAACTGACGACCTTCTGGACTAATGGGCATATATATAATCTTGTGTGGTTCTTTTGTGAGATTGAATCCAGGCTCCACATCGATATCGAATGAAAAAATAATGTGGGATTCGTCATTATTTATGTATGAACCAGATATAATGTTGCAATCTAAGCGGATGAGTCTTACAGTTGTTATGTTTATCGGTTGTGAGGATTCATGTTTCTGATTCGGTTGGAATTTATCAAAATTGAAACCCATCATCTTTGCTATGGAATTCGGATGAGTTAGATCAATTTCATATTTTGATCGCATCTCACATTTGAAAGTATTATTATTGGCATGTAGGTAGAATATATCATCTGCATCGGTATCGTTTTGTTTTCTACCATGAAACAATCTGAACATGATATGTTTCTGAATAACTGCATTGATTTCTTCTATTTCATAGGCACCACATGGTATTTCATATGTGTATTTCTGAAGTATTGGTGAATTAACATCACTGATTCTGAAACTGATCACATTGTTTTTTTCAGTTATATTATTGACTGTGTTGCATCCATAGAATCCTAAAAGTTCCAATCCATAACGACTGTTTCTGTCCAATTCAATGGGTGGAAAAAAGTCTGCACTCAAGACACTCGTCCCGACAGCTTGTAGTTCGAACTTCCGTGACATGACTGACAAATTTTATGAATAACACTTCAATTTATTGTTGTCTACAATACACTCGAGACAACTTACGCCTTTTCGGAGATGGTTCATCAATATCCATTTCATTTTTATTAGCACCAATATTCATATCATTTATATTGCAGTAACAACAGAATATTTTCCGTGGTGGAGGACCATCATTCACATAAGAATCTGGAATGCTATTGCCGTCAAGATTGTGGTGGTCAGTACAATATCTATATTTCATTACGTCGACATCATCTTGTAGACTTTTGGGTAACTTTTCCCAAACATAAGCAATCTCATTGCAGCACATGCGAGTATTACTTCCTTCGGCATATTTGCAAGCATCACTCGATCCATTCTTGTCAGGGTGCGATATTTTGAATACATCTCAAGTGAAAATCCCATCCCCTTAGTAGCCTCTCGAGTCATTGCTGGAGTTGTATTCATTTTGTAATAATTCAGAGAGAAACTTCAAGCACAAGTGACCGCAGAAAACTGTGTTGAACTTCTGCTGGCGATCAGAGTTATATAGAATTTTCACTTTCGAACATTTCTGAACTCTTTTGGTGGGGGTAGATCTCCAACTATCAAAGTATGCAATGTCTTTCCCACATTTGCTGTATGCCACCCAATGTGTTCCCGATCCTCTTATTCCATCTAAATTGACAATGGCGGTCTCGTGGTGTCGTGGACCTCTAGTGGGTAATGTATCACGCATGAAAATACCACGAAAGTATGGAATTTTCATTTTCTTGGCATAATAATTGAGATCGATGTCGGTGAGAGGTCGTCGAGGTAGGGAATCAACTAGTCTTTTGGATTGTATGGTTTCAAGTAGAGTCCGAGTCCTTTACGGTATGGTTTAAGGTATACACCACTACCACTTTTACCCAATGCCACACTTTCCATTTTCTTATTATGGCGATTTGCTTCGATTAGGGCGGTTCTGCTTGCTTTTGCTGAATTCACAGCTCTGGTGATGCCTGCAACAGCACCCGCTAAACTTCCGAGCGCGGACAATCCAGCAAAAATCGGTATCAGTGGTAGAATCCCTCCGACCTTAGGAATTGGGATTATGCGGGGTGTGCGGATTGTTTTCTTTCCACCAGCAGCTTTGAGGTATTTACGTGCCGCATGTAATGCCACTACGGTAGCTTTCTTCAAATTATTCGCTACAAATTGCTCACCCCCAGCTTTTTTCAGTACATTCTGCACTTTATGAACCACCCCAGAATCAAAGGCGATTTTTCTGAGATTATTTTTCTTTTTCTTCGGTTGATTTTTCTTCTTTTTCTTTATAGTAGTACTACAACCCATACCTAAACGTCTCTTTGATTTCATAATATTGGTAACGAGTAGGGCAGCTGCTCTTTCCTTAATACCAGCGTCCTCCGATTTAACCCTATTACAAGCTGCGTATTCGAGTTCTTTGTCTGCTCTATGTCTCGTTGTGAGATCAGTTAGATGATTCAAATATTGAATATCGTGTTGTTTGCATGCAATATCCAATTTATTGATTCCGGGATCTTTGCGGGCTAAATGTTTTTCCAATTTTGTACCGGGTCCACAGTACTGATATCCTCCGGGTAAATGTAATTCGAACGGAAGTTTGTTTATCAAATTATTAACAAATCCACGTCCGCTCTTTCTGGATACACCACGAACACATCCGTATCGTTTGATAGTACTCATGTAAATGAAACGTTCACGACATATCATCGCTTACATAGTCTCCAACCACGGTACGATGCGCATTGTAAAGCAGAAAGAAAAGTTGGCTGTAGATAATCTAGATGAAAAATTCGTTTGTGGATTGAATGGACAGAATGTGTTGCGGCATGGTCCGCTACTTCCACCATCTGTTCGAGGACTCATTATTGGACCGTCGAATTGTGGAAAGACGAATGCCATGATCTCTCTTCTGACACATCCACAAGGACTACGATTCACAAACATTTATCTCTATTCGAAATCACTCAATCAGCCCAAATATCAATTCCTACGAAATGTATTGGAACCCATAAAGGGTTTGGGATTTTATACGTTCAGTAATAATGCAGAAATAGTGGAACCGTCCAATGCCAAACCAAATTCTGTTTTCATTTTCGATGATGTAATATGTGAAAAACAGGACATTATAAGATCATACTTCTGTATGGGACGTCATAAAGATGTTGACTATTTTTATCTTCCTCAAACATATTCACGAGTGCCCAAACAGTTAGTGCGAGACAATACAACCTTTATTGTAATGTTCAAGCAAGATGAAACGAATCTACATCATATTTATTCTGATCACGTGTCACCCGATGTAACATTCAAACAATTCCAATTGATGTGTGTTAAATGTTGGGAGGATCAATATGGATTTCTGGTCATTGATAAGGATAGAAAAATGCATGAAGGTAGATATCGCATGGGGTTCGATAGTTTTATATATCCATGACACTGTAATCCACATTCAATCGATCGTTGAATTGCATAGAGATTACTTCAGTGTATTCTCTTGACAAAAACAAAATGAAAACAAAAAATGATTCAGTAGCTGAAAATAAAAACAATGAATTGAATTTGAAACGTCAACTGGTTGAGACAACAGGAGCTGTACTGCAGAAATTCAATTCTATCAAGAGTGGACTTATTGAAAATCGAATGGCGCTTGAAAAACTCTATGATCCCATAATGAAGCCATTAAAAGTTCTATCTTCAGCTGCTACCATCAAATCACCAAAGTCAACGTTTCCAATGAAGCAAGGTAATATTCAGTCTACTCCAACAAAAGTTACGAGTACCCCGATAGGGAAGGATCCATCCTCATATAATAGTGAAATATCATCTGCTGACAGTGAGACAGGTACTATCAAAGAATTCGGAGAAAATGAAATGCTATATTCGAAACACCGTCATCATCTCGAATAGGTGATTCTGATTTCTCTAATTTTGAAGATAATATTGGAGATGTTTTGAAAAGACATTTGGAAAATGTTGAAACAAAGAATGCTGCATATGATACAATATATGGTATACGTTTAGATCCTACTACACAAAAACTGAAAATGGGTAGTCTCAATGTACGTTTCAGTGATGGGAATATTATATTTTGGAATGTCAATAAAACAAATAATCATGAATTCCCAGGTAGTCCGGAGTTATACGACATGATTTTTTTGAAAAATCCACCTGAAGTCAATTTCAATGATGAAATTCGTCATACATATGCTGAAATATTGAGACTAACGAATGCACCATACAAACAACATCAACTAAGACATGGTTTCAAACATACGAATTCTAAAAAATTTCGTGAAGTTATCAAACCAGTACTGAACTTATCACATCATCTGTCGACAAGGAGTAGAACAAAAAAAGGTAAAGGGTTCAATCGGATGCAAGAAAAGTATTATACCAAACCACCGAATTATGTGTACTGGAATTCACCTGACGAGTTAGTCGATCGTTTACGACTGTTGATATCCTCGAAATCGGCTGGACATACTGGACACGACAATGAAATAATTTCAATAATTGAACAATTACGTGAGAAAGGTATAATATATTGAAACGTTCAAGAAAATGGTCACTTTGTCCTCATTATATGATGCAGTAACATTGTTGAATTATGTGTACGGAGACGAAGTAGAACAGTTATAGTGAGAGGATGGATAATGAAATTAGTGATCTTAAACGACAAGTTGTCAATGAATTACATACACCGGCGAGACGTAATTTCGCCAGAAGAACCACCACCCTCAAAGGTTTTGCAGATCTATGGCAGATTGATCTTGCCGAATTACAACCCTATGCTAAACATAATAAAGGATATAGATATGTTCTTGTAGTAATTGATTGTTACTCAAAATATCTATGGACAAAACCGATTAAAAATAAAACAGGTGGTGCTGTAACGGATGCAATGGAAGATGTGCTGAAAGAAGCCGACTATTCTCCGAAACATCTACAAAGCGATCAAGGAGAAGAATTTTTCAACAAAACTTTCTCATCTCTAATGGGCAAATATAATATCAATCATTATTCAACATTCAGCATTATGAAGGCGGCCATAGCAGAAAGAGTAATTCGAACAATAAAGACGTGGCTATATAGAGAATTTTCAGCGATGGGACACAACAAGTGGTTAGATGTTCTTCCTATGATAACAAGAAAATATAACCATAAAGTGCATCGTACAACTGTTATTGAACCAATTAATGTTACGCCAACAACAAAACTAAAATTTAAAAGTGCCAAAGTCATCCGTGGAAAACAAAGTCTTTCCAAATTCCGAATGAAAGACATTGTACGTATAAGCAAGTACAAAAATATCTTTGAAAAGGGGTACACTGCCAATTTTACAACTGAACTATTCAAAATCATTTAAATTAATAGGACATATCCCACAACGTATATTCTTGAAGATATGAATGGTCAACCGATTAAAGGTGGTTTTTATGAAGAAGAGTTATTAAAAACGAAAAATCCTGACATTTATCTAGTTGAAAAGGTGATGAAGAAGAAAAATAATAAACTGTATGTGAAGTGGTTAGGCCTTCCGAGTGAACACAATTCATGGATTGGTAAACGTGACATGGTTTAATATATGTATTAACTTAGATGTTTCGTAAAATAATCTATTCAAAGCAATTTTTTTTTATTTCGAGTAGACTCTGTTGAAGTGAATTGAAAAAAAATATTTTGTAGCGGTTAACGTTGCCCCAGCCAATCGCAACGTTCTGTGTATTCCAAACCAAATTAACTGCATACCCCATTCTCGCTTAGATATTTTCAACTCACAACATTGATAACATTTCATAATCCTCAGAGCTAATTAATATCAGATTGAAATGCGTGATCAAACTCTTTTCGCCACTTATCACGTACAGATGCTGCCGTATCAAAAAGTTTTGTTGACTCCTGAAGCTCCATCTCTGCTTGCATTTTCAAGCAATGGGCGGACTGATTTTTGTGTGTGATTTCGAATCGGAGTTTATCTGCATCTTCACACATTTAGATCAGTTCAGCCTTTGTTAATGCAATATTTGCATCGAGCTCCTGAAGAGCCACCTCGTCCAAGCTGCCACTTCGATCATCATCATCGCATTCGACGATGGTGGCTTTCGCTTTTATAATGCGGCATTTCGCTTTCTTCAGCATGTCCCCACAGCGCTGCAGTGGACCGAAAGAATGAAGCGAAACATCTTCCAAATCACCCATCACATTCAAGAAGGTGTCATCTACCTTCTTCTTACGAGGTTTCCGTACACCCTTCGTTGTTTTCTTAGGGTTAGAAGCAGTAGATGTACCTTTCCTCTTAGATGGTTTTTTCGTATCCATACTAAGAGGAGAGAGAAGTGGAGGGCATATGGGTAGTGACAGTTGTGAAAGGGTTGGATCAACACTTTCTGAAGGTTCCGGTATATCTACCGTCTTCAGATAATCAAGAATGTTATAGTCATCGGTGAAACCTTCTTGGGATGACAAGTGATATACCGGAATATTTTCAAAACCAAACTCATCATTTGTTGTTGGAATACGTGACATTGCACCTTCTTCAACAGAAACATTTGGTAGGGAAGTCATGATTATTTAGCTCGGAGGGAATGTGTGATACCAATGGGATGTGGATAGAAATGGTGCTGATGTTGATGCGACTTCACGTTTTATACGAACAAGCCGACTGGTACATGCGCACATGAATATGACAACAATCTGCCGTAAGAGGAGAAGGGGTAGATATCCCTTCCAGGAGTTGACTCCACAAATTTCATAGTAATAAGAAGTGTTGAGAAGAGACAGTGTTCTTCCAACCGATGTCTTCTCCAGATGTGTATGTAGTTCCATGTCACCGACATAAACTTTGCCCAATTGACAATATATATTGAAATCATTTTGTAATATAATGCGAAGGTGTGATTTAGAACAAAATGATCCAAGTGAGTCATAGTTCTGATTCACACCTTCGTATTGCATATATTCATAGTGAAAATTATCCACTGTAGATATAATTCCCAATGGAAGTGTGTATTTTTTTTGTAGCCCTGAAAAGGGCTGTTTTGCTCCAAAGAGCCAAGGGGGTTTGGGTGAAGACTGATTAGCTTGAGTTTTCCCCAACATTACCAACATTCCTAGCATAGAATGCCCTAGCATGCTCCTTCGTGTCCGCCCACACGCGATTAAATTCTGTAGCATCTCCGATAAAACTGTCATCATCGGACCCATGCTCTCCTGTTGAGTGCCGCGGAGGCGCTGTGGTATGTAGGATCTCCTGTGCTGTTGTTGAAGACATGTTGAGTTGCTGAATGATACTTTGAGTAGGTTGTCATCGTATTCATAAGGATCGGAGTGAGGATGTGTAACATAGCTTAGTGGTAGTGGTCATTAGGCGCTTGCGCAGGTTCTATTAAAATTTCGGAGGATTTTGTGTTGCCTTCTATCATCTGCACCCGGCCTCCGGCTACCGGAAAATTTAAAAGTAGAAAATTGTAAAGTTATAATTCTACAGCCTTCGACCTCAAAATAGAAAAAAAAATTCGACCCGCGAATTGGGTCGCAGTTTAATTCGCGGGTCGAAACCCCAATGTTCTAGCACCCTATTATCATTTTTTTCCTGCACTGATGAACATTTTTCTTTTTTTCCTACTCAATTAAATCTGACGACCTAACCTACATCCGAATATCTTCCTCCAGTTGAGTGCGCATGCGCGTGTTTACTCTTTTTTTAGCACTAAAAGAGCTGTTTTGCTTCGAAGAGCCAGGGTATGTCGATCCACACATGTTTATGTGAGACGACGAAAAATCACTAAACATCTACAACTCTTCAAGTTATAGAAACTTTGTACATTTTCACCATCAAGTGGTGCAAATGCATATGTTTGTGTTTTTTGTGTGGCCCTGAAAAGGGCTGATGGGGTGCTCCGGAGAGCTGGGTGTCATCCCGCATAGTTATGCGGGACAACCACGGAAGGGTACTCAGATGACATAGATGACGTCGTCATCGTCATCATCCGATGATACCACGATGATGGTGTCATCGTCGGAGTCATCGTCCTCCAGGTGATGCACCTCCGGGTGGTCATCCATGTCGACATCCTCGATGCCGATGAATTCGACATCCTCGACCACTGCGTCATCTTCTAGGTGGTCATCCTCGACCATATCATCCTCGGAGATGTCAGACTCATCTGACCATTCCTCTTGGTGCTCCTCCATTTCATCACCATATTCTGATGATGATGATGATGTTGACGGGGACGGGAAATTCCACGTATCCCAGGAGTCGCTGATCTCGGCCACCTGAATTGGCCCTCTGGCAACTCTATCATCATTCCTATCATGATAGAAAGCCCCTTGGAATATTTGGTGTACCTGGACCGGGTACAACGACGGTGGCATCTGCCGAATTATCTCGGCATCGTCTTCAAATCTTTCGCAACGTCTCGGAGCTGTGGTGGAGTCTGGGAGAGGCATCTTAGAAGACTGATACTATAATCTGAGTTTACATTGAATTTATACTAACTCATGAGATAGAAATGGTGGGAGAGAGTAGGGGTTGAATGAGGTGGTGGGAGAGAAGGTGGACGTTATAGATGGTGGTAGTGGTAGAAATACTCAACATACTTATTGAATAATACAATTGAGATGATTTCCTGAATAATGTTTCAGAGTTGGAATTATATAGGTACTTATTGAATAACACAAGTATCAGAAAATACAATTAAGATTAAGTGAAGAGCAATGCCCCAAACATCGCATTGCCCAGTGTGTACCAAACCAATAAATTTAATGTACACTCCTTTTTTTTCACTTCATCTTTTTTTTATTATTAATATCTACTTATATTTACAACTTACAATTCAATTAATTTTTAAAACACACTTACAAATAACTAAACCTATATAAAATACCTAATTATCTACTTATTTTCTAATCGTCGGAGGGCTGCCAACATACTCTCCGTCGTAGTTGTCACATGCGTTCTGGCAGTTTCCAACCTGGTGACCCTTTCGGCCTCCAGGATGGCTTCCTGACGATCTCGCACCATCAGGTCGGCCAGCTGGCGGGCAATTTCTGCCCGCGCTAGTCGACTCCGCTGGCAGTCGCGCTCGGCCTCCTCTACCTCCCCCAGTAGCTGGTCCACGTACGTCTTCAGCGTGGGAGCGATAGGCTCCAAGGCGACGACGTGTGTGATCGGCTCCCTTGCCCTTGAAGGTCCAGCGACGGGATCCATGGTGGCAACTACCTCCACGATCGGGGCTGGTGGAGGGACAGCTGGCGGTGGTGCCACTACATCCACGCTGACGACTTGCACTTTAGCAGGTGGTGGGACAGGAGTCACAACAGGGACCGCAGCTCTTGAGGATGATGGCCATCCTCCTTCTTACGATATACGGGAACAACACCAACCTTACGCCTACTGCTTTGCCCCAATTGCTTCTTCGATGACGATTTCAAGCCGCTACCACTTGCTCGTGGTGTAAGCTCGAACTCATCCTCGCTATCCTCAATGATTTCCATCGATTTTACCTTTGACGATTTTCCTCGTTTGGGGGCACCATTGTCAATGGTATCGTCATGTCGCTCTCGTACACCACCACCTCGCTCCTGTGAAGCCATCGGTGTTAGTGGCTCCGGGATATACGCGTCCTGCCTGATCGTCTCCATGACATCTTTGAAGAAGGCATCATCATCCATGTCCTGGTGTCCTGGTGGAGGTGGCGGAGACGGTCCTCTACGCCTGACTTCTTCCTCGACCCTAACGTTAGTTAGGGCTGCTGCTACCATGAGGAAGTTGGCCGCTGGTGTTGATGGATCCATTGCTATACATTGAAAAAATAATTAAACGAATGCATGAATATAAGATTGTGTACTTACCGATGAAAATTGGATTCTGGATTCTGGAGACTGGAGACTGGAGACTGGAAACTGCTGCTGGTGCTAGAGATGTTGACTTTGAGAACTCGAAGTCAACTGAAGAATATTCAGAGGGAACTCTCCTTTTAAACAATTGCCCCACCTTCCACTCTACCTCTCATGCGCAATGGTTGAATTGCGCATGACACACCCCTCTCATGATCCCACCCAAATTAATCCCGCCCTCCGTCATAACCCCGCCCTCCGTCGAAACCCCGCCCTCCGTCGAAACCCCGCCATCCGTCATAACCCCGCCCCTATTCCTACTCCGCTAAGTATTACAAAAGATACATGTCCTTAGTGGAGCCAGTTGAAACAAAGGAGTTTGGCATGCATAACAATGGTGGGTTGGAGTATCAGCATACTCGACAGTTACATGTGAATGGTGATTATCATACAATCCACCATTGTCATTCATACCACAGTACCGTACATAACACATACGGCAGACGAAGAATTGGCCTTCATCACCAGCATCAATTGCAACGAAGGCCAATGTGCAACAATACAAATTGGTTGCAAAATTGTTCAACGTCTCCAAAATGTTGATTGGTATGGTACGACTTATGATGGAGTCGAATTCGCTGACAGAATCCGCCTCAATCCCTTCATCGACGTCATCTTCTGCATTGCCCTCGTCGACGGCCTCATCTTCAGCGGCATCCATCTCCACCGGGTCCTCCGCCTCCACTAGCTCCACCTGGTCCTCGAACACCAGCTGATCCACCATTTCCTCCAGCTCAAGGACCGCTGGTCCATCCACAACTTCCACCTCCATGTGGGACAGGCTGGCTAGGACTGCCATATAACTATCCATCACAATACAATAGAATATTCGAACTATGAAATTCGAATGAAGTATTCAGTGATCAGTTCTTCTTTTATATGTTTCATTCAGAGTATGGGGGTTACCACCACCACAATTCTTCTGCATAAGAGTAGAGAGCGTTCGAGTCTCCCAAGCAGTATTAGCGAGAACATCATTGTACGTGAATGTGTAAGTAGCATGATAGTATTGAAATAAAAATAACTTTAGTTTGACTAAATTTATTCTATATAATTTTATGATAATACAAATTCATTTTTCAAACAGCTGGGTGTGGATCACTGCCTGGAGCCCAAAGTTTTGGTCTATGTGTGAGCCAAATATCAGGATGTTTCTTCTCCAATTCGAATAACCTCTCATGTTTCTTCTCCAATACAACTAACCTCTTCTCCATATCGTCATATTTTTGCATCATTGTAGATGTTATATCCAATGCATTATCAAAATCCTTTTTCAGAATATCGCATTTGTGATTCACTTGTCAACTCTGTAATGTTTCGTGTCATTGTAGCTGTAGCATCCCATACTCTGATATCCACATCACTTTTTAGATTACTGTACTTGCGATCCAGTTCATCTGTCACCTCCTCTATTTTTTCGTTAAAAGCTTGACGGGCATCAGGTACAATTTGAGCCGTTGTGGCAAGTATGGCAGCCTGCAAGGCTTTGAGGACAAGTGCCTTCGACTCATTGATTTGTTCATTGAGATATAACTGAGTTACACAATCTCTCTCATCTATCGGTTCACCAGCATTTTTCGGTCTTTTACCTTGCATATCATATTGGTCATCAGGTGAAAGCTTGAATCCTATACCTTGAGGACCCTGAGAACCTTGAAGAACTCGAACAGTACCCCATTTTCGTCTACGACCAAATTTATCAATAGCTTTGGACATCTTTCTCCCACCTCGATATCTTTCATACTGATGATTTCAAAACAACCATTTCTATACAGTGAGGGGCAATATTATGGAATAAATTCATTTTTACGAGAATAGGCAACTTTTGAGACAAATCCCGAAACACGTCGATTTTTATTTCCAAATTATGATTTTGTGGCAGATATGTCATACTAGTGACGTCATCCATCTTTGCGTGATGACGTAATCGATGATTTTTTTAAATGAGAATAGGGGTCGTGTGATAGCTCATTTGAAAGGTTATTCAATTCTCTATGCAGTGATATGAACATTAACATAATTATTTATACAGGGTGGCCAAAAAAATATTTAATTTGTAAATGAAATTAATTGTCACAAAAAGAAGTATTATCATTTATTTAATACAAAATTACATTGTACTACTGTCGGAAAACAGAAAAAAAAATTATTTGACAAATAAAAATTGCTTTTCGCTTAAATTAAATGTTCAAATTGCCACCCACCTGCCTCTTGGCAGTAATTGAACGGACGAATACATTCTTCTTGAACATTGTGGATCATTTCTGGAGTTGAATTACGAATTTCCAATGTAATGCTATTTGTCATATCTTGGAAATGTGTGGTCTATCGGCGATCTGGATCATCCTCATTGATTTTGTCTACTATTGAAACACTTGAAACAGTTTATAAATAAATGTTTAGAACTGCTGTGCTTTCTACTACTATGAAGAAACAAAAATAAATTCCGATATTAGGCAAATAAATAATGAGAACTAAAAAGATAGCAAAAAGTATAGTTTTTACAAATCGAGTTGGCTTGGGTCAAATGTAAGTCAGTTCTTGACATTTTCTCATAAGGACTAGTTTATTTCATGAAATAAATAAATAATGGCCCCATTAACTGAAACACAAAGAATCGAAGTATTAATTATGGTTGGATATGGAGATAGAACCAGAACACAACAAGAAGTATGTAATTTATTTACCATAAAATATCCTAATACGCCTATCACACAATCCACTGTTAGTAAAATTGAGAAGAAATTTAGAGAAACTGGACACGTGAAACATGTTGCAAATGCTGGTCGTCCACCAATGAATGAGGATGTGAAACTGTCTGTATTATTAAGTGTGGCAGAGAATCCTCAAATTAATTCTAGGCAAATTGCAGCTGATACAAACATTTCTAAAAGGTCTGTTTTACGTGTGCTGAAAAAAGAGAAATATCATCCGTATAAAATTCATAATGTCCACGAAATCAATGAGGATGATCCAGATCGCCGAATGCAGTTTTGTGAAGTAATGCAAGATTTATGTAATCAAAATCCACGCTTCATTCGTGAAATCCTTTTTTCTGATGAAGCAACCTTCTGTTTAAATGGAACAGTGAATCGGCAAAACTGCAGATATTGGAGTCAAGATAATCCCCATTGGATGACTGCGGTACACACTCAGCACCCTCAAAAACTAAACGTGTGGGCAGGGATAGTCGAGGATAGAATTATAGGTCCTTTTTTCTTCGATGGGTCTCTTACGGGGCAAATATATCTTGATTTTTTACAAAATGAACTTATACCCGCCCTTACAGACATGTTTCCAAATGAAAATGATCGTAATTCGCCAAATGAAAACATATGGTTTCAGCAAGACGGTGCACCTCCGCACTTTGCACGTCCTGTTCGTGATTTTTTAAACAGATGTTTCCCTAGGAGATGGATTGGTCGACGAGGAACAATAGAGTGGCCCGCAAGATCTCCAGATCTTACACCACTTGATTTTTTCCTATGGGGTTACTTAAAATCAAAAGTTTACATCGATAGACCACAGAATTTACAAGATTTAAGAAATAGAATTAGATTGGAAATTCGTAATATACCTCCAGAAATGATCCACAATGTTCAAGAAGAATGTATTCGTCGGTTCCATTACTGCCAAGAGGCCGGTGGGTGGCAATTTGAACATTTAATTTAAGCGAAAAGCAATTTTTATTTGTCAAATAATTTTTTTTTCTGTTTTCCGACAGTAGTACAATGTAATTTTGTATTAAATAAATGATAATACTTCTTTTTGTGACAATTAATTTCATTTACAAATTAAATATTTTTTTGGCCACCCTGTATAAATAATTATGTTAATGTTCATATCACTGCATAGAGAATTGAATAACCTTTCAAATGAGCTATCACACGACCCCTATTCTCATTTAAAAAAATCATCGATTACGTCATCACGCAAAGATGGATGACGTCACTAGTATGACATATCTGCCACAAAATCATAATTTGGAAATAAAAATCGACGTGTTTCGGGATTTGTCTCAAAAGTTGCCTATTCTCGTAAAAATGAATTTAATCCATAATATTGCCCCTCACTGTATATCTCTGAGTAGGTATTTTATTCACTTAAATGAAACAATGGGATATCAGAATAACGTGTTTATTTAAAAATATATATATATTTGGTAACAGGAAAACAAGACATTTACTAAAATTGACTAATATAATTCGACTTTTATCCATTGAGCTTAATCACATCTAGAATACAAATAAATAATTATGGCGGTGGTGGTGAATTTTCCATTTAGAATGATATTTCATTTGTTCAATTCAGCTGTTAATAAATGAAGTAATTGATCTAACGGACTTTCTTGAGAAAAAGATTGAATAATATTGGAAACCCAACGAATATTCTCTTCTGGATCATTCTGGTAGAATTCTATATCGCTATGACCCCAAGGAAGAGTTTGTGTCGTATTGGGAATGATGAACCGTTTATCATCATGGTATGACAATGCAACTTTGTTTTTCAATTCAGTATACATGTCATGTAATATGCTTCTAAACGAGTTCATCTTCCTGAATATTAAACCACCCTGTTCGACAATTTTCTCATAATCTTCACATGTTAATTCATTCTTTATAACAGATCTTTTGACTCCTTTTGCTTTCTTAAATTCACTACCCACAGACTGAACATAATATGCTTTGGCACCAGTACCATAAAAGCTAATTATGGGATCATTCGGAAATTCGTCTTTGAAATTACCCAGAATTGATTTTGTAATAGGAATATTGAATTGATTTCCTACTTTGTAATTGGAAGTATCAAATTCACCTATATTGTTGATAATGAAATCATAAAAATTATCGGTATTTACTTTCAAAATTGAAGAATCCGTGTCAGTGTAGAGTAAGGTGGCATTTTCTGCGTAATGACGTTTAATACAACCATAGAAAAAGTTGTACATGACTGTTTTGGATAATTCTAGAATACAAAATCCCAAATATAGTGGTTTATCGTATAATACATTAACTTTCCCCAATTGAATTGCAACAAAATTTTCGGAAAATATTGAACAGCTTTTGTAATTTGGACGTGAAATTAGGACACTAGCACTCATTTTCCTCTTGATACTTTCCCAATGCGTAACCAGTCTAACATCAATTCTGTTATCAACGTTTTCCATTGTTTTCCCATAAACTGCATTGTTCATGAGTTTATAGAAATCTTTTTCAGCTTTGTTGTTAGATCGATTTCGCATTTCAGTATTCAAATCAATATAAGGTTTCATCCAACATGACTGCTTGAATCTCGACACTCTATGTGTGTTCATGACAATGAGACTATTGGCCACAGCCTGCTGTAAATTTTTATAATGTATAATATATTTTCTTTTGTCATTTGAATTTGGAATTAATTTAGGAATTTTTGATTTGGAATGTGGAGGTATTAAATTTTCAACGAGAAAAGGGAGATCAGCATGTTTGTCATGTAATTCTTGGGGATTATGAACATCTACTTCAAGAACTTAACCATATGGACTATCAGATGCTACACCCATTACGTCCAAATTGATAATTTCATTGGGAGTTAGCCAAGCAAAATCGTTGGTGGGTAATGGTTGTGACATACTGTGACCATATAGGTTAGTGGCATCTAAATATGATATGAACGATGAAGGTTCATCGGGGTTATAATCGGGTAAAAATTTATTATTCGCAATATGCTTCCTTTCACTACACTGACTTATTCCGCCACGTATTCCTTTCTTGAAAAAATGAATCATGTCAATGTCAGTCAATAATTCCAATTCTATATTTGTATACTTTAGCATTGCATCCCATGATAATCCGGGTGCTGTATAATACTGTGCCGGATCTAATTTATATTTATCTAAACATATCTTTCTAAAGTTTTCAAATATGTCACATAATAGAAGCACATCGGACTTCAAATATAAATCCGAGTATTCTCCTAAACTCTGACACTCGAATAAATGCCAAACAAGTTTTGCTCTCATATAATGCTTATCTGATATATGATCTTCGTTAAGATTGTCATAAAATTGATTTTTAGTGGGAATAGTTGGATAATTCAACTTGTCAATATGGTCTACAAAGTTATATGGAGAAACACCTTTCTTTCTCATCAAATTGAATTTGTCAATTTGTGGAAAATGTTTATGCATCTCAATACACTGATCGGATGTTAAATTAGCACCTAAGTTCTGCAAAGAATCTGACATGAATTTGAAACTGTCTATAAATCTCATTTTCAAATAATTCTTTTTCTCTTTTCCTTCTTCGTCAGTGTATGTGTGAGTGGATAGATGCTTGGTGAACGATATATATTTTTCCTTAGTTTGTGGGATAACATCCACTTTGTCTTTGTTTCTATACAGTTCTTTTATGAACAAATGACAATCATACCCACTAAGATTATGGAAAATTATCGGAACAAAATTTGGTAATTTGAAATTTAAGTTACATACATAATGAGCGGCAGGTGATCTTTTCTTTCCATTGAGGTGGCAATGGTCTCTCACTTTCACATCACCACATGTGAATGGTTTATCACATATTCCACAAAATTGTGCAGAAGAAAACTCTTCTTCTTCCGCGGGGGGTTGTGCAACCATAGGAATTGGATATCTCAGATGATTATGATAAATATTTCTCAAATCATTTTCAATCTTTGTGACAAATTTCTCGGCTGCATCCTCACTCCTATATGTAACAAATTTTGATAATTTGTCATTAAATGAACATTTTATCGAATAAGCAAATGAATAAGATTCATGTTTGTATGTTTTATTCGAGTATGAGTGTTCAGGGTTGGGTTGACTAGTTTGGATGGGTTTGAGAACTGATTCAAAATCAGCATAAACTACAAATGGTACCTTCATTTGTCTCTCAAAATTTTCAAACATAAGTGAATTCCCCGGTATCATTTTACCATATTTATTAATTCTGAAATTGACTGATGGTGTTGTAGTACTCAAATGATTACAGTCATGCAACTGATGACGTAACAGTAATCGCTCGTGAGAGAAATACAATAAACATCCATCACAAAAATATTTTTTATGCTCATGCGCAGATAGTTGACTTGAAACTAATCTAGAAAGGTCTTTAATCCAACAATAATGACTATTGCCAGAATCATCAGTTATAAGTAGCAAATTAACATGTCTTCTTAGTCTTCTCTGTGAGTAACGCAACGGACCAACCACTTCATATTTCATTTTACCCTTATCAAGTTTCGACTCTAATCCTTATACATTAATCGAAATATCATTCATGTCCTCAAACTTTTTTATAGCTTGAAGTTTAACTGGAAAATCCATACCTGTTATATTCAAAATATTGGAATAGTGGGGGTATGAGGAAACTTCTGACACTCTACCATTCGCAGGAAACAAAGCAGATGTGATGGCCCATGCAAAACAGTGTTGATCCTCATTGCGAATATTCACAACGCCTTTTCTTGTCTCAATGAACTCGGGCAGCTTCACATATGAACATCCGCTGAGTGGACTGTACTTGTTGATGTTCACTTCGAGGAACATAACTTTTTCACAGCTCCATCCTGAAACATAAAAATAATTTAATATTCGTGTAAATAGAATTTAAACTTTAAACATACCTGAATCACGTTCTTCAAATTCCTTAGTCTGAGCAATGATGGCATCACGGAATCCATCAAATAATGCATCCAAATCCGTAGACTGGTCCACAATTTTATTTTGTGAGTTGAATGACTTGGTATCAATCAAATCCCGTGTTTGGACAATGTAGCTGCCAAATACCTCCATATTCACTTTGAATATCTTGTGAACCTTTATTGCCTCTTCAAGTAATCCAATAACTTTCTCCCTGATCTTATTGAAGAACGACATATAGTCAGTGTACACATTCGGACTTTCCACTCGATAGCTTACAATTCTACACTTGAAAGCATTTCTTATAATTTGTATGCCATCACTAACTTGGACACATGCATTATTCTTGTGCTGGAGAGTTCTTTTATGAGAACTAACTTGGGATGCAGGGATTGTCACATTACAACAATTGCATGTGTACATTGGTGTCGATGCAACCGCATCTAACTCAATCCTTTTCACAGAAGGACCACCTTGGCAACTCAAAATATCTATGGACAAAACCGATTAAAAATAAAACAGGTAGTGCTGTAACGGATGCAATGGAAGATGTGCTGAAAGAAGCCGAATATTCTCCGAAACATCTACAAAGCGATCAAGGAAAAGAATTTTTCAACAAAACTTTCTCATCTCTAATGGGCAAATATAATATCAATCATTATTCAACATTCAGCACTATGAAGGCGGCCATAGCAGAAAGAGTAATTCGAACAATGAAGACGTGGCTATATAGAGAATTTTCAGCGATGGGACACAACAAGTGGTTAGATGTTCTTCCTATGATAACAAGAAAATATAACCATAGAGTGCATCGTACAACTGGTATTGAACCAATTAATGTTACGCCAACAACAAAACTAAAATTTAAAAGTGCCAAAGTCATCCGTGGAAAACAAAGTCTTTCCAAATTCTGAAAGAATGACATTTTACGTATAAGCGAGTACAAAAATATCTTTGAAAAGGGGTACACTGCCAATTTTATAACTGAACTATTCAAAATCATTAAAATCAATAGGACATATCCCACAACGTATATTCTTGAAGATATGAATGGTCAACCGATTAAAGGTGGTTTTTATGAAGAAGAGTTATTAAAAACGAAAAATCCTGACATTTATCTAGTTGAAAAGGTGATGAAGAAGAAAAATAATAAACTGTATGTGAAGTGGTTAGGCCTTCCGAGTGAACACAATTCATGGATTGATAAACGTGACATGGTTTAATATATGTATTAACTTAGATGTTTCGTAAAATAAACTATTCAAAGCAATTTTTTTTTCGAGTAGACTCTGTTGAAGTGAATTGAAAAAAAATATTTTGTAGCGGTAAACGTTGCCCCAGCCAATCGCAACGTTCTGTGTATGCCAAACCAAATTAACTGCATACCCCATTCCCGCTTAAATATTTTTAACTCACAACATTGATAACATTTCATAATCCTCAGAGCTAATTAATATCAGATTGAAATGCGTGATCAAACTCTTTTCGCCACTTATCACGTACAGATGCTGCCGTATCAAAAAGTTTTGTTGACTCCTGAAGCTCCATCTCTGCTTGCATTTTCAAGCAATGGGCGGACTGATTTTTGTGTGTGATTTCGAATCGGAGTTTATCTGCATCTTCACACATTTAGATCAGTTCAGCCTTTGTTAATGCAATATTTGCATCGAGCTCCTGAAGAGCCACCTCGTCCAAGCTGCCACTTCGAACATCATCATCGCATTTGACGATGGTGGCTTTCGCTTTTATAATGCGGCATTTCGCTTTCTTCAGCATGTCCCCACAGCGCTGCAGTGGACCGAAAGAATGAAGCGAAACATCTTCCAAATCATCCATCACATTCAAGAAGGTGTCATCTACCTTCTTCTTACGAGGTTTCCGTACACCCTTCGTTGTTTTCTTAGGGTTAGAAGCAGTAGATGTACCTTTCCTCTTAGATGGTTTTGGTTTCGTATCCACACTAAGAGGAGAGAGAAGTGGAGGGCATATGGGTAGTGACAGTTGTGAAAGGGTTGGATCAACACTTTCTGAAGGTTCCGGTATATCTACCGTCTTCAGATAATCAAGAATGTTATAGTCATCGGTGAAACCTTCTTGGGATGACAAGTGATATACCGGAATATTTTCAAAACCAAACTCATCACTGGTTGTTGGAATACGTGACATTGCACCTTCTTCAACAGAAACATTTGGTAGGGAAGTCATGATTATTTAGCTCGGAGGGAATGTGTGATACCAATGGGATGTGGATAGAAATGGTGCTGATGTTGATGCGACTTCACGTTTTATACGAACAAGCCGACTGGTACATGCGCACATGAATATGACAACAATCTGCCGTAAGAGGAGAAGGGGTAGATATCCCTTCCAGGAGTTGACTCCACAAATTTCATAGTAATAAGAAGTGTTGAGAAGAGACAGTGTTCTTCCAACCGATGTCTTCTCCAGATGTGTATGTAGTTCCATGTCACCGACATAAACTTTGCCCAATTGACAATAAATATTGAAATCATTTTGTAATATAATGCGAAGGTGTGATTTAGAACAAAATGATCCAAGTGAGTCATAGTTCTAATTCACACCTTCGTATTGCATATATTCATAGTGAAAATTATCCACTGTAGATATAATTCCCAATGGAAGTGTGTATTTTTTTTGTAGCCCTGAAAAGGGCTGTTTTGCTCCAAAGATCCAAGGGGATTTGGGTGAAGACTGATTAGCTTGAGTCTTCCCCAACATTACCAACATTCCTAGCATAGAATGCCCTAGCCCGCTCCTTCGTTTCCGCCCACACGCGATTAAATTCTGTAGCATCTCCGATAAAACTGTCATCATCGGACCCATGCTCTTCTGTTGAGTGCCGCGGAGGCGCTGTGGTATGTGGGATCTCCTGTGCTGTTGTTGAAGACATGTTGAGTTGCTGAATGATACTTTGAGTAGGTTGTCATCGTATTTATGAGGATCGGAGATGGGATGTGTAACATAGCTTAGTGGTAGTGGTCATTAGGCGCTTGCGCTTGCACCCGGCCTCTGGCTACCGGAAAATTTAAAAGTAGAAAATTGTAAAGTTATAATTCTACAGCCTTCGGCCTCAAAATAGAAAAAAAAATTCGACCTGCGAATTAAACCGCAAATTAATCCGCGGTCGCGAATCAACATCGCGGCTGCGGAAAATTGTAAAGTTATAATTCTACAGCCTTCGGCCTTCGGCCTCAAAATAGAAAATTCTTTTTCGACCCGCGAATTAAATCGCGGCCACGAATCAAACCCGCGAACGCAACCGCGGTCCAATTCGCGGTCGCGAATTGGGTCGCGGTTTAATTCTCAGGTCGAAAAACAAATGATAATGGGGTGCTAGAACAATTTTTTTTTCGACCTGCGAATTAAACCGCGACCCAATTCGCGACCGCGAATTGGACCGCGGTTGCGTTCGCGGGTTTGATTCGTGGCCGCGATTTGATTCGCGGGTCGAAAAAGAATTTTCTATTTTGAGGCCGAAGGCCGAAGGCCGAAGGCTGTAGAATTATAACTTTACAATTTTCCGCAGCCGCGATGTTGATTCGCGACCGCGGATTAATTTGCGGTTTAATTCGCGGGTCGAATTTTTTTTTTCTATTTTGAGGCCGATGGCTGTAGAATTATAACTTTACAATTTTCTACTTTTAAATTTTCCGGTAGCCAGAGGCCGGGTGCAGATGATAGAAGGCAACACAAAATCCTCCAAAATTTTAATAGAACGTGCGCAAGCGCCTAATGACCACTACCACTAAGCTATGTTACACATCCCAACTCCGATCCTCATAAATACGATGACAACCTACTCAAAGTATCATTCAGCAACTCAACATGTCTTCAACAACAGCACAGGAGATCCCACATACCACAGCGCCTCCGCGGCACTCAACAGAAGAGCATGGGTCCGATGATGACAGTTTTATCGGAGATGCTACAGAATTTAATCGCGTGTGGGCGGAAACGAAGGAGCGGGCTAGGGAATTCAATGCTAGGAATGTTGGTAATGTTGGGGAAGATTCAAGCTAATCAGTCTTCACCCAAACCCCCTTGGCTCTTTGGAGCAAAACAGCCCTTTTCAGGGCTACAAAAAAAATACACACTTCCATTGGGAATTATATCTACAGTTGATAATTTTCACTATGAATATATGCAATACGAAGGTGTGAATTAGAACTATGACTCACTTGGATCATTTTGTTCTAAATCACACCTTCGCATTATATTACAAAATGATTTCAATATTTATTGTCAATTGGGCAAAGTTTATGTCGGTGACATGGAACTACATACACATCTGGAGAAGACATCGATTGGAAGAACACTGTCTCTTCTCAACACTTCTTATTACTATGAAATTTGTGGAGTCAACTCCTGGAAGGGATATCTACCCCTTCTCCTCTTACGGCAGATTGTTGTCATATTCATGTGCGCATGTACCAGTCGGCTTGTTCGTATAAAACGTGAAGTCGCATCAACATCAGCACCATTTCTATCCACATCCCATTGGTATCACACATTCCCTCCGAGCTAAATAATCATGACTTCCCTACCAAATGTTTCTGTTGAAGAAGGTGCAATGTCACGTATTCCAACAACCAGTGATGAGTTTGGTTTTGAAAATATTCCGGTATATCACTTGTCATCCCAAGAAGGTTTCACCGATGACTATAACATTCTTGATTATCTGAAGACGGTAGATATACCGGAACCTTCAGAAAGTGTTGATCCAACCCTTTCACAACTGTCACTACCCATATGCCCTCCACTTCTCTCTCCTCTTAGTGTAGATACGAAACCAAAACCATCTAAGAGGAAAGGTACATCTACTGCTTCTAACCCTAAGAAAACAACGAAGGGTGTACGGAAACCTCGTAAGAAGAAGGTAGATGACACCTTCTTGAATGTGATGGGTGATTTGGAAGATGTTTCGCTTCATTCTTTTGGTCCACTGCAGTGCTGTGGGGTCATGCTGAAGAAAGCGAAATGCCGCATTATAAAAGCGAAAGCCACCATCGTCAAATGCGATGATGATGTTCGAAGTGGCAGCTTGGACGAGGTGGCTCTTCAGGAGCTCGATGCAAAGATTGCATTAACAAAGGCTGAACTGATCAAAATGTGTGAAGATGCAGATAAACTCCGATTCGAAATCACACACAAAAATCAGTCCGCCCATTGCTTGAAAATGCAAGCAGAGATGGAGCTTCAGGAGTCAACAAAACTTTTTGATACGGCAGCATCTGTACGTGATAAGTGGCGAAAAGAGTTTGATCACGCATTTCAATCTGATATTAATTAGCTCTGAGGATTATGAAATGTTATCAATGTTGTGAGTTAAAAATATTTAAGCGGGAATGGGGTATGCAGTTAATTTGGTTTGGCATACACAGAACGTTGCGATTGGCTGGGGCAACGTTTACCGCTTCAAAATATTTTTTTTCAATTCACTTCAACAGAGTCTACTCGAAAAAAAAATTGCTTTGAATAGTTTATTTTACGAAACATCTAAGTTAATACATATATTAAACCATGTCACGTTTATCAATCCATGAATTGTGTTCACTCGGAAGGCCTAACCACTTCACATACAGTTTATTATTTTTCTTCTTCATCACCTTTTCAACTAGATAAATGTCAGGATTTTTCGTTTTTAATAACTCTTCTTCATAAAAACCACCTTTAATCGGTTGACCATTCATATCTTCAAGAATATACGTTGTGGGATATGTCCTATTGATTTTAATGATTTTGAATAGTTCAGTTATAAAATTGGCAGTGTACCCCTTTTCAAAGATATTTTTGTATTCGCTTATACGTACAATGTCATTCTTTCGGAATTTGGAAAGACTTTGTTTTCCACGGATGACTTTGGCACTTTTAAATTTTAGTTTTGTTGTTGGCGTAACATTAATTGGTTCAATACCAGTTGTACGATGCACTCTATGGTTATATTTTCTTGTTATCATAGGAAGAACATCTAACCACTTGTTGTGTCCCATCGCTGAAAATTCTCTATATAGCCACGTCTTCATTGTTCGAATTACTCTTTCTGCTATGGCCGCCTTCATAGTGCTGAATGTTGAATAATGATTGATATTATATTTGCCCATTAGAGATGAGAAAGTTTTGTTGAAAAATTCTTTTCCTTGATCGCTTTGTAGATGTTTCGGAGAATATTCGGCTTCTTTCAGCACATCTTCCATTGCATCCGTTACAGCACCACCTGTTTGATTTTTAATCGGTTTTGTCCATAGATATTTTGAGTTGCCAAGGTTGGCCTTCTGTGAAAAGGATTAAGTTAGATGCGGCTGCATCGACACCAATGTACACATGCAATTGTTGTAATGTGACAATCCCTGCATCCCAAGTTAGTTCTCATAAAAGAACTCTCCAGCACAAGAATAATGCATGTGTCCAACCGCGGTCCAATTCGCGGTCGCGAATTGGGTCGCGGTTTAATTCGCAGGTCGAAAAAAAAATTGTTCTAGCACCCCATTATCATTTTTCTTCTGCACTGATGAACATTTTTCTTTTTTTCCTACTCAATTAAATCTGACGACCTAACCTACATCCGAATATCTTCCTCCAGTTAAGTGCGCATGCGCGTTTGTACCCTTTTTTAGCCCTAAAAGGGCTGTTTTGATTCAAAGAGCCAGGGTATGTCGATCCACACATGTTTATGTGGGACGACGAAAGATCACTAAACATCTATAACTCTTCAAGTTATAGAAACTTTCTACATTTTCACCATTAAGTGGTGCAAATGCATATGTTTGTGTTTTTTGTGTGGCCCTGAAAAGGGCCGATGGGGTGCTCCGGAGAGCTGGGTGTCATCCCGCATAGTTATGCGGGACGACCACGGAAAGGAACTCAGATGACATAGATGACATCGTCATCGTCATCATCCGATGACGCCACGATGATGGTGTCATCGTCGGAGTCATCGTCCTCTAGGTGATGCACCTCCGTGTGGTCATCCATGTCGACATCCTCGATGCCGATGAATTCGACATCCTCGACCACTGCGTCATCTTCTAGGTGGTCATCCTCGACCATATCATTCTCGGAGATGTCAGACTCATCTGACCATTCCTCCTGGTGCTCCTCCATTTCATCACCATATTCTGATGATGATGATGATGTTGACGGGGACGGGAAATTCCACGTATCCCAGGAGTCGCTGATCTCGGCCACCTGAATTGGCCCTCTGGCAACTCTATCATCATTCCCATCATGAAAGAGAGCCCCTTGGAATATTTGGTGTACCTGGACCGGGTACAACGACGGTGGCATCTGCCGAATTATCTCGGCATCGTCTTCAAATCTTTCGCAACGTCTCGGAACTGTGGTGGAGTCTGGGAGAGGCATCTTAGAAGACTGATACTATAATCTGAGTTTACATTGAATTTATAATAACTCATGAGATAGAAATGGTGGGAGAGAAGGGTAGGGGTTGTATGAGGTGGTGGGAGAGAAGGTGGAGGATATAGATGGATATACTTATTGAATAATACAATTGAGATGATTTCCTGAATAATGTTTCAGAGTTGGAATTATATAGGTACTTATTGAATAACACAAGTATCAGAAAATACAATTAAGATTAAGTGAAGAGCAATGCCCCAAACATCGCATTGCCCAGTGTGTACCAAACCAATAAATTTAATGTACACTCCTTTTTTTTCACTTCATCTTTTTTTTATTATTAATATCTACTTATATTTACAACTTACAATTCAATTAATTTTTAAAAAACACTTACAAATAACTAAACCTATATGAAATACCTAATTATCTACTTATTTTCTAAACGTCGAAGGGCTGCCAACATACTCTCCGTCGTAGCCGTCACATGCGTTCTGGCAGTTTCCAACCTGGTGACCCTTTCGGCCTCCAGGATGGCTTCCTGCCGATCTCGCACCATCAGGTCGGCCAGCTGGCGGGCAATTTCTGCCGCGCTAGTCGACTCCGCTGGCAGTCGCGCTTGGCCTCCTCTACCTCCCCCAGTAGCTGGTCCACGTACGTCTTCAGCGTGGGAGCGATAGGCTCCAAGGCGACGACGTGTGTGATCGGCTCCCTTGCCCTTGAAGGTCCAGCGACGGGATCCATGGTGGCAACTACCTCCACGATCGGGGCTGGTGGAGGGACAGCTGGCGGTGGTGCCACTACATCCACGCTGACGACTTGCACTTTAGCAGGTGGTGGGACAGGAGTCACAACAGGGACCGCAGCTCTTGAGGATGATGGCCATCCTCCTTGGTAAGGGTTGGTTTTATCGCATTTCTTACAATATGCGGGAATAACACCAACCTTACGCCTACTGCTTTGCCCCAATTGCTTCTTCGATGACGATTTCAAGCCGCTACCACTTGCTCGTGGTGTAAGCTCGAACTCATCCTCGCTATCCTCAATGATTTCCATCGATTTTACCTTTGACGATTCTCCTCGTTTGGGGGCACCATCGTCAATGGTATCGCCATGTCGCTTTCGTACACCACCACCTTGCTCCTGTGAAGCCATCGGTGTCAGTGGCTCCGGGATATCCGCGTCCTGCCTGATCGTCTCCATGACATCTTTGAAGAAGGCATCATCATCGATGTCCTGGTGTCCTGGTGGAGGTAGCGGAGACGGTCCTCTACGTCTGACTTCTTCCTCGACCCTAACGTTAGTTAGGGCTGCTGCTACCATGAGGAAGTTGGCTGCTAGTGTTGATGGATCCATTGCTATACATTGAAAAAATAATTAAACAAATGCATGAATATAAGATTGTGTACTTACCGATGAAAATTGGATTCTGGAGACTGGAGACTGGAAACTGCTGCTGGTGCAAGAGATGTTGACTTTGAGAACTCGAAGTCAACTGAAGAATATTCAGAGGGAACTCTCCTTTTAAACAATTGCCCCACCTTCCACTCTACCTCTCATGCGCAATGGTTGAATTGCGCATGACACACCCCTATCATGATCCCACCCAAATTAATCCCGCCCTCCGTCATAACCCCGCCCTCCGTCGAAATCCCGCCCTCCGTCGAAACCCCGCCCTCCGTCGAAACCCCGCCATCCGTCATAACCCCGCCCCTATTCCTACTCCGCTAAGTATTACAAAAGATACATGTCCTTAGTGGAGTCAGTTGAAACAAAGGGGTTTGGCATGCATAACAATGGTGGGTTGGAGTATCAGCATACTCGACAGTTACATGTGAATGGTGATTATCATACAATGCACCATTGTCATTCATACCACAGTACCGTACATAACACATACGGCAGACGAAGAATTGGCCTTCATCACCAGCATCAATTGCAACGAAGGCCAATGTGCAACAATACAAATTGGTTGCAAAATTGTTCAACGTCTCCGACATGTTGATTGGTATGGTACGACTTATGATGGAGTCGAACTCGCTGACAGAATCCGCCTCAATCCCTTCATCGACGTCATCTTCTGCATTGCCCTCGTCGACGGCCTCATCTTCAGCGGCATCCATCTCCACCGGGTCCTCCGCCTCCACTAGCTCCACCTGGTCCTCGAACACCAGCTGATACACCATTTCCTCCAGCTCATGGACCGCTGGTCCATCCACAACTTCCACCTCTAGGTCGTCGTCCCAGTACTCCTCGAAGTTGTTAATGTCCATGTGGGACAGGCTGGCTAGGACTTCCATATAACTATCCATCACAATACAATAGAATATTCGAACTATGAAATTCGAATGAAGTATTCAGTGACCAGTTCTTCTTTTATATGTTTCATTCAGAGTATGGGGGTTACCACCACCACAATTCTTCTGCATAAGAGTAGAGAGCGTTCGAGTCTCCCAAGCAGTATTAGCGAGAACATCATTGTACGTGAATGAGTAAGTAGCATGATAGTATTGAAATTGAAAATAACTTTAGTTTGACTAAATTTATTCTATATATTTTTATGATAATACAAATTCATTTTTCAAACAGCTGGGTGTGGATCACTGCCTGGAGCCCAAAGTTTTGGTCTATGTGTGAGCCAAATATCAGGATGTTTCTTCTCCAATTCGAATAACCTCTCATGTTTCTTCTCCAATACAACTAACCTCTTCTCCATATCGTCATATTTTTGCATCATTGTAGATGTTATATCAGATGCATTATCCGAATCCTCTTTCGGAATATCGCATTTGTGATTCACTTGTCAACTCTGTAATGTTTCGTGTCATTGTAGCTGTAGCATCCCATACTTTGATATCCACATCACTTTTTAGATTACTGTACTTGCGATCCAGTTCATCTGTCACCTCCTCTATTTTTTCGTTGAAAGCTTGACGGGCATCAGATACAATTTGAGCCGTTGTGGCAAGTATGGCAGCCTGCAAGGCTTTGAGGACAAGTGCCTTTGACTCATTGATTTGTTCATTGAGATATAACTGAGTTACACAATCTCTCTCATCTATCGGTTCACCAGCATCTTTCAGTCTTTTACCTTGCATATCATATTGGTCATCAGGTGAAAGCTTGAATCCTATACCTTGAGGACCCTGAGAACCTTGAAGAACTCGAACAGTACCCCATTTTCGTCTACGACCAAATTTATCAATAGCTTTGGACATCTTTCTCCCACCTCAATATCTTTCATACTGATGATTTCAAAACAACAATTTCTATATATCTCTGAGTAGGTATTTTATTCACTTAAATGAAACAATGAGAAATCAGAATAACGTGTTTATTTAAAAATATATATATATTTGGTAACAGGAAAACAAGACATTTACTAAAATTGACTAGTATAATTCGACTTTTATCCATTGAGCTTAATCACATCTAGAATACAAATAAATAATTATGGCGATGGTGGTGAATTTTCCATTTAGAATGATATTTCATTTGTTCAATTCAGCTGTTAATAAATGAAGTAATTGATCTAACGGACTTTCTTGAGAAAAAGATTGAATAACATTGGAAACCCAACGAATATTCTCTTCTCGATCATTCTGGTAGAATTCTATATCGCTATGACCCCAAGGAAGAGTTTGTGTCGTATTGGGAATGATGAACCGTTTATCATCATGGTATGACAATGCAACTTTGTTTTTCAATTCAGTATACATATCATGTAATATGCTTCTAATCGAGTTCATCTTCCTGAATATTAAACCACCCTGTTCGACAATTTTCTCATAATCTTCACATGTTAATTCATTCTTTATAACAGATCTTTTGACTCCTTTTGCTTTCTTAAATTCACTACCCACAGACTGAACATAATATGCTTTGGCACCAGTACCATAAAAGCTAATTATGGGATCATTCGGAAATTCGTCTTTGAAATTACCCAGAATTGATTTTGTAATAGGAATATTGAATTGATTTCCTACTTTGTAATTGGAAGTATCAAATTCACCTATATTGTTGATAATGAAATCATAAAAATTATCGGTATTTACTTTCAAAATTGAAGAATCCGTGTCAGTGTAGAGTAAGGTGGCATTTTCTGCGTAATGACGTTTAATACAACCATAGAAAAAGTTGTACATGACTGTTTTGGATAATTCTAGAATACAAAATCCCAAATATAGTGGTTTATCGTATAATACATTAACTTTTCCCAATTGAATTGCAACAAAATTTTCGGAAAATATTGAACAGCTTTTGTAATTTGGACGTGAAATTAGGGCACTAGCACCCATTTTCCTCTTGATACTTTCCCAATGCGTAACCAGTCTAACATCAATTCTGTTAGCAACGTTTTCCATTGTTTTCCCATAAACTGCATTGTTCATGAGTTTATAGAAATCTTTTTCAGCTTTGTTGTTAGATCGATTTCGCATTTCAGTATTCAAATCAATATAAGGTTTCATCCAACACGACTGCTTGAATCTCGACACTCTATGTGTGTTCATGACAATAAGACTATTGGCCACAGCCCGCTGTAGATTTTTGTAATGTATAATATATTTTCTTTTGTCATTTAAATTCGGAATTAATTTAGGAATTTTTGATTTGGAATGTGGAGGTATTAAACTTTCAACGAGAAAAGGGAGATCAGCATGTTTGTCATGTAATTCTTGGGGATAATGAACATCTACTTCGAGAACATAACCATATGGACTATCGGATGCTACACCCATTACGTCCAAATTGATAATTTCATTGGGAGTTAGCCAAGCAAAATCGTTGGTGGGTAATGGTTGTGACATACTGTGACCATATAGGTTAGTGGCATCTAAATATGATATGAACGATGAAGGTTCATCGGGGTTATAATCGGGTGAAAATTTATTATTAGCAATATGCTTCCTTTCACTACACTGACTTATTCCGCCACGTATCCCTTTCTTGAAAAAATGAATCATGTCAATGTCAGTCAATGCTTTCAATTCTATATTTGTATACTTTAGCATTGCATCCCATGATAATCCGGGTGCTGTATAATACTGTGCCGGATCTAATTTATATTTATCTAAACATATCTTTCTAAAGTTTTCAAATATGTCACATAATAGAAGCACATCGGACTTCAAATATGAATCCGAGTATTCTCCTAAACTCCGACACTCGAATTAATGCCAAACAAGTTTTGCTCTCATATAATCCTTATCTGATATATGCTCTTCGTTAAGATTGTCATAAAATTGATTTTTAGTGGGAATAGTTGGATAATTCAACTTGTCAATATGGTCAACAAAGTTATATGGAAAAACGCCTTTCTTTCTCATCAAATTGAATTTGTCAATTTGTGGAAAATGTTTATGCATCTCAATACACTGATCGGATGTTAAGTTAGCACCTAAGTTCTGCAAAGAATCCGACATGAATTTGAAACTGTCTATAATTCTCATTTTCAAATAATTCTTTTTCTCTTTTCCATCTTTGTCAGTGTATGTGTGAGTGAATAGATGCTTGGTGAACGAAATATATTTTTCCTCAGTTTGTGGGATAACATCCACTTTGTCTTTGTTTCTATACAATTCTTTTATGAACAAATGACAATCATACCCACTAAGATTATGGAAAATTATCGGAACAAAATTTGGTAATTTGAAATTTAAGTTACATACAGAATGAGCGGCAGGTGATCTTTTCTTAACATTGAGGTGGCAATGGTCTCTCACTTTCACATCACCACCCGTGAATGGTTTATCACATATTCCACAAAATTGTGCAGAAGAAAACTCTTCTTCTTCCGCGGGGGTTTGTGCAACCATAGAAATTGGATATCTCAGATGATTGTGATAAATATTTCTCAAATCATTTTCAATCTCTGTGACAAATTTCTAGGCTGCATCCTCATCCCTATTTGTAACAAATTTTGATAATTTGTCATTTTATGAACATTTTATCGAATAAGCAAATGAATAAGGTTCATGTTTGTATGTTTTATTCGATTATGAGTGTTTAGGGTTGGGTTGACTAGTTTGAATGGGTTTGAAATCTAATTCAAAATCAGCATAAACTACAAATGGTACCTTCATTTGTCTCTCAAAATCTTCAAACATAAGTGAATTCCCCGGTATCATTTTACCATATTTATTAATTCTGAAATTGACTGATGGTGTTGTAGTACTCAAATGATTACAGTCATGCAACTGATGACGTAACAGTAATCGCTCGTGAGAGAAATACAATAAACATCCATCACAAAAATATTTTTTATGCTCATGCGCAGATAGTTGACTTGAAACTAATCTAGAAAGGTCTTTAATCCAACAATAATGACTATTGCCAGAATCATCAGTTATAAGTAGCAAATTAACATGTCTTCTTAGTCTTCTCTGTGAGTAACGCAACGGACCAACCACTTCATATTTCATTTTACCCTTATCAAGTTTCGACTCTAATCCTTATACATTAATCGAAATATCATTCATGTCCTCAAACTTTTTTATAGCTTGAAGTTTACCTGGAAAATCCATACCTGTTACATTCAAAATATTGGAATAGTGGGGGTATGAGGAAACTTCTGACACTCTACCATTCGCAGGAAACAAAGCAGATGTGATGGCCCATGCAAAACAGTGTTGATCCTCATTGCGAATATTCACAACGCCTTTTCTTGTCTCAATGAACTCGGGCAGCTTCACATATGAACATCGGCTGAGTGGACTGTACTTGTTGATGTTCACTTCGAGGAACATAACTTTTTCACAGCTCCATCCTGAAACATAAAAATAATTTAATATTCGTGTAAATAGAATTTAAACTTTAAACATACCTGAATCACGTTCTTCAAATTCCGTAGTCTGAGCAATTATGGCATCACAGAATCCATCAAATAATGCATCCAAATCCGTAGACTGGTCCACAATTTTATTTTGTGAATTGAATGACTTGGTATCAATCAAATCCCGTGTTTGGACAATGTAGCTGCCAAATACCTCCATATTCACTTTGAATATCTTGTGAACCTTCATTGCCTCTTGCCAAGTAATCCAATAACTTTCTCCCTGATCTCATTGAAGAACGACATATAGTCAGTGTACACATTCGGACTTTCCACTCGATAGCTTACAATTCTACACTTGAAAGCATTTCTTATAATTTGTATGCCATCACTAACTTGGACACATGCATTATTCTTGTGCTGGAGAGTTCTTTTATGAGAACTAACTTGGGATGCAGGGATTGTCACATTACAACAATTGCATGTGTACATTGGTGTCGATGCAGCCGCATCTAACTTAATCCTTTTCACAGAAGGCCCACCTTGGCAACTCTGAAGTTGATGACGACGGAGATTATCACTACGAGTAAACGATTTACCACAGTCACAGGAATACATTTTCTCGATGTGTTCTCAGCACAAATCTCTATGAGATACTGATTTAACAATCATTCCCACCTCCTTTAAATATAATTTCAATGAGTGGGGAAGAGGATGAACAAATTCTATCCGCTTCGACTACTCATGCAACGTCACAGAGCCCCCACCATGCACACTTCTAATCCAACTCGCTATCGATACATACAAGATTAAGAGTGAACAGTTGTCACTACATAACTGCATCGTGTGGATGTGTGACGTCAGCGGACCATTCCCACTATAGCGAGAGTCGAGCGAGGGTTGCTTCTGATACCTATGACTGGATCGTGTTCGGATCCGCTCCTCACAGTTGGATGACGTCACACACGCTTCCTCCCACCACCACTGTAAGGTAGTTACTGGCGGAGAGAAATCAGAGTTCACATATCTGACTGGATCTCCGTGGTGTGCGGACGTGTGCCTTCTCTAGATTTTCATGTATTGGTACACATGAAAGTCATGCACAGTAACAAGTGTACATACACATGAAGGTAATAGTAGTCAATGAGGTAAAAAAAAATATAAGTACTTGGAAAAAGTACTTGCCCGTATATATTATAAGCGTCGAGCGTGGGCTACTTCAGATGCACTCCTCATAGTCGGATGACGTCACACACGCTTACTACCACCACCACTACAAGGTAAGTATCGGAGAGGAATCAGAGTTCACATATCTGACTGGATCTCCGTGGTGTGTGGACGTGTGCCTTCTCTAGATTTTCATGTGTTAGTACATAATATGAAAGTCATACATAGTAGCAGGTGTTCACATAAATGTTTTTAGTCTTGGAGGTAAAAAAAATATATAATTACTTGGAAAAAGTACTTGTCCGTGTATGAAAAAAATCTCTGTCACCCAAATGTCATCTCAAGGTCAAACAAAAACCTTGAACACCTCATCAAAACCTACATCAAGGTCAAAAATTACAAAATTTAAAAATCGTTTCAAGGACATCCCAAGTCATAGACCCACACAGGCACCTATGCACCAAGGTCATCCCTGAAGGTCACCCCAAGGTCACTTATGACGTCATAGTAGTGGGGGGAGGCCCAGAACCGGCTCAAATCTCTTACTTTCAAAGGTGGCTGAAAAAAATCAGTTTTTCATGGTCGGGGTATGTTCTCGCCCTTACTGAAGTTATTTCTTTGGGAAAAATGTAGAGCACAGTCTGGTAACATTGTATTTTTGCGCTTGCTATAACGTTCCAAAAGATGGAAAAAGTCAGTTCTATTTTATCAATAGGTACACATCGGCGTGTATGTTTTCAGACGGTACTGAGATACTCTCAAAAATCTCCGTAACAGTTGCTAGGTTTCGGCTAGCTGGTCCTTCTCGAATGAAGAAATTGTTATATAGCACAAACTTTCTAATCTCCTATTTTCCTTCCCTCCAAAACCCAGTTTTACCGAGTGAAGAAAAATAATTGGACCCAATGAAAAATTCTCACCAACAAAAACCGGTGAGTATATCACATTACATATAACAAATTTCCAACTGAGCTAAGAGGGAACAATACCAAAAACAGTACACCTCAAAATAGGAAAGAACATAGGCCTATCAAAAGAGGTTATGACGATCAACATAAATAATGCCTCATCACTTCATATGGACAAATCAGAGCGTTACCTCCAGTGATTACATCTAATAATTAAACCTTAGGACATCCTTCTGTAGACTACATCAAACAACAAATGGGATGACTTTAGGAAACTCTCCAACAAATTTACAAATTTGTTTCTTGAATTAATTGAGGAGTTTATTCCGTACACTAACATTACATCTTCAAACAAAGAATCATTTTACTTAACATAACTGCTCTCAACATACTTTTCTCGCCCTTCGATCAAGGAGCGTAATTGACCTGATAATCTCTTCTCATAACTCATCTAATGAAATCAGACCATTTTCCAATTCAAGCTGAATTAATAATCTACAATCCCAATCCTTATCACTCAATTTCTAATGTCTCCAATTGTCAGGCCCTCTATAATTTTTTAATAACAGATTGGTCCCAATATCAACACAATATTGATTCAATCGAGATTTCTGCATATGATGATATCATTCAGACAATGCAACTGGCCATTTCTCATCATCATGGAGAGAAAAACTACTAATGAACATGCTTCCAAACCTTCTTGGTGGGATGATGAGTGTTTGGATGCTTTAAAAAAAAAATTTAAAAAATACAAAGAAAAGTCAAACTCAATTAATTATATAGAAATTCAAAAAGAACTAGCAAAATCTGGGAGAATTGAAAAAAAAACACCTTTCTAACTTTTACTGAAACTTTAATTAGGGAAACCAATATTTCAGACATCTAGAAAAATATCGAAAAAATGTCTAAACCTCAGATTTCACAACATAACACATTGCAACATGAATTAGACAATGGGGTATTTTATGAAGCCGAATTCTGCACCATTGATATTCAGAGACCTCCTTCACATTTTGATTTACGGAAAAAGAAGTCAGGTGCGTCATTGAAAATAAGATGGTAAAGATGCAATATCTTGCACAATGATCAGCACCTAATGAAGCCCTCAAATAGCTTGTAACGGTTCATAAGGACATCTGGATGTATAGAATCTCAATAACTAAAGAATGGAACGAAATAATTCTACTTCCTTCACTAAAATCTGGAAAAGACCCGAATACAATTAATAATTATAGGCCCATTGCCTTGTCGTCATGCTAAAAGAAAACATTTGAATTGATTATTAAATGTCGCCCTGAATGGTGGATTGAACATCATAATATTCTCCCCTATTATCAATATGGTTTCAGGAAGGGCAAAGGGACAACTGAAGCTCTCTTTGATTTTTATATGGATGCAGAAATTGGAAAGTTAAAAAAAACTATAGCTGTCTTCCTAGATATTCAATCAGTTATTCCGGAAATACTTGCATCAATTTTATTAGAGCTGGGTATAAACAAGAGTTTTGCCAATATCACATTTCTAAATGAAGAAAAAGATATATTTATTATAGACAGAAATGGGACATTGTGGGAACCTAGAAAAAGCTTTAAATGAGTCTTACAAGGTGCTGTTCTCGGCCCAATTTTAATCAAACCGATGACATCACCATATTCCAAGAACACAAAAATCTACATTTTGCAAAACATCGTATTGTCAGAGCTATCTTTTCTCTAGACACTTGGTTGGACGCACATGGCCTTACGATTTCTATAGAAAAAACGAGAAGTATTATTTTTTTTATTACTCATCAATTTGAAAATGAAAACATTTCAATCTTCAATCAGTATGTGTCGCAAGTTGAGCATCATAGTGTAATTGACTTACTTTCTGATAGAAAAGTGACATGGAAAATACATGTCACTGAAATAATAAATAAATGTCTTAAGATTTTGAATATTTTAGAATATTTAGCTAATGTTTGCTGGGGTGCCGATCCTAAGGTAATGTTGAAAATGCATAATACCTTGATCTTGTCAAGAACTGAATACTGCCTTCTCATTTATGGAAATACAAGTGAAAACAATATTAACAAATGATCTAGTATTCAATACAAATCACTTAGAATTTGTATGGGACTGATGAACTCATCTCCCACAAATGCTATTTCAATGGAATTTAATTAACTTTCTATTAATTTACAACAAAACTTTATAACTCCTAAATTCATCCCTAAACACCTGGCTATCGAATCTGATCCAATTACAAAAAATGCTGCTTTTTGAAGAAACTATTTCAATGTCGAACTCTAATTTTTTAGGATCATGTATATTATATTTCTCTTTACGGAAAGCTCTGGTCCCTTCCTGTAGGCGAATAATTACATCCATAAATAACCCTATTTTCAAGTCCCCTCTAGAAAATCAATATGGAACTTTTGAAACTGTAAAAAGGAATATGTGGAATAACACAGACTTTATGTTCGTTTAATAGGTAATAATACATAAGTATTGACGTGAATATATTATTGAAATAATAATGTCAATACTTTGAATTGTACAATCACATAATAACTATCGTAAAAATTCTACTGAAATTTCAATACCTCATCAATTTCAAGATGTGGAATTACAACACGCTCATGTAAATTAACTATTGAAATAAATTATGTCACCAAAATTGATAATGTGTAATTAAATAATATTTATGTGAATTTACTAGTGAGAAATCAGGTCATCAGAGTTGTGACCGTTGAATTGAATAGTAATTGTGTATGTACATTACCTTTGGAATTTTGATCAAATATGTCATATTACTTTCAATTCTGTGAATTCACCATTGGGGCTTACTATGAAACGAATACGATCTACTCGCTGCGACGATGTCTTGAGTGAGTTCCTTGTATTTGTGATCCTCAATGGAAAAGAGGAAAAATTGAACGTTGTTCTATCTATTCGATGTAAAAATAAATATGTTGATTTATGGCAACTATTGCAATTGCTATAATAATTTTTCGTCGTCGTCCTTAGGAATCAGCATATTTTTGTCTAAGAACTGTTGATTTCCAAAAGAGTATCACTCCTATGGAAAATGGGAGGATGAATAAAACTCATTTATTGAAAAAAAAATATTATTTGGGTTAGAAAACAAATATGTTTCTAAAAGAAATGAAAATAAGTACATCAACATTTTTTCTATCGGTTCATTAAATTCAAAACTGTTTTGAATCTAGTTCTTTTGATGGACTTCATCCCAGAGTCTGGATGGATTTCGGTTTGGGGCTGGGTTGTCTTCTAAAGTTTATGATGGTGTTTTCTTAGGAAGTGACTCTTCAAACTGTTTCTATTATTATATGAAACTGAGAATAATTCAAAGAAAGGGCAGGGACCAATTTCCTATTTTCTTATATGTTTCAAGAGATGACCAAAAGCTTGTTTGAGATTCTCTTTTGTTTGATAGAATTCTAAACTGCATATAACTTTAATGTTGTTTTTCACATATAACGGATTGTTTTCCATGATTACTGAATATACAGTTTCCTCCTAAGCAAGCGAAAAATGTTTTGGTCTGTTTTCTATGAACGAACAGATGTTTATCGTATATTCAATCGTTCAGACAAAGGAATTGGCAAATTTGGCAAGTGATCAAATTGATAACGAATAATGTAGTCACGTTGACACAACTTTACACTTATTACTTAGGTTTCGGGCGTCCATCGTCCTGATGGGTTTAATATATTTGAATTCTTACATTTTATCACAACGTTTCGATTGCTTGTATCCGCAATCAATTTCAGGTGAATACTGATAGTATTACTTTTACACTTATTATTCACACACAATCACTATTTTATCAATCGTTTACGATTCGCAACTGAGTCATAATGGCGTGAGCGTGAATGACATGAAAGCTCCCCGCGACTTATCGAATCCTGTGACACCAGAAGTTTACATTTACTCAAACTCAATCCTGCATATTATCTCTAAAATTAATATGAAAAGCGTATTTTCAGGATTTCAATTCTGTAATTAAATACATTCAGAATTGAAAGTATAACTTTTACATTTCAAGCAAATTTCTATAATATTTCTCAAATACATTGAAAAATTAATAGTGATTTCAATAAAATTCTTTGACAATACCAAATTTGGTGTGTACGATGATAATGTACATAAAATTTGTACAAAAATTATTCTGTGAAACTTTTATAAATTTAGCCCTATTTTTTTCAATATGGTAGTATTGGAAAAGAAAATGCTGATAAATTAGATAAAATCATCGATTTGATATTTTCAGACAGTGTCACCAAAAAATGGCAAATCTTCAAAAGAATATACACCGATGGTTCCAAAACAGAGGACAAAACTTTCTTTGGAATATATAACACTCATAAATACTTATCTTAAACCGCAAACATCCACCCAAAATCATCTATATTAATCGCAGAATTAACTACTATATATTTTGTACTCCTTTCAATAAATGATGTACCTGACAATAACTTCTATCCGACTCGAAGAGTGCAGCTACAGGTTAACAAAATAATTATTTGAAATATAATAGTGATATTTGGTATCTTGAAAGAATTTTGAACAGAACTTAATTCAAATAACTCTTCTGGTCACTCTAACATTGACGGGAACGAAAAGGGGATTACCTTGCAAAAAATGCAACTTCCTCATATACAATTAATAAAATATTGATCTCATACCTCACACCAAAGAAATTATCAGGAACAAATAACAGATGTTTTGGGGCCAAACCTCAATACCAAAGCTGCACGGTTTAGAGACACCCAACGGAATAAACAAAAAAACCTTAGTTCCTTACCTGCTGTAGTCTTCCGATTACGCCACTTAGTAGGTTACGAATAGAACATTGTTGTTTGCTTTTTCATCTGCATATTAATGGAGTTGTCGAAAATGTGGATATATTAATCATTCATTTTTCGAATGTAATAACAACAGGGAAAATATTGAAACTTTTTACTCTAACCTGATTATGTAGGCCAAATACATCCATTTCAAATCAAATGATTTTGAGTTTCAAATCAAATGATTTTGAGTGATCTGAATTATCAAAAGATCAAAGCTCGAAATACATTTCTTGAAAGAAATAAAATTAATTTATAAAAAATTTAATGGCAATTCCCTTAATAAGTAAGGGCTTATTTTAACCATAAATTATCCTTACCATATAACTACAATTAGAAGAATACCTGATCTGGTGAAATTGGCACCGCAGAGTCAGACAACCAAGAAACAACACAAAAGAAGAAGAAGAATATTCGGATTTCTTTGTTCATATACAATAGTTTTTTGTTCAAAGATACTTCCATTCGTGATCATTGTGTACTAATGTAAGAGAGTTGTTGGATGCCTGGATTGTAGACTTTCGCTTCTTGGATATCTTCGAGATGCTTGAAACATCTATTTATTGGTTTTACACGCTGGTAAGTTTTGTCAAGTCGGAATTTATGAAACTTGTTTTTTTATCTCAAATGATTTCCCAAATCATCTCTGTAGGTTCCTTGGAATTTGGGACCTTCTAGCATTCGACGGTATAGCGGTGGCTCTGGAATATTTAGGTCATTTGCTTTCTATCTTGTCTCTGATAATAAATGCCTGTTCACAGGGAAACTGTATACCGGCTATTCAAGTCAAACTGCGAACGCAGCAACGTGAGTTTCTGTTCCTGGTTGATTATGACATATAATTAATGAATGTCATATCTCTGATGTAGTTCATGTACTTGAGCCATAGTAATTTAACTCATGTCTCTTTGGTCCTTCTCTAGCCTCTCTTGAAGTGGAAAACGCTGACAGGGGCGATGGAACAGTGACTGTCTCAGGGTCTGTTTTGCAGTAGTGCCTTGGAGTGTGAGGATGCCTCGATTGCATGATACAAGAGAGAAATTTGCATGCAAGTTCTTCAATTGCATATTTTTTGTCTTATTATATAACTTATGAGACCGAACGTAACCCTGCCTTATCTGATTATGTAAAATACTGTTGTGTTGATTGTCTGACTCTCCTGCTGTTCTGGTGAGAAATGAGCTTCCTGTATGAAGTGAGCATGTAGCCTAGTTCCACAAAGACCCCCACAAAGAAGCCCACTCTTGTTTTCCAGGCACACAGCCTTATGAAAGAAAGCCCCTGTTTGATCCAACATTTTTTCCAGGTTGTGTTTTTTTCTGGTTCTTTTCTGGAAATACATTATCAATTTTTATAATCGAACTTCAAATATTATATTTTCAATAATTTCATCCAAAAATAGAATTTTCAAACTATCGAAATCTGAAAAGCAAACTCTAACCTGAGAAAATATCTGAGAGCTTTTAAACTGAATAAGCACAACATCTCCAATGTGTAAAAATCTGAATAGTTATAAAAATTCGATGAAATAGGATTTTCGCCAATTGTGCAAATGGGCATCAAGTACATCCAAATTCCCACAACCATGGAGTTGGCCATGTTCAAAAATATTTTTGGGTGCACGCCATCTGTAACCAACCCGATACCGTCCACCCCATCCTTTTGACTTATTGTGTACTGCAAAATGTTAGTGAATTCTGTTCATACTTCTTTTTGATTTCCAAATTGTGAGGGAGGATCCATATCTATTTATGAGAATAACATTGCAGTAAACGTAAACAGACTTAGTTCAACCATCTCCGATTCAGCTACAGAAAGGTTTTCAAGATCTGGAGACATAATATCAAATAGTTCTTTATGATTTGAATATTTTCCTATTAATAAACTCTGAATTTGATTTACTGATTTTGAAATTCTGAAAGAAGATAGAGGGATAGTGAATTATTTCTGTTCTGGATCATCTAGATGCTTGATTGCAAGTCTGAACTCCGAACCTGTGCACTGTGCAGCCTCTTGATCTAGAAGTAATTCTCCCGATCGTGTTGGTGACTCCATCTATTTGTCAGTTTTGGTACATGTGAAAGAGAACTATATAAATATAATATCCCTAGTGTTTCATCTGATCATGTTTGTCCCGGTACTTGTAAAAGAGAACTATATTAAAGCAAGCAAGAAATATATCAGGAAGAAGTTATTGAAGGATACTGGAATTGTTATTAGCGAAGACCTGACGGCTCTGCGAGTGCAACTCTTAGAGAACGCAGTCGAAAAAACCTCTCTCAACAGTGTTTGGACTGAAGCAGGAAAAATTTATGTTTTAATGAACAATAAAATAGATATCATCAAATCCAAAGCTGACTTTTTTTAATTATTTGGTCAAGTTCAAGAATGAAACTTTCATTTAAATTAGGGGATAAAGTATTAAAAGCTATAAGGAGCACGAGGATTGTATGTTCTTTATCCACTCAATACTGCTCTCAGTCCTTATTTTACCTGAATATTATTTTTGTATTTTCTGTATCACTTTCCATAAGGTAATATAATAATATTTACTGAGTTTTACTGGCATATGTTAGAATTTTTAGAAATACTAGACAATCGGAAAGACATAAAAACTAATGTATATAATGACTTTAAAAAATGGAGTAACGAAGAAAATGGAGATAAAAAAACCGACTTAAAAATAGTTTATTCCAATGTGAGGAGTTTGAGGAAACATTTTGATGAACTGTTGATCTACCTAGCGGAAACACTTGACAGGTTGGATGTAATTGTTCTATCTGAGACATGGCATATCGACTCGGTAAGTGAATTTAATATCAATAATTTCACTGCTCATTACAATGACTCAAGGATAAATAAAGATGATGGCCTAATTGTTTATATTAACAACAGGCTAAAGGCATATGTGAAGACAATCCACCTAACAGAAATTAATCTCTCAAGAATCTCAATTTCTACTGGAAATAATTTTCATATTGGTATTACGGCCTCATATCGACTACCATGTTACATTATATCAATGTGATCTTAAAAACTACTTCTCAAGGCTATCTAAAAATCAAATAGAAATATTCATTGGTGACATAAATATAAATTAGCTGGAAATCTCAAAGAATGTTAGTAACTATCTCGATATATTACATGAACACGGATTCTTATCATATGTGAATACCTCGATCAGAACATTCAATGAAACGAATAGCATAATAGATCACATCTTTGTCAGTAAAACAAAGTACTATAGGTAAGATAATCAAACCATCTGTTATACAAAAAACCCTGTCAGACCACTTCTAGACCGAACTGATCATTTACTCTTCACTCAAAACCGAACAAAGCGAACTAACCAAAAATAACACATCAAATTCTTATGAGAAAACTGATTACAACACACTCAACCAGCTGTTAAGAAAACAAAATTGGCAAGAAGTACTGAACTCTCAAGTCGTAGAAATATCATACGATTTTTTCATTGATAAATTAAATAATTTCATAACAATGTCAACCAAAAAAGTAAAAATTTCGAATACAAAAAGAAAGTTAAAACCTTGGATCACAAATGGACTACTCACATCAATACGAAAAAGAGATATGATGAAGAGAACACTACAAAAACAATGATCTGAACAGTTAACAAGACAATATAAGGAATACAGAAACAAAGTTAGTAAAGTAATCAGAAATACAAAAAATGAATATTACAAGCAAAAACTCAATGCAGTCGTAGGAAACTCAAAACAAACATTGAAAATAATAAACCAGATATCCAACAACAGTAAAAATGATAAAAAAGTCTCAGAAGTCACCATGAACCTTCCAAATGGAGAAGTAATAGTAGATAATAAAGAGAAAGCAAATGTTTTGAACGAATATTTCACATCGATAGGGTTAACAATGTCGAAAAAAATAGAAATACCAAATGATATACGAGCTAACCTCGTAAACGAACCAATGGCTCCATCCAGTAACAACAAATGAATTGATTGAATTGATTTCGAAGATAAAAAAAATTGTTCCCCAGGTCCAGATCGCATAAATACTACAACTATCTCTCTCTGTATTTATTGGACCTCACTTCCTATTGGCGCACTTGTCCAGCACTCTCCCCACTACGTAGGGATCCGCCCTACCCCAGCCTGGTTACTGGCGTGAGTAGTGGGGACTTCGTCAGGGGGTGGAGGGGGAATCTTGCTCAAGGCAATACCTCCACCCCAAAAAAATTTTAAAAAATTTTAATTTGTTGATTGCACGTTTAACCACGGTTAAAAAACTGTGGTGTACGGCAGACGTCACAAACACTTAAAAATTGGGTGATTGCACGTACTAAAGACGGCAGAGGACACAACACAAACTACACTATAATATTCACACACATATACTCGACTTGAGACACGAGAACGCCGTCAGTCCTCCACCATTGCCGGAAGTCGAATGAAATACTACAACGATAAAACAGGGGAAGCATGGGACAGTGTTAGGACCAATACTGTTTCTTGTATACATCAACAGCATCGCACATTTCAAAAATTTCGAGGGTCATTTTATCTCCCATGCAGATGACACAGCACTAATTTTCACTCATGATTCTTGGTCGAAAGTCTTCTCAGCTGCCGAAAACGGAATGAGGGATATTGAACTGTGGCTTAACTACAACCTCTTGAGTTTAAACATCAATAAAACCAAATTCATGAATATCGCATTAGTCAGTAATGATCTACCAGGAAAATAATCGATCAAAATACATGAATCAAACTGCAGTTTGAAGGCATGTGCATGTTCTGAAATTGGTGAAACTAGCAAAATGAAATATTTGGGAGTTATCATAGAAGAACATCTACGATGGGACCAACATGCTCTATATGTATCAAAAAAAATTAAAACAATTGATACACAAATTCTATAACTTGAGAGATATCCTAACAAAAAAAAAACTTACTCACCACATACTATTCATTGGTGGAATCCGTCATCAGATACTGCATAACAGCTTGGGGTGGTATGTACAATAACATAGAATATATCCAAACTGCACAAAACACCATCATCAAAGTGATGTTTAAAAAAATGAAGTTGTTTTCTACCGAAAAACTTTATGAAGAAACAAAATTGCTTGATGTAAGAAACCTCTATACATACTCATGTCTAATTTGGATGTTTTTTCATAAAAAAGGATATGAAAACAATACCAAAAAAATTACCAGACAAATTGAAAAAATGTATTTGCATTTGCCGTTGCTCAATAAAAGCCACTCTCAGCGTTTCGTTCATTTCTTTTGTCCAAAACTTTGCAATTGTTTACCGCTAGAATGCAAAAAAATCCAGAATTTCAAAAAATATAAATTATACGTTAAAAATTTCATAACTACAATTGCAAAAATATTTTGACCTTATAATTATAGTCAACCTTCATTTTCCTCCGAACTTAAACGATATGATCCTCTATCTATAATTAGATAATTAAAAAAACTCCTATCAAAACTTGCAAAACACAACACAAGCACTTTAGTACTTTTGTGCTTTTGTAGGCTTCCTGATCGGAACAAAAAAGCCTATTTTATTTATTATAGGGGTTGTACTGAATTTTTTGTTTTGTACTGACATTTGAACTGAATAAATTGAATTATATTCCACTCAATTTAACTAGTCTAATACTTCGAGGAGGTAGAATAAAACAACCGAACAAGTAATGGTTTATAACTGAGTTCTGCACAGTAATCAAAAGTATTATAATAGCAGAATGTGGGAGTGTGTTCCTCTAATACTCTCTCAATAGCGTAGTTCCGGAGATCATATTATTAGAATGTGTAAATGTTTATTCCTCTAATACCGTCTCAACGACGTAGTTCCGAATATCATATTATTGGAATGTGTAAGTGTTTATTCCTCTAATACTGTCTCAATGGCGTAGTTCCGGAGATCATATTATTAGAATGTGTAAATGTTTATTCCCCTAATAGTTCCGTATTCTTCCTCATAAATTAGTTTTTTTGCCGAAATCTTGTAAGACGTTGCAACGTTGCTTTCCTTTGAAAAAAAGAGGTATATTCATTTTAGTTAGTAGCAATTGTATCATCCACGAAAAAAATCGGTATTCGAGCCCGGAAAAATAGAATCGGGATATTTTGAAAAACGTTAAATATAAAAAGTAAGGCGATAATTCAGTGTTGTTTATCGGATGGGAAAAAAACTGCACGGTATTTATTTCGGCGGTTCGGATCGAGGTACCCGTTGAAAAGTTGTTTTATTTCGAAATATATTCATGCTAGTTTATGAATTGAAACGATATTTTGTATAATATAAAGGTTTACAGCGGTGATTAGTTTTGCATGTTCAAGAGGTGCACACCGATACAGACGTCTTCGTTGCTCGACACTGATTGTTGCTCATTTCGTAAAATAAAATAAATGAAAAAAGCCACTGTTGCGAAGAGGCAAGTCATTGTTCTGACTGCAAAAAAAGAAACATTGTTTGTGAATTTGCAGAATTTATACGATTTGTCAAAGAAGTTAGATGATCAGACAAGTTTGAAATTAGATTTCGTTCATTGGAGGCTACGTTTCAGGAGCTTTTACAGACTGTTGACGCTCCCAATGAAGTGAGTATAGAAGCCGATGAAAAGTTAATTCCAACCTTTGCCGTTTATGATATTGTGAATAAAATGTGTTGCAACATTAGGCAATCGGCTGACATAATTCAGAGAGAAAGGTCGGGGACAGGAAATAGTACTAGCAGCAATAGCGGTGGGGCACCTGCTCTTTGACGAATGTTGATAAAATTTATTATCACCAGATACCATTGAGGGGGCCGGCGTTGGGAATGTGCTCGGGGTTGTCACTCTCTGGCACAAACTTTCCGATAATTTGGCTGTCGTTGGTAGATGTTTATCAAGATGTACGTGCTTTGGCAAACAGTTATTTGAATCAAATGATGGATTTCAAACGTTTACAAGGGAAATCATCCAAAAGTCTGGAATTATTTTTAGAAAAGGTTGATTCCACGGTCAAGGCTTTGGAAAAATTATCTTTACCGAATTTAGCGTATTTCATATTATGTAACTTAGCCTTGTTGAAATTGGATTCGGAAACTAGTCGACCTTTTGAAATGTCGAAAAGAGATACAGGTATTCCCACTTAGGCGGATCTCATAAAATGTGTGAAGGCACAATCTAAAATTTTAGTGAATCAGAAGCCGATGGATGGGGGCATGTTTAAACAATTTGATGCAAAGCGTAGACCGATGAAATCGTTCCTGGTGAATGATACTTCAAAATCGGGGCCTTCTATGTCGAATGCTTGTCAATATTGCCACAATAGAGGCCATTATATTAGTCGTTGTGAGAAATTCAAACGTTTACCCTCTGGCAAGAGATATGAGACGCAATTATTTTAAATCATTGTTACTACATTTGGTGTCATAAGTCGAATGTTCAAAATGAATAAGTGTTAAAGTGTTTGCCCCGTTGAAAAACTGATAGACATTTATCGCGCCTAATAGACTAGTGACCCGTTGAACATTTTAGTATTTGTGAAGTGGACAGTTTTGTGCGTCGCAAGAGAATAAACTAAGAACTTATTGTGTGACAATAAGAGACAAAACTTTTCCGAGGAGAGTTCACCTAGTTGACTTTGAAGTTAGTAAATTGAAGCAAGAATTAGATGAGCGTGAGTTAGAAACAACTGGAAAGAAGGCCGTACACCAGAAAAGACTTTCAGATGGACTGATTGAAGAAGGAGAAGACCCGGAAACGTTTTTATTTGAAGTTTCTGGAATCGACTTGAGTTCGATCATGAATAAACTCGAAGAAACTACTAAGTCACTGAGGATAAATTTCCTCAAAATTCAAAGAGTCTGGAAGATAAATTTCTACAAAATTCAAAGAAAAACTTCTAGAAAATTCAGTTGGCTTGAAAGAAGAACTTCACGAGAATTCGAAAAATCTAGAAGAAAAGCTTGAAGAAAATCGAAAAATCTAGAAGTGAAGCTTCTGGAAAACTGTGAGAATTTGAGAGAAGAACTTCTGGAAAATGCAAATGGTCTAAGGGAGGATTAGTGTGAAGTTACCCACAAATGAGTTGAAGAGATTTTTGCAAAAACATCTCAAAGAGATGATCTGACAGGGTGATGTAACGAATGAGTCGAAGAGATTCTCAAAAACTTCTTAAAGTAATGATCTAACAGCGCGATACAACAAAATTCCGTGACAAACCGTACAGACTGGAGAAAAAAGCATTTCTCAGAGAAAGTTGATAAATTCATATCTTTCAAACGACAACGAATAAATCGAAGAGATTCTCACAAAAACTTCTTAAAGGGGTGATCTAACAGGGTGGTATAACGAAATTCCGTGACAAACCGTACAGACTGAGAAAAAAATATTTCTCAGAGAAAGTTGAAAAAATCATATGTTCCAAACGACGACGAATAAGTTGAAGAAATTTTCACAAAAACATCTCAAAGAGATGATCTAACAGAATAATGTGACGAAATTTTGTGGCAACCCGTACAGACTGAGAAAAAAAAATAAGGACATTTCAAATATCAAGCTATGACAAATAATGCATGACTACAACAAAATATCAATTTTGTTCAGTAAACCGTGTTTGTCAACCTGTGCTGAAAAGAAGGGTAGCGTTGGGAAATATCGACTGTAGGGTAATATCATTTATATTCAAATCTCGAGAAATTCGCAACTTATGAAAAAAATGAAGACGTAGGCTTCTATTGCGAGAAACTCGGAAAAGATGAGACTTGGCGGAGATGCTGCACGAATGCTGAAAAAGCTTCCTAATATCTCTATGAGAATTGGACCTCACGAAAAGATGTTTCATCCAAGTATCATTGGTAGTGAAATGTCTCCACGCTTCTCCAGTATTTTTTTTGTACCCCAACTACATCAATATCTTCAACAATAGCTGTCAGCGCCATAATGGCAATTATGAAGTTCAAAATTTATCACTTACCAATCACAATATTTTAATGTTCAAGTTGATATTTTAATCGTATTTTTGATGCTATTATAAATATGTTGAATAGATAATCATAAAATACGGGATTAACCATACTAGCTTGACATTATCCGCGCTCACATAGAATATTAACTAGGTATCCTCTTCTGCTTATCACATTGCAAACGTGATACCAATACCATCCTACATAATAACTTTCCTTACAAATCGTTAATAACTGTGTCTGTAGTTGTCTATATTCCGAATGTTTTCAGAACAGCGATATATCAACCTTGAAATATCCCCCTACTGACGGTCTTGCAATACCTAAGAATAAATTTAGGCTCATTTAGTTGTTAATATTCAGGTTTATATGGAGTGGTTTATTGACTATGGTGGAGAATTCAATTGTTTTTTACGTATTTTGTGTTTGATTGAAAATCGGGGTAAGTCTGTCACATTCCTAACTTGGGTGAAGATACTTGAGAAATTTGTCATTTCCGAGGACAGTTTTGGACATGCCAAAGAAAAAACTGAATTATCATCACATTATGGCAATGGCTATCGTGAACGATAAATACACATGATATTTCATTAGAAAAATATTATAATGATGGAATATATAAGACCTTATTGAAGAAAATATTTAAAAAAATACGAAAGAAAACAGGTATAGTCTTTATAAGGCTTTGAAACTGAATTATGGGAAAATGAAGGAGTTGATACAAAACTTCAGTAACTTTTCTGGTGGATGTTTTTTAACTCGTTTCAAAAGAGCCATCACTATCCTAAATATAAAATCGACACAGTCGTATTATTCCAGTAGTGGTGGATTCACACAATTGTGCAATTTTTTGGGTGAAAATAATTCCTTGGAAAATAGATTCAAATTGAAATCAAATTGAAGTCAAAATTTTGAATTTGTTCATGATTTCTCTCCAAATATATCTGCGATTCTTCCTGAAGAGTGCGTTGTTGACGGTGTAGAAAAAGTCCATACACATAATATAGAGCATTGTATAAGTATTCAGTTAAGTGGAGTCGAATGTAGTGATGAGATATGTAATTTGAATGGAGTTGACGAGGAAATAAATGAAAAACTTATAGATAATGAAGTTAATGGAAATGTATCGAGTTTTGTATATATTGAGAAGGAGAGTGAGGTTAGTCAAGCAGATGAATTTGAAAGACAAATGTCGAGTGATATACTTGTTGATGGAGAGAAGGAGAAAGGTTTATACCAAAGTGTTTCGGATGAAACTGAAAAGATATCTGACTAATTGAAAGATTTTTATAGTAAATCCTTTGAAAACTTTGAAATTTTACCAAAAGGAAGCATCAGCAAATTGGAATAGATCATCGTATAAAACTTGTAGGGTTTTAGAAGAGACCTTCATACTTTCCCATGACCTTTTCAAAAACATTTATGTGAACAATAAGTTGATAAAAGAACACCTCAACTTTATCACCAGGAAACAATTCCGCACAGTCAATAATATTTGTGTTATAAACATCAAACATTCAAGATATGTCAAGAAGAAAAAGCAATTCGTTATATATGCCTACTTTATGCGTCATTGTAAGGTTTTCATTTTAAAAACTGACAATACCAATCAACCCGATACTCATTCAGTAGAAGTATTCAGTTTTTCTCAAAATTTCAATTATTTTCATAAATATACCAGCCATATACGGAGTGTGGAGGGAAAACTGCTGTGGAATCAACAGTTGTTTTTTCTGGAAACTTAGGAGATCTTGAATCGGATAGCGTTTACCGAAAAGTGCGTTCTCAACAAATGTCAAAAAATGACAGAAATACAGATGACATTTTCGACTTGACTTCAATGCAGAGATCGAATAAAAATTGTATTTATTCTGTTGGGGTTCCGTTCATTGCCTATATTTTTGTAGGGAGCAACTGAATTTTCTCATTAGAGAACAATCTCCAGTGCTCTATCTAGACTCGGCAGGCACTATTATTAAACGACCAGCATCAGCCAAATCCAAAGTATATTATTACGCTGGGTTCATTCCAATAAAGAATAAACGTATCTCTTTTATAATGGATTTGATCACGAGTAGCCATGACACCGGATCCATTGGCACTTGGCTGACATCATTCAAAATATATGCTATGGCCGTTATTCTCTATGGTAGTGGTTGATTATCCATCCGCTTTTCTCAATGCAATATCGATTTTCCGGAATAATTTGTCACTTCTAGAATATATCAATAAGGCTTGTGAATCATTGGATGGGCAAAGTAATTTTTCAGCAGACCTGATTAAAATCCGTATTTGTTGTTGCTATTTTTTCAAAATTATTTGTAAAGATATCAATAAAGAAACAAAAGAGAATTTGAGGATTTCTCAAATTTAAATTTTCTGTTCTTTTCAATATTTCTGATCTGGGTCAAATATTTCATTCGTTGAAAAATATGTATATATTATTGATATCTCAAACAAACAATGAGCTACTTCAATCGGAAAAAAATATTCTCAATGACAAAGCGATGAAGAGATTCTGAAATTGATCGATATAATTTCTGTTATCCCATATGAGAACGACGATGACATTTTGATTTACAGAAGTTCTAGTTCTAGTTTTTTTAATTTCAGGCAATTTAATTGAACGTATAACTTGGTCATTTAGACAGTAAATCAGTGAGGAACAATTTTTATTACCCTGATCTTGCTGAAAATTAGATGAGAAAATGTGTTCCTTGTCTGTTTGTCTTGTTTGTTTGGGGGATATAAACTTGGTAATTCAATAAAACCTACAAATTAGCCTAGTCTACAAGGTGCCTGTAGTGAAGGGGTTTAAGAAAATACTGTTTGAAACAAATGAGAAAGAACACATAAGTAAATTTAGTTTAGTGAAACAGATATTCAAGTAGTTTAGAGAGTCGAAACGGTTCTCGAAAATGAGTCATATGACTCAGCAAGTCAGTTGGCTTGGTTAAACGATAGGCTGAAAAGCTTAGTGAGTCTAAACTGCTCAGAAAATGGGTCAAAAAACTCAACAAGTCAATTTGGCTTGGTTCAACAAATAAGTCGAAAGGCTTAGAGAGTTGAAACGGCTCTGGAAAGAAAGTGAGTCATAGAACTCAGCAAGTCAGTTTGGCTTGATTAAACAAATGCTAAAAAGCTTAAACAGTCGAAACGGCTCTGAGGGAAAATGAGTCATATGACTCAGCAAGCCAATTTGGCTTAGGTACAAAAAAATAAATCAGCCGGAAGGCTTACAGAGTCCGAACGCCTCTGGGAAAAACAGTGAGTCATAGAACTCAGCAAGTCAACCTGGCTTAGTTATACAAATAGCTATAAGGCTTAGTTAGTGAGTGGTAGTCAAACCAGAGGTGTCTCTCTAAAGGGCGTTACTGGGCGAGTGAATCATTTCGGTTAAGCGAGGAAAAAAAAATTATGACAAATGAAATAAAATAGTATTTCCGAATTTCAGAAATGGCCAGTATGTCAGGCGTTGAGCAATTCCATTGTGAAGGCGATCCATTTTCGCTTGCAACAAGATGGGAGAAGTGGAAGAGAGCACTAGGAATTTACCTAGCCGCCTCTGACATAACTGATGGAGTAAAGAAGCGAGCCATTCTTCTGCATTCGGGTGGAATAGGGCTACAAGAAATATTCTTTAACCTGCCAAGGGCAGAAGTTGATGCAGCTTTGGAAGAGAACCAAGGAGTGGATGTCTTCAAGTTAGCCATAAAAAAACTGGACGAATATTATATGCCAAAGCAAAGTAAATTATTTGAAAGATATAACTTCCGGTTGATGAACCAGGCAAATGATGAGACATTTGATAAATTTGAGGCATCAGGCAGGAAAATGTCAGTTCAATAATACGGAAGAAAATCTTCTTGACCAGATAATTGAAAAATGTAAATCAAAAGAGTTGAGGAGGAAAATATTATCATTGGGGAATAACATAATACTGAATGATACTATACTCGAGGCTGTGGCGGTAGAGCCCAAATAAGACTTTATTTATCTCAGGGGGTTTTTCGGTTCTTCTTATTTAATGGGCAGGAATAAAAAAACTGTGTTTGAACGGAAAAATTAGAACAGGCTATTCATTTCCCCAAATCGTGAAGTGCTAATACGAAATCTAATAATAAAACACTCGATATAATGTTCTGAGATTCACATTTAAATAAGCTGAACATAAAGGTAATCACAAATCCTACCCTACTTCTTTATATATCACCACTACTACAGAATCTTGAAGCAAACAGTCTACTCACCTAATACCAGGGTATAGAGGGCTCAATGGTTAGAAACAATTTCACCTCAGCAGCCCCAAAAGGCTATCGAATTCGCAAAAGCACTATGTCGGGTTCTAGTGTCAGAAATAAATATCCGTGATCAGCGGTCAATATAACTCAACGATGTTCTAGTTGGTTTTATCGTACCTACACCAAAAAAAGTTAAATAAAAAACTCGTTGCTTCGTCAGGCGATTAGTTTGTTAAAAGAAATCCTTTCACACACTTTCGATTATACAGGGTTGTTCTGTTACATCATGCCCCCACCAATCTTATAAGATAGCGTTCGGCCGATTATAAGATTTACAATTAATCAGGGATATTGGTTAGAAATCGTTTGAGTTTACTGGTATGAAACGTACCTCTTTCGTTGGGTCTTTCCGTCCATTAAAACGTAAGTAGCCACACCAATTAACTTTTTCACCACATAGGGTCCTTCGAAGAGAAGTAGTAATTTTTTCGTTTCGGATTTGACCGCAGATGACACCACGTTGGCTCTTAGCAACACCTTGTCGCCAGGATGAAATTCTTCCCATGGGCGCGATGGGTTTCTTACTGAACGAGGAGCGGCGGCGCTCAGCAAAGATTCACGTGCCAGAATAAATTTTTGTTCGACCGTCTTTGTTTCCTGGTCAGTACGCGGGCCCTGTATCTTGGTTGGAAGCACCCGAATCCGTTCTTCTCCAAGCTGGAGTTCACGAGGGCTGTACCCTGTAGACTCATGTACTAGGGAGTTGAGAAAAGTTGTGAAACTTGCAATTTCACAGGCCCATCGGGTATTCTGATCATAACAATAGGTACGACAAAGCCTCCCGATTTCCCGCATTACCCTTTCGACAGGGTTTGATTGTGGGTGTCTAATAGAGGATCGCATCACTTTAACACCCAATGTTTGTAAGGTCTGAGTCCACCTATGAGCAGTAAACTGCATACCGTGATCAGTTAACACGCTTTCGGGTAATCCCATTTTCGGAAAGTAGTCGTTTGTCAGGTGATGAAGAATCGCCCGAGTGGTGGCTTTCTTCAAGGCATATAGTGTGATGTATTTCGTGAAAACGTCTAACAGGACACAAATGAATGTAACCCCACCTCGACTTCTGGGAAGTGGCCCATAGAGGTCGATAGACAACAAGCTATTTTTTCCTTCTGGTATGATTACTTGCAACGCAGGCTTTGGCAACGAACTTGACTTGGCTTGCTAGCAGATACAGCATTTTTTCACTACACGTTTGATATCTCGAGACGTATTACTCCACCACATTTCATAGCGCATGGCGTTCCAGGTCTTATAAGAACCGAAGTGGCTAAATATCCGATGATAAGTTTCGGTGATTTGTTCGATGAGATTTTTCGGAATACAGAGCCGATAAAATTCATCCTCACTCTGCCGAAAGTAAAGTAATCCGTCGTGTAGTAGAAACCCCGAAGGTAGTTTCGGATCTTCGGGTAAGCTCTCGATGATATCGCGCAATTTCGCATCTTCACGTTGACCCCGACGTTATGAATGAATGAATGAATATATGTTTATTGTACATAAGAATAAATTCTTGTCGACAAACACATGTAAAAATATAAAAAAATCATGTATATACAAACTCTTAAAATTTAAAATTTAAAACATAGCAAAATAATAGCAAGCATGAAATATGTCAAATGTAAAGTTCATTGTTTCACAATTATAAATGTAAACATTAAAATGTATCGTCATAAAACTCCGATAAATTATAATATGCCTTATCACTAAGAAGTTTTTTTGTCATATTTCTAAAAATATTGTACCTTTTTTCCTTAATTTCCCAAGGTAATTTATTATACATTTTCACCCCATTATAGATCAGAGAATCTTTTATTAGATTTGTTACGGGAATGGGGATCTTTAAACTATTTTCGATTTGACGAGTATAATAGGTGACATCATTTACTCCGTAATCTAATCTGTTTTTGTGGATTAATGAAACTGTTTCTAATATAAAAATTGAAACTAGGGTCAGGATCCCATGTTCAATAAACATAGGTTTACAGGAGTCCCTAAATTTTAATTTACAAAGGTATCTAATTGCTCGCTTCTGTAGTATAAACACTGACTGAAACAATTGGTTGTTACAGACTCCCCAAAAAGATATACCATAACGCAAATGGGACTCCACAAGTGCGTAATAAATTGATTTTGCAGCAGCAAATCCCATTTCATTAGACACCACCCTCAAAACATAACAACCAGATGCCAATTTTTTATTTAAGTTTCTTATTTGCTCTTCAAATTTCAGATTTGTATCCAAGTAAATTCCCAAAAATTTTGCTGTATCCCTGTTTTCTAATATTTGGCTACCCATATTCACATTCGGTATTACAGTTTTGAAGGAAATGGCACTTGTCTTTTTAGTATTCAGTGACAGTAAATTAGAATCACACCAGTCTTTGATTAAGACCATGTCCTTATCTTTATGGTGCCATAATATGGTTGTATCATCTGCAAATAATGTTAAATTTCCCGAAATTGGTAGAATTGTAAGGTCATTTATAAATAAAAGAAAGAGTATAGGACCCAGTACAGAGCTTGAGTTCGGTCTTGGTCTCACTTGGAAAAGATAAACTGGCATAGATTTTGAAGAGTTTTTCGGAAGGCGTGGGGGGGTCGGACGGCCGCATATCTCGACAAAGAGTCTGAGAACCTGGAATATGTTTCAGAGTGAAATTCCTGGATGGCCAACGCGTATCGGGCTATCCGTGTGGACAACAGCCTATAACTTTGAAGGTAAGTTACGGAACTGTTATCGGTGTAGACGGCCTAATAAATATACACGAAACTTATTGAGTGCCCATGCTAGTGCGAGCGTCTCTTTTTCATTGATGTGATAGCGCTTTTCCCGATCAAGTAGCAGACGACTGGCACAAGCAATGGGATGAGGCTGACCTTCAACTACTTGGAAGAGTTGTGCTCCTATTCCTGTGTCACAGGCATCAGTCTGTAGACAAAAAGGGATATCTGTTTTTGGGTGATATATTTTGGCACAATAAATCAAGACGATCAAATGATTTTTGTTCAACTTCCGACTATCTCCACATTCTGGTCTTTCGCAAAAAATGCATTAGAGGAGCAGAGTTTTGTGAAAATTCAGGGCAAAATGCCCGATCAAATTTTGCCATACCTAAAAAATGCTGCAATTCTTTGACATTTTTGTGTAACCGGTAATCCAAAATTGCTTGAGTGCGATTCGGATCCGGCCGGTATCCCTCACTTTTCACTACGTTGCCCAAAAACTTCATTTCGGTTTTGAAAAAAGGAAACTTTGAAAGCCACAGGGTGAAATCCGCTTCTTTTAACCGAGTTATGACTTTGTTCACATGTTGTATATGAGTCTCGAATGTTTCCGATACGATCAAAATATCGTCAACATGGATTTTTACAAATGGTTCACAGGAAGGGCCTAAAATTTTCGACATGCATCGCGTGAAGGCGCTAACGCTGGTGGAAAGGCCGAAAGGCAGAGTTTTGAAACAGTAAGTGCGACCATTGAATCGGAATCCCGTAAATTTTTGTGATTACGGCACTAATGGTATTGCCCAATAACCATGGGTACAATCGATTGATGACATGAAACCGATTTTGTTGAGTGTATGCAATATTTCTTCTACTGGTTGTGGGACTCATATTCGCGTTTCATTACGGTATTTAAATGCCTTGCATCTAAACAAATTCGTACCAAACCGTTCTTTTTTACCCTAGTCATAATTGGTGACACATAAGGTGTTGCGTCTCTAACAATCACACCCCAAGTTTCCATCAAATCTAATTGCTTTTGAACGCCTTCACGATGACTGATAGGTACTGGATACTATCGTAAACAAAACTCCATTAGATCTTTCATCTCGATTTGATGTTCGTACTCCGTTACATAACCAGGGTTTTCAGAAAAAATATCTCGATGATTACGTAAGAGACTTGCAAAAGCATCTCTTTGTTCCGAAGCTAACTAGACCTTATTGATAACAGATTTGAACTCTTCGTCACTCGGTGCATAATTGGAATTTTCTTCATTAACGCCTGTCATTATAGTAATTTTTAGAAAACGCACAATTTTCATTTACATGGATTCGATATCATAACCGGAGTATGAACCACTTTCTGAAACTTCTAAGGTAGATTCTGCTAATTGAAAAATAATTTTCCCGGCTCCTAAATGAATACGCGCCGAATAAAGTCTCATAAAATCAATACCTATAATAATGGTGAATGCAAGATCTGGAATCAGTAGGAACTCGTAACTGAACTCCGAACCTGATATTGAAAATGTCAAGAGAGATTGTTGTCGAACTCGACGTTGCTTAGTTTTGAATGCCCCTGTAACTCAAATTCCCGTGGAAAAGTTGGAATAATTGAATGAGATTCTCCGATTTGTGACCATACTTCTTCGCTCAATGCACAAATATCGCTACCGGTATCCAACAATGCCGGAAATTTGTTATTGTACAAGTTCAAAATGATAGTTGGATGTTTTGTTTTATAGGTCTCGAATTTTTCGTCACTATCGATCAACAAATCATCTCTAGGATTATTGAAAATTTGCAACATCCCTCGTTATTTTTCCTTCACGTCCCGGGCTAATAATCGTGAGGAAGGTCTTCGTTTCCCGGATTATCAGACCCACCATCTACCTCCTCGTGGTCAATAGTAATATGTGAAGTTTTTTTCATTGATAAGCCCCTGATAACTTTTATTCGGACGGTTCTGATCGTTTTGAATTTTTTTTTTTGTAAAAACCGCGATCAAGTTCATTACTACCTGACCACTGTGTCATTGAGCGAGGTATTTTACGATAATAATCCACTTGACGAAGTCTTTCTAAGGCTTCACTATAACGAGACACTCCTACCAGATCTGCGGCGACATGTTCCGGAAAATGACGACCAATAATTTTTATCATTGCTTTTTCCGAATATCGTGGTTCCAAATGTCGTGACATTGCGACATATTCCACCATATGATTGGCATATGAATTTTCGTGGTCCCTGAAAACATCATTTTGCAATCGCTGGATAATTTTGCTTTGGATATCTTCATTCCAGAAATGATTGGTAAATGATTCCTCAAAAGCCTTTAAATTTTTGAATTGGTGTGAAAATGCTTGACCCCATACTGAAGCTTGACCTTGTAACTGATTTTTTAATATCTGTTTATATTCTTGAAACGAATATTTTTCTAAATTGAAATGCCATCTGACGTGTTCCAAAAAATCTGGTGGATGAGTTTTCTCAGAATTTTCAAAAATTATTAATTTTCGATAAGAGTCGCTTTGCTGACCCTTTGCCCTTGACTCTGTATTATTGGGTAGACCATTTCGCACCAAATAACTTACAATTTGTGTAACTTAATTTGATATGTCGGGAGACCCACCTAGATTACAATAACTACGTTATTACTAGAAAGCATACGTAAATCGAACACTGGATCAGTTCGTAACGACCTTTTGTCTGTACCCTAAATAATTTTACTTTGTTGATTGTTGTTACTAAAAGAATGATTTGGAATTTGTCCGAAAGTTTGAGTTGAGTCTCGAAAATTATGTGGTACAGGTTGACCTTGATTTTGACCCGAACTGAATAAGGGTAAGTTGAATGATGGAATATTCTGATTATAATTTGGTAAGAAAGTCGGTAGCCTCGTATCACAAACATTTTGTTGACTCGAATTGTAAGCTAAATTTTTTGAAAAAATAGATTGGTGTTCTGGTACTGTATATTGATTGTTTTGCACGGGCTTCCAACCTTGCGACTGTATAACCTTGACTGTATCATGACCCAAATTGAATTTTGGTCTTGTTTGTGTTTTGCTACCAAAACCCAAATTATTTTGTTGCGAAGTATATACTGGCACACTACCAGTCCGATTATAAAATTGGACCTTCGATTGGTTTTGTCTTTTATAAATATCATCAAGAAAATTATTCCTGTATGAGTTTGTAAGGTTCGTATTCCTATCTGAGATTTGTATCTTTTCGAATTGATTATTCACATAAGAAATATTTTCTCTCAAGTTTTCGTTTTCCTGTGATTTTTCAGTTTCTGAAACTCGTACTGAAGAAAAAGGAGGCTGCAAGAGCCTTGCTGGATTTTTTTGGCTTTGTTGTGGCACAGTATCTAATACAATGTTTCTCCTACCTTGTAACTTCAAATGAGGTGTTTCCATTTGGTTACCTTGGTTCCCATTGGCAAAAACTTCACTATTTCCATCGGAATTGTTATTGTTACCTCGCCCGGCATCATGTAAGGATGGTACCTTTGGGACGGCCCCCGTATTCTTTGCATTGATGCTTGATACTGAATTTCCTCTTGGAACGTTTCGATTACGAAGTGTAATGGTTTCATCTATGGTCTCACAAGTATTTTTCATAGGAGTTCTGTTGAGTGGCAGTTTACATTGTTCTGAAATTCACATTTAAATAAGCTGGACATAAATGTAATCACAATTCCTACCGTACTTCTTTTTATATCACTACTACAGAATCTTGAAGCAAACTAGTCTACTCACCTATGACCGGGGTATAGATGTCACAATGGTTAGAAAAAATTTCACCTCTGCAGCCCCAAAAGGCTATCGAATTCGCAATAGCACTTTGTCGGGTTCTGGTGTCAGAAATAAATAGCCGTGATCAGCGGTCGATATAACTCAACGATGTTCCAGTTGGTTTTATCGTACACCAAAAAAAGTTAAATATAAAACTCGGTGCTTCGCCAGGCGATTACTTAGTTAAAAGAAATCCCTTCACCCACTTTCGAATATACAGGGTTGTTCTGTTACGAGGCAAATGCTGAAACCGTACAACCACGTACCAAATGTAGTTTCTTGGACCACAAGTCAGATGACAAGTGGGTATTCGCCATTAGCTCAGTGAAGATGGGGATGTTCGTAAGTAATTACTGGAATTAATATAGGTCTTGAGAGGGCGCCAGGCAAATTTAGTCCCCTGGCAAATACCAAAAATTAGCAAAAAACAATCTCCGAAATACCAAAAGATTGTAAGAAAAAATAAAATGGTCAAGTAAAACCAAATTGAGTTTAATAAACAAACAGGAGAACAAGTAAAGTACATATGAAACCTTTCAATGTTGGATCCGCGAGTGATGAAGACTAAAAGCTAAAAAAACAAGCTTCTCTAATTATTTAAGCTGTGAGCAAATCTGAGCAAGTCAGCATGGATGAAGAGAGCAGTAAACCGCAAACATAATAAGTAGGTAAGCATTAAATATGTTAACAAAATAATAAACCTCAAGCTGTATGCCTGAATAAAGTAAGCACCAGGCTGAAAGCATATAAGAACTAAACTTTAAGCATGTAAGCACTAAAATAAATAAGTGAACACTCAGCTGTAAACATGTAAGCACTCAATCGATTAATTACTTTCATCATATAAGCATTAAAAAATAAGCAACAACTTCCGGTAAGCATGTAGGCATCAATCAAATAATCGATGGGCAAAAAAAAACACTAAGCGAATAAGCAATGACCAAATAAGCATGAAGCGTTTAGCAAAAATAAGCGAATAACCCGCACCCAAAAACATAACACTTCAAATGATAAGCGAATAGCAGAAATTTATGAGTTGAGGGAAAAACATTGTAGATAGCGTAGCGTCGCTTGAGCTCAGGCGCAGGCGTATAGTGGGGATCATCAACCCCAAAACGTTAAATAAACCCCTCAATTTCCGCTTCACAATAAAGCAAGCGAAAAAAAAATTGCGCAATGTCAAAGAACAGCAATAAAAAATCAACAAAATATTATAGCGGAACTACAACAAAACTTGCGTGCTCCATAAGTGCTAAAATACCATTGGACATCCGGTATGTTCTTAGACGTGGACTGTGACGTATTCCCAGCCAATCAGTACGTCCTGTATACCATGGTGTTGGCACCGTAGCAGTCCAAGGTTTGGATCTCAGCAAATAAAAGTGTTGGATCTCCGCAAATATAACCCTTCAGTCTCCGACTCAAAAATATAATATACAATTACTCGTACACCTACAAGTATATACTGAGTACTTAATATGCCCCTTTCCTAAGAATAATTATTGAATTTAACACATTTCCAAAATATGACCTATATAGGCGAGTAAACTGAACAAGCTGAAGAAATAGGTACCGTTACATAATAATAAAAAACTATAAAGAGCATTATTGAAAATACGCACTGTATTTGAATCAACACCAATGAAAAGTTGAGATTATGTAATATTTACACACACATATACACATTTACATGTATACCACGATGGCAAACCGAGTACGGTCTTTTTTTTTCCCTGATATGATCTTAAATTTTTTTCCTTCAGGCCAAAGGTCTAATATTTACCAAAATTAAGCCTTCAAACATTTGAGAACTGTAAGAAATGGTTCACCTAACTTTGGGGTGAAATTAATAATAATGATAGGAGTTTTGTCAAATGGAAATGAACTATCTCCGAGCAGAATATATAAAACAAATAACACATTACATTATGAAAACAGGTACTTTACTCTGAAGATGGGAAATTATATAAAAGTATTTAACGTACCCCGGCCGTAAGAGATTTTTCTCCTCCAACTATTTCAACCAAGACTGAATCAAATTATGGAATAAAATTGGTTATTTCATCCAATTCACCATTCCTTGATATGTATACCGGCCATCGGAATATGTCGAGGAGAAAACTAAGTGTGAATATCTGATAATACCGGCAGCTATTGTAACGAAATAAAATTTTCGTTACGTAATTCCGTTTTCAAGAAAACAACAACAAGAGAACTGAATAAAACAGAATTGCCGAGGCCTACCTGTTGATTGATCATCCAGTTTTCCAGACTCCCATTTGATACAGGGGTTAGGTGTGGTGTTCTAAAAATTCTTCTCAAAGTTTATTCTAGGTCCGATTTCCAAAAAATATGCTCACAGGCAACACCAGTCGAACCCAAAATATTCAGTTATGGCTCACAAAAGAAATCCCAATTAAGGATGACTTCAATATCACTAGATTTTTGTGAACCATCGAAAAATAACCAGCACAACCTTTCTGTTCACCGGTATCAAGGGAGGTGCCCGAATCGACCGAAAGGAACGTGAGCCTCCTCATTGGCCACTAGGTCAGGCCAATCAAAGTCAGGTACGTCACATTCAACTATAATTTTGAGTAAGATATTTGAGCCGGTTCTGGGCCTCCCCCCACTACTATGACGTCATCAGTGACCTTGTGGTGACCTTCAGGGATGACCTTGGTGCATAGGTGCCTGTGTGGGTCTATGACCTTGGGATGTCCTTGAAACGATTTTTAAATTTTGTAAGTTTTGACCTTGATGTAGGTTTCGATGAGTTGTTCAAGGTTCTTGTTTGACCTTGAGATGACATTTGGGTGACAGAGATTTTTTTTTCATACACGGACAAGTACTTTTTCCAAGTACTTATATATTTTTTTTTACCTCCAAGACTAAAAACATTTATGTGAACACTTGCTACTATGTATGACTTTCATATTATGTACTAACACATGAAAATCTAGAGAAGGCACACGTCCACACACCACGGAGATCCAGTCAGATATGTGAACTCTGATTCCTCTCCGATACTTACCTTGTAGTGGTGGTGGTAGTAAGCGTGTGTGACGTCATCCGACTATGAGGAGTGCATCTGAAGTAGCCCACGCTCGACGCTTATAATATATATGGACAAGTACTTTTTCCAAGTACTTATATTTTTTTACCTCCATGACTACTATAACCTTCATGAGTACACTTGTTACTGTGCATGACTTTCATGTGTACCAACACATGAAAATCTAGAGAAGGCACACGTCCGCACACCACGGAGATCCAGTCAGATATGTGAACTCTGATTTCTCTCCGCCAGTATATACCTTACAGTGGTGGTGGGAGGAAGCGTGTGTGACGTCATCCAACTATGAGGAGCGCATCCGAACACGATCCAGTCATACGTATCAGAAGCAACCCTCGCTCGACTCTCGCTATAGTGGAAATGGTCCGCTGACGTCACACATCCACACGATGCAGTTATGTAACGACTACTGTTCACTCTTCATCTTGTATGTATCGATAGCGAGTTAGATTAGAAGTGTGCATGGTGGGGGCTCTGTGACGTTGCATAAATAGTCGAAGCGGATAGAATTTATTCATCCTCTTCCCCACTCATTGGAATTATATTGAAAGAAGGTGGGAATGATTGTTAAATCAGTATCTCATTGAGTTTTGTGCTGTGTCCAAACACGGGATTTGATTGATACCAAGTCATTCAACTCACGAAATAAAATTGTGGACCAGTCTATGGATTTAGATGCATTATTTGATGGATTCCGTGATACCATCATTGCTCAGACTACGGAATTTGAAGAACGTGATTCAGGTATGTTTAAAGTTTAAATTATATTTACACGAACATTAAATTATTTTTATGTTTCAGGATGGAGCTGTGAAAAAGTTATGTTTCTCAAAGTGAACATCAACAAGTATAGTCCAATCAGCGGATGTTCATATGTGAAGCTGCCCGAGTTCATTGAGACAAGAAAAGGCGTTGTGAATATTCGCAATGAGGATCAACACATCACATCACATCTGCTTTGTTTCCTGCGAATGGTAGAGTGTCAGAAGTTTCCTCATACCCCCACTATTCCAATATTTTGAATGTAACAGGTATGGATTTTCCAGTTAAACTTCAAGCTATAAAAAAGTTTGAGGACATGAATGATATTTCGATTAATGTATATGGATTAGAGTCGAAACTTGATAAGGGTAAAATGAAATATGAAGTGGTTGGTCCGTTGCGTTACTCACAGAGAAGACTAAGAAGACATGTTAATTTGCTACTTATAACTGATGATTCTGGCAATAGTCATTATTGTTGGATTAAAGACCTTTCTAGATTAGTTTCAAGTCAACTATCTGCGCATGAGCATGAAAAATATTTTTGTGATGGATGTTTATTGTATTTCTCTCACGACCGATTACTGTTACGTCATCAGTTGCATGACTGTAATCATTTGAGTACTACAACACCATCAGTCAATTTCAGAATTAATAAATATGGTAAAATGATACCGGGGAATTCACTTATGTTTGAAAATTTTGAGAGACAAATGAAGGTACCATTTGTAGTTTATGCTAATTTTGAATCAGTTCTCAAACCCATTCAAACTAGTCAACCCAACTCTAAACACTCATACTCGAATAAAACATACAAACATGAACCTTATTTATTTGCGTATTCGATAAAATGTTCATATAATGACAAATTATCAAAATTTGTTACATATAGGGGTGAGGATGCAGCCGAGAAATTTGTCACAAAGATTGAAAATGATTATCACAATAACCTGAGATATCCAATTCCTATGGTTGCACAAACCCCCGCGGAAGAGGAAGAGTTTTCTTCTGCACAATTTTGTGGAATATGTGATAAACCATTCACGGGTGGTGATGTGAAAGTGAGAGACCATTGCCACCTCAATTGAAAGAAAAGATCACCTGCCGCTCATTCCGTATGTAACTTAAATTTCAAATTACCAAATTTTGTTCCGATAATTTTCCATAATCTTAGTGGGTATGATTGTCATTTGTTCATAAAAGAACTGTATAGGAACAAAGACAAATTGGATGTTATCCCACAAACTGAGGAAAAATATATATCGTTCACCAAGCATCTATTCACTCACACATACACTAACAAAGATGGAAAAGAGGAAAAGAATTTTTTGAAAATGAGATTTATGGACAGTTTCAAATTCATGTCGGATTCTTTGCAGAACTTAGGTGCTAACTTAACATCCGATTAGTGTATTGAGATGCATACAAATTTTCCACAAATTGACAAATTCATTTTGATGAGAAAGAAAGGTGTTTTTCCATATAACTTTGTTGACCATATTGACAAGTTGAATTATCCAACTATTCCCACTAAAAATCAATTTTATGACAATCTTAACGAAGAGCATATATCAGATAAGGATTATATGAGAGCAAAACTTATTTGGCATTTATTCGAGTGTCAGAGTTTAGGAGAATACTCGGATTTATATTTGAAGTCCGATGTGCTTCTATTATGTGACAAACTTTAGAAACATATGTTTAGATAAATATAAATTAGATTTGGCGCAGTATTATACAGCACCCGGATTATCATGGGATGCAATGCTAAAGTATACAAATATTGAATTGGAATTATTGACTGAGATTGACATGATTCATTTTTTCAAGAAAGGAATACGTGGCGGAATAAGTCAGTGTAGTCAAAGGAAGCATATAGCTAATAATAAATCTTCACCCGATTATAACCCCGATGAACCTTCATCGTTCATATCATATTTAGATGCCACTAACCTATATGGTCACAGTATGTCACAACCATTACCCACCAACGATTTTGCTTGGCTAACTCCCAATGAAATTATCAATTTGGACATAATGGGTGTAGCATCTGATAGTCCATATGGTTATGTTCTTGAAGTAGATGTTCATTATCCCCAAGAATTACATGACAAACATGCTGATCTCCCTTTTCTCGTTGAAAGTTTAATACCTCCACATTCCAAATCAAAAATTCCTAAATTAATTCCCAATTTAAATGACAAAAAAAAATATATTATATATTATGAAAATTTACAGCAGGCAGTGGCCAATGGTCTTATTGTCACGAACACAAGTGTTGAGATTAAAGCAGTCATGTTGGATGAAACCTTATATTGATTCGAATACTGAAATGCGAAATCGATCTAACAACAAAGCTGAAAAAGATTTCTATAAACTCATGAACAATGCAGTTTATGAGAAAACAATGGAAAACGTTGATAACAGAATTGATGTTAGACTGGTTAGGCATTGGGAAAGTATCAAGAGGAAAATGGGTGCTAGTGCCCTAATTTTACGTCCAAATTACAAAAGCTGTTCAATATTTTCCGAAAACTTTGTTGCAATTCAATTGTGAAAAGTTAATGTATTATACGATAAACCACTATATTTGGGATTTTGTATTCTAGAATTATCCAAAACAGTCATGTACAACTTTTTCTATGGTTGTATTAAACGTCATTATGCAGAAAATGCCACCTTACTCTACACTGACACGGATTCTTTAATTTTGAAAGTAAATACCGATAATTTTTATGATTTCATTATCAACAATATAGGTGAATTTGATACTTCCAATTACAAAGTAGGAAATCAATTCAATATTCCTATTACAAAATGAATTCTGGGTAATTTCAAAGACGAATTTCCGAATGATCCCATTATTAGCTTTTATGGTACCGGTGCCAAAGCATATTATGTTCAGTCTGTGGGTAGTGAATTTAAGAAAGCAAAAGGAGTCAAAAGATCCGTTATAAAGAATGAATTAACATGTGAAGATTATAAGAAAATTGTCGAACAGGGTGGTTTAATATTCAGGAAGATGAACTCGTTTAGAAGCATATTACATGACATGTATACTGAATTGAAAAATAAAGTTGCATTGTCATACCATGATGATAAACGGTTCATCATTCCCAATACGACACAAACTCTTCCTTGGGGTCATAGCGATATAGAATTCTACCAGAATGATCCAGAAGAGAATATTCGTTGGGTTTCCAATATTATTCAATCTTTTTCTCAAGAAAGTCCGTTAGATCAATTACTTCATTTATTAACAGCTGAATTGAACAAATGAAATATCATTCTAAATGGAAAATTCACCACCACCGCCATAATTATTTATTTGCATTCTAGATGTGAATAAGCTCAATGGATAAAAGTTGAATTATACTATTCAATTTTAGTAAATGTCTTGTTTCCTGTTACCAAATATATATATTTTTAAATAAACACGTTATTCTGATTTCATATTGTTTCATTTAACTGAATAAAATATCTACTCAGAGATATATAGAAATGGTTGTTTTGAAATCATCAGTATGAAAGATATCGAGGTGGGAGAAAGATGTCCAAAGCTATTGATAAATTTGGTCGTAGACGAAAATGGGGTACTGTTAAAGTTCGAGTTCTTCAAGGTTCTCAGGGTCCTCAAGGTATAGACTGAAAAATGCTGGTGAACCGATAGATGAGAGAGATTGTGTAACTCAGTTATATCTCAATGAACAAATCAATGAGTCGAAGGCACTTGTCTTCAAAGCCTTGCAGGCTGCCATACTTGCCACAACGGCTCAAATTGTACCTGATGCCCGTCAAGCTTTTAACGAAAAAATAGAGGAGGTGACAGATGAACTGGATCGCAAGTACAGTAATCTAAAAAGTGATGTGCATATCAAAGTATTAGATGCTACAGCTGCAATGACACGAAACATTACAAATCACAAATGCGATATTCTAAAAAAGGATTCGGATAATGCATTGGATATTACATCTACAATGATGCAAAAATATTACGATATGGAGAAGAGGTCGGTTGTATTGGAGAAGGAACATAAGAGGTTATTCGAATTGAAGAAGAAACATCCTGATATTTGGCTCACACATAGACCAAAACTTTGGGCTCCAGGCAGTGATCCACACCCAGCTGTTTGAAAAATGAATTTGTATTATCATAAAAATATATAGAATAAATTTGGTCAAACTAAAGTTATTTTTATTTCAATACTATCATGCTATCTACACATTAACGTACAATGATGTTCTTGCTAATACTGCTTGGGATACTCGAACGCTCTCTACTCTTATGCAGAAGAATTGTGGTGGTGGTAACCCCCATACCCTGAATGAAACATATAAAAGAAGAACTGGTCACTGAATACTTCATTCGAATTTCATAGTTCGAATATTCTATTGTATTGTGATGGATAGTTATATGGAAGTCCTAGCCAGCCTGTCCCACATGGACATTAACAACTTCGAGGAGTACTGGGACGACGACCTAGAGGTGGAAGTTGTGGATGGACCAGCGGTCCATGAGCTGGAGGAAATGGTGGATCAGCTGGTGTTCGAGGACCAGGTGGAGCTAGTGGAGGCGGAGGACCCGGTGGAGATGGATGCCGCTGAAGATGAGGCCGTCGACGAGGGCAATGCAGAAGATGACGTCGATGAAGGGATTGAGGCAGATTCTGTCAGCGAATTCGACTCCATCATAAGTCGTACCATACCAATCAACATGTCGGAGACGTTGAACAATTTTGCAACCAATTTGTATTGTTGCACATTGGCCTTCGTTGCAATTGATGCTGGTGATTAAGGCCAATTCTTCGTCTGCCGTATGTGTTATGTACGGTACTGTGGTATGAATGACAATGTGGTATGATAATCACCATTCACATGTAACTGTCGAGTATGCTGATACTCCAACCCACCATTGTTATGCGTGCCAAACTCCTTTGTTTCAACTGACTCCACTAAGGACATGTATCTTTTGTAATACTTAGCGGAGTTGGAATAGGGGCAGGGTTATGACGGAGGGCGGGGTTTCGACGGATGGCGGGGTTATGACGGAGGGCGGGATTTAATTTGGGTGGGATCATGAGAGGGGTGTGTCATGCGCAATTCAACCATTGCGCATGAGAGGTAGAGTGGAAGGTGGGGCAATTGTTTAAAAGGAAAGTTCCCTCTGAATATTCTTCAGTTGACTTCGAGTTCTCAAAGTCAACATCTCCAGCGCCAGCAGCAGTTTCCAGTCTCCAGTCTCCAGTCTCCAGTCTCCAGAATCCAATTTTCATCGGTAAGTACACAATCTTATATTCATGCATTTGTTCAATTATTTTTTCAATGTATAGCAATGGATCCATCAACACCAGCGGCCAACTTCCTCATGGTAGCAGCAGCCCTAACTGACGTTAGGGTCGAGGAAGAAGTCAGACATAGAGGACCATCTCCGCCACCTCCACCAGGACACCAGGACATCGATGATGATGCCTTCTTCAAAGATGTCATGGAGACGATCAGGCAGGACGCGGATATCCCGGAGCCACTGACGCCGATGGCTTCACAGAAGCAAGGTGGTGGTGTACGAAAGCGATATGGCTATACCATTGACGATGGTGTCCCCAAACGAGGAAAATCGTCAAAGGTGAAATCGATGGAAATCGTTGAGGATAGCGAGGACGAGTTCGAGCTTACACCACGAGCCCGTATTAGCGGCTTGAAATCGTCATCGAAGAAGCAATTGGGGCAAAGCAGTAGGCGTAAGGTTGGTGTTATTCCCGCATATCGTAAGAAATGCGATGAAACCAACCCTTACCAAGGAGGATGGCCATCATCCTCAAGAGCTGCGGTCTCTGTTGTGACTCCTGTCCCACCACCTGCTAAAGTGCAAGTCGTCAGCGTGGATGTAGTGGCACCACCGCCAGCTGTCCCTCCACCAGCCCGATCGTAGAGGTAGTTGCCACCATGGATCCCGTCGCTGGACCTTCAAGGGCAAGGGAGCCGATCACACACGTCGTCGCCTCGGAGCCTATTGCTCCCACGCTGAAGACGTACGTGGACCAGCTACTGGGGGAGGTAGAGGAGGCCGAGTGCGACTGCCAGCGGAGTCGACTAGCGCGGGCAGAAAGTGCCTGCCAGCTGGCCGACCTGATGGTGCGAGATCGGCAGGAAGCCATCCTGGAGGCCGAAAGAGTCACCAGGTTGGAAACTGCCAGAACGCATGTGACGGCTACGACGGAGAGTATGTTGGCAGCCCTCCGACGTTTAGAAAATGAGTAGATAATTAGGTATTTTATATAGGTTTAGATATTTGTAAGTGTGTTTTAAAAATTAATTTAATTGTAAGTTGTAAATATAAGTAGTTATTAATAATAAAAAAAAGGTGAAGTGAAAAAAAAGGAGTATACATTAAATTTATTGGTTTGGTACACACTGGGTAATGCGATGTTTGGGGCATTGCTCTTCACTTCACTGATACTTGTGTTATTCAATAAGTACCTATATAATTCCAACTCTGAAACATTATTCAGGAAATCATCTCAATTGTATTATTTAATAAGTATGTTGAGTATTTCTTCCACTACCACCATCTATAACCTCCACCTTCTCTCCCAACACCTCATACAACCCCTACCCTTCTCTCCCACCTCTATCTTCTATCTCATGAATTAGTATAAATTCAATGTAAACTCAGATTATAGTATCAGTCTTCTGAGATGCCTCTCCCAGACTCCACCACAGTTCCGAGACGTTGCGAAAGATTTGAAGACGATGCCGAGATAATTCGACAGATGCCACCGTCGTTGTACTCGGTCCAGGTACACCAAATATTCCAAGGGGCTCTCTATCATGACAGGAATGATGATCGAGTTCCCAGAGGGCCAATTCAGGTGGCTGAGATCAGCGACTGCTGGGATACGTGGAATTTCCCGTCCCCGTCAACTTCATCATCATCATCAGAATATGGTGATGAAATGGAGGAGCACCCGGAGGAATGGTCAGATGAGTCTGACATCTCCGAGGATGATGTGGTCGAGGATGACCACCTAGAAGATGACGCAGTGGTCGAGGATGTCGAATTCATCGGCATCGAGGATGTCGACATGGATGACCACCCGGAGGTGCATCACCTGGAGGACGATGACTTCGACGATGACACCATCATCGTGGCGTCATCGGATGATGACGATGACGATGTCTTCTATGTCATCTGAGTTCCCTTCCGTGGTCGTCCCGCATAACATATGCATTTGCACCACTTAATGGTGAAAATGTACAAAGTTTCTATAACTTGAAGAGTTGTAGATGTTTATTGATCTTTCGTCGTCTCACATAAACATGTGTGGATCGACATACCCTGGCTCTTCGAAGCAAAACAGCCCTTTTTAAGGCTGAAAAAAAAGAGTACACACGCGCATGCGCACTTAACTGGAGGAAGAAATTCGGATGTAGGTTAGGTCGTCAGATTTAATTGAGTAGGAAAAAAGAAAAACGTTCATCAGTGCAGAAGAAAAATGATAATGGGGTGCTAGAACAAATTTTTTTTCGACCCGCGAATTAAACCGCGGATAATGACTACTACCACTAAGCTATGTTACACATCCCCACTCCAATCCTTATAAATACGATGACAACCTACTCAAAGTATCATTCAGCAACTCAACATGTCTGCAACAACAGCACAGGAGATCCCACATACCACAGCGCCTCCGCGGCACCCAACAGGAGAGCATGGGTCCGATGATGACAGTAATATCGGAGATGCTACAGAATTTAATCGCGTGTGGGCGGAAACGAAGGAGCGGGCTAGGGCATTCTATGCTAGGAATGTTGGTAATGTTGGGGAAGATTCAAGCTAATCAGTCTTCACCCAAACCCCCTTGGCTCTTTGGAGCAAAACAGCCCTTTTCAGGGCTACAAAAAAAATACACACTTCCATTGGGAATCATATCTACAGTGGATAATTTTCACTATGAATATATGCAATATGAAGGTGTGAATTAGAACTATGACTCAATCGGATCATTTTGTTTTTAATCACACGTTCGCATTATATTACAAAATGATTTCAATATTTATTGTCAATTGGGCAAAGTTTATGTCGGTGACATAGAACTACATACACATCTGGAGAAGACATCGGTTGGAAGAACACTGTCTCTTCTCAACACTTCTTATTACTATGAAATTTGTGGAGTCAACTCCTGGAAGGGATATCTATCCCTTCTCCTCTTACGGCAGATTGTTGTTATATTCATGTGCGCATGTACCAGTTGGCTCGTTCGTATAATACGTGAAGTCACATCAACATCAGCACCATTTCTATCCACATCCCATTGGTATCACACATTCCCTCCGAGCTAAATAATCATGACTTCCCTACCAAATGTTTCTGTTGAAGAAGGTGCAATGTCACGTATTCCAACAACAAATGATGAGTTTGGTTTTGAAAATATTCCGGTATAACACTTGTCATCCCAAGAAGGTTTCACCGATGACTATAACATTTTTGAATATCTGAAGACGGTAGATATACCGGAACCTTCAGAAAGTGTTGATCCAACCCTTTCACAACTGTCACTACCCATATGCCCTCCACTTCTCTCTCCTCCTAGTGTGGATACGAAACCAAAACCATGTAAGAGAAAAGGTACATCTACTGCTTCTAACCCTAAGAAAACAACGAAGGGTGTACGGAAACCTCGTAAGAAGAAGGTAGATGACACCTTCCTGAATGTGATGGGCGATTTGGAAGATGTTTCGCTTCATTCTTTCGGTCCACTGCAGCGCTGTGGGGACATGCTGAAGGAAGCGAAATGCCACATTATAAAAGCGGAAGCCACCATCATCAAATGCGATGATGATGTTAGAAGTGGCAGCTTGGACGAGGTGGCTATTCAGGAGCTCGATGCAAAGATTGCATTAACAAAGGCTGACCTGATCAAAATGTGTGAAGATGCTGATAAACTCCGTTTCGAAATCACACACAAAAATCAGTCCGCCCATTGTTTGAAAATGCAAGCAGACATGGAACTTCAGGAGTCAACAAAACTTTTTGATACGGCAGCATCTGTACGTGATAAGTGGCGAAAAGAGTTTGATCACGCATTTCAATCTGATATTGATTAGCTCTGAGGATTATGAAATGTTATCAATGTTGTGAGTTGAAAATATCTAAGCGGGAATGGGGTATGCAGTTAATTTGGTTTGGCATACACAGAACGTTGCGATTGGCTGGGGCAACGTTAACCGCTACAAAATATTTTTTTTCAATTCACTTCAACAGAGTCTACTCGAAATAAAAAATAAATTGCTTTTAATAGTTTATTTTACGAAACTTCTAAGTTATTACATATATTAAACCATGTCACGTTTATCAATCCATGAATTGTGTTCACTTGGAAGGCCTAACCACTTCACACACAGTTTATTATTTTTCTTCTTCATCACCTTTTCAACTAGATAAATGTCAGGATTTTTCGTTTTCAATAACTCTTCTTCATAAAAACCACCTTATTTCGGTTGACCATTCATATCTTCAAGAATATACGTTGTGGGATATGTCCTATTAATTTTAATGATTTTGAATAGTTCAGTTGTAAAATTGGCAGTGTACCCCTTTTCAAACATATTTTTGTACTTGCTTATACGTACAATGTCACTCATTCGGAATTTGGAAAGACTTTGTTTTCCACGGATGACTATGGCACCTTTAAATTTTAGTTTTGTTGTTGGCGTAACATTAATTGGTTCAATACCAGTTGTACGATGCACTTTATGGTTATATTTTCTTGTTATCATAGGAAGAACATCTAACCACTTGTTATGTCCCATTGCTGAAAATTCTCTATATAGCCACGTCTTTATTGTTCGAATTACTCTTCCTGCTATGGCCACCTTCATAGTGCTGAATGTTGAATAATGATTGATATTATATTTGCCCATTAGAGATGAGAAAGTTTTGTTGAAAAATTCTTTTCCTTGATCGCTTTGTAGATGTTTCGGAGAATAGTCGGCTTCTTTCAGTACATCTTCCATTGCATCCGTTACAGCACCACCTGCTTTATTTTTAATCGGTTTTGTCCATAGATATTTTGAGTAACAATCAATTACTACAAGAACATATCTATATCCTTTATTATGTTTAGCATAGGGTTGTAATTCGGCAAGATCAATCTGCCATAGATCTGCAAAACCTTTGAGGGTGGTGGTTCTTCTGGCGAAATTACGTCTCGCCGGTGTATGTAATTCATTGACAACTTGTCGTTTAAGATCACTTATTTCATTATCCATCCTCTCACTATAACTGTTCTACTTCGTCTCCATACACATAATTCAACAATGTTACTGCATCATATGATGAGGACAAAGTGACCATTTTCTTGAATGTTTCAATATATTATACCTTCCTCACGTAATTCTTCAATTATTGAAATTATTTCATTGTCGTGTCCAGTATGTACAGCCGATTTCGAGGATATCAACAGTCGTAAACGATCGACTAACTCGTCAGGTGAATTCCAGTACACATAATTCGCAGGTTTGGTATAATACTTTTTTTGCATCCGATTGAACCCTTTTCCTTTTTTGTTCTACTCCTCGTCGACAGATGATGTGATAAGTTCAGTACTGGTTTGATAACTTCACGAATTTTTTAAGAATTTGTATGTTTGAAACCATTTCTTAGTTGATATTGTTTGTATGGTGCATTCGTTAGTCTCAATATTTTAGCATATGTATGACGAATTTAATCATTGAAATTGACTTCAGGTGGATTTTTCAAAAAAATCATGTCGTATAACTCCGGACTACCTGGGAATTCATGATTTTTTGTTTTATTGTCATTCCAAAATATAATATTCCCATCACTGAAACGTACATTGAGACTACCCATTTTCAGTTTTTGTGTAGTAGGATCTAAACGTATACCATATATTGTATCATATGCAACATTCTTTGTTTTAACATTTTCCAAATGTCTTTTCAAAACATCTCCAATATTGTCCTCAAAATCAGAGAATTCAGAATCACCTATTCGAGATGATGACGGTGTTTCGAATATGGACATTTCATTTTCTCCGAATTCTTTGATAGTACCTGTCTCACTGTCAGCAGATGATATTTCACTATTATATGAGGATGGATCCTTCCCTATCGGGGTACTCGTAACTTTTGTTGGAGTAGACTGAATATTACCTTGCTTCATTGGAAACGTTGACTTTGGTGATTTGATGGTAGCAGCTGAAGATAGAACTTTTAATGGCTTCATTATGGGATCATAGAGTTTTTCAAGCGCCATTCGATTTTCAATAAGTCCACTCTTGATAGAATTGAATTTCTGCAGTACAGCTCCTGTTGTCTCAACCAGTTGACGTTTCAAATTCAATTCATTGTTTTTATTTTCAGCTACTGAATCATTTTTTGTTTTCATTTTGTTTTTGTCAAGAGAATACACTGAAGTAATCTCTATGCAATTCAACGATCGATTGAATGTGGATTACAGTGTCATGGATATATAAAACTATCGAACCCCATGCGATATCTACCTTCATGCATTTTTCTATCCTTATCAATAACCAGAAATCCATATTGATCCTCCCAACATTTAACACACATCAATTGGAATTGTTTGAATGTTACATCGGGTGACACGTGATCAGAATAAATATGATGTAGATTCGTTTCATCTTGCTTGAACATTACAATAAAGGTTGTATTGTCTCGCACTAACTGTTTGGGCACTCGTGAATATGTTTGAGGAAGATAAAAATAGTCAACATCTTTATGACGTCCCATACAGAAGTATGATCTTATAATGTCCTGTTTTTCACATATTACATCATCGAAAATGAAAACAGAATTTGGTTTGGCATTGGACGGTTCCACTATTTCTGCATTATTACTGAACGTATAAAATCCCAAACCCTTTATGGGTTCCAATACATTTCGTAGGAATTGATATTTGGGCTGATTGAGTGATTTCGAATAGAGATAAATGTTTGTGAATCGTAGTCCTTGTGGATGTGTCAGAAGAGAGATCATGGCATTCGTCTTTCCACAATTCGACGGTCCAATAATGAGTCCTCGAACAGATGGTGGAAGTAGCGGACCATGCCGCAACACATTCTGTCCATTCAATCCACAAACGAATTTTTCATCTAGATTATCTACAGCCAACTTTTCTTTCTGCTTTACAATGCGCATCGTACCGTGGTTGGAGACTATGTAAGCGATGATATGTCGTGAACGTTTCATTTACATGAGTACTATCAAACGATACGGATGTGTTCGTGGTGTATCCAGAAAGAGCGGACGTGGATTTGTTAATAATTTGATAAACAAACTTCCGTTCGAATTACATTTACCCGGAGGATATCAGTACTGTGGACCCGGTACAAAATTGGAAAAACATTTAGCCCGCAAAGATCCCGGAATCAATAAATTGGATATTGCATGCAAACAACACGATATTCAATATTTGAATCATCTAACTGATCTCACAACGAGACATAGAGCAGACAAAGAACTCGAATACGCAGCTTGTAATAGGGTTAAATCGGAGGACGCTGGTATTAAGGAAAGAGCAGCTGCCCTACTCGTTACCAATATTATGAAATCAAAGAGACGTTTAGGTATGGGTTGTAGTACTACTATAAAGAAAAAGAAGAAAAATCAACCGAAGAAAAAGAAAAATAATCTCAGAAAAATCGCCTTTGATTCTGGGGTGGTTCATAAAGTGCAGAATGTACTGAAAAAAGCTGGGGGTGAGCAATTTGTAGCGAATAATTTGAAGAAAGCTACCGTAGTGGCATTACATGCGGCACGTAAATACCTCAAAGCTGCTGGTGGAAAGAAAACAATCCGCACACCCCGCATAATCCCAATTCCTAAGGTCGGAGGGATTCTACCACTGATACCGATTTTTGCTGGATTGTCCGCGCTCGGAAGTTTAGCGGGTGCTGTTGCAGGCATCACCAGAGCTGTGAATTCAGCAAAAGCAAGCAGAACCGCCCTAATCGAAGCAAATCGCCATAATAAGAAAATGGAAAGTGTGGCATTGGGTAAAAGTGGTAGTGGTGTATACCTTAAACCATACCGTAAAGGACTCGGACTCTACTTGAAACCATACAATCCAAAAGACTAGTTGATTCCCTACCTCGACGACCTCTCACCGACATCGATCTCAATTATTATGCCAAGAAAATGAAAATTCCATACTTTCGTGGTATTTTCATGCGTGATACATTACCCACTAGAGGTCCACGACACCACGAGACCGCCATTGTCAATTTAGATGGAATAAGAGGATCGGGAACACATTGGGTGGCATACAGCAAATGTGGGAAAGACATTGCATACTTTGATAGTTGGAGATCTACCCCCACCAAAAGAGTTCAGAAATGTTCGAAAGTGAAAATTCTATATAACTCTGATCGCCAGCAGAAGTTCAACACAGTTTTCTGCGGTCACTTGTGCTTGAAGTTTCTCTCTGAATTATTACAAAATGAATACAACTCCAGCAATGACTCGAGAGGCTACTAAGGGGATGGGATTTTCACTTGAGATGTATTCAAAATATCGCACCCTGACAAGAATGGATCGAGTGATGCTTGCAAATATGCCGAAGGAAGTAATACTCGCATGTGCTGCAATGAGATTGCTTATGTTTGGGAAAAGTTACCCAAAAGTCTACAAGATGATGTCGACGTAATGAAATATAGATATTGTACTGACCACCACAATCTTGACGGCAATAGCATTCCAGATTCTTATGTGAATGATGGTCCTCCACCACGGAAAATATTCTGTTGTTACTGCAATATAAATGATATGAATATTGGTGCTAATAAAAATGAAATGGATATTGATGAACCATCTCCGAAAAGGCGTAAGTTGTCTCGAGTGTATTGTAGACAACAATAAATTGAAGTGTTATTCATAAAATTTGTCAGTCATGTCACGGAAGTTCGAACTACAAGCTGTCGGGACGAGTGTCTTGAGTGCAGACTTTTTTCCACCCATTGAATTGGACAGAAACAGTCGTTATGGATTGGAACTTTTAGGATTCTATGGATGCAACACAGTCAATAATATAACTGAAAAAAACAATGTGATCAGTTTCAGAATCAGTGATGTTAATTCACCAATACTTCAGAAATACACATATGAAATACCATGTGGTGCCTATGAAATAGAAGAAATCAATGCAGTTATTCAGAAACATATCATGTTCAGATTGTTTCATGGTAGAAAACAAAACGATACCGATGCAGATGATATATTCTACCTACATGCCAATAATAATACTTTCAAATGTGAGATGCGATCAAAATATGAAATTGATCTAACTCATCCGAATTCCATAGCAAAGATGATGGGTTTCAATTTTGATAAATTCCAACCGAATCAGATACATGAATCCTCACAACCGATAAACATAACAACTGTAAGACTCATCCGCTTAGATTGCAACATTATATCTGGTTCATACATAAATAATGACGAATCCCACATTAATTTTTCATTCGATATCGATGTGGAGCCTGGATTCAATCTCACAAAAGAACCACATAAGATTATATATTTGCCCATTAGTCCAGAAGGTCGTCAGTTGATTCACAACATCACAGTGCGTATTTTGGATCACAAAAATTATCTCATTGATTTTGGAAGTGCAGAAGAGATTGTCATAATTTTGGAATTGAAAAAATCTCATAACTATCATGGGTTTTTGTTATAATAGACAGAATCGACGAGGATTTGAAAACTTTTCACAAACAGCTAAAAAGGAAGGCTCGGCTAGAAAAAGGCTCATTCCAAAAGTGTACGCTAAACAGTTAGCACACCACGCTCTGTCAGTGAGAGATCTCAAATTTTTTAAATTAATTGGACTGAAAATAAGGAACAATGGTGCTCGAAACAAATAGTGAAAAATTGAATATATTCGATGAGCCGATGCTCGATCATTCCCTCACAAGTTTACATGAGCACACATACAAACCATATGGATCACCATTATTTAGGAATTCAGATGAAATTCGAATTGCAATCAATAATCAAGATGTTATACTCGACATTGCTGAGAGTTTCATTTATATAGAGGGTAAATTCACACCTAAAGATGAAACGAAATCATGTTATTTCTCGAACAATGCTATCGCTTTCCTTTTTGATGAAATTCGCTACGAAATGGGTGGTGAACAAGTTGCTGTCGTCAGGAAGCCGGGGATAACATCTACAATGAAGACTATGATTTCATTTGGAAAAACACATGCTAATACATTATTGACCACTGGATGGGGACTTTCGGAAACTAAACAGGATATCTTGGATACAACCAGTCATGTATTCAGATGCAAATTACCACTAAAGTATTCGATGGGTTTCGTTGAAAATTGCAACAAAAGTATCTTGAATGCCAAACAAGAAATGATCTTAATTATCGCTCGATCTTTCAAGAACTCATATATTGGTGAGGTTGACGCTGATTTGGGAATTAATAAAATTGAGTGGAAAATAAGACACATAGTGCCAGAAGATAAGCACAAGCTAAAACTTTTGAATAGAATCAACAAAAGTGGTCTGAATGCTGAAATCAAGTTGGCTTATCGCATGTGGGATCTCTATGAACTTCCATCACTACGTGGCACATCTTCAGACATATGGGCTATCAAGACAAGCAATGCCCTTGAAACACCTCGTTATATCATCATTGGATTCCAAAGCACTACCACGTCTGAAGACAGGGCAAAGGACATCACTAAATTCACAACTGCTGATATCAATAACATTCGTGTGTACTTGAACTCTGAAGTATACCCATATGAACGTTGGAATTTGGATTTCGATAAGAAACTTGATACTTCAGCATATTATGCCTATGAGAACTTTCAACGAAGTTATTAGGATAAAGATATGAGTGAACCTCTCATGGACATTGGGGAATTTCGACAAAATTCACTATGCATCATCGATTGTTCACATCAGCCGAATGCCACAAAATCATCAACTATTGATATTAAGCACGAGTTTGTAACTAGGAAAGTCAACTTCCCAGCCAACACCAAAGTATATGCACTCATTCTACATGATACATTTTTGACATACAATGCATTGGACGGATCAGCTCACAGCAGATATTGAAGACACACACATTTTTCATTATTTTGTATTGATTTTTTTCTTCATTTATTCTTGTAAAAGAGGAATAGGTAAATGAAACATGTATGAACTATTTTATGTTTTCCATTCAGATATCATTAGCTTACAATTCAATTAGTCTTAGATATATACAAACAATCTAATATAACTTCTTTTTCATCGTCATGATTTTCTTGACTATTTTCGATTTCATTACCATCGCTATCCAGTTGGTACTTTTGGATGGTTCCATTAGGTAGGTATGGCAAGATATGGTAGAAAAATCTCCTCAGCTCACATTCAACCATTGCATCGCAGAGTAGATCTAGATCCAAAGAACCATCTGTATATTTCTCACGAAGATCCACACCTTTCTGATAGTTATCAGCGTCACGCAAACATAACTGGATCTGCTCTTCATCATAACACACGCTCAGGTCATAGTTGGTGGCATGGTGAGCATCATCTCTCAAAGCATCCAATTCAGAAGTCAATCGATCAACAGCTGAAGTGATGTCTACAGCTTCGGTTTTGGCTAGCATACAGCATCCACATCTTTCTCGAAAATGAAACTGAAATCAAAGAAAAATTATTGAAATAAGTATGCTATAATAGAATTCATCAATAAAACTCACATATACTTTCGATGATGCCAACCGCCAAAGAGTGTGTTTAACAATGTATGAACACTTTTTATATTTTCCTTACAATTAACACCTATAATATAATTCGACTTAGCCTATGATATGTGAAAATTAACTATTACTCAATGAGATCGAATTTAACCAACGATCGTGTTTTCATACCAGCAAAGCTTTGTTGAGTCTGGCCCAAATATGCTACGGTATATTCACCATCAGATGAATTGATGCAAGTAACATCGTCGTCACTAAATTGCTCTGAAACACGTTTTGGTAGCCATGTTTTGAACAATGTGTTATTGCTCACATCGAGTAATGTTAACAAAATGGATTTACCAAAACGAGTTGAACAAATTGACATATTCTTTATTGGATAAGCTTCATTTAGTGGCAAATATGATATTAATCTTTGTTCTAATACTTCCATCTCTTGTTTAATTACAGAATTGATTTTTTGTAAATCCACCTTTGGAACTGACATGATGAAAATATATAAGAAAAATATAAATAATTTTCGATAGAAAAACACACTCACTGATATTCCTGTCTCTGAATGCATTGAATAACTTCACTACTCTTGCTGACTACTCGACTGCTAGGTACATAACTTCTGATTTTGTATCACAATATCCGCTTCTTTTATAATGGATAGTGAACCACTCCCCCACCACCGACTTGTATTAGATACTATCGCAGACATCATGTCACAAACAATCCCAGAGCGTCGAGCTTGGGTTGCTTCTGACTGAATCGTGTTTGGATGCGCTCCTCATAGTTGGATGACGTCACACACGCTTCCTCCCACCACCACTGTAAGGTATACACTGGCGGAGAGAAATCAGAGTTTACATATCTGACTGGATCTCCGTGGTGTGCGGACGTGTGCCTTCTCTAGATTTTCATGTGTTGGTACACATGAAAGTCATGCAAAGTAACAAGTGTACACATGAAGGTTATAGTAGTCATGGAGGTAAAAAAATATAAGTACTTGGAAAAAGTACTTGTCCGTATATATTATAAGCGTCGAGCGTGGGCTACTTCAGATGCACTCCTCATAGTCGAATGACGTCACACACGCTTACTACCACCACCACTACAAGGTAAGTATCGGAGAGGAATCAGAGTTCACATGTCTGACTGGATCTCCGTGGTGTGTGGACGTGTGCCTTCTCTAGATTTTCATGTGTTAGTAAATAATATGAAAGTCATACATAGTAGCAAGTGTTCACATAAATGTTTTTAGTCTTGAAGGTAAAAAAAAATATATAAGTACTTGGAAAAAGTACTTGTCCGTGTATGAAAAAAAAATCTCTGTCACCCAAATGTCATCTCAAACAAAAACCTTGAACAACTCATCAAAACCTACATCAAGGTCAAAACTTACAAAATTTAAAAATCGTTTCAAGGAAATCCCAAGGTCATAGACCCACACAGGCACCTATGCACCAAGGTCATCCCTGAAGGTCACCACAAGGTCACTGATGATGTCATAGTAGTGGGGGGAGGCCCAGAACCGGCTCAAATCTCTTACTATTTTGGCTATTTTTATGAACTCCGGCTTCTAATTACCCCAATAGATATTGATAACATATAAAATTGGACTTACAAACACAGATAATACAAAATATCAACATTTTCTGAAAAATCTCAATGTCGATTCTCAAAGAACTCAGGAATTTCCAACGAGATGCCTGGCAACACCGCAAAACTACTGCGATTTGATTGCTATCGATTGATATCGAATTGTATCGACTTGGCAGTTGATCGCTGAATGTCACGTCTAAGATGATTGTAAATAGTAAACAAACCAGTCCGACAGAATAAAATAATAAAATTTCATCTACTCCTATTAAGTTATATATTAATTATTCAACTGCTTTTGAGCAATTAATAGTGTCTATGAACAAACAGCGTGAGTTATAATTACTCACTGCTATAACTCACGCTAATAAATCGGAAAATTTCACACCTCACTCTTTTAGCCAATCAAAAAATTCGTTCTTGTTTAGATGCTATGGCAACCCAAAAATCTTCCGGAAATTTTTATCCTCCCAGGGACCCTCGGCGACATTAATGTAAGTGGAAATTTTTCTGTCAAATATTTGACGTGGCCGGGTCACCGATATATGAGGTCAAGCAACGTTGGGCGAGGTTGGGCTTCCCATAGTTATTATGAATTGTTGGATGATTTTCATTTCTTGGTGTGAAATTTTCTTACCGAATCTAGTGTAATTTTCGCGACTCGTATAATTTTCAAAAAATTCATGTACTCGAAAAATTTCCGGCAATAATTCAAGCACTAGGGATAATATAAGTGAAAACATTCTTGGAATTATTTACGAACCGAATATCAAGAGGTGGCTTGTACTTCTGTACAAGCCGGTTGGTCGAAATGGAACAGTCTATCACCTATTGATATTGAGGGGAGTAATGTCACTTTGAAAATTTTGACGTTTTCAAATTAAATTAATAATATTGTGAATTTTCTACTGAAAAAGATTAATTCAGATATACTTGAGTTCAGAAATTGTAGATAGTGGCTCATCGTCGGTTCGCGGGGTTTCAGAGTGCGGATTGCCTAGGAAACTCCGTAAACTGACGATGAGTCACTATTTACAATTTCCGAACTTGAGATAGTGAAGATGAATTAATATATACACCTCCATCAGAAATAAGACAAGTAGCTAATGTTACCATACTTGCATAATTCAGTCCCACATATTCAGTTTACTGGTTGTTCAAACTTTACAGTTGATTCAATTAATAAACATTGTTGTTAAAATTGTTATATCCATCAACCGGTTGCACCCCTACGTGCAACCTTCAAAAGTCAGAGACTTGTGCGAGCTAGGGGAAGACGTAGCCCTTACCTTTTTAATACGTGTGATGCCATGTTATAGTCGTAGATAAAGTATAGTATTCTACTTGCGGTAATGGTCATAACTCACTTGATGAATTACAAAACTCGCCTGCGGCTCGTGCCGCAAACTTCATCTGCGTGAGTTATGATCTACATTACCGCTCGTTGAATAATATACTATTAAATGATATTGAGTACAGGAGTTTTATCATGGTAGGCGGTCTGGATTAAATAGAATATATTCTTCTGGCTGAAATAATGGGTCTCATGAATGAAAATGGAGCATTTGCTTGAAGTACAAAGTAAAAGCAAAAGCAAATCCTTCGAAGCAAAACGTAGAAGGAAAAGCATTTGCTTCGTTTCTAATGAATAAGAATTTGCTTTTGCTCCGTAGTAAATGCTTCGTTATTTAGACCCTTTGCTACATTTTTTGTAACAAGTCTCGGTAGGAACTCGTACGATTTGGAAAATATAAAAAGCATAAGGTATGCATTTTAGTTGATAATCGAAGTCAGTGCGAAAAAGGAAGCAACACTATGAGCTCCGACGAAGAAAGCACGACCTGTGAAGAGAACGACCATCAGGTAAAATTTGTATAGGTACTTCAAAATTATAAAGTGGTACTAGAAAAATCACAAGTACCCACAATAAAAAAAGAGAAAGAGACTGCGCTAATGAACTTACAAGCGGAATGGCAGGCGTTGACAGGAAAAGCGATTAGTATAAAACAATTAGCCAAAAAGCAGATATAAAGAGAACCGGCAATAAACAAATAAAGTTGAAGTCATGGGAACAGGCAATTTGGAAGTTAATGGATGGTGACAGAAACCCGGCTTTGTGCAAAATGCCAGGTAAGATTCAAATGTTCATTAGGTCATAGTGCATTAAATAGAATTAAATTTCATCAGGTGCTGTGCAAGTTGGCGCGCCACCACCGATAGAGAAAACTGTTTCGGTGAATATCTCTTCGGAGTCTGCGACACCTGTTCAGAGTGTTCAGGTTCCACAAACTGAAAAAAGCACGGTATCAAAGAAAATTAAAAAGAAATTCTCTTACGGAAACAAAGGAAACACAAAACTTATCAATGGCTGAATTACAGAGGTTAGTTTTAATTAGAAGTCCTGAGACTAAAGAAAAGAAAATTGATTGTATTATTTAGGTTCAATTCTTTGTTAGACAATAAATAAATTTGACTTCCTTTTCTCGGATTATGATTAGGTTTGTATTTATACTATTTGTTATGATATTTTCAATAAATTTTGTGATCCATGCCTTGGCTTATAATTAAATTAGCTCACACGTATACTATAACTGTAGTAGTGTGAGCTATATGGTGATCTTGTCAAAATCAAAAGTTTTTCCGATTTCAAAAATTTGTAAGAATCTTCGCCTTTCAAAAGATTTTGAAACAAAGTGTACAGGATGAACAAAAAGTACAAATACAAAAATCGAAAATTATTTTGTTATCAACTCTAATGACCAATGACCACAATAGCTTAAAACTAGATTATACATTATCCGTGTGAGTTTGGGTGCCCATGAATTGGCAGAGTATTTTTAATTTACCCTACAAATTTTGCTGAAAAATTAAACGACTAATTTCCTGTCTCCTTCGCATTCCAGTTCTTCTAATATTAATATCGTCATCCCCATTTTCCTCAATACGGTTATTTGCGTCGTTATCAAGCTCCCCCTCTTCCAGTTCGAAGTCTGGATCGCGTAATGTTTTTGCAATGTTTTGCAGAATAACACAGCATACTATCACTTTAGGAATGTTTTCAAGCTTCACCCGAACCTTAAATTGCAGTATGGTAAATCTTTGCTTCAACTGTCCAAAGCAACGTTCAATACGCCCCCTTTCCTTCTTCAACAAATTATTGTACTGCGTTTCTTGGGGTGTGGTTGGGTTTCGATAGGGAGTCATTAAACAGGGCTCTATTCCATACCCTTCATCTGCCAGGAGCAAAGCTCGTTGTGTATTGCGACGAATGACAGCACAAATAGCAGAATTTTTCCAGATTCTACTATCATGGGTAGAACCGGCCATTGCACATCCACAATTGTAAATGTATCATGTGCATCGCACGATGCTTGTACATTGATGCTAGCAAAACCTTTTCGGTTTATATATTCGTCTCCAAACTGAGAAGGCTTTCGAATAGAGACATGGGTGCAATCCAATACTCCAACTGCGGCTGGAAACGTATTAACTTGCTGCCAAAGATGCTGGGCTTCGCGTATTTCCTCATTGGTTGATGGAAACTTGATCCATACATCTGCTTTCTTCCAGATTTTGTCCGTTACTTCAGCAATTGTTTTTGATACAGTACTTTGGTGAATTCCAGTTATTTCTCCCACGCTATTTTGGTAACCAGGATCAGCGATATAATGCAAAAACACTTTCAGTTTCTGGAACGGTGATAATGCACCACCTCGTGTCTCATTATTATCCTCACCGAAGAAATAGTTAGCTAACAAATGCACGTTTTCTTCGTTGAAACGATACAGGTGTCTAAAATCATTCGGTGATGTATCTCTGCGTTTTTTATAATGTTTTACGGCTCTCGGATTAATTAAAAACGCCATAATTATCACACACGTGTCGCTTTCCAAACGCGAAGTCTGCACTGGAGGTACCTTCAGAAAACTAAAGCATTTGCTATAAGTTGCTAGCAAAAGCATGAGTTTATTCATCTAAACTGAAGTATTTGCTTCTGGTGCAGCAAATGCTTTTCCTTCGGATATAAAGCAAGTGCTCCACCAAACATATTAATCATATACTCCGAAGGTTTTGCTTCATGATTTGAAGTACAAGCATTTGCTCCATTGTCACGGGAGTTAAATTCTGTTTCGATTTCCAACTATTCAATATTCAAAACCTGTCTATGTGTTTCAGATTCTACTGCGAACACAACCTAAAATTTGTTACAAATACAAAGTTTAAGCAATCGAGGGTCGATGTGCGAGAAGGTTTTATAAATATGGATAGGATCGCTTTTCGCCCAGGACAATCGTAAAATAAACTACTACCACCAATAAGTGGAAGTGCATTCTGGTATGCCTAACCACCAGTGACCTAGAAAGGTAGCTAATAACTTCACCACCATACTTAATCACTGCACTCATAGTTACAATCTTTCCAGGTATCCAGTAACTGAATAACGAATACGGGGTATCGAGAGTTGCATGTTCTTCAGAAAACGAAGTCATTCAATACCCATATAAATGAAATATACTTTTTCTCGTTCTTCAAAATGTTATTTCATATGAATAAAAATATTTTGATGGACGTATGAGGTAAGAAAAAAAATTAACGTAACAATGCATTGGAGTCTGTCAATCGGCAAATGGAAAAATGTGAAAATAATGATGAAAATTTGCCAAGCACTAGCGGTATAAATAAAATACTAACAAATACAAAACAGTTTTTCAAAAAGCAAGAAAAAGCCGGGTGCTCTAGATGTGGTAATCCTCGTCATGATTCCCAGGATCGAAACTGTCCAGCAATAAAATCAATTTGTCATAAATGTTACTTTATTGGTCATTGTGAAAATTGTTGTAGATCTAAAAAGAAAAGTTCATTTCCTCAGGAACACGAATCAAAAAAAAATATACAAAGAAATTTAATTCACTCAATAAAATAGATAGTGACACTGAGGAGGTGGACTACATTTTTCACCTTGATGAAGATACTACTATCTCATGTGAAGTGGGGGGTATCGTAATACCCATGATTGTGGACTCAGGTAATAGGAACAACATCATAAACGGAAATACATGGAAAAAACTAAAATTAAATAAAATTAAGGTAAAAAGCCAAAACAGAGAGGTAGACATAAAACTTGTTGCTTACGCCAGTAATAAGCCATTTGAAATATTGGGGTGTTTCGAAGCTGAGATTAAAGCTAACAACAAAAAAGAATACGCTTTGTTTTATTTCAAATCAAAATTTTATTATAAAAATAATCCAGCCTTTCGTAAATTTTCCGATGCAATAGGATTGTCGGCAAACGTCGAACAGAAATAATTTGTTTTATGCCATAAAAAACGGCACTAAATGTCTACTTGGGAAAGAAACAGCTACTTCATTTGGGATACTAAAGATGCATATCAATGTGAACTGTAAAATTCTCCATTTCCTAAGATTTAGGATATCATTGTGATTGTGATTGTGTGGTCGGTGGATCAGCGTTCTAAGGCACAGGCCGTTCGAAACTCTAGCATAGCGATAGTCGGTTCGAGTCCGATGTAGGTACGATAATTTTTCTCAACTACTTTATATCGGATCGATAGGCGACCGCATGCCTTGTTGAAAGGCAAGTGTATGGTGAGTTTTCTAGATGCCAATCTCGTCTAGTGCTAGCTTGGAGTGCACACCGACCACCCGAGGTGGTGCTGTAGGTTTTCAGGGTTATCCTTCAGCTGAAAAGTGAATACATCACCTGAAATATCAGTAAGTCGCCCCGGAGCGCCACAGCAAATAATAATAATAGCCGTACTCTACTCGCACAAGCTATGCCTTTGGGTACACTCAACGAGTGTTTATGAGGGAGTATTATTATTATATTATTATTATTATTATTATTATTATTATTATTATTATAGTGGATATACCAATTGATGAAAACATTCAACCAGTTGCCCAGCCTTACAGGAGGATACCTATACCTCTAGAAACGAAAGTAGAAGATGCACTACGGGATCTTTTAGAGGGTGATATAATTGAAGAAGTTAATGAGCCGTCAAAATGGATATCCCCTATTGTACCCGTACTGAAAGAGAATGGGGGAGTCCGCATTTGCATTGATATGCGACATGCCAATCAGGCAATAGCTCGTGAAAATCATCCATTACCAACTATGGAGTTATTAGTACCGCAGTTACGGAAAGCTGCGCGATTTTCTCGCCTGGATATAAAAAATATATCAGAAATGTTGCGATTCATCACTACATTCATCACTGAAAGAGTTCTTTCTAGATAAAGGCTTATGTTTGGTATCACATGTGCCCCGGAAATTTTCCAAAAAATTATGGAGAAAATTTTGATGGACTGTCAAGGTACCATTAACTTCATAGATGATGTACTAGTGTTTGGTGAGGATGAAATCCAGCATATTCAGAGATTAAAACAGACGCTAGATACACTTAGGTATTTCAATGTATTACTTAACGAATTTAAGTGTTAATATAACATGCAGTCTATCACGTTTCTTGGTCATATTCCTTCAGCCAACGGAATAAAACCGTTGGATGTACATATGAAGGTGATTAAGAATTTTCGTACACCCAAAACGGTAGAAGAACTGCAGAGTTTTCTGGGTTTGGTTAATTTCGTGGGGAAATGGATACCTAATCTGGCAACATTTACAGAACCTCTAAGAAAGCTTTTGCGATTAAAACTGGAAAAAAATGCAAACATCGAACGCCGCTAGGGTCAGCAACAAAAAGGATCATTCACCAAGCTGAAAAATTCACTCTCGAGTGACTCAGTTTTAGGGTACTATGATCCTAAGGACCGGACCCAGGCTATAGCCGACGCTAGTCCTGTAGGATTAGGGGCAGTTCTTATTCAATTTGACAATAGAGGCCCTAGAGTTTTCGCTTTTGCTAACAAAAGTTTGACGGATTGTGAGAGGCGATACTGCCAAACAGAAAAAGAGGCCCTTGCGTTGGTGTGGGCTGTCGAACACTTCAGGATATACTTATTTGTAAAAAACGGATTTGATCTCGTTACTGATCACAAGCCCCTAGAGACGATATTTGGCCCTAAGTCTAAGCCTTGTGCAAGGATTGAACGCTGGGTTCTACGGCTACAGTCCTTCAAATACAAAATAGTAGTACATAGGCTACAAGAGTTCACCGACAAAATCCCATGTTTTTTGTTATGTAGGTCCATTCTGGCAATTTTCGTTCCTTTCAAGGTCACGCGTCGCTGCTTCGCGTTCATCGTGTGACGTAGTCAAGTAGATCCCTTAGATTGATAACATTTTGCCAATAGAGCGCGGCTAACACATAATTTGAATTAATTGAATGGGATTTTAAAGAAAAAAAGATTTCCGAGAAAGAAGTTTGAACCAGTGGTTTATGTATGGAAGCGCTAGCCTTGCCTCCGCGGAGACTTCGTACAAGTTGATGTACAAATGTGGGTTATATATTTCTCCAGACGCTGTTTGAATAATATACGAACAATAATGATTGGGAATATATTAAAAGTGTGATAATAATAATGATGTTCGAAAAAATGTGAAAAATTGCGAGGTAACGAGGGTGTAACGTTTAAAGGTGCGATTCCAATGAGGAAAGTATACAGGGTGTTTCAAAATGCATAATTAAAGAGAAAAAACGTGACTGCTGCGTGTGTGTCAAATGTCAGGTGGAATATGGGCAATTGAGGCAATGGGGATAGCAAAGTATGCAGCAAAAATATTTATAGGACGTCTTACATATCATTTAAGAGAAAAAACATGGAGGTCAAAGAAAAAAACACGTCATGGAGGGTATGGGGATTCAAGTTGAACAAATACATGGCTGCTTCTGAGAGGTCAATGCTCATCGTAGTTGTACAGGGACGTCCCACAAATTTATTGGGGAAAATATATACAGGGCGTTTTGCTTTGAACATCATTGCTTTTGGAAAAAAGGTGACAGCTTCTGTTATTTGTTTTATGTCTCATCATAAATTGAAAACATCTACCGAGTCACCAGAAATAGAAAAAGATGGTAAGTCGTTTAGATAAAAAAACATGACCACCATTTGACATCATGAAGGAATACATCAGATCCATCTGTGTCCAATAATCGCATTAACGATATTTCGGATCTGTACGAATCATCCAAAAATATGCACTTCCGGTTTAAAAAAATTGAGGTAAAAGAAAAGGAATAGTGAATTAGGATTGTCCACATCGAGGACAGTTCAAATATGCAATAAAATGGCCACTTCCGGTTTCCACAGAAAGTGACCACTTCCAGTTGTCCGATTTCGATTATTTTGATATCAATGGATTCGTTTCGATGTCAAGAAATTTTTTCAAGCATTTTCCAATGTCAAAAGGGCATAGGAGGCTATCTTCGATATTGGTAAAGATACAGAAACGTGCGGGTACAATTCTTATGGGAGATCAAGAAAATAATAGAATTTCCTCCCGTCCACTGCCATAAGTGCCATAAACCTCACATTTTAATGCATTATGTACTCATCGCACAAATGTTAGAAGTCGGTTCGTTAACGTTTGACATTTTTCGTCCAGAACATCGCTCAATGTATCGTTAATAGGAGATAGGAGACAGACAGATTGACAGAGTGACAGATAGACAGTTTCATCGAAGCAGAACGAACTACTGAACTAACCTTATAAAGCGTCCATTTTAGTCGCATTTTTTGCATGTTTTAGCGTTTCATATTTTAGCTGTTTTTTCTAACGCGAAAACGTGTATTTTGAGCAATTTGGAAATGTCAAATCTCCATAAGAAATACATGTAAACATACAGTTTTTTTCGGTTTAATTTTAGGCTCTCTTTCAGAACGTGAAAAAATGTTTATTGTGGCTGCATTTTTGCGTGTATGAGCGTTTCAAATTTTAGTTGTTTCTTGGAACGCGAAAAACGACTATTTTGATAACATTTTTGCAGGGAATCGCCGCCGCAGTGAAGTCACCCCAACGACGACTTCAAACTTGGGATAGTTGATTATGATTACGTTACTATAGCACAACACACACTTTCAAAAAAATACACCGTTTCGTTTTTTCAAAACGCTGCATTTTCAAAATAGCACACCGTTCCGTTTTTCGGTGTACCAACAATACCAACATAGCATTCAAGAGAAAAAAACAACAAGGTTTCTCAAAACATATGATTTAAAAGAAAAAAACATGGCGGCTGCGTACACCAAGTGTACTAACATATCATTCAAGAGGAAAAAAACACATGGCGGATGCTTATCAAATTTAGTATACCAGGTGTATCAATATATCATTTGAGAGAAGAAAAGAAAAACGTGGCTGCTTGGTGCAGAGAAAAACGTATCATTGGGAATATGAGAGATTCAAAAGTTTTCATTTTGCGTATACAGGACGTCTCATAAATATGTGCGTCGTCGGCGTGATAGGGCTCGTCATTTTTAATGTGCGATACCCATTGGAATTTGAACCGTTCTCTCTTCCGTCCGACTGATTTAACCATCTTGGTGTATTTTAAATAAAACAAACTTCACCAAAAAAATATGTCAATGTGCCATCAGCATTTTGAAGTTATTCGTCTCACGAACTTGCTCACCTTTCTTGACATAAGACTTGTTTAAATGAAACCTGAATTTGCCAGAGTAATGGCTGTCTGGAAGTGCTTTTTCAAGTTGTTCATAGGTGGCACAGTGGCCGATTTACTGTCAGTCGCTGCTTCATCTGTGTTCAATTTTTTGAAGAAAAGAGGAATGTTTTGAAGACGTTGAATAATTTCAACATTCAAGACGACCTGATCAATCGGAATTTGCAGCAAACGGGATATCCGTTAAGAAGAATCCAACCTCAAGCATTATAGAATATGTCTCCGCAATTGAAAACAAACTTTATATATTTGACTGCAATATTGAATAATGTTTTATACGTCAATGTGCCGGAAAGAGTGAAATTCATAGCAATATGCGTGAAGGCAAATGATTTTCATTTGAACATCATTGCTTTTGGAAAAAAGATTACAGCTTCTGTTATTTGTCTTATGTCTCATCATAAATAGAAAACATCAACCGAGTCACCAAAAATAGAAAAAGATGGTAAGTCGTTAAGAGAAAAAAAAACATGACCACCATTTGACATCAAGAAGGAATACATCAAATCCATCTGTGTCCAATGATCGCATTAACGATATTTCGGATCTGTACGAATTATCAAAAAATAAGCACTTCCGGTTTGAAAAAATTGAGGTAAAAGAAAAGGAATGGTGAATAAGGATTGTCCACATCGAGGACAGTTCAAATATGCAATAAAATGGCCACTTCCGGATTCCACAGGAAGTGACCACTTCCGGTTGTCCGATTTCGATTATTTTGATATCAATGGATTCATTTCGATGTCAAGAAATATTTTTAAGCATTCTGCTATGTCAAAAGGGCATAGGAGGCTATCTTCGTTAGTAGTAAAGATACAGAAACTTGCGGGTACTCTAATAAGACAACTCTTCTGGGAGATCAAGAAAATAATAGAATTTCCCCCCGTCATTTGCCATAAGTGCCACAAACCTCATATTTTAATGCATTATGTACTCATCGCTCAAATGTTAGAAGTCGGTTCATTAACGTTTGACATTTTTCGTCCAGAACGTCGCTCAATATATCGGTAATAGGAGAAAGGAGACAGACAGATTGACAGAGTGACAGATAGTCAGTTCGATCGAAGCAGAACGAACTACTGACCTAACCTTATAAAACGTCCACTTTAGTCGCATTTTTTGCATGATTTAGCGTTTCATATTTTAGCTGTTTTTTCGAACGTGAAAACGTGTATTTTGAGCAATTTGGAAATGTCAAATCTCCATAAGAAATACATGTAAACATACAGTTTTTTTCGCTTTAATTTTAGGCTGTTTTTCAGAACTCGCATTTTGCGTGTATGAGCGTTTCATATTTTAGTTGTTTCTTGGAACGCGAAAAACGACTATTTTGATAACATTCTTGCAGGGAATCGCCGCCGCAGTGAAGTCACCCCAACGACGACTTCAAACTTGTGATAGCTGATTATGATTACGTTACTATTGCACAACACCCACTTTCAAAAAAATACACCGTTTCGTTTTTTCAAAACGCTGCATTTTCAAAATAGCGCAGCGTTCCGTTTTTTGGTGTACCAACAATACCAACATAGCATTCAAGAGAAAAAAACAACAAGGTTTCTCAAAACATATGATTTAAAAGAAAAAAAACATGGCGGCTGCGTACACCAAGTGTACTAACATATCATTCAAGGGAAAAAAAAAACACATGGCGGATGCTTGTCAAATTTAGTATACCAGGCGTATCAATATATCATTTGAGAGAAGAAAAAAAAACGTGGCTGCTTGGTGCAGAGAAAAAGGTATCATTGGGAATATGAGAGATTCAAAAGTTTTCAATTTGCGTAAACAGGACGTCTCATAAATATGTGCGTCGTCGGCGTGATAGGGCTCGTCATTTTTAATGTGCGATACCCATTGGGATTTGAACCGTTCTCTCTTCCATCCGATTGATTTAACCATCTTGGTGTATTTTAAATAAAACACACTCCACCCAAAAAATATGTCAACGTGCCATCAGCATTTTGAAGTTATTCGTCTCACGAACTTGCTCACTTTTCTTGACATAAGACTTGTTTAGTTGAAACCTGAATTTGCCAGAGTAATGGCTGTCTGGAAGTGCTTTTTCAAGTTGTTCATAGGTGGCACAGCGGCCGATTTACTGTCAGTCGCTGCTTCATTATGTCTCCGCAATTAAAAACAAATTTTATACATTTGACTGCAATAATGAATAATGTTTTATACGTCAATGTGCCGGAAAGAGTGAAATTCAAGGCAATATGTGTGAAGGCAAATGATTTCGATCATGGTTGTAATAGAACACAATGGAAAACAATGCGTTTAACTCGGGTCAATGAGGAGCAGTTAGCAGTATTTGTTAGTGATGTTCCAAAGAATACAGCATTCAGGTATAAGCTGAAACTGATATTTCAAGATCTTCGAGAAATAGACATAAAACACTGAATATTTCGTTCCAGCAGGGCGAGAGAAAAAGAAGTCACAAGTTGAATTAAATCTTTATAGAATTCTTGTTATAGTGTCCACAATATCAGTATGTATATTGATGAGAGTTGTACAAGAAATAATTGTAGAGGCTAATAGAAGATGGATTATTTGTTTAAAATAAAAAAATTGTCACAGAAATTGAATTTTATTGTTTTGCTGAAATATTTCGCATAACCGAACAATCATTCTGCTATCAACTTCCGTTATTCGTTTCATTATCAGTTGGCATTGGAGCATGGTCTCCGAGCCAGCGTTATCGGTAATAGAAAAACGAGCAGATTGATATGGAGTGTTGCCGGTTGTAAAATTAAACATTGGGTTTGGGGATAGGGCGTTGCCGGTTGTAAAATTAACCTTGTAGAGGAAAAACATGGTGGTTGATCATTGAATGTAATACCAAGTGCACCAACATGTTATTCAAGAGAAAAAAAGATCACTGCTGCTTGTCAAATGTTGGGTGGGAAAATGGCTCGAAGAAAAAACGCATCGTTGGGTATATGGGGATTCAAAAGTTCTCGTTTTGCATAAAAAGGTTGTCTCATTGGATGGATGCCATGATGGGGGCAATCATTTTGAACGTGCGATACCCATTCGTAAAACTGCAGCGTTTCAGCTTGAAACTGTAAGCGAATACGCCACCAAAAATCAGTAAGTCACCCCAGAGCGCCACGGCAAATAATAATAATCAATGTTATCTACTTGCTCAGGCTACGCCTTTGAGAACACTCCATAAGTGTTTATGAGGGAGTATTATTATTATATTGTGATTATTATAATAGACAACTTGTCATCAATACATGACTTTTCAAAATCAACCATTAATGACAGCTATTTATGTCTCCATCCGTGTACAGATAGTCTTTTTCTGTACCTTCTTTCGGTTTCTCTAATTCTACCATTACAAATAATGTCAATAAGTGTATTCAAATAATTCAATGGTTGTAATAATTGAGTTTTACATTTTATGCTAAGGTTTACTTTTCACGTTTCAAATACCCGGCAACAACTATTTTTATCAAACGAACACCAAAAGAAGTTTGAGTTTGGTTGAAACGTAGAAATAGGGAAGTTCGAAATATTTGTAAAAAAATAATATGGACGGACGAATCAAAATTCACCACCAATGGTTGGTTTAACAGAAACATCCATTATAGGTGGAATAATACGAATGAACATTTACATAGAGAAACCAATTTCCAGAAGAGGTTCTGAATAAATGTTTGGTTGGGAATTTTGGGAACAAACATACTAGGTCCTTTCTTTTACGATGAGAATTTGAATGGTGAAATGTATTTGAATTTTTCATCCAATGAGTTTGATGGCTACTTAGATGAACTGCCATTAAGCACCCGCCGTGAAATACAATATTTTCAACAAGATGGTGCCCTCCCCATAATGCAGCAATAGTAAGGGAACATTTAGATGCAATATTCCCAACAAAGTGGATTGAAAACAATGGACCAATTGCCTGGCCAGCTCGATTCTCAGACCTGACTCGTTTGGATTTCTCTGTCTTGGGATACATAAAGGAAGTTTTTTCGACACCTAGTACCGATATCGACCATCTCAAACAGAAATAAGAGATGCATGTAATAGCATTACAACATAATGCTAGAAAATTGACACAGAAATTGTATGGACGGACAACTAATGTGCATTCAACAAAGAGGTCGTCAATTCGAGCTATTAATGTTGAATTCTTTTTTTGTATTGGTTTTATTTTCTTCCACAAATTCATTATGAAATAAATTGTTTTTCTGTTTGTTTGATTTCTTCTCCTCTTAAGAAAGTTTATTTCTGGGGTAAATTGCTATCGTTCATCTCTGAAACTACAGAAATCTTTTATGAATTTTCATAGTGTATATACAATTTTCATAGAAACAATCATTCAAAACGTCACTGATACTTTTTATATCAAAGCGTTAGATTCTGTGGAATTCATAAACAAACTAATGAATTTGTGTTTGCTCTTGAGACTTATTTGTTTGTATTAGATAGGTTTTTTGAATAATAATTCCTGACTGACAATCTTAGCTGTTTTTATTTGACAGATAAAAAATTGACAACACTTGACAACTATGCCAAACTTGAAATAATTGGTTAGGGTGATACAAAAGTGTTTCAATACAGTATGATATAAATAATGAACAACAAAACTGAAACAACAAAACTGAACATGCCGCCCACCTTGAAAGAATTTTCAACATAATTGAAATAATCATAAACATAAGTCTATCTAATAGAATTTGATGTTATCAGTCAATTGGCAATATACATATTTTAGTTATTGCACGAGTAAAAACACCATTTTGTGTTCTTACTGTACACACTCGGACAATATCGTCTCTACCTCGGTTAACTTCTATTATTCTCCCTAACTCCCACTTAAGTGGAGGTAACTTGTCGTCTCGTAACACCACCATAGTGCCTGGCTGGATACTCTGCGGTGATTTCGATTTCCATTTGGATCGTATGTGCAAGCTTGATAAATATTCACGACTCCAGCGAGACCAAAAATGATGAAGAAGTTGAGTCAATTTTTGGAATTTGGACAATCGGTTTGTATTCAAATCTTCCACACTAGGTTCTGGCAAAGCTGTGATTGGAGCCCCAATATGAAAGAGTCCAGGAGTTAAGGGATTAAAATCATCAGGATTTTCGGAAAGAGGTGTTAGAGGCCTTGAGTTCAGACATACTTCGACCTGAGCTATTACTGTAGTTAATTCTTCAAATGTAAGAAATACATTTCCTACGATTCGTTCTAAATGAAATTTGGCTGACTTCACAGCAGCTTCCCAAATTCCACCAAAATTAGGGGATCTTGCTGGTATAAAGTGCCATGATATTGAATTTATGACCAAAAATTCATTAATTTTATCTTTTGATGTTTCATTAGACAACATATTATAAACTTCTTGAATTTCATTATTTGCACCTACAAATGTGGTACTGTTATCAGAATATATATTGTTACAAAGTCCTCTGCGTGAAATAAAACGTTTAAATGCATTCAGAAATGCATCTGTTGTGCAATCACTCACCAACTCCATATGTACAGCCTTAGTTGAAAAACATATGAATATGCACAAATATGCCTTAACAATTTTTCGACCTCGTAACCTACCTTCACGTATACTGAATGGACCTGCATAATCTACTCCACAATTCTGAAAAGGGTGTGAAGGATTTATGCGAGATTCAGGTAATGGCCCCATTAGGGTTTCTATATTTGGAGGGCGAACTCGGAAACACACAATACATTTTCTTAATACTGATCTCACAGTATTTCTTCCATCAAGTGGCCAATATTCACACCTGATTGATGCCAGTAGACTTTGAGGTCCGGAATGTAATGATTTAAAATGTTCATGTTTGATAATTAAACAAGTTAATGGATGATTTTTTGGTAAAATCAAAGGATGTTTTTGATTGAAACTTAGAAATTTTGAATTGTTCAACCGACCACCAACTCTTATTAATTGATTTTGATCTAGAAATGGATTCAAGGATAAGAGTTTGCTTTTCTTATGAACAGGTTTTCCTTTATTTAGAAAGTTTATTTCTGCAACAAATTCTTGATTTTAACAGAGTTTGATTAAACATGTTTCTGCGTTTGCTAATTCAGAAACTTATAATGTACATGATGAAGAAGTTTGTTTCAATGAATTAGTTTTGAAACGAAATATATAAGCCACGACTCTTAGAAGTTTGAGAAATGAGGAATATCTTGAGAAAATATCAAAATCTTGATTCATTACAGAAAATGAAAATACCTCCGTACGTCTTTCTGGAGCATCGGAAATTGATATAACTCTTCTTTCTGGCCAATACTGAGAATCAAATGACAACCAATCAGGACCATGCAGGATTACTTTCTGATTTGATATAATGCCAATCATGTTTATTTGTTAAATTATGAATCTTAATAACCCTGTTTGCAATGAATGTTTTCCATACTGATGACTCTTTATTGATCCATGCAAGGGCAATCATTGAGTCATACCAATAACTTGAAGAATGAATATTTAGTTTCAGTGAAGATTTGACAACACTGGCAAGTTTTGCTAAGAGTAGTGCACCACATTTTCGTGCATGGCATCACACGTTAAAAGGTAAGGGCTGCGTCTTCCCTAGCTCTGACATGTCTTTCGAAGACTTTTGAGGGTTGTACTCTTAAGGGTGTGCAGCTGGTTGACGGAAATAACAATTTTAACAACAATTTTAATATAACTCAAGCCGGGGCAGACTTTGAGTTTTCAAAGGTGTCACTCCCGATTTTGAGCAAAGCAGTTTAGTAGTATAATGTCCAAATGAATCAAAACTTCGTAAGTATATGCAAGCACCATAACCTACTTCAGATGAATCACAGAACCCATGAAGTTCGATTTGAATCGGCTGTACTGATAAAACATGTCTCGGAACAGTAATTAGATTAACAGACTGGATTTGAGTTTGATACTGAAGCCATTGGGTTTTAATAGTTTGTGGAACAGATTCATCCCATCCCAATTGCAGTTTCCATAGTTCTTGCATTATGATTTTTGCCTTCAATGTGACTGGTCCAATCAGTCCTAATGGATCAAATATCTTTGAGATGGTCGATAATATTGTCCGTTTTGTTGCATGCCTAACATTACTGGATGTTTTGATTTGATATTTGAAATTATCACCTACTGACTCCCATAATAAACCAAGTGTTTTTGATTCTTTGTTTTCACTGAAAATCAAATGCCCTCCTTTTGAATTGGAATCTGAATTAAGAATAGTTGATTCATTAGAACGCCATTTTCTGAGTTCCATTTTTGCATTTTATAATATTGTTATAATTTCTGATTTGAGTTGACGTGCCCCTTCATAACATAAAAATCATTCTGAATAGCTTTACTAGCTGCTGGGTATTTCATTGCGAATTCCCTTCCTAACTCTTTTAAACTACGAATAGCTAGAAATGGAGCACTAGCAGTACCATACGTAACTGTGTTAAGTTGATATTCTTTTACCAGTTCAGAAAGTTTATTTCGCCATAAAATTGTTTGTAAATGTCGATAAAAAGGATGTATATTAATTTGATGGTACATTTTGGTAACATCTGATGATATTACACAATTGTGTTTGCGAAAGCGAATAACAATTTAAAATAGGTCTTCTTGTATTTTGGGACCAACTAACAAAATGTCATTTAATGACATTATTATCTGTTTTTGCCGATCCATCAAAAACAACTCTCAATTCAGTAGTAGAACTGTCTTTCAACACACAGTGATGAGGTAAATAATTCGAAAATAAGTTGGAATTTTCATTCACTAAACTCATATGCCCTAAGTCTTCGTACTCTTGCATAAAATCTTTGTATTGTTGTGGTAAATTTGACTGATTATTGAGCCTTCATTCTATACTATATAAACTTTTTAAAGCTATATGTCTGGAATCACCAAGTTCCGACGGATCACACTGTAAAGGAAGTCCTACACTAATTCGTCCATCGTCATCTGTTTTATAACTTGATAAAAAATCGTTTTCGCATTGTTGTTCTTTCTCAGTCAAAAAATGAACATCTGGAATTTCCTCTAACTTCCAAAAAAGTTCCATTCGATTCTGTAATTCCTCTGATGATGAAAAATGACACTTTAATCAATTTATTAGAATTTGTTTTTATTGAAACTGATATTGTTAGTGAGAATCTGACCAGAAACTATCCAACCTAACTTAGTTCTTTGTATAACCGTTTGATTGTTACCAATTTTGATTTGTCGTACACATAAAAGATCCCAAAATATTCCTGCACCTAAAATCATATCGATTTTATCTGGAATATTGAAATGTTCGTCTGACAGTTTTATAGTTGAAGGAATTTGAATTTGATTTATATTGACAAATTTAGTTGGTATATTTCCGGTTATCGTTTCGAGAACTAAGAAGGACAAATTGACTTGATAGGAATTGAACTGTGATCTTATTGTTGCATCAGTTCTGAATTTGATTACTGTACAAGACTGATTTATCCCTTTAACGGGAATATTGATTTGTACTTGTGGCAAACCCAATTTTTCACACAATGCTCTAGTGATGAATTTACTCTGACTTCCAGAATCAAGAAGAACTCTGCATTCGTGATAAGAACCCAGCATATCCATGACAAGTACATTTGCTGTACATAACATGATATAATGTTCTTGATTAACTTGTGAAGAATGTGTTGTGATAGTTTCAGTTTGTTCTGGTAATATATTAGAATTAGCATTCAATTGGGATGAAGAAGATTTTTTTTATTGACTTTGACATTTCGTCATTCAGCCAGCCGCAAGTGGAGTATGAAATAGTGTATTATATCAAGTTAATACCTAAATGGTTCAAAAAAAATGAAAAATTGAAATGAAACAGGAATAGACAGGTACACACGCTTCACGTCCAGTGGTCCGTCGGGACGACTTTTTCTACGACACACAACAATTAGACCACGGATTGAATGAAGAAGATTGACTATTAGTGATATTCAATTCATGGGAACTGTTATTATCTATGTGTAATAATGAGTTATGTTTTCGATTGCACTTTCTGCAACTACTTGATGTGCAACTAAATGATCAGGTTTCAAGCAGTTATTACAAAGTTTAAGTTTTCGAGCTTCTATACCTCTTGTTTTAGGTGGTAGGTTCAGAAAAGTTTGGCAATAATAGATAGAATGAAAACTTTTGCAATAAGCACAAGGCTGTTGATTTGTTGTTACAAATGTTTGAATTTGAGAGTTCATCGAAAATCTTGAAGATTTTGGTATATTGTTAGAAATATTCATAGTTTGAAGTTAATTCTTGAATTTGTTATCAAGAGTTTCCAGCAAATGACATTTTTCAGTTAAAAATTCAATGAGATCATCATAACAGGTGAATGTTCTGAACTTATTTTGGTTTCCCATTCACGCTTTGTAATATCATCCAATTTAGAAGAAATAAGATAAATAAGTAATGTATCCCCACTTTTAACAGGTTCACTCAAACTCTCCAAAGAACGCAAATCCTTGCTAACGGTATTCAATAAATTTCTGAGTTCACTATTAGACTCCCTATGCATAGTTTTGATTTCAAAAAGAGGTTTGACATGATTATGTATGATTAGTTTTCTATTTTCGAAACGTTTCTTTACCAAATCCCATGCAATGGTATAATTTACATCAGAAACTTCCAACGAAGCAATAACCTGAGCCACTTCTCCCTTCAATGAACTACGCAAATAATGAAATTTTTGAATATTGGGTAACATTTTGTTGTCGTGAATCAATGAATTGAAAGTATCACGGAAAGTAAGCTATTGATCATATACCCCGTGAAATACTGGTAAATCTATTGTTGCTAATTTGACATTTTGAGGAATACCATTAGCAGTTCTTTGATTATTGGCACTCTCTGTGAAAGGAATTTGTGACAATTTATTTGCTTTAGTAACGATCCTGAAGTAATTATCTTCGTAAATTGTTCGATCATTTTCATGTTCAGGATTTGTTTCATTGAGGAGCTCAATTTCATTTTGAATTTCATCAAATTGCTCATACAGCTGATGACATATTCAATCTAGCAGAAAACTCTACTTTTTCTACAGAAGTATCATTTGACCCAACTTCATCTAAATATATTTAAAATTTTGTTAATTGAGATTTGAGTGATAGACGTTTTTTCATGAGTTCTTTCAATGCTTGTTCAGCCATAGTGATTTTGAATTGAACGGTAACTACAGAAACAACTCACAACGAAAACACATCAAACAACAACCTCAATTATTACCTTTGCTCCTAATTCCTTATCCACTCCTTCTCAGCTTTACCTACTCTGAAGTCTGAACTGCCTCAGTTGTAAATCTCGTCTATGAAATCTTTCAGCTCCAATAATGACCCTTTGACTATATGGGTTACCTGTTCTTCCGGTGACTGTTACTTCCAAATTTTTACTGTATTCTGCTCGATGAAGGACCAATGATGAATTTGTGTTTGCTCTTGAGAATTATTTGTTTGTATTAGATAGATTTTTTGAATAATAATTCGTCACTGACAATCTTAGCTGTTTTTATTTGACAGATAAAAAATTGACAACACTTGACAACTATGCCAAACTTGAAATAATTGGTTAGGGTGATACAAAAGTGTTTCAATACAGTATGATATAAATAATGAACAACAAAACTGAAACAACAAAACTGAACAGGACCGTAATTAAAAATTGTTGTCACTGATGATGCTAGTTATTTTATATGGAACGTTATAAAAATGTCGAGTGTGATATACCAATGAATTGTCATTTTATCGCTCTATCAATATTTGTGATGAAATAGACAGGTTCGTATTTGAACAAAATAGTTGATGATGGCGGTGTTGACACGAAACATTTGATTAAAAATTTATCGTTACATAGTTCTAGTACATTATGAATACAATAAAACCTCCTTTTTCAGTTTTTTATATTGTCTGGAATAACAATTCTATTCGTAAAAAACCGAAAACAGTATTTTCAGTTTTCCCTGTATAAGTTGGGAAGGGCGAGAGTCCCCGTAGATTTTCTCTGACCAATGCACTGCTCACCACAATAGTTAAATTTTTTCTATTCAATCGTCTTTGTATCTATTACGGTTTAGACTTTAGCAATGATACCATAAAAGAAACGGCCTGTATATTTACTCGACGCCTATTTTAAATACTCACGATTTCTTATTTGGATTTAAAAATTTTCCTGAATTTTTGATTTGCATCCATAACACATGATTCTCATACACTATATAGTTTGGAAACATATTTCATATTATAACTTGACACCTGTTTTGAATACTGAAGAATATATGAATTTTTACTAGTCCTTTGAAATTCAATCCGAGTGTTGACGTGATAAGTATAATTTAACAAATTATCACAATTTTCGTCACGACTGCAATGCTGTAATAAAACTCACTTATCTCAAAATCCTCTGAACTTCTAATTATAGAATAAATTTTATTGAGTCACAAAACTACACACAACACAAATGTTGCTTGGTGCCTTGGCATCGGCGATACTTTGGATAAACTTATTTTGGGCCCCACAATCAACAGGACGTGCGATAAGACGTTGCAACAAGAAATACGCCTCACATATCTCAAAATGTTATTTCAAGTCTGTGGTATGCCCCAAAGATCCATTACATAGGCATTTTTTCTTTATAGCTTCAATGAAAATTAAACACGTAAACTCAAACTTCTTTTGGTGTTCGTTTGATAAAAATAGTTGTTGCCAGGTATTTGAAACGTGAAAAGGAAACCTTAGCATAAAATGAAAAACTCAATCATTACAACCATTGAATTATTTGAATACACTTATTGAAATTATTTGTAATGGTAGAATTAGTGAAAGTGAAAGAAGGTACAGAAAAAGACTATCTGTACATAGCTGGAGACATAAATAGCAGTCATTAATGGTTGATTTTGAATAGTCATGTATTATTGACAAGTTGTCTATTATAATAATCACAATATGATAATAATACTTCCTCATAAACACTTATGGAGTGTTCTCAAAGGCGTAGCCTGTGCAAGTAGAGAACGGCGATTATTATTATTTGCCGTGACGCTCTGGGGTGACTTACTAATTTTTGGTGGCGTATTCGCTTACAGTTTCAAGCTGAAACGCTGCAGTTTCACGCATGGGTATCGCACGTTCAAAATGACGGCCCCCATTATGACATCCAATGAGTCAACCTTTTTACGCAAAACAAAAACTTTTGAATCCCCGTATCCCCAATGATGCGTTTTTTCTTCGACCCATTTTCCCACCCAACATTTGACAAGCAGCAGTGATCTTTTTTTCTCTTGAATGACATGTTGGTGCACTCGGTATTACATTCAATGAGCAGCCACCATATTTTTCATCTTCAAGGTTAATTTTACAACCGGCAACGCCCTATCCCCAAACCTAATGTTCAATTTTACAACCGGCAACACTCCATATCAATCTGCTCGTTTCTCTATTACCGATAACGCTGGCTCGGTGACCACGCTCCAATGCCAACTGATAGTGAAATGAATAATGGAAGTTGATAGCAGAATGATTGTATGGTAATGCGAAATATTTCAGCAAAACTATAAAATTCAATTTTTGTAACAAGTTTTTTATTTCAAACAAATAATCCATCTTCTATTAGCCTCTACAATTATTTCCAGTACAACTCTCATCAATATACATGCTGATATTGTGGACGCTATAACAAGAATTCTATAAAGATTTGATTCAACTTGTGACTTCTTTTTCTCTCGCCCTGCTGGAACGAAATATTCAGTTTTTTGTGTCTATTTCTCGAAGATCTTGAAATATCACATTCAGCTTATACTTGAATGCTGTGTTCTTTGGAACATCACTAACAAATACTGCTAACTGCTCCTCATTGACCCGAGTTAAACGCATTGTTTTCCATTGTGTTCTATCACAACCATGATCGAAATCATATGCCTTCACGCATATTGCCATGAATTTCACTCTTTCCGGCACATTGACGTATAAAACATTATTCAATATTGCAGTCAAATGTATAAAATTTGTTTTCAATTGCGGAGACATATTCTATAATGCTTGAGGTTGGATTCTTCTTAACGGATATTCCGTTTGCTGCAAATTCCGATTGAACAGTTCGTTTTGAATGCTCAAATTATTCAACGTCTCCAAAACATTTCTCTTTTCTTCAAAAAATTTAACACAGATGAAGTAGCGACTGACAGTGAATCGGCCGTTGTGCCACCTATGAACAACTTGAAAAAGCACTTCCAGACAGCCATTACTCTGGCAAATTCAGGTTTCAATTAAACAAGTCTTTTGTCAAGAAAAGTGAGCAAGTTCGTGAGAGAGGTATTACCAGTGAGACGAATATCTTCAAAATGCTGATAGCACGTTGACATATTTTTTGGGTGAAGTGTGTTTCATTTAAAATACACCAAGATGGTTAAATCAGTCGGACGGAAGAGAGAACGGTTCAAATCCCAATGGGTATCGCACATTAAAAATTACGAGCCCTATCACGCCGACGCCGCACATATTCATGAGACAAAATACGCAAAATGAAAACTTTTGAATCTCTCATATCCCCAATGATACGTTTTTATCTGCACCAAGCAGCCACGTTTTTTTTCCTTCTCCCAAATGATATATTGATACACCTGGTATACTAAATTTGACAAGCATCCGCCATGTGTTTTTTTTTCTCTTGAATGATATGTTAGTACACTTGGTGTACGCATCCGCCATGTTTTTTTCTTTTAAATCATACGTTTTGAGAAACCTTGTTGTTTTTTTCTCTCCAATGCTATGTTGGTATTGTTGGTACACCAAAAAACGGAACAATGCGCTATTTTGAAAACGCAGCGTTTTGGAAAAACGAAACGGTGTATTTTTTTGAAAGTGTGTGTTGTGCAATAGTAACGTAATCATAATCAGCTATCCCAAGTTAGAAGTCATCGTTGGGGTGACTTCACTGCGGCGGCGATTTCCTGCAAAAATGTTATCAAAATAGTCGTTTTTCGCGTTCCAAAAAACAACTAAAATTTGAAACGCTCATACACGCAAATATGCATCCACAATAAACGTTTTTTCGCGTTCTGAAAAACAACCTAAAATTAAACCAAAAAAACTGTATGTTTACATGTATTTCTTATGGAGATTTGACATTTCCAAATTGCTCAGAATACACGTTTTCGCGTTCAAAAAAACAACCGAAATTTGATAACGCTAAAACATGCAAAAATGCGAATAAAATGGACGTTTAATAAGGTTAGTTCAGTAGTTCGTTCTGCTTCGATTAAACTGACTATCTGTCGCTCTGTCAATCTGTCTGTATCCTATCTCCTATTACCGATAAATTGAGAGACGTTCTGAACGAAAAATTTCAAACGTTAACGAACCGACTTCTAACATTTGAGCGATGAGTACATAACGCATTAAAATGTGAGGTGTATGGCACTTTTGGCAGTTGACGGGAGGAAATTCTATTATTTTCTTGATCTCACATAAAAGTTGTCATATTAGAGTACCCGAACGTTTCTGTATTTTTACTAATAACAAAGATAGCCTCCTATGTCCTTTTGGCATTGGAAAATGCTTAAAAATGTTTGTTGACATCGAAACGAATCCATTGATATCAAAATAATCGAAATCGGACAACCGGAAGTGATCACTTCCGGTGGAAACCGGAAGTGGCCATTTCATTGCAAATTTGAACTCTCCTCGATGTGGACAATCCGAATTCACTATTCAGTTTCTTTTATTTCAATTTTTTCAATCCGGAAGTGCTTTTTTCTTTATGATTCGTACAGATCCGAAATATCGTTAATGCGTTTATTGGACACAGATGGATCTGATGTATTCCTTCATGATGTCAAATGTTGGACATGTTTTTTTTTTCTCTAAACGACTTCTCATCTTTTTCTATTTCTGGCGACTCGGTAGATGTTTTCTATTTATTATGATACATAAGACAAATAACAGAAGCTGTCATCATTTTTCCAAAAGCAATGATGTTTAAATCAAAATGCCCGGTATATATTTCCCCCAATAAATTTTTGAGACGTCCCTGTACAACTATGATAAGCGTCGATCACTCAGAAGCAGCCATGTATTTTTTCAAGTTGAATCCCCATACCCTCCATGACGTGTTTTTTTCCTTGACCTCCATGTTTTTCTCTTAAATGATATGTTGGTACAAATGGTATACTAAATTTGACGAGCAATCGCCATGTTTTTTCTCTTAAATAATATGTGAGACGTCCTATAAATATTTTTCTGCATACTTTGCTATCCCCATTGCCTCAATGGCCCATATTCCACCTGACATTTGACATAAACGCAGCAGTCACGTTTTAGCTCTTTAATTATGCATTTTGAAACACCCTATATACTTTCCTCATTGGAATCGCACCTTCAAACGTTACACAATCGTTACCTCGCAATTTTCTCATTTTTTTTTAATCATTATTATTATCAAACTTTTATTCCATTCACAATCATTATTGTTCGTATATTATTCAAACAGCGTCTGGAGAAATATATATCCCACATTTGTACATCAACTTGTACGAAGTCTCCGTGGAGGCAAGGCTAGCGTCACTCGCTTCCAAACGTAAACCGCTGTTTCAAAATATGTTATCAATCTAAGGGATCTACTCGACTACGTCACACGATGAACGCGAAAAGCGACGCGTGACCTTGAAAGGAACGAAAATTGCCAGAATGGTCCTACGAAAGAAAATATATGGAATTTTGTCGGTGAACTCTTGTAGCCTATTTACTACTATTTTGTATTTGAAGGTCTGTAGCCGTAGAACCCAGCGTTCAATCCTTGCACAAGGCTTAGACTTAGGGCCAAATATCGTCTCTAGGGGCTTGTGATCAGTAACGAGATCAAATCCGTTTTTTACAAATAAGTATATCCTGAAGTGTTCGACAGCCCACACCAACGCAAGGGCCTCTTTTTCTGTTTGGCAGTATCGCCTCTCACAATCCGTCAAACTTTTGTTAGCCTATTTACTAATAGTGTATCGCCCTGGGAAAGAAAATATCGCAGACTCGCTATCTCGGTTGCATTCAGACTTAACACGTGATCAACCCTTCGAAAGAGAATTCATACATCAAATCGTTGAATACTCAGCCTATAGCAATTTCAGTGAAAGAACTCGAAAAACATTCTAAAGAGGACCAGGAAATACAGATGGTTGAACATGCACTGAGTGGAGGAATATGGTTGAGTGGCACGGAAAGATACAGAATTTTTGAAAACGAACTTTGTTACTACTCAAATATACTATTACGCAGTGATAAAATAGTCATTCCGGAGGCACTAAGGAAGCGTGTTTTAGAGTTGGCACACGGAGGTCACCCAGGAATTGTAGCGATGAAGAAACGACTCCGTACCATAGTTTGATGGCTAAGAGTAGACAGCAAGGCTGAAAAGTTTGTTCTAGAATGCAGAGACTGTACCCTAGTGTCCGCTCCAAATCCACCAGAACCGATGAAGAGGCGGCAGTTACCATCGAGTCCCTGGGTAGATATTGCCATTGATTTCATGGGATCCCTCTCGAGCAGCGAATATTTATTGAAGATTGTAGATTATTATAGCCGTTATAAAGAAATCAAATGCATGAATACCATAACCTCTACAAACACTATTAAAATCTTGGAGGAAGTCTTTTAAAGGCTGGGTATACCAGAATCAATAACGGCTGACAATGTTAAACAATTTTGTAGTCAAGAATTCAAAAACTTTTGCCGAGATCATAATATAATTCTATTCCACACTATTGGCCCCAACAGAATGGGGAAGTAGAGCGTCAAAACAGGGACATACTTAAAAGGGTAAAAATAAGTCAGATCAACAAGAAAAACTGGAGAGCTGATTAACTTGAGTATCTAATGATGTATAACAGCACACCACATGCTACTACGGGAAAAACGCCTTCTGAATTATTTTTTCGGCGACGTTTTCGCGACAAACTACCTAGTTTACCAAATTCATCTACCACTCCCGCAGATGTAATAGAAGAAGAAATAAGCGACCGAGATTTATGGGAGAAAGAAAAAAGGAAGAATATGCTGACAGGAAAAGGAAAGCCCAGCAAAGTGGACTTGAATGCGGGGACAAATTATTTGTGAAAAACATCACGAAAGTAAATAAACTCACTCCTACATTTGACCCGACTCCTCACACTATTACTAGTAAGCAGGGTGCAGATGTTGAGGTAAAAAATAACGAGACCGGGCAAACTTATAGAAAAAATGTTGTTGACCTGAAGAAAATCGCGGGTGAATGGACAGTCACGGAACCCTCCTCCCAAGAGTAACATAAAATTTTCCACTCTATTACAAAGAATGTCGATCCAATATTTTTCCTACATTACTTATAGGATTATTATTGTACTTTTTGTATTCTATCATAGTGATTAGGAATGTATTTCAGTTTTCTAGGTTGAGGTTTAATATGTTGTTGCATTTTCAAATGTTAATGATTTCTTTACAATTGCTATATAATAAATATGTATGTATAGGTAATATAGTTAGTATAAGTATTACACTTATAAATTTAAGGCCGATAGATTTACTCGTTAGAAGAGGATAGGATATGTGATGGTATAAAATAAGTACGTTAAAGAAGTAATTTTAAAATTTTCATGGAAAGATAGAGATGCAGTATATTAAGATGATTATGTAATTGATAATGAGGTGAAACGAAATATGATTCAGTCTGTATCCGGAAGCCGAGTGTGAAGGAGTGATAATAAAGTCTGAGATAGTGTTGAAGAGTTTCTATGGAATATTACACATAGGTGTATTGAGATCGAATGTCCTTATTCAATAAGGGAGCATGATCCTAAATATGCTATAGGTCAGAATTTATTAGCCTATATGACACCTTGTGGCTAATTGCTTAGAAGTCATATTTATTTTCTTCAAATCCAAGGAATGCTCGAAATTCTGAACAGAAATTGGTGTGACCTGGTAAATTATTCGGAACATAGTATTTCAATTCATAAAATAACGCGAGATAAACAGTTTTGGTGTCAAATGCAGCCGAAGTTAGTGTTCTTTTACGTCTATTTCCTCTTACTTGAAATCGTTTTGGAAACAAAAGACGGGAATATGATAATGGAGAGAAATATATAAAAATTCGACAATAAACAAATGATTCAGTTTCATAAAAATGGTTTAGTGAAGTCTCCAATTTATTATCAATCAATTTCGAAAGAATATGTAGTTGCCACGTATGACCATTTAGATTATTTCCCAAGAGAATTGAAAGTCAGTGATATCATTCTCCTTGATGATGCGAAGTGGTTGTCAAATTTCTTGATTGATATCACTTTACATATGCTGAATAATAAAAAAGTTCCTTTCAAATATTAGATTCCCATATCTCTATTAAAACTTTCATCCGTAATTTACCAAAAGAATCTTTAGGTATCATTAACATTGTCAAAAAATATATTGTAATGCCGTTATTAATCAATAATAATCATTGGTGTTTAATTTTTATCGATAACTATAGTAAGATCATCAGTTTTCTGGATTCTATGGATCTTGGGAAAGATAAGGAATATTCCACACGTCTTACAGTAGGATAGTTATAATTGTGGAATATTTTTGATATTTTTCTTTGAGAAACTTATAGAAGATGGTTCACTAATGGATACTTTGGACCCAGATAATTTCAGGTCAGGAATAAGAATAATTCTGCTGAAAAGTTCTTCAAATATAAAAAATAAATGTCTTTTTTATGGTTCTCAAGATGGAAATATGCGTATCGTTGAATGCACTTTGTGTCGAATATACATTCACTTGAAATGTATCGAAACAAAATTCAAGGGTGATTATGCTTTTCCATTTGACTACTACGAACTTTTTATTCAGCATTTGAACATCAAATTTTGTGATATCGTTCAGTATTGACAATGCTTCATTATTATTGTATATGAAAATATGTGGTTAGTTTTGTGACAATTCACATAATGGCATCCTGCCCCTTGGAAATGCAAGAATGCTATTCGGTATCAAAATAAATATAAACCTGTACGATTGAATTTCATTAGGCCAAAGCGTTAGTTTAGATTTTCAAAGCAGTTTTATCAAGTATGTCCAATATATTGAGTGTTTGTGTATTCATTGTAGTTAGTATTCAAATTAATCTCCACCAAACGATCCTCAGTTTTTATGTGAATATACTTTTTTTCCACTTAGTTTAAGAAATTTGAAATATGTGAAATAAAGGTGTACCTGAACTATGATGTGATAAACTGTAAACTGATAGTCTATGTTATAATAACCATGTAACCTTCCAAAGGATTTATATATACAGTGAGGACCAAAAGTCCGTCGCCCCTCCCCCCCCGTAACTTCTTCATTTTCCATATTACAAAAAAATGTTAAATACATAAGTTGTAGGGTTTCATTCGTTCTCTTTAATGGTTTTAGTTTCATTCATACAGAGTGTCTCAAAAAAGCAAGGTGACTTAGAAGTTAATTTTTTTAAATGGGACACCCTGTATTTCATTGCATTATTACATTCTACGTTGAATTCTGAACAAGTTTAATGAATTCAAAAAAGTTAATAGTTTTGGACTTATGAACACTTGTAAATAATTATTTCGACTGCTTTTGCGCCAGTTCAATGAGAAAATCATAACAAATGGATCACAATGTATTCCACTTTCCTATCGTAACTTTTTGAAAGCTATCCAATGTTGCAAACTGCTGATGGCACCATGTGTAACTTACCTCGTCGTACCATTTTACAATTGTTAGAGTTGTTGAATCTCACGAAAAACTAGTACAAATTAAGTTGAAACATTTTATTAACAAATAAGGTAGTCCATAAATACAGATCAAGAATCATTAAAAACTGAAGAGATATTCTAATTTATAACTAAAAACGGTGAGTTTTTATCTATTTCAAAAGATGTTCGACATGTCCACCATGCATTTCTTGACACATAAATAGTCGGGTTGTAAACTCTTCCCTAACATTAATCAAGGTTTGAGGTGTTATTTCTGAACACACTTCAATAATTCGACGGCGCAGTTCATCTAACGACCCACAAACTGTCTTAAAAACTACAGATTTCACACAGCCCCAGAGAAAGAAATCAAGCGGTGAGAGGTCCGGTGAGCGAGCTGGCCACTCTGTTGTACCTTGACGTGCAATCCACCTACCTGGATACCATTCATATAGGTAAGTTCTCACCCCCCGAAAATAGTGTGGTGGCGCTCCATCTTGCTGAAATGTTACATCCAAGTAAAATTCATGTGGGTTTTGCGTAACGATCTCATCGATACTGGGACTTATTGTGTCTTGCAGCATTTGAAGGTATCTGGGACCATTTAAATTTTCTTCCAAGAATATGGGACCTACAATGTGGTTACCTAAAATACCAGCCCAAACATTAATTTTCTGGGGAAATTGAGTATGCCCCTCGCGGAATTCATAGGGATTCTCATCACTCCAATATCTACAATTCTGGGTATTCACATTTCCATTTAGGTAAAAAGTGCTTTCATCACTAAAGCAGATGTGTTGCAAATAAATTCGATTTTCAACAATTCTTTCTGCCATGGTCTAGCAAAATTCAAGTCGCCGGTCTGGATCATCTTCAACCAATTGGTGCAAAATTTTTATTTTGTAAGGATGGAATTTATTTTGTTTTAGAAACATCACATGTCTCAGCTACTTGCTTAGTTGATTGTTGTGGGTTATTTACCATTTCGGCTAGTACTTGAATTTCAACATCTTCCGTAATTATTTTCGGCCTCCCAGATCTCGGAGCATCTTTCACGGTGCCAGTTTGGTTAAATTTTGCCACCAATTTCTGCAGATATTTTCGACACATCGGACGTTCTGGAAACCGTTCATTGAAAATGCGAATAGCAGCGTGGTAATTTCGGTTAGCTTCACCAAATATGATAACGGCTTTAACTTTGTCTGCTACTGAACGAGCCATATTAATCAACAAGAGAAATTGAAAACCGTTCGAAACAAAGTTTTGAAAACCTACAAAATGTCAATGACATTTGGCAAAAACAGATAAGAGTTTTTTTTCATTGTCATGGATAAAATAAACGCGCCTAGCGTACATAGCCTACCTCATTAATTTATTCGTGAACTGGTGCAAAAGTAGTCGAAATAATTATTTACAAGTATTCATAAGTCCAAAACTATTAACTTTTCTGATAGAAAATTATTTATCAAACTTGTTCAGAATTCAACGAAGAATGTAATAATGCAATGAAATACAGGGTATCCCATTTGAAAAAATTATTTTCTAAATCACCTTGCTTTTTTGAGACACTCTGTATGAATGAAACTTGAACCATTAAAGAGATCGAATGAAACCCTACAACTTATGTATTCAACATTTTTTTGTAATATGTAGAGTAAAGAAGTTACAGGGGGGGCGACGGACTTTTGGTCCTCACGTATATACCTGTAAGCTATATGAGTCAACCTGTGAAAATATGGAAATAAAGGGGAAACAAACATGAAATGTAGCAGAATATTATTAACTCGTACATCGTACATCCATTGAAGAAAGGAAGATTGATATCCACCAGTAGAAGAGATGTAATGAAATATGATATTTTATTTCATTTCATTAAATCTCTATGGGTTCACAATAAATAAATACTCTCGTTACAAACTTATTATCTAGTAGGATCCGATCAAGTCATCATACTATAGAGGGTCAAACACATATCAACAATTTGAGTCATAAGCCTGTTCGAAAACAAATCAAAGTATAAGCAACCATTATTTCAAAGGGGGTTAGACGTTTCTGGACATTTGGGTCACGCACGGTGAGGTCGACGACACACCGGAATATACCTTACCTAAGCATGCACAAATAAATCATACCACAATAAACTCCATTATTTAAAGCAATACAGGAAATATATACTCTAGACAGAACCATACATGAGATCGTTAAAGTTTACACAAATCAGGTTAAAATCAACAAAGTTGAATGGTGCATAGCCATCATCTGCATGTAACCTTCAAACATTTCAGCAACTAAACAGTAAATACCACACATATATTACTAACCTAGACCATCTTGTAATGCTACAACGTTCATAAAACGGAAAAATTCAAAATATCGATTATCTGAAACAATCTCCACTCAATGACCGATATCAACACTGCGCATATTTTCTAGTTGATGAATTATTCTCCATTCATAGATAAAACCGCTTAAACGAGGTTGAATGTTCGGAGGATATAAATATAATCCACTTACTAAATGCGAAATGCATCTTCTGCCTTATCTGTATTTATTTAAACGACCAGGAAACGAGTGTTCGAAATTAGGAGATCTTCGTATTTTTCGAATGATGGTTGTCACAAAGTAAATATTCTCTCGCGGAAGGATATCTGTTGCAGAATGGTGGGTTCTTCGTTCGTGACTTTTTCGTCACTATCGGCATAATAAGCTGCAGTTGTTATCGAAAATCATACTCCACCATAACTTATGTATTTCACAAATAACTACACTTTAGCTATTTTCTAGATCTCGACATGTCCACTCGTGGACCAAACCATTACTGCATCGGAGCACTTGATTGTACCGAGAGAATTCGAACTTCTTGGATAATTCGGATTTCGGCCTTTATACGTTTCGCAAATTAAATCCCTTTGAGGTCTATCGCCGACAAGCACGTGCATTTGATGAGCTGTCGCGATTCATTTAATGACCTTTGTAATGAGGGGTCATTCCATAGCAGATTGGGTATTTTTAATGAGGTATTATTCGATAGAAACAATAAATTATTGCTTTTTGTCGCTGACGACTCAACCTAATTGAGTTTATCATTAATTATTTCACGGTCTGCTATTTAATTAATGGGCCGGATTTTCGCAGGACGCAGAGTCTGGCTCAATTAGTGATTTTCGTTTCAATTACGTTCAATTAAAATTATACAAAGATGAAGTTCATCACATTCCTCCCCTCTTAAACTATCAACGGTGTCGCTAAATGCGTCACCGGTGATTCTGTCGATTGTATTAAAATCGCTAGTGCTCTAAAATCGTTCATTTGGACTGATATTGGCTAATCTAATTATAAGCGCGTAATTTTTCCTGCAAATGCCAGAAGTGTCTAACCTTTTATCTTACTAACCTATTTATCTTTAAAATAAACAAAATTAAAAACATACATTCCTTACTATCTATCCATACAAAACTTACTCTTAACAATTTATAAACGAATGTTATCGTTACTTCAGGTGTCGTCATCCCTCGATCGCATGCGCAGGACGCGGAGTCTGGCTCAATTAGTGATTTTAGTTTCAATTAGGTTTAATTAAAATTATACAAAGATGACGTTCGTCACACCATCCTAGCACGGGTAAGAATTGATCTGATGATGTAACGGATACAAACCAAAATGAGTTACTCAATATAGTTATCACTAGAATATAAGATAATATAGTGTCCAGAAATAAATACATGGTGAAACAGATACTGCAACGAGGTTTATCAGAAGAGCATAGAGCAATATCAAGGATTTATTCCTATTTAATAGTGGCGCAGCCAAGGGTGGCTTTCGAGCTGCATCCTCCACCAGAATCACTACTGTTATTCATAACATCCAACTGACGAAAATAAAAATCTTAATAACTGATAAATTCTTTATGTTTAGCCCCCTTTCCCAAACTGAAATTGTGGCTGCGCCACTACTTTTTGCAATTATTGCACTATTCTGTTCAGTATTTATCTAATATACATTTTAATTAAGACAAATATCACTCTTCAAAAGCAACAACATGTAAGGCATTTTCTATTCAGGTACATAGTTCAAATTATTATCACAGAGGCATTACTATTATAAAATTACAAATTCACAGCTATAATCACAGCACAATAATTAATTCAGCCACATAATTTTGCTTTAGTCATACATATCTACAAAAATTTTTCCTTCGTTGGTACACGTACTACAGCTTATAGAATTTTACCTGTTTGTGACTCACGACCACGGCTGTTATTCAATGTATTTTCAATGTTTCTGGTATATTTTTTTCTTACGAAATCGAATAAATGATCGAAATACCGAACAAAAGGTCACATAATATCGTTCTCTAGTTCCAGCCGTTGTAGTTTGATAAAATCAAAATTTTGTGATATCCTGGAAATTCATTAGACCGTCGCTTGCCGCAAACTGATTTCGGAGTGCAAAAATACTAAGAAAACCCCTCCAGGGGCGAAATCTTTGACTCACTATGTGGAAAGAAAACGATAACATGCAAAAATTTTTTGAATAGTTTTCGTTTATGTGAAATCCAATCAACTGACAAGTTTTTCGATTGCCTATGTAGAAACATGCGCACACACAAAAATATCCGATTTTTTTAATTATTTATCGTTTTCAATCACCTAAAGTGTTTTCAGTAAATTTCTACAAAGTATCTAATGAATGTTAACAATCCTGAATGGGATGAAAGAAATCGAAGGTAGATGATTCGTATTCATTCATATAAACTCCACAAGATGGCCCATAAGTACTCTGAATCTATTGGGAATATGTCTTATATGAAATATTCTCGAAATTGATAGATAGATAGATGGATAGATGAATGAAATAATATCGATGAACTGGAAAAAAACTGAACTGCATTTGTGACTTGAGTCGACCGACAAACTGTTATGTCCCTGGGTCATTTTAATACCCTGTGTACTAGCACATGATTTTTTTTCTTTTGTACTGTTTAAGATTCTCGTCTTAATAAACCAGTTGGTGTTATTTCTATTTATTAATTCATATACAAAATTATTATAGGGCGATTCACCAGACTGATTCAAAGATTTCCTTGAGATGATAAAATACGTCAAGATGTCATTTGAACGTTCAATCACTTGTATCTCATTTTAATGATTTGAAGACGCTGGTAAATGATTTTGATATAGTGGGTGTTTCTGAAACATGGTTGAATGATGGTATTGAGAATGCAAGTATATCTATTCCTGGTTATAACTTTTACAGATTGGATCGTCAATTTCGAGGCGGGGAGTTGGTGTTTATATCTCCAACAACTTCAGATCAAACTTAATAACCTCAAGTAGTAGCATCAATGAACACTGTGAACAAATATGGATTGAGGTAAAAATTAGTAACATTTCTTTCGTAATTGGTAATATTTATCACCCAATTTAATCTCTTTTATCGAGTATTTGGATACATCTCTGCACAAAATTGTTCCGACTGTTGATGAAACTATATGTTTAGGTGACATGAACACCGATTTGCTCACAAATAATCTTCTAACTGACTCCCTAGAAGCCTATGGTTTCACTCAGGTCATAAATGAACCCACAAGAAATTTAAGGGTTCTATGACCCTGTTAGATCCAATTTCTATTAGTAATGCGGGATATGTAAAAAATGTGAGGTCTTAAACGCTAGTACTGTAGCGGATCACTGCCTTGTTTATTGCGAGCTTCATTTTGAATCCGTTGTAACATAAAGTAAATTACATTATTACAGATATTTCAAACTATTCAATAATGCTCTTTTTCAGGCTGACATAATGAATGCACCTTTTCATCTTCAATATGGAAGATATCGATGCAAAAGGTAATTACTTTTCTAGTTTGATCCTATCATTATTTAATGCACACGCACCTCTAAAAATAGCTCGTATGACAAACGTGCACCTTGGTTGACTATTCCTATCAAAATGATGATGAAAGAACGAGATGCAGCTTTAGCTTCATTCAAAAGAAACGAAATCGCCTGTTGATTGGTCTAGGTATAAGGAATTACGAAACTACACTCTATCATCAATCAGAAGAGATAAGAAGGCTTATTACGATAGTATTTTCCACAAAATAATTATGGAGTGTCCTGAATAAAATCAACCCAAAGAAAAACAATTCTAATCTGCCAATCAGTCTGCAGAGACCTGAACAAATCAACAATTATTTCAGTTCTGTTTCCATTGACCAAGACGTTGATAAGGATCTCTTAAAATTCTACGATACTGAAACATTTCCTAACTTCAAAATATGCTTTATTTCTGTATTAAAGTAAGTATTAGATCTAATATAATAATAATAATTAGTTTATTTCTCTTGTTGAAAAGTACAAAATAGAGGATGACTCAAATGGTACAATAACAAGGAAATCGTCACAAAATGCTGAACACAAATACAATTATCTACACATACACAGTATGCATACATATATATCTGAAACGAAGATATAGTAGAAATGAAAAAATAAATAAACTATATATATGAAGAGGCTTCACAGTAAAACAGAGTTTTTCACAAAACATCTGAAAGTACTAATAAATTTCAATTCCAAAGTACATTATTGACCTAGAATTCATCGAGAGTGTAGCAATTTTTTGGATAAGAACAGTTTTTAATCTCGATTTGAAAATTGTTATATTAGGAGAGTTCTTAATCGATTTATCTAGCTTATTGAAAAACTTTGGTCCAAGAAAGAGAAAACTTTTTTGGTATAAGGTGGTTCGATGCATGTTGGGTATTAATAAGTATTCAGAGCAAGTCGAGTATTGTTGCTGATTAGACGTAAAGTTCAGTCTGTTCTTGTAAATGTATTTGCAAAGTTCATAAATATAAATACTCGCAACCATTAGTATTCGGAGTTCTTTGAATGTATTTCTGCATGATTGCCTCCACCCAATTTCAGCAATGATTCTGATCGCATGTTTCTGTAGAATGAAAACCCTGTCTGCAGTTGACTCTGTACCTCAGTTCAGTATTCCATACCGTAGGTGGCAGTGGATTGTTCCATAGTACAGATTCAGCAGTACCTCTTTACTATAATGATTCGCCATAAACCGCAATGCGTAACAATTCTTGCGTAATTTATCGCAAAGAGTTTCAATATGAGGGGTCCAGGTGAGTTTATAGTCCAGCGTGAGACCTAACATCATTGTTGTTGAGCAAGATTCAACATGTAACCCATCATTCTCAAAAATACTGAAGTCTTCAGGGACATTATTTAATGAAAATTTCAACAATTTTGTTTTGGTGATGTTCAGTACCAAGTGATTTTTGTCAGCCCGCTCATAAACACTTTGTGTTTTTTCTGTGAGAGCTAACACATTCTGTTCCTGTATGAGGAAATTGGTGTCGTCAGCATAAACAACTACATGAACTGAAGTGAGACTTTTGAAGTATTGCATCAGGTCGTTGGCATATATAAGAAAAAGTAATGGGCCAAGTATTGAACCTTGAGGAACATCTTGCTCAATAGTTGCCGATTGACTAACGCTTTTCCGAATAACTACTTTTTGAGTCCTGCCCTCCAATTATGACTTACACCATATCTCTCGAGCTTCTGAAGTAAAAGGGCATGATTTACATTATCAAAAGCGTTTCAGTACCTATTGGTTTCGATGGAATAGCTGTTAACATGTTGAAATATTGTAGTTCAACATTTGATATTTATCTAACACACATATTGAATTGTTGTATAGAGAAAAACTATTTTCCTAACTCATGAAAAGTAGCTGTAATCAAACCTCTCGGTAAAATAAAGAATCCTTAAGAATTTTCAGATCTACGGCCCATTAGCATTCTGTCTGCAATGAGGAAGATTCTAGAAAAAGCAGTTCATCGGAAATTAACTTGTATATTAATGAAAATAACATTATTCCAGATTTTCGAGTTGATTTCGGGCTGGCTACAATTCAACATCAGCGTTAGTACAAGTTACTGATGATATCGTCAGAAAAACCGATTGTGAAGATTTAACAGTAACTTTGGATCTGATAATCAGTTCCGAAAACAATCAATATGACTGTAAAGTTATAAGAGAATTGTTCCCTCTTGTGAAGGAGGACGCATACCATCCGTGCCTTAACACCATAATAAAGTGTCAAAATAACACCAAAGTTAATACAGGTACATTACATAAATATCAGTATAACTTCAAAAAGGCTGATTTTCATGAATTAGCTGTTAGGGTGCGGGATGTAACATGGGATGCAGTGTTATCTGAAAATAATGTAGACGTAGCATTAACTAGGTTTTATGAAATATGGAATGAAATTATATCTGATACGGTTCTAAAGTTTAAAATAATACATACAAGTAAGAAATTTCCTATCTGGTTTACAGATGAAATAAAGAATTTACTGAAAGATAAAAATAAATTTTATAAATTACAATTCGTGTCAGAACATTACAAATTGAAGTATAATCAGGCGAGGAAGGAATTAAAGTCGCTTATTAGAAGAGTACAAGGAAAGTATATAAAAGAGTTACAGGATAATATGATCAGCGACCTTCGATTTTTTTTGGAACTATGTTAATAGTAATAAGAAAGAAAGTGCAGGTGCGGATAACTTTTCATATCAAGGTACTTACATTAGAGAAGACAAAACCGCTGAGGTTTTTGCAACATTTTTTTCTTCTGTCTATAATCCAAATCAGGCAACATATTCTTTGCAATTCGACGACATAGTTAGCAATTATAACCATGATACCTTCTCAATTGTATCAATAAATTCAACAGACTTTGATCATGCTCTGAAAAAATTGAAGCCAAAAAAAGCTGCAGGCACGGATGGCATTCCTCCATACATTCTGAAAGGTTGTGGCGAATGGATCAAATTACCTCTTATGCATATTTTTAATACGATAATCAAGACACGGATGTTTCCTGAACAGTGGAAAACTGCTCTAATCACACCAATCTATAAAACGGGTGATAAAATGAGCATTGAAAATTACAGACCCATTTCGATAATGTGCTCACCAACTAAATTATTTGAGCAGATAATTCATGCAAAATTATATGCTCACATCGAAAACTACATAGTTACTCAACAACATGGTTTTATGGCCAATAAGTCTATCAACACGAATTTGTTTATTTTTGCTAATGAAACACATGAAACACTTGGGAGTAGGTTGCAACTTGATACGGTCTTCACGGATTTTCGAAAGGCTTTCGACAGAGTGGATCATGATATTTTGCTGCAAAAAATGGTAAAGCTAGGTCTGTCGATAAACTTTGTAGGAATGATAAAAAGTTACTTACAAAATAGAAGTTACATAGTTAAGCATAATGGAAACAGTTCGGGCAAATATCATGCAAATTCGGGAGTACCCCAAGGTTCAAATCTGGGACCTCTCCTCTTTAATAT